>JBBGZY010001203.1:2400000-3000000 GCA_037952925.1 Lithobates clamitans | reverse complement strand
GCGGGAAAATGACAAACTTTTTTTTTGCACAAAGTTGTCACTAAAAGATATCTTGCTCAAACATGCCATGGGCATATGTGAAATTACACCCCAAAATACATTCTGCTGCTTCTCCTGAGTACGGGGATACCACATGTGAGAGACTTTTTGGAAGCCTAGTTGTGTACAGGACCCCGAAAACCAATCACCGCCTTCAGGCTTTCTAAGGGAATAAAATGGTGATTTCACTTCCTCACTACCTATCACAGTTTCAGAGGCCATGAAATATCAAGATAGCACAAAACCTCCACCAAATGACCCCATTTTGGAAAGAAGACACTTCAAGCTATTTGCTGTGAGGTATGTTGAGTCCATGGAATATTTTATATTTTGCCACAAGTTTCGGGAAAATTAAAAAAAAAATTTTTTACACAAAGTTGTCACTAAATGATATATTGTTCAAATATGGCATGGTTATATGTGGAATCACCACCCAAAATACATTCTGCGGCTTCTTCTGAGTATGGGGATACCATATGTGTGGGACTTTTTGACAGTCTAACCACGTACAGGACCCCGAAAACCATTCACAACCTCAAGAGAAGCAGCAGAATGTATTTTGGGGTGTAATTCCACATATGCCCATGGCATGCTTGAGCAATATATCATTTAGTGACAACTTTGTGCAAAAAAAAAGTTTGTTATTTTCCGGAAACTTGTGGCAAAATATTATACTCAACATGCCTATCAGCAAATAGCTTGGGGTGTCTACTTTCCAAAAAGGGGTCATTTGGGGGGGAGGGGGTTTGAACTGTCCTGGCATTTTATGCACAACATTAGAAGCTTATGTCACACATCACCCATTTTCTAACCGCTTGAAGACAAAGCCCTTTCTGACACTTTTTTTTTACATGAAAATTTTTATTTATTTTTTTGCTAGAAAACTACTTTGAACCCCCAAACAGTATATATTTTTTTTAAAGCAAAGGCCCTACAGATAATAATGGTGGGTGTTGCAATTTTTTTTCACACAGTATTTGCACAGCGATTTTTCAAATGCAATTTAAAAAAAAAAAAAAAACACTTTTAATTTGAATGCACTAAAACACACTATATTGCCCAAATGTTTGATGAAATAAAAAAGATGATTTTATGGCAAGTACACGGATAAAAAAAGTGTCAAAATTGTCCTATGTGTCCGCCATAATGGCGCAGTCACAATAAAAATCGATGATCAGCGCCATTAGTAGTAAAATAAAATGATTCATTAAAATGCCATAAAACTAATCCCTGTTTTGTAGACGCTATAACTTTTGCGCAAACCAATCAATATAGGCTTATTGCGATTTTTTTCCCAAAAATATGTAGAAGAATACGTATTGGCATAAGCTGAGGAAAAAATTTTTTTTTATATATTTTTGGGGGATATCTATTATAGCAAAAAGTAAAAAATAATGCGTTTTTTTTTTTCAAACTTGTTGCTCTTGTTTTGTTTATAGCGCAAAAAATAAAAACTGCAGAGGTGATCAAATACCACCAAAAGAAAGCTATACTTATGGGGTAAAAAGGACGTTCATTTTGTTCGGGGGCCATGTCGCACGACCGCGCAATTGTCACTTAAAGCAACGTAATGCCGAATCGCAAAAAGTGCTCTGGTCTTTGGCCAGCTAAATGGTCCGGGGCTGAAGCGGTTAAACTGTTCCTTTCATTTTTTTTTCTTATCATTTTTATTGTTATCTCAGGGAATGTAAATATCCCCTATGATAGCAATAGGTAGTGACAGTTACTCTTTTTGAAAAAATTGGGATCTATTAGACCCTAGATCTCTCCTCTGCCCTCAAAGCATCTGATCACACCAAGATCGGTGTAATAAAATCCTTTCCCAATTTCCCAATGGCACTGTTTATATCCAACGAAACCTCCGGAAGTCATGAAATGCACATAGATTCTGGTTTCTTAGGCCATAGAGATGATTGGAGCCATTCTGGTCTCTGATGAGCTCTATGGTCAGCTGGCGGAACCACCGGCTGCATTCTTGGGTTCCCTGTTGGGACAGGAGTGCCCGAGAAAACCATGGAAGACTGTGGGAGTGGGATGACGCTTCCTCCCACTGCTTGTAAAAGCAGTCTAGAGGCTAATTATATTTATATAAACTTTTATATAAACTGTAAACTGTAAATGTTCCAGATTAGGGTCTCTCAAAATGTGATGGCCATCTCATCTTTTAAGACCCTGTGTAAGTGTGCCCTAGGACTGTGCAATGCTGTACCCTACGCTAATACTCCACTAGTGTGTGGTAGCGTTTGAAACATTCACCAATGCAAAGACCAGGTTGGTCAGGACAGGAGGGACAATAAAAGTGGGTGTCACGCCTAAATCCGTGTTTTCTGCAGACACGACATCTTCTTTGGGGTGTTCTTTGGGCAGGGGTACCAGAGAGGACATACAGAAAATGCCTCTCATGCAGCCGGCTCATTGCATTTGGATTGGGAAGTTGGGCCACAGCACCGTATGGAAACAGAAGCGCTGTGATGATCTCTTCCTGGAATTTAAGGAAGGATCCAGTTTGTCCTGAAGCTTTGTATAGCACAAAGGCATTCATCAGAGCCAATTGGAATAAATATACAGACACTTTTTTATACCAGCGTCTGGCCTTACGGGCAATAAGAGGTCGTTCAGGTCCACCCCTCCCATGTCAAGGTTGTATTCGTGGACACAGAGGGGTTTCTCCACAGCACCAGTCGCCAGGAAGACAGAACAAAAACATTCTTATTATCCCTCCACTTCACAGCGGGCAAATTATTACATCTCAAGCAGGCTCTCTCCCCCAGCCTAAGATGGGAATCTACAAGCCGCTGGGGTAAGCCCCAGCAATTAGATCTCACGGTGCCACATGCACCAATTCCATCATTAAACAAGTGACTAAAAAGTGGCACGCTTGTGTAATAATTGTCCACATGCAAGTGGTACTCCTTTCTAAGTAAGGGTGACACCAAGTCCACACAATCTTACCAGCACTTCCTATGTAGTCTGGGCAGTTCACCGGCTCTACGTAACTATCTCTTCCCTCGTAAACCATAAAACTATATGTATAGCCTGTTGCCCTGTCACAGAGCTTATACATCTTGACCCCATACCTGGCTTGCTTGCTGGGAAGATACTGTTTGAATGACAAGCGGCCAGAAAACCTAATCAGGGACTCATAGCAAGGTTTACAATTGGGCGGACTTTTAAGGCACAAAATGGTAAAAAGGTATATTCTAATATGAAAAGTATTTATAGAAATATGAAAAATACACAACATTTAATAAAAAAACATGTTGAGAATAAACATTCCAGTGTTGTCATACAAATAAGAATACATATATACACAACATTTAATAAAAAAACATGTTGAGAATAAACATTCCAGTGTTGTCATACAAATAAGAATACATATAATGGACTAGTGTTTCCTGTACCCAGGGACTCATCAACGCAGACAACTTGGCTCTGGCAAGGGTCAACTGGGGATTAGCAGCGATGAATTGACCAGCAGACAAATTGCTTTGGTCCACAATAGATTTATAGAGATCTTCCATGAAAAACAGAGAAGAAAAATCAAGTGACATAAAATCAACTGTTTCCACCTGAATTCCGGATTGGCCAGGGAATAAGGGAGGTACGGGTGCTGCAGAAGTGGTGGGCTCCCAATTCGGACTGGCAAATGCAGCAGGAAGGGCACTATGGGCTCGATAAGCCTGTTTTTGTCTTCTTGGTGGTTTCGGGACACTAGTTGTGCTAGCCACCTCACCAGCTTGAACTGCACTTATGGGACTCGCCACATCACTATGTGTTACTGCAGTGCTGGATGTACGACCAGGATGTACTAGGTCGCTGGTGCTTGCCAGTTCACCAGAAGAATTAGCGGCACTAGTACTGGCTCTCTGATCCACAAAAGAGCCCTGCGGGTTTTGACCCTCAACAATAGCAGAAGAACGGGGTCGGGTACGCCTGACCTTGGCAGGGACCACTATTCGGTTGTCAGAGCTATCTGTTAGGGTGCCGCTGCTGTCTACAGGTTCGTATTCTGAGCCTGAATCTGACAGATGGGTGAGTTCCTCTTCACTCTCATCTGTCGTGCTCGGAAATGTGTAGACCTCTTCAATAGTGTACCTTCGATTGAACATTTTGGTCTCTAAATTTACTGGTACAACTAGTGAGATTCACAGGAAAAATGAGCACCTGACTGTCAGCGACTGCTTCAAACATTAACAAAAAAACTGTTAGCGTTCGCAGGTATCAGGCCTGACTCTGCAAATGCTGCAGTTATGTGTTTAGTGTTTTGTAAGTGACAGTGATTGATACTGCACTTGGGTGGGCTGGGCTGGGCTGGGCTGGGCTTGGCGGAGGGGCTAAATGCAGGTACTAGCAGGTATCTGGGCTGATCCCACTAACACTGCATTTTTGGGAACCCTAAACTATTGGGAACGCTAATATAGTTCGGATCAGATCAAAGATCAAAGATGCTAAAACCCGCCGGGTGATCAGGGGGTTAAATCTTTTATTAGGTAATGTACGGCAGGTGCCCTGACGCTATTAAAAAATAACCAACTAACCAGAGCCACCCGTGACACTAATACGGTATTCACTGGTGACAGGGGGTGATCAAGGGGTAAAACCTTTATTAGGGGGGTTTAGGGGGGTCCTAGACCTACTTGGGCCTACTCAGTAGTGTATTTAGGTTTTGTGCTGCCCTAGGCCTGACTAAACTCGTGCACCCCCTAATTTAAATATGACCCACCACTTCCTGTCAAGGCCACACCCATTGCTGTTTAAGACCCGCCCTGAAATTTTCGAGTGGGGACACTAGTTATAAGGGCTTGGGGGGGCAATGGATTCCCTTAATTTGCATAGATTTCCTCTCACTTCCTGTTTGGCTATGGTGCAGGAAGTGAAGGGAAATCTCTGCAGTGAGATGGTAAAAAATAAACTGACAGGGGTTATAACCCTCCTTTACTCTTTTCAAAATGAAAAAAAAGTGTTGCCTAAAGTTCTACTTTAATCACTTAAGCTCTGGACCATTTGGCAGGCCGAAGACCAGAGCACTTTTTGAAATTCGGCACTGCATCGCTTTAACTGACAATTGCGCGGTTGTGCGACGTGGCTTCCAAACAAAATTGGCTTACTTTTCTTAACACAAATAGAGCTTTCTTTTGGTGGTATTTGTTCACCTCTGCGGTTTTTATTTTTCTGACAATTTTGACACATTTTTGGGACCATTGGCATTAATACAGCGATCAGTGCGATTAAAAATGCATTGATTACTGTAAAAATGTCACTGGCAGTGAAGGGGTTAACACTAGGGGCCACTGAAGCCACAGCTAATCTACAGGGCAGTAAAAGGAAGAAAAATTTCCCTGTGGAATGTCCTGAGAAAACGCTGCCAGAGAAAGCAGGAAATGCCTAGAGGTACTTTTGATAAAAGCAAGAATTGCCTTTCTGTAAAAAATTTAAGGCATATGCACCTGTCAAACAGGTGCTGAAAAATTGTGCTTTGGGTGTTGGAGGTGCCTTCACACAGTAACCCTATAGAGGTACATTTGATAAAAGCAAGAATTGGCTTTTCTGTAAAAGAAATTTAAATTTTTTTAAATTGAAACCTGTTTCTGTGACCAGATGCAGAAAAATTGGTTCTTGGGTGTTAATTGTGCCCATGAAACCTATACCAAAAAATTACTTCAAGATAAAATCAACACCCACAAAGCTAGGCAGCCTAGACAGTCATGCAGAGATTCCAGATCCCAAAAACATTTTATCAGCGACATAGACATCAGGGGCTTGATAGCTGCTGCTAGTCCAGGACTGATTAATTTTGACAAATGTCAGCCGGTCAATGGAGTCTGTAGACAGACATGCTCTTTTATCTGTCACAAAACCTCTGGCAGCACCGAATGCCCATTCAGAAAGCATGCTGGATGTAGGGCAGCCCAGCAGCTCAATTGCATACTGGCCAAGCTCTGGCCAGTGGTCTATTCTTATAACCCAGTAACCCAGTGGATTGTTTACTGGAAAGCTCTCCACATCAGTTTTTGCCCCAGATAATATTTCACCATATGATGCAGACACTGCCAATAGGATGTGGAAGCTGACAGCCCTGGGTGGCATCTTTTAGCCTGACTCGTTGAATAGCCCCATAATGCCCTGTACACAAGATTTTTGTTCGAAGGATGTTGGCTCCAACTTGTCTTGCATACACATGGTCACACAAATTTTGGCCAACAATTCCGACAACAAAGTTTTGTTGACGGAAAATTTGAGAACCTGCTAGCCAACATTTGTTGGCAGAAAATCCAACAACAAATGATCGATGGAGCATACACACGGTCAGACTTTCAGCCAACATGCTCACATCCAACATTTGATGTTGGATGTGAGCAAAATCCGATCGTGTGTACAGGGCAGAAAAGTTTAGGGGGTACTGGTGGTTCACAGACAATTGGGCGGAGGAGGGGCTGAAGCTGACAGATTTCGCACCAGCTGTATGGAGACGTGGCATCAAAACAAGCTCCAGCACTGAGCCCTGTCCTGCATTCTTCTTAGTTGCAAGCAGAGTTACCCAGTGTGCTGTGAAAGAAATATATTGTCCCTAACCATGCTTCCTGGATCACGTGTCAGCAGTGAGGTGGACCTTGCTGCTGACTGCCTTGCCCAATGATGCCAAAACATTGCCTTCAATGTGATGGAGTGAGAAGGAGAAGAATTGTGTCCCTTTTGTTTGGCTTTCAGGTGCTCTCGTGAATGGGTTCAGTTGTGGGAGGTTAAATGCCTTTGCAAGCATATGGTACCCAAATGGCTGTTGTTTTTGCCACGCTTGATCAGAGATTACAAACTGCAACAGTGTGATCAGCTGCACATGTGCTAAAAAAGGCACACACAGCAGAGCTATGGGAAGTGGGCTGAGAGATAACAGCATCACAATCTTATGGAATAGGATGGCTGCTCTCTACTGTTCCATAATGGCTGCCTCTGGAGGACATCCTGCCTTGTTGGAGTTGTGCCTCCCCATGACTTTCCTCCTCTGCTCTATCCGGCACCCAAGTCACGTCAGTGACCTCATGATCATTATCCCCCCATCCTCATCATCACTGGTGCCAACCTGACAATACACTGCGGCTGGGGGAACATGACTGCCAATTTGTTGTTTATCAGTGTTTTCCCCTCTCTGTAGGCTCATGTTACTCCCTATCTTAACCTTAGAACCAACACCAGAATCAAGTAATGTCTGTGCAGCTTCAAGAAGCAGGTGGCTGATGCTGTGTTCAAATAATTCAGCTGACTCCTTCATACATGATACTTGGGCTATGGCAAGAGTAGCTGTGGAAAAGATGCAGAATAAGCTGCTTTGGCACACTTTAAATTGAGGACTGCCACTGACAGGAATGTAAAAACCATGAAAAAAATAAAAAGGGGGAACAACAACGTCGCAATCAGAAAAACTGCGGCTGGAAATTTAAAAAAAGGCAGGCCAAAAAAAAACACAAAAATACCCTGCAGCAACCAAAAAAAAGAAAAAGGGGGTATACAGCACTGTATACAACACAAAATATTATATAATTCTGTGTTAAACACTGCACACTACCACTTAGACATGTGCAGAAAGAAAAGATTTGTTTTGTTTAGTTTGGCTTTGTTTGGCTTCGGTATTTACATAAATTTGTTTAGTTAAATTAGATTAATTCATTTTCGGAATTAGTTTCATTTATTCAAATTCAAATCAATTTGAATTTTCCTAAGTATTCAGACCCTTTGCTGTGACACTCATATATTTAACTCAGGTGCTGTCATTTCTTCTGATCATCCTTGAGATGGTTCTACACCTTCATTTGAGTCCAGCTGTGTTTAATTATACTGATTGGACTTGATTAGGAAAGCCACACACCTGTCTATATAAGACCTTACAACTCACAGTGCATATCAGAGCAATTGAGAACCATGAGGTCAAAGGAACTGCTTGAAGAGTGGACGACCAGAACCCTTCCTAGAGCTGGCCGTCCGGCCAAACTGAGCTATCGGGGGAAAGGAGCCTTGGTGAGAGAGGTAAAGAAGAACCCAAAGATCACTGTGGCTGAGCTCCAGAGATGCAGTCGGGAGATGGGAGAAAGTTGTAGAAAGTCAACCATCACTGCAGCCCTCCACCAGTCAGGGCTGTATGGCAGAGTGGCCTGACTGAAGCCTCTCCTCAGTGCAAGACACATGAAAGCCTGCATGGAGATTGCTGAAAACCACCTGAAGGACTCCAAGATAGTGAGGAATAAGATTCTCTGGTCTGATGAGACCAAGATAGAACTTTTTGGCCTTAATTCTAAGCGGTATGTGTGGAGAAAACCAGGCACTGCTCATCACCTGTCCAATACAGTCCTAACAGTGAAGCATGGTGGTGGCAGCATCATGCTGTGGGGGTGTTTTTCAGCTGCAAGGACAGGACGACTGGTTGCAATCGAGGGAAAGATGAATGCGACCAAGTACAGGGATATCCTGGATGAAAACCTTCTCCATAGTGCTCAGGACCTCAGAGTGGGTCGAAGGTTTACCTTCCAACAAGACAATGACCCTAAGCACACAGCTAAAGGAGTGGCTTCACAACAACTCCGTGACTGTTCTTGAATGGCCCAGCCAGAGCCCTCTTGAATGGCCCAGCCAGAGCCCTGACTTAAACCCAATTGAGCATCTCTGGAGAGACCTAAAAGTGGCTGTCCACCAACGTTTACCATTCAACCTGACAGAACTGGAGAGGATCTGCAAGGAGGAATGGAAGAGGATCCCCAAATCCAGGTGTGAAAAACTTGTTGCATCTTTCCCAAAAAGACTCATGGCTGTATTAGATCAAACGGGTGCTTCTACTAAATACTGAGCAAAGGGTCTGAATACTTAGGACCATGTGATATTTAAGTTGTTATTTTTTAATAAATCTGCAAAAATGTCAACAATTCTGTGTTTTTCTGTCAATATGGGAAGCTGTGTGTACATTAATGAGGAAAAAAAATGAACTTAAATGATTTTAGCAAATGGCTGCAATATAGCAAAGAGTGAAGAATTTAAGGGGGTCTGAATACCTTCCATGCCCACTGTATGTTGGCCTCTTTTGGCCTCTGTGTCCATGCAGACATAGGCATTTAGAGGAGTTTAGTGGAAGAAATCTGAATGCCCCAAAATTGCGTTCAGGAGAGGAGATTTTGGGCAGAAACAACGGCCGACATATCTAATCATGCCTAAGCGCTAGGTGCGTTTAGCGCTTGAGTTTTTTTTTTATCTCAATGACCAGAATAAATTAATATTCTGGCCAATGAAAAAAAAAAACAGACGCCCAAGCACTTGATGTGCCTAAATGTGTTTGCAGAAACATGGGTTAGGCGCGTTTTTAAGCTGCTTTTCTCCTGCCTTTAGAAAAGCGTTTAGAAGAGCCCCAGTGTGCATAAGGCCTTAGAAGTTTGTACGCTCAACAAACATTCCCCATCTCACTGCTTTGAATTTTCTCATCACGACGGTCAAAAACCAACTTCATTTTGACGCACTAATGATTAGAAAATGATTGATTAGAAAATGGAACAAGCGTTCTTAACCTGTTCCTGCCTGGCCTTTGGGCGAATGACGCCCCGGGGCAGACTTTGGGGGGCAATCTGCATCCACCAGATACAGCCAATGACTGATATCTGTACCGGCCCGCTGCCAGTACCATGTGACTGCAAGCCATCCATCGTATACAATTGTGTTGCTAGCTGTGATTGGTCACAGTGATAACATAGTACAGACTGGGCCAATCACAGCCTATCTATGCCTTGTGATCAGCTGTGGACAATCACAGCTAATCACAACAAAACCAACTGAATGAATCGATTTCATTCAGTAAAATGCCAGCATATAGCAATGGAATTCACTGCTATATGCAAACCAAATGTGTAAAAAAAAAGTAGTACAATGTTACTATGGTATCATTATATTGCTCTGGTCAAAGTGTTTTAAAATAAAAATCGTAGAATAAATAAAAAATATAATAAAAAATGTAAAAAAATATTATTATTATTTTTTTTTTCCATACTCTCACCAGTCAATGTCCCTGATCACCGCCACAGCCCTTATATGATGAAACTGTACTGCACTGGTGACAGTAAGTAAATAAAAAGAAATTCTTAATTTCTTCATTTTCCAAAAACAAAATGTATTTTGGGCATAGTGTTGAATAACCGCACAATTGTCATTCAAAGTCAGACAGCACTGAAAGCTGAAAATTGGCCTGGGCAAGAAGGGGGTAAAATTGCCTGGTATTGAAGTGGTTAAAATTGAAGTATGACTCAAGGCAAGTCCTTTTTTTTAAATTTTTTTGTTTGCATAGTGAGTGGAGAGGGATTAGAACCTCTATCGTGTTTTTATTGCTGTCTGTGCCTCCACTGATTTTTTACTCTTTGAAAAATTAGGTATTCATTATCTTTGCTTACACTTGCACTTGCAATATACTGTATGTATATATATATTGTATATAAAAAAAGGAAAAAAAATAAATAAATAAATAAACAATTAAGCAAAGATAATTTATACCACATACAAATATTTCAGTTATTTTCAAAGAAAAGCAACAAAATCTGTGGAAAGATGTGCTGCTTAATGCACTGTCGATGGTGCTGACTTGCACTTGCCACATATATATATATATATATATATATATATATATATATATATATATATATACACTGAGCAAAATTATAAACACAACACTTTTGTGTTTGCCCCTATTTCTCATGAGCTGAACTTAAAGATCTATGACTTTTTCTATTTACACAAAAGACCTATTTCTCTCAAAAATTGTTCACAAATCTGTCTAAATCTGTGTTAGTGAGCATTTCTCCTTTGCCGAGATAATTCATCCACCTCACAGGTGTGGCAGATCCAGATTATGATTAAACAGCATGATTATTGCACAGGTGTGCCTTAGACTGACCACAATAAAAGGCCACTCTAAAATGTGCAGTTTTACTGTATTGGGGGGGAGGGGTCTGAAAAACAATCAGTATCTGGTGTGACCACCATTTGCCTTATGCAGTGCAGCACATCTCCTTCGCATGGAGTTGATCAGGTTGTTGATTGTGGCCTGTGGAATATTGGTCCATGCCTCTTCAATAGCTGTGTGAAGTTGCTGGATATTGGCAGGATCTGGAACACGCTGTAGTATATGCTGATCCAGAGCATCCCAAACATGCTCAATGGGTGACATGTTCGGTGAGTATGCTGACCATGCAAGAACTGAGATGTTTTCCGCTTCCAGGAATTGTGTACAGATCCTTGCAACATGGGGCCATGCATTATCATGCTGCAACATGAGGTGATGGCCGTGAATGAATGGCACAACAATGGGCCTCAGGATCTCATCACAGTATCTCTGTGCATTCAAAATGCCATCAATAAAATGCACCTGTGTTCGTTGTCCATAGCATACACCTGCCCATACCATAACCCCACCGCCACCATCAAGTCAGTTACAATGATGAACTTTAGTCCGGTTGAGACCCCAATGAGGACAACGAGCATGCAGATGAGCTTCCCTGACACGGTTTCTGACAGTTTGTGCAGAAATTCTTTGGTTATGCAAATGGATTGCTGCAGCAGCTGTCCGGGTGGCTGGTCTCAGAAGATGTTGGAGATGAAGATGCTGGATGTGGAGGTCCTGGGCTAGTGTGGTTACACATGGTCTGCAATTGTGAGGCCGGTTGAATGTACTCCCAAATTCTCTGAAATGCCTTTGAAGATGGCTTATGGTAGAGAAATTCCTGCAGTCAGCATGCCAATTGCACGCTCCCTCAAAACTTGCAACATCTGTGGCATTGTGCTGTGTGATAAAACTGCACATTTTAGAGTAGCCTTTTATTGTGGCCAGCCTAAGGCACACCTGTGCAATAATCATGCTGTCTAATCAGCATCTTGATGTGCCACACCTGTGGGGTGGATGGATTATCTCAGCAAAGGAGAAGTGATCACTAACACAGATTTAGACAGATTTGTGAACAATATTTGAGAGAAATAGGCCTTTTGTGTACATAGAAAAAGTCATAGATCTTCAAGTTCAGCTCATGCTAAATAGGGGCAAACACAAAAGTGTTGCGTTTATAATTTTGCTCAATATATATATATATATATATATATATATATATATACACTACTTAAAAAAAAAAAGTATTGGGACACCTGCCTTTACACACACATGAACTTTAATGACATCCCAGTGTTAATCCGTAGGGTTCAACATTGAGTTGGCCCACCCTTTTGCAGTTATAACAGTTACAATGGTCCAAATCATTTGGTGTGGGGGGGGTTATGGTGTGGGGTTGTTTTTCAGGGGTTGGGCTTGGCTAGCTGTAAAGATAGTAGAACCAGTGGGACAATTAACCAATTAGCATCTATCCAAATAATCTGCACAAGAGTGTAACAAAAATGAAATACATGTCTCTTCTTCTGTTACGCTTCCCTTTTTTGCTGTCCTCTTCATCTGTTACATTAAAAAAAAACAAAAAAAAACAAAACTGCATGAATAGATATATAAGTGCATCTTAGATGGAAGAGAAAGAAAAATAGTTTAATGATGTATGCATTGATTTTAAAAGTACTCTCTCTCACACTTGAACAAACTGAAAATAGTATCGAGTTCATGTAAGAATTTCACAAATAAGTTAATGTAAAAATCTTTTCCTAAGAGGTTGCATTAAAGCTATTTATTCTGTATCTTCTGCATATCTGTCAGCCATTCAGTTTTACTTTGATACTTTGGTACACAAATGTTTTAATTTTAGAAGCTTCGGGTCATTTATTCTTTCTTAAATAAATCAACTATTCTTGCATAAATAATTAACCTAACAAATAATTATCCTACTCTTTTCATTTTTCTTAAATTCCAGAAAAATGATAAAAACCTCCTTCCATTAATTTGTGTAATATTTACATAAATTTATTTAATGCATTTATATACTGTTACTATAATACTATAGGCTCAATTTAAAAAGCATAGGCTCTCTAATTCAACCCTGTGACTGTCATTTTAAAACCTCATTGGCCTTGGCAGAAAATAACTGTTACTTTAAAAAAAAATAAGTATACTTGTCTTGGTCTGTTAGCTTTGAGTTTGAGCCTTATGCCGCGTACACATGAGCGGACTTCTCGTCGGACTGAACTCCGAAGGACTTTTTAACGGAGTTCCGACTAAACAGACTTGCCTACACACGATTCCACAAAAGTCCGATCGTTTCGAACGTGATGACGTACAACCGGACTAGAAAAGGAAGTTCAATAGCTAGTAGCCAATATCTGCCCTTGCGTCGTTTTCGGTCCGTCGGACTAACACACAGACAAATGTTTTTTTAGATAGAAATCGAGTCCGTCAGAAAGGTTTGAAACATGTTCTATTTCTAAGGTCCGTCAGATTTTTTGACAGAAAAGGTCCAAGGAAGCCCACACACGATCGGAATGTCCGATGGATTTGTTCCGTGAGACCTTTTCTGCCGGAAAGTCCGCTCATGTGTACGCCGCATAAGGCTTCATTCACACAGGATTTTTATCACAGCTGCATCAAGAATCCAGAGTGTTCCTGAAATTGGGTGAACAGGTAGATGTGGACAGTTGTGGCCGCTGAGCCTACACAAAACAGTGACAGGCTGTTAATGACCACAGCTGTTAGCAGGGGTTTGGATGTCTTTCTGCTATACTGCTTTGTAATTTTATAAAGGCTCTAGGTCAGTGATGGTGAACCTTGGCACCCCAGATGTTTTGGAACTACATTTCCCATGATTCTCAACTACACTGCAGAGTACATGAGCATCATGGGAAATGGAGTTCCAAAACATCTGGGGTGCCAAGGTGCGCCATCACTGCTCTAGGTCATTTGGCCTGTATTATAAAGTAACATTGGATTGCCTTCTATGCCCTGACAGAAGATCACCTGATCCAACCACAGTCAATTGCTTCATATACAATTACATCTGAACACCTGCAGACAGCTGGGTCCTGTAATTTTTTTTGTATAGACTGGGCGGACACAACTATCCACATTCACCTGTAAAACCGGCCATTTGTTTTCATACAAGCGTGTCACACCATCTGGGAGAGGAAAGTTTAGAAGTGAGGGACCTGAAAGCTCTATTATACTAGACAATTTTATCAGTGTAACACTTCAGGGCCTACTCACAGAAGGGAAAAGCACAAGGGGGAGCTTATTAGTGTGCTGCTGCTCCTTTGTTATCCAATCAAAAGGCAGGGGGGCATGAACGTATCCAAGAAGTCAGAAAATGATTTCAATCACACATTTCACACCAATAAAGAAGGAAAGGTTATGGTAGATAAGAGTTTTGTGCACTTGATGCTTGCACCTAAAAGAAAAAGAGGGGACATACATGTTGGATGTATAGTTAAGAACCAGAGATTACACCCTGTTTTTAAAGGCAGACCTTTTCTTGGAAACTCTGGTATAGCTACAGGGTTGCTTTAAAATGTCAGGCATGGATTCTGATACATTTTGTAGGTTGAAAACCACTCTTCCTTTTTTTACCTAGACTTAGGGATGAGTGAGCTCCAGGAGAAAACTAGGTAGCTTTATACTGGAATGGATTGCACTATATTCTTCTTGTGTGTCAGGAGAAGAGCAATTCCAAATAAAACCTACCGTACAGGACACTGGGAATGTGTCCTGGACAGCAAGAATATTTCCTCAGTATTTGAGTCATGATCCCTTTAGGGGGACAGTTTTGAAGACATTATTGCATACTCAGGGGTTCTCACCCATGAAGGGTGAGATGTTCTGGGGTAGTTTGGCTAGAGAGGACTAACTTTCAGTGCTGACTTTCAGTTAAGTTTTGGGAGGGAACCAACCCCTGATTACAAGGTTTTAAAGAGGTTAAGCCACAGGTAAGGGAGTCTTAAAATGCAGCAGGATGGGATCAGCACTTGTGTCAGTGAGTAAGAGTAGAATGGTTCAAAAGCTGTGAGCAAGTGTGCACTTTATGGCAACTGAGACGCTTGTTGCTGAACCCTTGTAGCCTGTCAAGCATCCTGAGCCAAGGAGGAACCCTAATGGCAGTGTAGAGATTGTCGGTGAGCCTGTTATGTGGTTCCTTTTATATCAGTACTATGAACTGTTTACTTCACTTTTGCTGAAGAAAGCTGTTTGTGTTTACCTGTTTTGGAGAAACCAATAAAGACTGCTTTTACAAGAAGCTGCTGTTGATCTCAGCCCCTCCATAAGACACTACATTGAGCTGAAGTAACTTAGTATAAAGAATGCATGCTGTGGGTTATTTTTAAACACCTTTGTGGCTGAACACTCTGTGCTAATCATGCATAATCTTGGGGCATGAGTGCTACTGGTTTTGACGAGCTGCTGTCCTTAATGGTAATATGGATAGTTGAAATATGCCCACATTTTAATTTTCAATATGATCAGTAAAACTAAAATCTTATTTTAGGCCTATTTTCCCTTTTAGTATTTTACCCAATGTGACCCAAATGTGTCAAAAGCAAACTTTTTCCCCATGGCACCAACACTGCCTATCAATTACAGTTAAATTCAGGTCTGCCTTAGTGCTTTTTAGTAAAAGAAAGGCTTAGGAGAAGAGGGAATTATGCTTTTGATGAAGCAAAGACAACCTTGAAATGAAATAGAGACAGATCCCTCATAGCTCCATACAGATTAGCTTTTAGTTAATATTTGTTTCTTCATCCATGACCTCTGAGCAAATGCATCCCAAGGTAGTAACAGAAATATGGATCATGCATTTGGTTGTATAATATCCACTAAAGTAGATCATGTACTGAATACTTAGCAGGCGCATTGTCCTTTTGCTATGCTGCTATGTAATATTATAAAGGCTCTAGGTCATATGGCCTTTATTACAAAGTAGCTTCAGTTTCCATTCTATGCACTGACTATATGGAAACTAGACTTGTAAACATCCTGAGAGGCCTGAAGTTACCTGCATACAGCATATGTAGAGCTTTCACCAGACACTGACCAGGGAGTGGACATTGCATCTTGGTATAGGTGGGCACAATTCTTACGGGAAAAATTAATCAAAAATACTTGTATGGCCTCATTCCTGCACAGAGGGACCCTGGGAGCCATATGTGAAATAAAAAACTGGAAATATCCTCATACTATATCTTTTTATCCTACACCATTTCTTACTACAGTGGCAGCTTTCGGGCCTCACAAATAGTCTCTACTCTCAAACTACATCACTGCAACACTCACTGGGATCTTTAAATGGGGGAGTCTGAAACTCAATCACCATTATGTAATACAATTATGTCCATCATTTGAAAAACTATAACATTTACTAAGACTACATTTTTTTTTTCTACTATTACACAAAGTAAGACTCTCTGATCAGGTAATATCTCTATAAGAAAAGAAACCAAATATTCTCATTTGGTTTTGGACACCAGTCAATACTGCAGATTCATTTGAGAGTTTGGAATGACTTGTAAGTCACTGTTACTGAATGAGCACTGGCTAGATATAGGTTATTTTAGGGGAAATGGTGCCAATACCATGCCTTCTTTGGGTAGAAAAAAAATGTGGAACGTTGGAGCTCTTAACAGTCTAAAATCAACTAGGAAGGAACAACTGTTGAAATAATAATAACACTCTCACAAAGGATCCAGATGCCTCTATAAAGTAACTTGGGAGTGGGGGGGGGGGGGAGGTATCTCTTAAAGCTCTCAGAAAGCAAGCCTGCAAGCAGCTGTCTCCATTGCATGGCAAATATATGGCTATGCAAGGCCCATAAATGGTTACATATGGCATGCCTTGCCAACCTTTAAAGTGCATTAGGGCATGCATGCAATTCTAAATGCGGTGCATCTTCTGTTGTTCCTGAAAATGATTTTGTGTGCTCTACTTGCTTTGACTTAGCTTCTGACTGTGGACTCCTCTCTGCTGTCTCATTTACTGACTTCTAGGTTTGAACTGCTGCTCCATTGATTTTGACATTAGTTCAGCCTCTAAGCATTTTTTTTTACTAGCTCAGTACTTTGCTGGATGTTTTGTGGACTTAAGCCTCATACACACGATTGGATATCCCGCAGAAAAAACCTCTGACTTTTGTCCAAAGGTGCCTGGATTTTGTCTTGCATACAAATGGCAAGGAATTATCGGCCAACAAACATGAACATAGTGACGTACTACGTGGTTTTTCAGCTCTTTAGCGCCACCCTTTGGGCTCCTTCTGCTAATTTCGTGTTAGTAGAAGGTTGGTGAGTGTTAATTCGTGCTTTTCATTTAGCACTTTTCAGTTTGCGTTTTCATTCGGTGCTTTTCAGTTCATTTCTGAACGGCTGTTCATCAACCAGACATATTGCGGAATCGGAGGAGATAAAGTGTTATTTATTATTGGCCTTGGAGTTATTGATTTGACCCAAGTCCAGTCCAGGAACAGGAGGAGGAGGATTCCTTGGACCAAAAAATTGGTGGCTTTATGAATCATGACCAATTATATCATATGCCTTTGCTGGGGGAGCTCCAGGAGAATAATCGAGATGATTTTCGGAATTATCTCCGGATGACGGACCCCTGCTTTCACCAACTCTTGGCATGCTGACCCCCTATATTAAGAAGCAGGGCACATGCATGAGGCTTTTATTTTATTTTTTGGTTGAATATTAATGATTTGATTTGTTATATTTTCTATATTTTTGGATGCACAGAATGCACTTTTTGGTTAAGTTCTATTAGCAGATAGCATGTCTAATTCTATTTGTTTTCTTTTTTTAATGCACAGTAAAAAAAAATGTGGAGAATAATACTTGGCTATGTGTTTTACTTCAAATGACAGTTTGGGAGTAGGCAGTTACATTTAAAAAAATACAATGTAAAAATGACAAGGCACACCAACATAGTTGTATCTTTGATCTTAAAAAACTACGGAATAATGGTGTTGTGGTAACTTGCCCCCCCCAAAAAAAAGCATAATAATATGATTCTTGATATCACTAGGAAAAAAAAGCCTTTGAAAATTATCCCATTAACCACTTCAGCCCCGGACCATTTGGCTGACCAAAGACCAGAGCGTTTTTTGTGATTTGGCACTAAGTCGCTTTAACTGACAATTGCGCGGTTGTGCGACGTGGCTCCCAAACAAAATTGGCATCCTTTTTTCACCACAAATAGAGCTTTCTTTTGGTGGTATTTGATCACCCCTGTGATTTTTATTTTGTGCGCTATAAACAAAAAAAGAGCGACAATTTTGAAAAAAAAACGCAGTATTTTTTTACTTTTTGCTATAATAAATATCCCCAAAAAATATATATAAAAAAACAAATAAGTGTTTATTGATTGGTTTGCGCAAAAGTTATAGCATCTACAATAGGGGATAGTTTTATGGCATTTTTATTAATATTTTTTTTTAGTAATGGCGGCAATCTGTGATTTTTATCATGACTGTGACATTATGGTGGACAGATCGGACACTTTTGGCGCTATTTTGGGACCATTCACATTTATACAGCGATCAGTGCAATTAAAAATGCACTGATTACTGTGTAAATGTGACTGGCAGTGAAGGGGTTAACCACTAGGGGCACTGCAGGAGTTAAGTGTGTCCTAGGGAGTGATTCTAACTGTGGGGCGGGGCTGGACTACGTGTGACATGACACTGATCACCGCTCCCGATCACTGTCACTAGAAAGAATAGGTAAATGCTTGTTTACAACAGCATTTCCCCGTTCTTCCGCTCCGCGGGACCCACGATCGCACCCACGGAGCTTGCGGCAGGCGCACGCGCGCCCACAATGCCGCTTCTTAAAGGGCAACGTACAGGTACATTAATATGCCTGTACGTGCCCTTCTGCCGACGTATATCGGCGTGAGCCGGTCAGCAAGGGGTTAAAGAACAAGAGAATGTGCGCTGAATTTGGAGATTTCATTATTTGCCACGTCATGAATGTTAATTCTCCATTACGAACGCTAGTTTACAAGACCGACTGCCTCTGGCTCGTCCTTGCTTCCGAGCATGCGTGTTTGTACTTTGGACTTCTGTCCAATGGATTTTTGTACACACGCTCGTAAAATCCGACAACAGACATTTGTCCGCGGAAAATTTTAAAGCCTGCCATCCAACATTTGTCCGCGGAAAATCCGACAACAATTGTCCGATGGAGCATACAAACGGTTGGATTTTCCACCAACAGCCTGTCATCACACATTTCCCATCGGAAAATCCGATCATGTGTACGAGGCTTTAGACTAGAATTCTTCTGATCTAATACTTACCTTGGCCACTTGTCTTTACCACAGTGCTTTCTGTAAATCTGGGACAACAACCTGCAACCTATTTAATTTAAAGCCTCGATGGCTCCAGTAAAAATGAGGTTCTTTTGGGTGACTATACTCCGTATAAGTTTTGCTTTACTGCTTGTGGTTTGTTAATGTCTGACTGACCTATCTGCTCCAGATGTTCACCAAGGATTGTTTCAGCTATTTTTTCCTCTGTGTTTTTCTACTCCCAGGAGAAATGAGACAGATTGCTCCTCCAGGTAAGTAATATAATCCACCAAAAAGGAAGGGCTAGGTGATAGCTCCAGCTGCAACTGAGAACATGTAGACCAAGTGAGAAAAATTAGCTGCATACCAACATGCATTCAACAGGTTTATTGAAAGACTGCCACCAGGACTAAAACAAGGGACCAAGGGGTGACAACATTTCACACATACATTGTGCTTCTTCAAAACCCCAAAACTCCCAGCTTGACTCTTGTAAAAAGTGCACCATCCAGAAGACTTTGACTAAATTTCATGAATATTCCAATGCCAGCTGCCACTAGGTAAACCGTTGTGACTGCAGCTTTTCATTTCTCAGAATAATGAGAGCTTCAAATCAGTCTTGATACATGGTGATGCCATTAAATTAATTTAAGATCAAAGAAAGGTAGTTTACATGAAATAGCATTACATGAATAAAATTTTGGGTCATGGAAATGAGCTGGATTTGTCACTATGGTTTACAGTGTAGCTTTGAGATATAGAAATGCATTTGTGTAACAATGCTCTTTTTTTCTATGGAAAGGACCTTTAATATATTATATTCCACACATTCTTCGCTAAGACCCCAACTACAGTATTATAAAACATTTTTTGATGTGAAAAAACCTCTTTTGTAGTGCTTTCTATGTTTTTTTCAAATATGTGTATCTTCTTGACACCAACATGGTTTCTACTAGTTATCCTGATTTCTGTCACATTTTTTTTATTATTGAGCACTGCACTTTTACACTTTGACAGCACCTACCAAATGTATTTGAACAAAAATGAAAATGTGAAGGTTAGCCTTCATCAAGTCATTGATCTAACACATTAAAAAATGGCACAATCATTTCAGCAGGGAAGATGAATTTTATATCACCGCGCTGCTGAATTTGTGCCTTGATAGCATTTTTAGCTATTTTTCACAGAGTGGATAATTTAAAATTTGTATCGCTAAGCAACTCTTCCTAACGTCAGCATCTAGGCTGCCTATTTAATGTGCCTTCTCCTGGATGGAAAAGAGTTTAAATGGAGATGATCTATACAACAGCATGACTAAGACAGCTTCATTACATATTAACTGCTTGGCTTACTGTAATGGCCCAGGGCTATCACTGTAGTTACAATATTCTGGGACCTTCAAATTATCACAGGGTTAACTTCACTGACTCATCTTCCAAAATGTTCTTTTTGTGAGAATCCTATTTTTAGAAAACCAAAAACGCCAAACAAAAGAATTGTCAGGTCTTGTTCTCGCTAACAAATTATTCAATACATTACAGATTTTGGAGTAACAGCTTCCAAACCATAAATATCGTATAAAAAATAAAAAGTAGATCTGACCCAAGTATATTAACTGCTATATGAAACTAGCTTACCCTTCTTGCAGCCATGTTTTCATTCACATCCACAACTTGACTTGAGTTTTACTAGTGACGTTTCTGCAGAAAATAAAGACTGGAGGACCTGTAGGGTTTTTTTCTGGAATCTTTAATAGGAGTCCAAAGTCTCTATGGTATAAAAGCTGGAAAACCACAGTGTTATCAAATATACAAATCTAGCAGGTACTGTATATTGACCCACTATCATTCCCCCATATTTCATGTTTGTTCAGACTGACCCTTTAATCAAATTTAATGTGTTACTAACCTGACCTGTTCCTCTACATGCTTTGAAAGGATGTCTCTTAGCCCTGCTGTTTTTCTTGAGCAGTAAGAAAGTCACATGAATTTCGCAATGACTAATCAAGTAGAAAGACAACATGGCAAATGTCAGCATTGTGGGATTGTTACAGCTAAAGATCGCAGCATTACGCTGGTAGTTAAATTCAATTTTATGTAAAATGTTTTTTAATTATTCCCTGCATGGAGATTTGAACAGTTTTACAGCACTCCTTATTCAATGGTGACCTGTGGGATCAGCTTTGAAGTCACTGTTTATCTGAACATCTTCTGCGATACAAGTATGAAGCCTGCCTGAGATAATTTTTTAATTGCATTGGTAAAATGTATGTTTATTGTCATTATTATGTTGTGGATAATGCATTCTTGCACTTTAAAGCTTACGTTTATTTTTTTTTAATTTGCACCAGGGAAAAGTGTCCCTTGTGCTAGTGGTCCCTCTGTTTGTTGAAATCTTCATTCTTCTGCCCCCATCAACACAGCTTTGATCTCTTAGTGCTGAGGGGGTTAATATGAGTTGCTGTGACAGGCACTTGTTAAATGTGCTGACATTGCCTGTACTTTCTGCCTCCCCCGGCTCCATTCATAGAAGCTATACTATAGCTTTCAACAAAGATAAGCGCTATATGAATGGAAGTGATTGTAAATGATCACATTGTGAAACAACCCATTTAGTTTAAAATAGAAATCAAAGACAAAACATTTGTGTATAGATATAAAAAAGCATTATAGATACCATTTTTATACAAGTGATCACATTCTCTCTGTCCTCAGCTGCATAAGAGCTGGGGGGAGGAGAAGCAGCATCACACTGAACTTGCCAGTGAACGGCTGTGCAGCGGGGGCATGTCAGGACAAGTGTGATCGCTGAGTTCCCAGATAGAGAACTGACCACGCTGTGCTCTCCTGGTTAGTGGGTTCAGTTTTTTATAGGAAAGCAGAGGGACTGGCAAGAACACCAGGGATTTTACATAAAGGAAGTAATACAAATACTTTCTCATAGAAGTACATAGTACAGCAAGCACATATCAGGAATATGAAGTGCTGGGGTAACAAATGCTTTAACCACTTGACATCCGCGCTATGGCCGAATGACGGCCATAGCGCGGACCTGAATTTCCAGGAGATGTAATCAGTAAGAGTGGTGCTGCACTAATCCTACATACAATGTCTAAGTATGAATAAGCAATGGCAATCAGTGGCTTATGCAAAAAAACTGATATCAGTGTAGTAATGAGCCTACTTATCAAGCGATGGCCATAATGCCTGAAGTGCTGGGTGAACATAAACGTGAATGTGCAAGGGTAAAAACTGGTGATGTGTAAAACAATAGTGTCTAATCAACCTAAGAACATAAGTATATAAATTACATCCAAAAATCGGTGCCCACTAATCATAGGGTACTTTGTCGCAGTAAGTGGGCTTAGCACCATATGGCAATATGGTTTGACCAAATCCCCATATTTTTGAAAATGTCTTTTTGAGAATGTTTAGGTGTTTTTAAACTAGCCTTGCTGGAGGTGAATGTTTTTTTGCATGTGTGCGCTGTAATATTTTTCTTCTATTGTATGGTCTTATGGCTGCACCAGCTTTAATGTGAAGGTGTGCCCCCCAAATATCTTGTTTGTGTATTGTATGGATTCTGACCAAATCCTTTTGGGATAGGAGCACCCTATTCCCTCATTAGGTACCTCTCATTAGTGTCCACTTGTGTCATAGGTGGAGACCTTTAAATTCTCCCATATAGAAGAGTGTAGCTCTCATGGTTCAGAGAAGCAGGATCTCACAAATCTATGGAAAGTGTAGGAGGGATAGGCACACCTTCCACTGTCAGCAGTGTACGAGCTCGCCGCTCGTCCGGATACACTGCACTCTCTGTTTTTATCTGTGTGAGTACCTTGTTTTACATTACTAATAAAGCTTTGTGGAAAATGACTACACTATATGGCATCCTTGTTTCCCTTTGGTTATTATATCCATGGAGGATCTGAGGCTAATTGAGAGACAGCCCTGAGTGCAGGACCCACCCCCACAGGAGACACCAGCGGTGCCTGACTGTTATATGCTGTAACCTCAGGTTAATAAGGTAAGGGGCCATTACCTTACAGTGTAGGATCATCTGCATGGAGAGCACCTGTATACACTTCACATCTCTACCTCAGCTAACTGTTATGTGAAAAGATCCAACTATCGCTCATATCTCCCCACCGTTTGGCACGTTTTAGAAGCATTGGAGTTGCTTGATATTGCACAGATCACCCTTCGGATTTTGTATTACTTTGCTGCTGCACAAGTCACTTTCTTTCATGAACTTTTAATATTGTTTTTATGCACTTATTGTTGACATTGAATACTTCACCACATATATTATGGATCCCTATGGACATTCATTGTAACACTGCACGTCTATTTTTAATTTGCCTTCTTATCGCTTTTTTGGCTATAATCATTGTGTATTTATTATTTCTCTTCACTTTTTTGGCACGTTTGAAACAATATTGGAGTTGTTGTATATTGCACAAGTCACTTTCTTGAATTATAATATGTTTTTTGCTGCTGCACTAGTCACTTCTTGATGAATTTGAATATTGTTAATTTTAAGCACCCACTGATGGTATGAGATATTTTATTGCAGTAATCGTAGATCTCCACGGAAATTCAGTGTAACTTTGTATTTTCAACATACACCATTTCTGCTTGTGCTTTGGGAGCTTTTTCTGACTCCACCGATTTTTGGATGTAATTTATATACTTATGTTCTTAGGTTGATTAGACACTATTGTTTTACACATCACCAGTTTTTACCCTTGCACATTCATGTTTATGTTCATCCAGCACTTCAGGCATTATGGCCATCGCTTGATCAGTAGGCTCATTACTACACTGATATCAGTTTTTTTGCATAAGCCACTGATTGCCATTGCTTATTCATACTTAGACATTGTGGGGTACATTAGGATTAGCGCAGCACCACTCTTACTGATTACATTTTTTTGCCTTTGGGGTCAGGCTGGACCCTATTCGGTGCAAGCTGCTTTTCCTCTATTAGCATTACGGTCCTTACATGGTAGCGCAGGAATAATTTATATTTGCTAGCTTGAATTCCCAGGAGGCCATCATATGATGGCCTCCCCTGTGCACGCGCCCTGCAGGGTGTGCGCCGAGCGCGCTGTGATCACCGAGTCACTGGGACTCGGGTGATCACCGATCCAAGTAAGGGGCTGGTCCTGGCCCCTTACCATGTGATCAGCTGTCAGCCAATGAAAGCTGATCACATGATGTAAACAAAAGATCGGTAATCGTTTTTTTTTTTCTACTCATGCTGACAGCGTGAGTAGAAAAATAAAGCCGATCACCGGCTCAGATGTGAGGGACATCGGTCCCGAAGTGGAAGAGGCACATCTGCCTCATCAGTGCCACCTAATAGTGCCACCTAACAGTGCCCACGGTGCCACCTATCAGTGCCCACGGTACCACCTATCAGTGCCCACAAGTGTCAGCTATCAATGCCCACAAGTGCCAGCTATCAATGCCCACCAGTAGTGCCAATCAGTGCCACCTAGCAGTGCTGCCTATCAGTGTAACTGATGGCCACCCATCAGTGCCCTTCACGGCCGCCTCATCAGCGTACATCAATGAAGGATAAAAATGACCTGTTTTAAATTTCTTATAACAAAATATAAAAAAATTTAAAAATTAAAAAAAAAAATCAGCTTTTTACATTTTTTTTAACAAAAAGTAAAAACTGCAGAGATGATCAAATACCACCAAAAGAAAGCTCTCTTTATGGTGAAAAAATGATAAAAATTTCATATGGGTACAATGTTGTATGACCGCGCAATTGTCATTCAAAGTGCGTCAGCGCTGAAAGCTGAAAATTGGTCTGCATAGGAGAGGGGTTTAAGTGCCCAGTAAGCA
The DNA here is from genome assembly GCA_037952925.1 of Lithobates clamitans. Lineage (NCBI taxonomy): Eukaryota > Metazoa > Chordata > Amphibia > Anura > Ranidae > Lithobates > Lithobates clamitans. The sequence continues at coordinate 2,974,890 of JBBGZY010001203.1, read as the reverse complement.
AGGGGTTAAATAAGTTGTACCTGAAGGAAAAAAACATTTTTTAGTGGGGAGGGATTAGAATTTTTCAATTGGGACACTAGTTCTGAAGACCCTGATGACACAAGTGAAACGAAATCTCGTCAATGGGACACAGACAATAAAAAATGTTTTTTTCATGAAAGTTCTGCCTTCTCCATTCAAAGAGAGATTTTCATTGTGGATCAAAAAAAACTTTTTGTTTAATCTTGATTTAAAGGGCACTTTCACACTGGTGCTGCGCCATGTTAGCAGTAAAGCGCCGCTAGTTTTAGCGGTGCTTTACTGGGTGCTTTGACTCCCGCTAGCAGCCGAAGAAAGAGTTAAAACCGCCAGTGTTGCCGCACTTCCGAATCGCTTTTCAGGCGCTTTGGAGGCGCTACCCATGCATTCCAATGGGCAGGGGCGGTTTAGGAGCGCTGTTTACAGCGCTCCCAAATCGCCTCAAAGATAAAGCTTGCAGGACTTTTTTCCCGACCTGCAAGCGCACCACTCCAGTGTGAAAGCACTCAGGCTTTCACACTAGGGTGCCATGGAAGGCGTATTTTTAGGCACTTTACCGGCACTATTTTTAGCGCTAAAACACCTGACAAATGCCTTCAGTATGAAAGTAGTCTAAAGGTAAAGAAGAGATTTGCCCCCAGAATCTCTTCATAAAAAGGACATGTCATCCATATTTCTATTACAATGGGTGTTTACATTCCTTTATAATAGGAATAAAATAGATAAAACATTTTATTTTATTTTTTTAATTAAAGGAACAGTGTAAAAATAAAAAGTATAATAAATAATAAAAAAAATACAAATTTAAAGTGCCCCGTCCCTCCGTGCTCGTACGCAGAAGTGAATGCATATGTATGTCGCGCACGCATATCTAAATGGTATTCGAGCGTTTGCAAAACTGCTGCGCAAATACAGTGTGACATAAAAAAATTGCAACAATTGCCATTTCTTTTCCCTAGGCTAAAACAAATGTATAATGTTTGGGGGTTATAAGTAATTTTCTAGCACGAAATACTGATTTAAACTTGTAAACAAAAAGTGCCAGGAAAAGCCTGGCCGGCAAGTGCTTAAATGCATAAATAAATCTAGTGCTTCTGAGCAAATTTAGAAGTTTCATGGCTAACTTTGGCCACTCTTGTTGAAAGATGCTATGCACTCCTTACACAAATTCCATAAAATTGCATAATCTTTGATTGTATTGCATAATTGTAACATCCAGAAACAATAGATAAATATACAAGTGGTACATACAATTCCAGAAAAAACAACATTAAATATCCATTCTTATTCAAATATTTGCTAGGATTGTAAAATCATTGTATCCAGGCTACACCATGATGTAGGTTTGCATGAATTTTAATGTGATTTTGTAAGTAATTAGAAGATAGATTCATTACTAAAGCAACAAAAATGAAATGTATTTTCCATTAAATTTTCCGTAAACTAAAATTATAATGCAGTATAAGAAATCTCCAGTTTGGAAGCATTGGTTTCCATATAAAAGTGTTCTAACAAAAGAATGAATTTCTTTCGAGTTCCCCATTGTCCTGTGTCTTCATACATTATTCATCCCCAAGGACAGTAGCTGCTAATTGAATTCATGGTTTCTTTTTTTCAGATTTCCTGTGTCATCGCTAAACAACTCTGGATTTTCTAATCTCCTTTTTTGTTCTCTCATCTCTTGTTCTTAACAAGGAGTAGATAGGCATGTCACTATAAACCTGGCTTTATAGATGCCAAGGTACACAATTTGCTTTGATGAGGGATGTAAAAAGCTAACTTTTAAAGAGCTAGTGAAAGTCATATTCTGTAAAATTCTTTTTAATAGAATCATACAGAAGTGCACTTGTGTTCTATGAAGACTAGCAAAGACATGTTTGTAGATGCCGCACAATAATGTTATAGAACAATATCATAGCAATGTCATTGCACTAGTGGGCTCCGTTCACAAAATGGGTTCTACTGCTTTAAGATCAGCAGTAAAATAGCTTTTAACATTTAACATTTTTCAAATATATTTTGCAATTCACTAAAAAATGCTTGTAAAATAAGGCATGCTTTATTTCATTAAAATTTGCAGCATTTTTCTAATGAAACCAATCTGAATTTTAGTGCATGACATCATATCCACTGGGGTGGATACAGCAGAGAGGGATTAGAACACCTGTCAGTTTTTATTGCTGTCTGTGCCCCTGTTAGAGAGATTCACTCTCTATTTACTACTGTTTCTCCTTATCATTGAATGTGAAAGGGAAAGAAAAGCCTACATTTTGGGTTGACATCAAAACACTTAATGAGGGGAAACCTCCCCAATGGGACACAGATGGCAAAAAATAGGGGTTCCAACACTCCCTTACTCCATCTAAAATGATAGAGTAAGTTACAGTACACTTTACCCACTTCAAGACCAAGCCTATTTCTGACACTTGTTTACAAGTTAAATCAGTATTTTTTGCTATAAAATTACTTAGAACCCCCAAACATTATATATAATTTTTTAGCAAAGACCCTAGGAAATAACATGTGGCTTGCTGCAATATCTTATGTCTTATGTCACACGGTATTTGCACAGAGGTCTTTAAAACGCAATATTTTTGGGAAAAATACATTTTTTTTATTTAAAAATAAGAAAACAGTAAAGTTAGCCCATTTTTTTTTGCATATTGTGAAAGATGATTTTACGCTGAGTAAGTAGATACCTAACATGTTACGCTTTAAAATTGCACGCACTCGTGGAATGACGACACACTACGGTACTTAAAAATCCCAATGGAGACGTTTAATTTTTTTTTAACGGTAATTTAAGCACTGGTTACATTTGGAGGTGCGACTTAGGTATGCATTTTCTTTGGTACGCGATCACACGGGGACGGCACTTTTTTTTTCTTATTTATTTCTTACATTTTTATTAGTTTTACACTGTTCCTTTAAAAAAAACCTATTTTGATCACTTTTACTGCTGTCACAAGGAATGTAAACATCCCTTGTGACAGTTATAGGCAGTGACAGATGCTCTTTATGGAGGGATCTGGGGTCTAAAAGACCCCAAACCCCTCCTCTGCACTTCAAAGTGTTAAACATGCCAAAATCTTAATTTTGAAATACCTTAGATTTTTATAAATCGGCTTGGTTGGCTGCCAATTAAACCGAAAGTGACGTTGTGATGGCACTTCTGGGTTACTGCATCGGAGACTCAATCAAAGCCAAATCTGGCTTTGTGCAGGACTCCGGCCAGCCAGGGGACATGCTGGCTGGTTGCTTGGGTCTCCCAGTGGGACGAAAGACCCGGGCGGAGCAGCGGAAGGCAGTGGAAGGCGGCAGGAGGGGGAGGACGTCCCCTCCCACTGCTTGTGATAACGGCTGAGTGGCTAATTGCATCTGTTGTTATCACTCGAAAGCCGACCGTCAGCTCTAAAAAACTGTACCGGGGTGATGCCTCTGGCTGCAGGCATAACCCTGGTACAACCACTTCAACAAAATGACGTACAGGTACGTGATTTTGCGTGAAGTGGTTAAAGTATTTTTGCTGTGATATTTGGAAAATGTATTGCTATATCTTTGGAGATGTCTGTTTTGTCTTGCTAGAGAATAGCCATTGGGGGAGATTTACTCAAACTGGAGCCCAGAGAATCTGGTGCAGCTGTTTATAGTAACCAATCAGCTTCTAAATTCAGTTCTAAGTTCATTTAAATAATACAGTGGGGACGGAAAGTATTCAGACCCCTTTACATTTTTCACTCTTTGTTATATTGCAGCCATTTGCTAAAATCATTTAAGTTCATTTTTTTCCTCATTAATGTACACACAGCACCCCATATTAACAGAAAAACACAGAATTCTTGACATTTTTGCGGATTTATTAAAAAAGAAAAACTGAAATATCACATGGTCCTAAGTATTCAGACCCTTTGCTGTGACACTCATATATTTAACTCAGGTGCTGTCAATTTCTTCTGATCATCTTTGAGATGGTTCTTCACCTTCATTTGAGTCCAGCTGTGTTTGATTATACTGATTGGACTTGATTAGGAAAGCAATGTAGATACTTGCCAGCACACCAAGGATCAGCACAAGGTGGCATCCAAACAGTTTAGTTTATTTCATGATCACAACACAAAGAGGTGCAACGTTTCTGAGTCACGCAGGACCCCTTTGTCAGGCATGTGATGACATGCCTGACGAAGTGGTCCTGCGTGACTCAGAAACGTTGCACCTCTTTTTGTTGTGATCATGCAATAAACTAAACCGTTTGGGTGCCACCTTGTGCTGATCCTTGGTGTGCTGGCAAGTATCTACATTGTGACTTAAACCAGTATCCAGCTGGTTGTTGCTGCAGCACCCAAGCTTTAGAGCTTATACCAGGAATGTTTGCGATGGGAATATGAAACATTACATTGATTAGGAAAGCCACACACCTGTGCATGTCAGAGCAAATGAGAATCATGAGGTCAAAGGAACTACCTAAAGAGCTCAGAGACAGAATTGTGGCAAGACACAGATCTGGCCAAGGATACAAAAAAATGTCTGCTGCACTTAACCACCTCAATACTGGGCACTTTCGCCCCCTTCCTTCCGAGACCAATTTTCAGCTTTCAGCGCACTTTTAATGACAATTACTCAGTCATGCTACGCTGTACCCAAGCGTAGGACATGTGATTTTAGTGGGACATATGTGAGGGACAGCTGTTTTTATTATTTGGGGACATGTGTTTTGGGGACATTATGTGGGGACATGTGTGTTTTACATTGTGTGGGGACATGTGTGATGACACTAGGTTGGTGATCAGTGAGTAAAAAGCTGTAAAAAACAGCTCATACTCACTGATCATCAGCAAGCTGCAGCGATCCCCTCTCCTCTCCTCACTGACAACTTCCATGTGAGGAGAGCTGATTGCCTAGCAAGCGGCTCTGTGTTTACATCACATGACAGCTGTGATTGGACACGGCCATCATGTGATCAGGAGGGCCAATCAGAGTCCTCCTGTCGATTGGAGATGCGCCGTGTCCGGGTGACGATCCCGCTCCTTCTGAGGGACGTTCCTGAACATCCACTCAGAAGGAGAGAGCGCCCACCCGGCCGTTTATGTACATTGGCCGGGTGGGAAGTAGTTAAGGCTCCTAAGAGCACAGTGGCCTCCATAATCCTTAAATGGAAGACGTTTGGGATGACCAGAACCCTTCCTAGAGCTGGCCATCCAGCCAAACTGAGCTATCAGGGGAGAAGAGCCTTGGTGAGAGAGGTAAAGAAGAACCCAAAGATCACTGTGGCTGAGCTCCAGAGATGCATTCGGGAGATAGGAGAAAGTTGTAGAAAGTCAACCATCACTGCAGCCCTCCACCAGTCGGGGCTTTATGGCAGAGTGGCCTCTCCTCAGTGCAAGACACATGAAAGCCCGCATGGAGTTTGCTAAAAACACCTGAAGGACTCCATCATGGTGAGAAATAAGATTCTCTGGTCTGATGAGACCAAGATAGAACTTTTTGGCCTTAATTCTAAGCGGTATGTGTGGAGAAAACCAGGCACTGCTCATCACCTGTCCAATACAGTCCCAACAGTGAAGCATGGTGGTGGCAGCATCATGCTGTGGGGGTGTTTTTCAGCTGCAGGGACAGGCCAAGTACAGGGATATCCTGGACGAAAACCTTCTCCAGAGTGCTCAGGATCTCAGACTGGGCCAAAGGTTTACCTTCCAACAAGACAATGACCCTAAGCACACAGCTAAAATAACAAAGGAGTGGCTTCACAACAACTCTGTGACTGTTCTTGAATGGCCCAGCCAGACTTAAACCCAATTGAGCATCTCTGGAGAGACCTAAAAATGGCTGTCCACCAACGTTTACCATCCAACCTGACAGAACTGGAGAGGATCTGCAAGGAGGAATGGCAGAGGATGCCCAAATCTAGGACTTTTTGCATCTTTCCCCAAAAGACTCATGGCTGTATTAGATCAAAAGGGTGCTTCTACTAAATACTGAGCAAAGGGTCTGAACACTTAGGACCATGTGATATTTCAGTTTTTCTTTTTTAATAAATCTGCAAAAATGCCAACAACTCTGTTTTTCTGTCAATATGGGGTGCTGTGTGTACATTAATGAGGAAAAAAAATTAACTTAAATGATTTTAGCAAATGGCTGCAATATAACAAAGAGTGAAAAATTTAAGGGGGTCTGAATACTTTCCGTCCCCACTGTATGTAAGCCCAACATTTATTATTGCTGATATGTGCCTGCTAGGGATGAGCTTCGAGTTCGAGTCGAACTCATGTTCGACTCGAACATTGGCTGTTCGCAAGTTCGCCGAACAGCGAACTATTTGGGGTGTTCGCGGCAAATTCGAATGCCGGCGGAACACCCTTTAAAAGTCTATGGGAGAAATCAAAAGTGCTAATTTTAAAGGCTAATATGCAAGTTATTGTCATAAAAAGTGTTTGGGGACCTGGGTCCTGCCCCAGGGGACATGGATCAATGCAAAAATTTTTTTTAAAAACTGCCGTTTTTTCAGGAGCAGTGATTTTAATAATGCTTAAAGTCAAACAATAAAAGTGTAATATCCCTTTAAATTTCGTACCTGGGGGGTGTCTATAGTATGCCTGTAAAGGGGCGCATGTTTCCTGTGTTTAGAACAATCTGACAGCAAAATGACATTTTGAAGGAAAAAAGGGGAACCCCGGCCAAAATTAAAAAAAAAAAATGATGTGGGGTTCCCCCTAAATTCCATACCAGACCCTTCGGGTCTGGTATGGATTTTAAGGGGAACCCCGCGCCAAAAAAAAAAAAAAAAAACGGCGTGGGGTCCCCCCAAAAATGGAATTTAGGGGGAACCCCACGTCATTTTTTTTTTAAATTTTGGCCGGGGTTCCCCTTAATATCCATATCAGACCTGAAGGGCCTGGTATGGAATTTAGGGGGACTCCTACGTCTTTTTTTATTTTTTTATTTTGGTTCGGGGTTCCCCTTTGGGGAATTCCCATGCCGTTTTTATCAATGAACTTCTATGTGTATTGTCGGCAATGCAATAGCCGCGGTAGTTTTAAATGAGTTTTTTCCTTCAAAATGTCATTTTGCTGTCAGACTGTTCTAAACACAGGAAACATGCGCCCCTTTACAGGCATACTATAGACACCCCCCAGGTATGAAATTTAAAGGGATATTACACTTTTATTGTTTGACTTTAAGCATTATTAAAATCACTGCTCCTGAAAAAACGGCCGTTTTAAAAAAAAATTTTTGCATTGATCCATGTCCCCTGGGGCAGGACCCAGGTCCCCAAACACTTTTTATGACAATAACTTGCATATTAGCCTTTAAAATTAGCACTTTTGATTATTCATGTTCGTGTCCCATAGACTTTAACGGTGTTCGCGTGTTCGAACGAACTTTTTTCCTGTTCGCATGTTCTGGTGCGAACCGAACAGGGGGGTGTACGGCTCATCCCTAGTGCCTGCTGTACCATGCACTTGAATTAAATAGTATCCTGTTCTCCTTGTATTGCTTCCTTTGTGACTGACCACACTAAGCAGGAGAATACAGCATGAGCAGTTATGTCAGATGTGGACAGTTATAACACAAGCCATTTGATGGCTTGACAATTTGGTTGAGAGCGCAAGCAAATTTGACATTGACATGATCATTCACATACCTTGAATGTAACTGTTTTGGAAAACAGTTAAATCGAGTGGTTTACTTCCATTTAGGTCCTTCTCTACTGTGACCATGTGATAAGCCACTCACCTACATCTGCCACATGGCTTCTTCCCTGATGAACTACTGTATAAATAAAAGGTAGATGACAATACAGTAACAATACTGTACCAACCTCTAAAACAGTACAAAACTACCAGTGCCTATGTGAACACTGATCTTGTATGCTTTCCTTTGTACTCAACTACTAAATAAGCTCTCCATGTGCTAATGTCATGGCAATTTTAGTTAATGGAATGCATACTTATTTAATACTACAGTACATTATGGAATCATATATTCTTATTTATTTTTTAGCTTTGCGTCATCATGCAACTTTTATTCAGTAAAAAACTTTTGGAAAATTAAACAGTGCAAAACCTCTGAAATCACTCTCACAGAGTGCTTAATCCTAAAGTCATAGAGAATCATTTGTCGTAATTTAGAGAGTTTGGACTTGTGGCATATTGATGTAACTTACATGAGTTTGTGAATGAGTGCAGAGGTCAAGGGAAAGTAACACATAGAATGTGGAGGTCAACAGTTAGTAACACATAGCGTGCACCACAAGCACAAATCCCTCTGTCTTCCCAATACAATGACCCCCACCCATCCAGTACAAAACCTCCCCCAGCACAAATTTTCCTTGAAATGTACTCACTGGACATAAACATTGTTGCATTTGCTGGTGCCTCGGATCCCAAGGCCACACCATCTGCATTTTTTTCTTCAGTAGTTCACTTATGCAACTACCGTCCTTCGTCCCTTGTCATGTTAAGTCTGCTTCTTTAAATATAGACATACTCAGTGGGGCTTGCGTTGCCTGAGCAACTTCTCAATGCTCCTGCTTTCCCGCGTGTTACTTGTATTCTGTGTCTGACTTCCCATGTACCTACCTCGGTTTCGTCTACCTTGTTTGCCCGCCTGCTGCGTGCCCTGATCTCAGCTCATTTCCTGGATACTCTTGTGTCTCCTGCCATCTGTACTCTGCACATGTGAATGGTCTCTGCATCTCCAGCTAGACATACCTGGGTTACAGTCTGCTGTAAGTCCATCCCCACCATCAGGGGTCCTGGTAAAGAAGCAGACTGGGGCTTAGAATCAATGCCATAGGGAACCCTGAGTTGGCATTCTACAAGGGCTAATAAGGATTTGATGGAGAGCTACAATAGCAGCCAGTGGGATGTGAATCATAAGTGAAGAATTTAAATAATAAATTAAATTAAAATAAGGTAAAAACAACAATAGTCCGGTATGCCTACAGTCAAAAGTCCATATGCTCCTAAGGCCAGACCTATGTTAAAGGTTCTGGTCAGTGTCAGTAGCGGCAGCTAGCTTAGGAGAGCGTAAGAAACTCTGTAAACATGAGAAGAGGGGAGGGAAAAAGCAGCGCCTAAGTGCAGCATGTGCATGCAAAACAGTTTAAATTCAATTCAGGTCAAACCCACATTTGAGTAGCGATAAAGCATTGGTAGATGGATCCTTAGTGATCCTGGGTTGTCCTGGTTGCTCTATAGGTGTCCCGTTGGTCAGCAGTGATGGTACAGGTACAGTCCCCGGCCGCTCCAGTGGTCTCCGTAGCTCAGAGGCTGGATTGTCTCACAGCAGGCACGTCAGCAGGCACGTCAGCACTCTAGGACAAGGGGCATGGTAGAGCTCGCATTCGGAGCATGTGTGCTCCTTCATCAGGCCTTCTACAAGGGCTCACTACCATAGGAACCTGACATCCCTGCCCACTGGCTATCGGTTTTCAGACCTGTAGTGGAGCTGAGGGATGTGTTCTTAAACTCTTCCTCAACTTTCTGCTACAGCTCTGAGAAGTGCTGGGTAGGGAGAGAATCCAGCAGCTTTATAAGCAAAATATTGAAGAAAAGAATGCAGGCAGTTGTGGCATTGGGACCTGGGCCACTAAACATCAGATGCCGGGCATGTGCCCCAGGTGTCCAATGCTAACAACATTCCTGTTCTAATCACAATTTTCTTCTTCCTAAGCTGCAGCATTCGTGAAACATGTCTTCCCATATGGGATTGAACATGAAAGGTCACAGTACATGAGGCAACCATTCAGACTTAAGCACAGAACACCAAAAATGCCTAAGAGTGGTACTACCTTGCCTGAATGTGTATTAGCAGGGCTGGTGCAGGCCACAAATATACATACAGCCACTGTCTATCATCTTATGGTCCATAATAACTCAAATGTGAGTGGGGGGGGGGGTGTTGGGGGTGTTGTGGCACTCATAGCATGCAGCAACAGACTGTTGATATGTCATATCTAAATTTGTCATAATTCAATAGAAATGGTTAAACCACTGTGATTTAGAGATATTGAGAATGATAAAACAGAGAGCCAGGTTGTTGGTAACTATTTATTTTTTTACATTTGAAAACTAAAGTGGCATATAACCTTTAGTCTCCTCTTGCAAAAACGTATATTTTATTCTGCAGTTTGTCCTTTTAGAAAGGTAAAAAAATTTGTTTCATGCACAAAGCATGGTAAAAATGTTTACACGTGAAATAAAGGCATTTTTAAAATGCTGTGTATTTCTTTTAATGCTACACTACAAAAATGAACAAAATCAATAAAAATGTACAAAAGTTTTATAAATGAATGAAATGAAAAAAAAAATCAACCAAACATATCTGAAAAAGAACTGTTGCCATGCTATGGACATTCAAACATGTACATATTTTTAACAAGCAGCAAATAAACTTACTTAAACTTACAAGCACTTACAGGCTTGTAGGCTTGTTTTAATTTGTATTTACTACTTGTTACTTGTTACCTTGCATCAAAATGCAACAGAACTGGGTAGGAGAATCTTCTGGTGAGATTTTGTATCCTCAGCATTCCCAGGATTATGTAGGAGGATCTGTGATATCACCTTCACATAATGCAGGATGAAAGGTATGTTTGTTCTCTTATATATGTGTGTTTTTTTATGTGGTGTATGCAGTGTTTTGTGTGGTTTTTTTTATATGGGTTTGGCTGGGGTCTAACTAATAAGCAGAAATTGCATTATAATGCATAGTTTCACATTTAGCAAAGAATTAGATTGAATTAAGAGTTAATAATGGGTTAAATAGGAGAAACTTCTTTGCACATCTGCATTGGTTTAGCCCTGTCTCTGGAGATTGAAGGCCTCTGGCCCTTGAACAGGCCAAGGCAGTGACTTACACAAGTATGAATCTCAGGTTTTTGTGTCAATTTTATGATGAGGGCAAGGGGGGCATTTCACAGTAACTGCACTAATCCTTTCAGTTAATTTTTATGAGATGAAACTTTATTTTCCTCATTCATAAAGAGAATGATACAAATAAGACAAATGTTTTATGCACTTATGACTTTTTTTAATATACAGTATATTTAGTTTCACCTATTACTTAAATCCAATTATTTCCAGCTCTTGGATTCTTGGGTCTGATTAATGAATCTGTCAGATAAAAATACATATTTTATGACTAATAACTCAGTGTGACACTTTCTGGTATAAACTTACTATATGAGAAACTATCCGATTTACACCTCTTGACACCACTGACATTTCCAATTTTAAGCTCCAGCTAATTTATGCTAAAATGATATTGGGCATAAATGCTTCCTATTCACTGTGCCACTCTAGTATGGTCTAAACCAAGCAGAAAAAGGATCTATAAGAGTTTAAATATTCATCCAATGACAATTTGCATGATTATGATAATAATGTTGTTACTTGCATGGGAACAGTGCAGTATGTGTCTGCATTTATATTAGTGGTAACTGGTAAAATGGAATGAAACCTATTATTATCCATAGTCAAAAGTATTCTTCATAAAATAAAAGTTCAGTAAGGCCTCATGTACACTGCTGCTGGTAAACGGATGTTTAGGAGAAGTTGGGCATTTTTTTCCGCTGCCCCTGAACTCTCCTCTATGTTATCTTATCAGTACATGTACACAGGGTCGTTTATAGTAGTTTCTAGGTAGTTGAGTTTAGAAGCATTTTTGGTAGCAAAAAAATGCGTTCAGGACGGATGTTCAGATGCATTTGAAACGCCAAATGCCTGTAACAGCTTGTAAACGTGTGTAAACGCAGTAAGTCACATTTAGCCGCCTTTCGTTTACAGGTGTTTTTAATGGATATACATTTTTGACTATTTGCAATGCAAAAAACTCTTCTAAACGCAAACGTGGCTAAACGCAGCATGTAAACGTGGCACGGTAAACTGACATTTTTAAACATTGGTTACTATCTGTCAAAGTAAATCGTTAAACCCAGGAGAGGTTTTAAAACGTCCCGTGTACATGAAGCCTTCGAGTTTTGGTTTCTCACCACACTTCCATTTTTTTCTCTGCAGATCATGTCTTACTCTTGAGTTTCATTTTGCCAGTGGTAGATTCCACCTCCAGGAGCTTTTTTACACCCAGCACACATGAGAAGACCAGCCATAATGTGCCTCTTCATCTCTCAGGATCTCCAACACTTTTCTGGTTTCTTTGAACTTTAGTCAGTCCTACATACTGTATCTTTGTTCTATAATCTCCATGCAAATTGTGTGATTGGTTTGCTTATCTTACATGAACCACACTGCTTCAATAATATGTTTTACATCAGGCCAATGACACATGTTGATTGAGAGCACCATCATTGCAATGCTTAATACGTGAAATGTAATTGGGAGATAAAGTTCTATTGCATAATATATCTACAATTCTGCACAAACAGTGGCGGGGATGATCCACTGTGCAACATCTAAATCAGTGGAAGTAATGCACCCTCTGGTAGCCTTTACCACCACTACAACAGTACAACTCGCTGCTCACTCACCCCCTTTGCTCTTGCATAAGTGGCTGCCATGTCACATTAGCTCCCTGTAGCACTGGCCCTCCCCCAGGCTCTATACCCAGCTTCAGCTGCCGCCGCTGGCCAGCTTTTCAGTGTTTAGCATGGTGGCTCCCTTTTCTCCACCTGCTGCTCTGCATGGCATTTGGGCAATGACAATTTTTGAAGGGGCTAACAACACCTACCAATCTCTGCACAGTCCTTTCACAGGCAGTGCATCTCTGCCATGACAGTAAATACCCACTCCACCTACTGCTCACACTTTAGCCATCCCCTGGACACTTCACCCCACCCCCAGGCCCAGCCACACTATATCACGCTGCATATACAGCATCCTTCACCAGCCACCGCAACCTCTCACTGATACCACATCCCTGCCAAGATACATTACCCCTTGATCACAGTGCATCCTCTTCCCTCACTTACATTTATTTCCTCCCCAGCCACCTCTCCAACTTCCCTCTCAAGCCACATCCCTTCCTGGCCATTATCGCTTACACAACAATTTCCCCCACTCACACTACATTACTCCCTGCTTACAACACATCCTTCCATGGTCACAATGACCCCACTCACAGTGCATCCCTCCAGGCCACCCTATCCCATTCCCCACTCACAGCGCTTTGCTCTCTGGCTTCCTAAAACTACTCACAGTGCATCCTTCCCTGACCACTCAAAACCAGCTCACAGCACTTCAATCCCTGGTCACCCCAACCTAGGTCCACCTAAGAACTGTACTTGAGCCACCTATATTAGATCATCACATTTGTGAGAATATCAATATTAGGCAAAAATGTACCTGCGCTGGAATGGGCACACTTTGGCTAATATGTGTAGTAAATATATTTTTATTTATGCAATTGTTCCTATGTTTAACACATTTTAAAGCAGATCTATGGCCTCCTATTAAAGAGACACGTATGTGCTGCAGAACTTAATTCTTAATTAAGTTCAACTACACAGTTTTTTTCCCCTGCAAAATCCCACAAATACCTGTTGATCCTGCCAGTGAAGACCACCTAATGCAGCTTTATGTGATGGTGTGACAACAATACAGTGGCTTCCTGTGATGGTGTGGCAACAATACTGCACTGATTCTGAATTTAGTAGAGTTGTCAGTCTCATGTATGCAGTGTCTACTTGCAGTACAGTCATTTGAAAAGATATTTCAATGGGCGTAGTTAACAGAAGTTAACAGAATTGTCACTGCTGCTAATTCACAAGCCTTTACTTTGTCAGTCATCATCTGGTCACACCTAGCCCTGCCCAGTGCTTTGTGAATTTATAGCACTTCTCTGTTTATGGAAACCTCCCACTGTGGGTTACAGTGTCTGGATATGGAAACATGTAAGACACAAATAAAAGATGATTTGTATCAGTCAGGAAAGATAAAAATGTTTTTGTTTCCTTTACGAGGCTTATGCTTCACATTTGCGAATTGGATGGCTTACGCCGCATCCAATTCCCAGAACATTTGAAAACATGTTATTTTCAATGGGAATGGTTCACATATGTGCGCTACATCCACACTCTGCATTGCACAAAATCCGTGTGCGTTTTCTAGGCAGTACGGTGCGAATTGCAGACACATAATCTTCAATGGGAAGATTTGCAGATGTGTTCCGTTCTGAACAGGAATTTTTTCCCCCTCCTCCTACACCCCCCCTCTCTTCCTGGTCAGCTGATCCGCAGCTACAACAGAGAGGAACAACTTAATGAATCATTTTTATCTTCGCCGGGAAACCGGAGCTGCAATTTGCACTGGACTAGTGTGAATCCAGCCTCAGTTGTACTTTAAGGTTTTGAAGTGGAACATATTTAGAAACCAAGTATAAAAAATACCTTCACTTCATCACAATTATACTCTGCAATTTTGTTATACCAGTGGAGGAGATTTACTAAAACTGAAGCACTCAGAATCTGGTGCAGCTGTGCATGGTAGCCAATCAGCTTCTAACTTCAGCTTGTTCAATTAAGCTTTGACAATAAAACCCGGAAGCTGATTGGTTTCTATGCAGAGCTGCACCAGATTTTACACTCTCCAGTTTTAGTAAATAACCCCCAGTGTGAATAGTTTGTCTTGAAATCAATGCACTATGCATTGCATCAATGCAAGACCATAATTACATTTGAAATTGACTGGATGTGAAGCTTAAAGTGGTTGTAACCCCCCCCCAGAAAAAAAACATGCTCTTGTCCCTTCAAGGCACAAGCTATAGCATAGTAATTTTGCCTTGTCAATTATCCCTTTCCAATTTCTAGAGTACCTGGCTGATCCTGCCCGGTCCTGACTTCCCCTCTGTTAGTTGACCACATTTATCATGGCTGCTGAGCCATGAAATTGTGGCCAGCTTATGTGCCTTCAGCATTGCAGCTCTCCCTGTGCGTCTCTGCATCTCCCCCCTCCCCCCGCTCTGTCACACGTCTCCCCTGCCTGTCAGCGGGTAATGTGATCTGAGTCGCACATACGCAGCCCAGACCACATTTATGGCCCGCTGCAGCGATGTGACTTCCGCGTGCATGTGCGGGAGTGATGTCACATCGGCCTAGCCAATCAAGCTCCCAGAGATGTGAAACCTGTAATGAAGATGGAAGCGCCGGGGACCAGGGACAGCGCATTGCTGGTGGGCTCCATTTGTAGTCTGTCATAATGTACTAGTATGCAGTGCATACTAGTACATTATGGCTTAAACCTGCAGGGGGGCACATTATTTTATGTTGTCAAAGAGACTTTATTACTGCTTTAAGGGCACTGCAGTCTATTTTTCATTAAATTGATTTTTTTACTGTTCTTTCGTTCTCCTTGTAATGTGTTTAGTGAGCTCCTAAACCCCTCCTTTTCCCCTCACTTTCATTTCTTTGGAATAAGCAGTGTCTGTTAGTTGCA
Source organism: Lithobates clamitans (assembly GCA_037952925.1). Taxonomy (NCBI): domain Eukaryota; kingdom Metazoa; phylum Chordata; class Amphibia; order Anura; family Ranidae; genus Lithobates; species Lithobates clamitans. The sequence goes on along the minus strand of JBBGZY010001203.1, from coordinate 2,959,483 downwards.
GTCATGTACACTGTTCTATGCACACTACAAATGTCATAGTCTAGAGTTCATAGTCCATTTTGAAAGATAGTGTGGCTACATTTCTACATACATGGACCATGGAGAACAAACAGGAAATCAGATCACAGCAGCAAAAAAAATGAATTTGGAGGCTGAAAGCAATAGACAGTACTTTTTTAAAAATAAAGTAATACTTAAGCTTGTTTTTTTTTTCTAAAATAACAAACATGTTATACTTACCTGCGCTGTGTAATGGTTTTGCACAGAGCAGCCCGAATCTTCCTCTTCTCTGGGCCCACGCCAGCACTCCTGGCCCCTCCCTCCTGTCAAGCAGGCACGCTCTCGAGCCGTGGCTTTGTGTGTCCATTCACACACGGACCCGCAACTTAGCCCCGCACCCTCCATCTCTAATGGCTCCCACTGCCGCCAAAAGCCAATCAGGAGCCAAGGTTCTCGTGGACATCGCTGGATCAGGATGGGGCTCAGGTAAGTATTGGGAGGGCTGGGGCTGCTGCACACAGAAGGTTTTATATCTTCATACATCGAATGCATGAAGGTAAAAAACTTTGTGCCTTTACAACCACTTTAAGAATACATTCATTAAATTATTGAATTCAACCACTAACTGTATGAAATCTATCTCCAAGTAAACAAGTCTGCCTCATGAAACATAGGGGTTAATTTATTAAAAGACTGAAGAATTTACACGGTTCCATAGGCACGAATAGGGATCAACTTGTCATGCGATTTTGAACTGTCAAAAGTAAGTGATCACAACACATTGTGGATGTTATTAAATAAAGTGAAGCTGTAGCAATTTGAATATGTTTTAGAAAAAATAAAGTTTTTCTTTTTTATTTCCCTTGCATGTATAAGGTATGCAAAGTGCACACTGCTTCATTGTGTTCACTAACATTTCAATTTTAAAGTGAAAATACACTTGGCTAGTTGAACAGCCTTTACTTCTTTAGTAAATCAACCCCATTAGTCTATCACTCAGGGTCTAGCAAATATAATATTTGGTGTATTTATATTGGCACAAGTTTTATATCCGTACACACGATCGGATTTTCCGACAACAAATGTTGGCTGTAAGCCTGTTGGCAGAAAGTCCCACCGTGTGTATGCTCCATCGATCATTTGTTGTCGGACTTTCTGCCAACAAATTTTAGCTAGCAGATTCTCAAATTTTCCGCCAACAAATGTTTGTTGTCGGACTTTCCGATCGTGAGTACACAAGTCCGTCAGACAAAAGTCCATGCATGCTCGGAATCAAGTACAAGCCGGAGATATAACTAGCATTCGTAATGGAGATATCACGTACATCTTGTACATCACTACGTTCGTAATTGTTGGCCAACATTTATGTGACCATGTGTTTGCAAGACAATTTGGAGCCAACATCCTTCGAACAAAAATCCACGGTTTTGTTGTCGGAAAGTCCAATCGTGTGTACAGGGCATAAGAGTTATTATTGAAATTCTTGTATTTCAGCCCATACATGTTTATGAATTCCCCGGCCCATTTTCTGTTAGAGCATCAAGGTCTCAGAAAGACATCTGTCCAAAAATGGGAGTTAAAACGTTGTGACAGCACACCCTTTACTGTATTTTGAAACCAGAAATGATAATGGTCATTGGACTGTGGTCAGTTGAAGTTAAGGATTAATACCAATAATGAACACTGGTGAGCCCATCATAAAATATAAAACAGTAGGACTAGTTAGGACATGTTCTCACTGCAGTGCCATTCAGAAGATCTTGTTATAACTGCATAGCCCTTCAACAATGACGTTCTACACTTGGTAAATGAGGCCCCTGGAGATTAAGGAAGAAAATGTCACATAATCACATATCCACATTAAAAAAAATCACAGAACTAATTTCTACAGAAAAATCTAATTTTCCCAATTATCCTTTATGTAGTTCACAATGTGCTGCGCTGTTGTTTCAGTCAGAAAAATTAGGCATGGTAAGAAAAGCAAATATTAAAACAAACATCTCTCCGAACTGCAGAAAATAATGAGCTGCCAAATCCATCAAGTGTTGATCCGCTCTTTCCAGTCATTGGAGGCAAAGTTTCATCATTATCATTGTACACGTTTCCCGATTTGGAGTTCAGCAATCACCCAAGCAGAAACAAGGCGAGCAGTATTTGCTGGATTTTCATATTAGCACCAATTATCAATACAGAGTGCAGATCAGCATATAAACATGACAGTTTCATTATTTTCAAACTAATCTGAGGATAACTGGTAATGATAAATTATTAGATCAGGCCCATGCAATTTTTTAATGTAACTTTGATAGCCCAATGTGATCCAGGAGAAACACTGCTATTTACAGTTTCAGCAGAGAGCAATATATCATCTTTTGCTTCTATGTTGTGTTATTTTTCTTAGGCATATTATACTTTATCATGCTTGTTGTAGATCTTTTTTTTTTTGTTTTACTACAAATTTACAGTATACATTACTGGCCCTATTTAGTATTGGACCTAATTCTCTGCAATCTAACACAAAATGCATTGATTGAACATTTTAGGACACTAAAGCAGGCCATACATGGTCGAATTTCGGAAAAATTTTCTTTTCAAAATCAGAAAGTTCATTTTTTTTGTGATCCGATGATGCCACCATTGATTTTTGAAATTCGGCCGACCAAACCTTCAATTTCACCTCATGTTGCTACAGAAAAGAATTTTCATGGGCGGGAATCTTCTTTTCTCTCCGTAAATGTTCTTTTCTTATTACATTTCTCGCACGATTCTCTGATCGTTGATTAGAAGATCTTTAGTTTTTCAAAAAATTTCCAACATGTCCGAGTCCTCAAATTTGATTGCCGCACGAAAATCGGCCATTGTTGCAGCCCACTAATGGTGTGAAGTTTGTACTAAAATTCTTTGTTATGATTTTCGAAGAAAATTCTTTCAAAATTCGACCCGTGTATGGCCGGCATAAGGCAGTTGAAAGGGCAGATATCAAAGGGTAAATGGCAAGTGCTTCTGGGTCTCTTCAGGTCCCATCCAAGCATAATATAGAAAAACAAAGAACACATGAACTAAACTGATAGGTAAAATATGTGAGCACTGCTGTCCTAGATGAAGTGTCCTTATAAAAATACATATAGAAAACAGTGCAAACTCAAGTCCAAAATAGTAAAAGTATTCAAGAGCTGCTATGATCGCAAAAAACTCCATCCAGATTAAACACCAATATTAAAATAGTAACAAAATCACCTTCACATTTAAAATCAGTAGCATGCCAGGTGACTCAGTGCTGCAATCTTACCATCCCCTTAGCGTGCACTTCCCGGGTCACCGTCTCGGCATCATTCCAGTTGCTAGGGGCATGGCTATACAGTAAATTGAATCTGACGCTGATTCTGATATTGGTGCCATAATCTTGATGGAGTTTTGGCGAACGTAGAGGCTCTTGAATACTAAAATTGGAATGAGGAATCTTTTTTGTTTTTATTTTTAAACATATCTTAACTCAAAACACTAGTTTTCAGCTTTTAAAATGGTTGTAAACCCCAGTCGTGAATTCTGAGCAAAGCACATATATCTCTAGTGATTACTTATCTCTCTCCAAAGCTCTAAGTGTGGTTTCTCTCTGGTGCTTTATTTCTCCGTTATCAGAACAAATCACTTCTGAGAAGTTTACTCGACACATGAGATAAAATGTGTGTTGGGGAGGGAGCTCACATTTTGAATATTCAGAATACAGTTCTTTTGCTGTGTGTTCCTTTCCTCCAATCAGCTCTCACACACTGTTACCACAGCATCTCTGCCCCCTTCTTTGTGATACTAACAGATGGATAAGGATTTTAACACTATTCTGCCCTTTTGAAGGGTTGTACGGAAGAGAGGGGTGCAGATAAACAAACAAAACCTATGTAGGAGGATTTGTTTGATCTCTGTGTTTCATCTGAGGCTGTTCACTTCACTGGTTATGTGTGAGGGTTTACATCACTTTAAGTTAAGAACATTTTCAGAAAGTACAGAAAATGCCTGTTGATCTTTCCAAAAAAAAAAAAACAGTGTCTTTGTAATTTCCTGTGAATTTATAGCACAGAAAAGGACAAAGAATTTAACTTAATTGATGAGATTGTATGTCTTTGTAATGTTCCCATCATTCCATCATATTCGATTCTTTAGAGGCTGCTGAGACAAGTACACATCTAATTTACATTACATTTTACATTTACGTTAAAATGAGGTAAATCTTCTAACTTTTGTTCTCTTCTATTTGACAATTCATCTTGATATGCTTTATACAATATATTACAGTACTGGACATTTGAGAGTTCTTATGTTTAGGAATCATGCTCTATGCCACTTTACATCACCCTACTAGACCAATAGCACCATAGTGGTGATCAAATAGGCTTTTTATTTGAGGTTTTTATGTTGTCTATTATCAGTTCATGTGTGATTGTTTCAGTCAAATAAACACGTATGTGTGCTGTTATTTATATTACACTGAAGTGCAGAAAAGTGTGATCCCTTTTGGGGTTTATATTGTTGTGCTTGTGCCCAGCACACAGGTAGTGCACACTAATGTCTGTAATACGAGGCTACCATGCTCTTGTTTGAAAGTGACATGCACACGGTGGGATTAGTTGAGGGTAGGTATTTCTGGGCTCAATGGTTGTCACATTTTGGGACCCTTTCACCAACATCCCAGTCTTCAGGAAATGAGCAGCAGTTAATGGTCAGGTTACAGTTAGTACTGAATGTACTTATTACATTCTTTCTGCAAAAAAATGCATGCATTAAACCATACTACTGGAGCTTTGAGGCTAAATTAATTTTTGGTACAAAAGTATACCAATTAGCCACTTTAATTAGCCTTTATATTGGGCAGCATCTCATAATATATCACTGTATGGAAGAGACTGGTATCCATATATATGTTAGCAAGTATAAGCCCTTCTACCATGAAAAGGACTGGTGGAACATGTGTGTAGATCAAATGAACCATTTAGCTTTATTTATTATAGTAATAAACTTGTACTAAATCTTTTACTGCTGAGAGCTTTGCCACATGAATTAATGCCAATATGTTTTACTGCTGCTCTTACAGTGTGAAGTAGAAGGAGAACCCTTTTCCTTATTAGGTTTCTGTCACATGAGAGCCTTATGGGAACTCTCTCCAGTGGGAGTGCTGAAGAAAAGCTGGACTTTGTGCTATTTCCTTGTTTATACATCTAGACTTCTGCAGCATCTTGATGGGTGGAGGAAATCTGTAAGAATGTGGTCTGAGGCAGACACTGATTGATTTGTCATATAATTACGTGGGCTTAAAGTAGCTTTTTTTACGTAGGCTTTTGTGCAGCATGGATTTTGGATGTAACAGCCCAGCCAATGACTCCATGCAGCAGCTTCTGGAGCCAATTAGTCATAGAAAAAGAATTGCAGGTATAAGGTGCTTGCACCTAGATGCAGTGGTACAAGTGATCTTTGGGTAGTTCTTCCTGTTCTTAGACCTAGCACCCTATCTGATCATTATACATTCTCAGTCCCACCCCGCACACAGATTTTCCAGCTCATGAGTTTGTTACCCTTTCTCTAACGGAGCATGCTTCTGTGTGTATTCACTGTCCTTACCTGTGCAAGGTTTCAACCTCTCAAGTGAGACATCAACCAGGCGTATCTCCCCCATGTCCAGTTCTTGTGTCCCACATGTTCAGTAACCGAGAGCCTCTCTATAGGACTGATAAGACTGAGATACCACCCCTACAAGGACATTTTCACCCCATTGATGTGTCACCTGGCCAACAGACATCTTACTTATGTGTAAGTGCCAGTCTCCTAGGTACCTGCACCATATTACTTCAGTTATGTCAATACATGTCCCACAATAAAAACATGATTTCCTTCTTTCAATTCTTCCCTCCAACAAAAAAAAACATATTTTACCTTTCTTGTTCTGAAGGATTGGATAGATTATCTTCCTTCCCCAACCTCCAACCCATTGCACTTGTATTCACAGTAAGTTTGCATTCATAAATGACAGGAGAGACTCCGGCAAAATGTTTCACAAGTCTTGTTGCTGGACAAAGTCTTTCAGATTCAGCATTAGCACTAAATTGTCCATAAGAAAACTTATATTGCAAGTATTAACGTATATGCTTGTGTATAAGCTGACTTTTTTTAGCACATTTTTATCATGAAAAAGCCCCCCTCAGCTTATAGTTGAGTGAGGGTCTCCCACTGTGTCATGCAGTCTTAACTCTTCGGCGGCAGTCCACTGTAACAAAGCCCTCATTCGTGATAGACGGAACACTGAACACTGATACAATGCTGGGAAACTGAATCAGTGTTCCGTCTATCACGGACGAGGAGGAGGCGGGGCTTTGTTACAGTGGAGGGCCGCCGAAGTTAAGACTGCAGTTGCATGACACAGCAGGAGACACACGCTGTTTGTAATCAAAGGTGAAACAAAATGGAGTGTGGTGAGGCTTGTTTGATCATGTAAACCACTTCAGTACCGTTACTCTATGGTTGCCTTCCAACCCCCATAAACAATACAACAGGTTGTCCCAAACAGGGGGGGACCAAAAAAGAAAAGCGGGGCTCAGGGGAAGGCACACTCAGTATGTGGTCAATATAAAATATATATTTATTGGTACAGAATGGATATGCATGGAGATGTGTGCACAAGCATAATCGCAACAAGTATGAAAATACTGCCCTAATAAAATTGATCAAAAGACTATTTTGATCAAGTACAAACCAAACACAGACTAGGGAAACATAAAACATGTATGGGTAGACAAAAACAAAACAAATGCGTCCGGACGTCTTGGCTATTGATGTCTACACAAACCACCTGGGGAAAATTGTGCAGCAATTGCTGAATACGGTTTGTGATACAGGCATCAATACCCCCGGGGGGAGGGCGGCTCAAGAATGGGGAGGGGGTAAGGGGTAGTGAAGGGAGGGCAAGGGGAAGTGGAGGGGTGGGCAGGGGGAAGGGAAAGGGGAGGGGGGAGGAAAGGAAGGGAATGGGAAACCTGGAGGGAGATAGTCGGCCGTTGAGTAGGATGCTGGTATGAGGTCTTGGATCAGACTTCAATATGTCCTGGCTAGGAAATAGGTGTTGGTTGTATGGTACAGCTGTGGGATCACTGTTCCCAGGTTCCGGAGTAATTGGTTGCAGCGTGTACAGTCCCCAGTGCGGGTGGACTCTATGCAGAAAATGCTATGGTAAAGTCAGTTGGTGACAGGTATAGGTAAAGAAACATGGAATATTGCCAGGTACATTACCACTTCCGGGTCCCGTTCTGAACTGCCGAGGTACTTCCGGATGGCGGTGGCTTCAATGTTGTAAACAAACCATCCTGTCACCGTGTACACTTCGGTACCCTGGCCAGGGTAGTGATCCGTAATTCGCGGTATGTTGCTGGTATGCCGCTATTAATAGCTGTAATCATACACGTAAGTCCACCTATCGTCCTACATGCGGCTGCTCCAGACTCTGGAGCGGGATACTCTCTCGATGCGTGAGCCGGCTAGCCCCCACGGGGGATGACAGCGGGCGTGACGTCCGGGCGCAGTGACGTCGACGCGTTTCACAGGACAAATGTGCGTAGCTTCATCTGGACGTATGGTTGACGTGCAGGGGCTCCTTCTTATTCATATCCCTTCCTCATGCACGCCCACCTAATCAATTAAAGTGAAGGAGTGTCTTTTCGTCTGTGTATTGTCCAGATCATCCTTCTTTCTTTGTATGCCGCCTTGCTTGTATAAAAAACTTAACCAGACATAATTACAGAAAGTTCCTTCCGTGTTAAACAGTGAGGATGCAGATGGGCACAGTGAGGCATCAAATGGGCACAGTGAGGCTGCAAATGGGCACAGTGAGGCTGCAGATGGGCACAATGAGGCTGCAGATGGGCACAGTTAGGCTGCAGATGGGCACTGATGATACAGGTGGGCACAGTGAGGCTGCAGATGGGCACAGTGAGGTTGCAAATAGGCACAGTGAGGCTGCAGATGGACACAGTGAGGCTGCAGATGGGCACGGTGGGGCTGCAGATGGGCATTGTTTACCAGTAGCAACTGCATTTCCCACCCTAGGCTCGAGTCAATACGTTTTCCCAGTTTTTTGTGACAAAGAATTAGGTGCCACGGCTTATATTCGGGTCAGCTTATACTCGAGTATATACAGTAATCTGAACCTTTTCATTTGTCCCTTCTCTCCTGAATGTTTATCTGAACAAATTTATGGTGTGGCACAGACAAACTGCCAACCAGATGAACATCTTTCATCACTGTTCCAGAAACCTTTCCAATCTCGTTCCACCAGGACTCTGGAAGTGAAAAACAAGAGCAGAATCAAATTCTTATCTACAATATCTACTCGCTTGCTAAGTTTACTTATACAACCCCTGGCAAAAATTATGGAATCACCAGTCCCTGAGGATGTTCCTTCAGTTGTTTATTGTTGTAGAAAAAAAGCAGATCACAGACATAGCCAAAAACTAAAGGCATTTCAAATGCCAACTTTCTGGCTTTAAGAAACACTAAAAAAAATCAAGAAAAATAATTGTGGTGGCCAGTAACAGTTAGATTTATAGAACAAGCACAGGGAATAAATTATTGAATCACTCAACTCTGAGGAAAAAATTATGGAATCATGAAAAACAAACAAACAAAATAACACTCCAACACATCACTAGTACTTTGTTGCACCACCTCTGGCTTTTATAACTGCTTGCAGTCTCTGAGGCATTGACTTAATGAGTGATAAACAGTACTCTTCATCAATCTGGCTCCAGCCTTCTCTGATTGCTGTTGCCAAATCATCTTTGCAGGTTGGAGCCTTGTCATGGACCATTTTCTTTAACTTCCACCACAGATTTTCAATTGGATTGAGATCCGGACTGTTTGCAGGCCATGACATTGACCTTATCTGTCTTTTTTCAAGGAATTTTTTCACAGTTTTGGTTCTATGGCAAGATGCATTATCATCTTGATAAATGATTTCATCATCCCCAAACATCCTTTCAATAGATGGGATAAGAAAAATGTCCAAAATTTCAATGTAAACTTGTGCATTTATTGAAGATTTAATGACAGCCATCTCCCCAGTGCCTTTACCTGACATGCAGCCCCATATCATAATTGACTGTGGAAATTTGCATGTTTTCTTCAGACAGTCGTCTGCATAAATCTCATTGGAACGGCACCAAACAAAAGTTCCAGCATCATCACCTTGCCCAATGCAGATTCGAGATTCATCACTGAATATCACTTTCATCCAATCATCCACAGTCCACGATTGCCTTTCCTTAGCCCATTGTAACCTTGTTGTTTGTGTTTAGGTGTTAGAGATGGCTTTCTTTTAGCTTTTCTGTAGGTAAATCCCATTTCCTTTAGGTGGTTTCTTACAGTTCGGTTACAGATGTTGACTCCAGTTTCCTCCCATTTGTTCCTCATTTGTTTTGTTGTATTTTCTGTTTTCAAGGCATATTGCTTTAAGTTTTCTGTCTTGACGCTTTGATGTCTTCCTTGGTCTACCAGTATGCTTGCCTTTAACCACCTTCCCATGTTGTTTGTATTTGGTCCGTGTTTTAAACACAGCCGACTGTGAACAACCAACATCTTGTGCAACACTGCGTGATGATTTACCCTCTTTACCTACATACTAACAAGCAGATTTATTCTGATGCAGGTGTTAGTGTTTGTAATGAAAATTTACAGGGTGATTCCATAATTTTTTCCTCAGAATTGAGTGATTCCATAATTTATTCCCTGTGCTTGTTCTATAAATCTAATGCCCCGTACACACAGTCGGACTTTGTTCGGACATTCCGACAACAAAATCCTAGGATTTTTTACGACGGATGTTGGCTCAAACTTGTCTGGCATACACACGGTCACACAAAGTTGTCGGAAAATCCGATCATTCTGAACGCGGTGACGTAAAACACGTACGTCGGGACTATAAACGGGGCAGTGGCCAATAGCTTTCATCTCTTTACTTATTCTGAGCATGCGTGGCATTTTGTCGGTCGGGTTTGTGTACACACGATCGGAATTTCCGACAATGGATTTTGTTGTCGGAAAATTTTATAGCCTGCTCTCAAACTTTGTGTGTCGGAAAATCCGATGGAAAATGTGTGATGGAGCCTACACACGGTCGGAATTTCCAACAACAAGGTCCTATCACACATTTTCCGTCGGAAAATCTGACCGTGTGTACGGGGCATAACTGTTACTGGCCACCACAATTATTTTTCTTGATTTCTTTTAGTGTTTCTTAAAGCCAGAAAGTTGCCATTTGAAATGCATTTAGTTTTTGGCCATGTCTGTGATCTGCTTTTTTTCTACAACAATAAACAACTGAAGGAACATCCTCAGGGACTGGTGATTCCATAATTTTTTGCCAGGGGTTGTAGTTCCCTCCTTGGAACCCAGGAACTTAGTATTCCTGGCTTCTGCAACTCTAAACAAATTATCAAAACAACCATGATTTCTTTAGGCTGAACCCACTCTAAAATTGATCCCCATGCTATGAGCAAAAATTTTAAAAATTAACGTGAATGTTGCTTCTCAAAAATTCTCAATTTAAATGCTAAAAAAATGCATTTATCTGTACCTTTAGACCTATGCACTAACTCCCCTTTCAGGTGGACAAAGCCTAACCTTTTGGAACTTTTTCCACCTGAATGAAAATAAAAACAAAGAAAAAAAACTACAATAACTCCAGCGGCTAGAATGGCTTCCTACCAACTCTTGTCGTAAACAAAATCTATTCAGCTGCTAATTGAGGGCATAGCCAAGGACCCCCCCCCCCCCCCCTCCAGGTGGACTAAACCTAACAATTTTTCCACCTGAACAAAACAAAAATAAAATAAATCAATAAAAAAACAAAATGTAAAAAAAAAAAAAAAAAAAAAAAAAAAAGTAACAAAAATTAAAAAAGACAGCCCCCAAGAATGCGGAGGCTAGGTATAGCCATAGTTCATATTTCAAACACCTCTTATGGTATGAAATAAAACATGTTGCCTTCCAACACAGATCATTGAAAATAATGGGCTGCCAATGTAGGCTAATGCACTAAAAAAAGCATGTGACCCTTTCAAAATGAATGACACAGCAATACAGTAACATATGTTTTAATGTTGTTCCTGTGATAGAAGTCTAAATAGGCACACAGACATACTTAGTTAATTTATTCTGTACTGTAAAAGTATAGCGAAGAGTAGAACAGAGCATGGGTTCCCATCATAACAGTGTCTATAGCTGTTGGGTGGTTCTCCTCTAGATTGAGGGTGTGTTTGGTAATCATTGTACCTTTAACACTGCACTTTATGTTAATTTTTAAAAAGAGGTTTGCTTCAGGGAATTAGTGCATATTCTAAATATTCTTGATTTTTCTATGCTTTACAAGCAGGAGTGCTTTCTATTTCTAAAGACCTCAAAAGAACATTGCTAACTTAGGCACTGAATCACAGGTTCCATTATGATAAATACAGCCCTGCTTCAAGGTTAGGACTACAATGAACTATAATAAGAACACTGCTCTGAGTTTGTGTGAGATTCTATTTTCTATTTTTTTTCTTTTGTGGTATTTCACCACTGCAAATGCAACAGTCATCAGAGCAGTTTTTATATAAAGGCTGGCATCTGGATTCAGAGCAAGACATGTAAATGAGCTGCATTTGAATAGCTGTCTGTAGAGATTCTCATTTATTTTGGTCTTAGTATAGGAAATAGTACTTATTCACATTAAACTGGACTCTGTAATGTTGAAAACGTTTTACCACTTATCTAAGTAACTTCCTCAGTTTTAATAAGAGTAAGGAACATAACTGAAATTTAAACCCGGACGGGTAAGTCTATCACCTTAATCCAATCACCATGGCATGCTAGAGGCTGATTACTGTATCTAAAAACACAATGGAAGGTGTAAAAGTTTGTTAAAACCTCCATGTTCTAATTACATAATTGAATACCATGGTGCCATTTTATCTAGGGCAGGTGTTAATTGTTCAAGGTAAATTGCTAAAGATGTGAATTGTTGTCAAATATTGTGGTTTGTTCCTGACACATATATTTGAGATGAGGAAGCTACTTAGTTAGTACAAAACATCTTCAACGTTACAGAACAAGTCTTGTTGAATGTAACTAATGGTTAATACCTTACATAGCCCTGTATTATGTAAATTATATTTTTTATTTTTCCTTTTTCAAGTCTTGCCACGGATTCTCAATTGGATTTAGCTCTAGACTTTGACTGGGCCATTCCAACACATAAATGTGCTTTATTTCTAAACCATTCCATTGTAGCTCGGCTGTATGTTTAGGGTCATTGTCCTGCTGGAAGGTGAACCTCCACATCAGTCTCAAGTCTTTTGCAGACTTTAATGGGTTTTCTTTTTTTTTTTTTTTTTTAATCTTTATTTTCATTTTTTACATACAAAATAATCAAATATTCTAAAAACAAATAAAAAAACAATCAATATATTAACATATATTTATTCCACCCTTAGAACAAACCCACCCCTCCCCCTCTCTCTCCTTGCTTATAACTTATAAATAATAAAGGCAAAGGTTTCTTCCCCTGGTTCCTATTCTTCTCCCTCTTACACTTAACTGGTAATCTCCTTAACATATCTCCACGTTTTTTAAATGCTTGCCACTTCTCCCAGTTATCCTTGCATTCGCGCTCTTCGTCTAGTTCTACACTCCTATCGTCCAAACCCTCTATGTTATATATGTCATTCACACTGAAAATCCAGTCCCGAATTTTGGAACCTTCCTTTTCTTGCCATTTTTTTGGTATCTGGATTAGAGCTGCATTTAACAAGTTCAGGCAATAGATGTTTTATATTGTTTGATTGATTCGGCTGTCCCATGGAACAGGCATGCCCACGGTTCTTCCGGAATCTCTTTATTAGTGAATTCTTTTATTAACTGTATAATACCTTTCCAGTATTCCTTCATTATGGGGCAGTCCCACCATATGTGGGCCATAGTTCCTGGTACCTTGCATCCTCTCCAACAGTCCGCTGACTGATCCGGCTGGAACTTACTTAACTTATCTGGAGTCGCATACCACCTTGCTAAACTTTTATAATTGATCTCAGTCATCCTAGAATCGACTGAGACACAATGTATCAGTTTCCAAATTTTTACTAACATGTGGTTGTTACAGTGAAATCCAAATTTTTTTTTCCCATTTCTTGATGTAAGGCGGAACCTCCAGCCCCTCTCTATGCACCTGTATTTTGTATAGTCGGGAAATATTGTTTTTTGATTTTTCTTTCATACATAATTGTTCCAAAGGCCTATAGTCTTCTTTGCCTCTAACTGGCTTTGGAAGTTTTCCGACAAATTGAGTGAGCTGGAAGTACCGCCATGCATCTATCGTCATTAAATCAGTGTTAGTTTTGAGATCCTGATAAGTGATTATTTTACCCTCCTTAATAATATCTTTCAATTGTGCATTCCCTTTTTTTAGCCAATTCCCTCCCACCTCCCTCATCCCCGGCTCAAAAAATTCATTGCCCTTTAAATATATCAAAGGTGAGCTATAATCCCAACTGTTTAGTGCGTGAATCTTATCCCATATTCTTAGTGTGTTACGTGTTAATACCAGTGTATTTGGGCTTATTAATCTATGTGTTGGAGGGTTCCATATTATGTGACCTAGCTGTGTACTGCTCATGTTATTTTCAATATTTACCCATCTCTTCTCAGAGTCTTCCCTTACCCATTCCATCACCCGTGATATTACCACTGCATTATAATATTTATTGAAATCTAGAATCCCTAAGCCCCCTTGTGTTTTCTCTCTACTCAATATTGTAAATGCTATTCAAGGTTTTTTGCCACTCCAGACAAAATTCATTATTATACTTCTTAAGGTTCTTAAATAGGTCTGTGGGAGAGGAATTGGAAGCATTTGGAACTTATACAAAATTTTTGGAGCTAATTTTTGGATGCTGCCACCACCATGTTTTACGGTGGGGATGGTGTGTCCAGGGTGATGTGCAATATTCATTTTTCGCCACACTAAGCATTTTGCTTTAAGGCCAAAAAGTTCATATTGGGTCTCACCTGACCAGAGCACCTTCTTCCACATGTTTGTTGTGTCCCCCACATGGCTTCTCTCAAACTGCAAACAGGACTTCTTATGGCTTTCTTTTTAACAATGGCATTTTTTGCCACTCTTCCATAAAAGCCAGATTGTAATAATATGCCCAAACCATTGTGACTCCATTTTGTTATGCTCTGCCATTTTAGAGTTATAAGTTCTTATTTCTAGCTTAGTTTACAAGATCTTGTCAAGCTTGTCATTTCAGCTTATTTTGTAATTTTTAGCGTGAAACTGCAAGTATACAAGAATATACAAGAAAACTGCTTGCACAGCACTATACTCTATATATAACATTGTGGTTTGTTTTTTCCTTTCCTGTTCCCTGTTCTGTAGGCCATGGGACAGGATACATGACTTATGACTCATAACCACATAGTCTGTTGACCCTTGTAACCTCATGATAAATGTGTCTTAGGGGTCGCAGACCTGTATAACCATATATTGCTGACTTCTCTAACCATATACATTGTATCAATATACAGTTAGGTCCATATATATTTGGACCCAGGCACAATTTTCATACTTTTGGCTCTGTATTCCACCAGAATAAAATTAAAATGAAACAATCCAAATGAATTTGAAGTGCAGACTTTCAGCTTTAATTCAAGGGGTTGAACATGAATATCAAGTACAAATTTTAGGTACTGCAAGCAATTTTATACACAGTCCCTCATTTTCAGGGGCTCAAATGTAATTGGACAAATGAATATAATCATTAAAAAATTGTTACATTTTATTATTTTGTTGAGAACCCTTTACTGGCAATGACTGCCTGAAGTCTGGAACCCATGGACATTACAAAAGACCGGGTTTGCTCCCTTGTGATGCTTTGCCAGGCTCTAACTGCAACAGTCTTCAGTTGTTCTTTGTTTGTGGGTTGTTCTGCCTTATTTTTGCCTTTAGCAAGTGAAATGCATGCGCAATTGGGTTAAGATCAGGTGATTGACTCTGCCATTGCAGAATATTCCACTTCTTTTCCTTTGAAAGCTCCTGGGTTGCTTTTACAGTGTGTTTTGGATCATTGTCCATTTGTACTGTGAAGCACCAACCAATCAACTTTGCTGCATTTCGCTGAATCTAGGCTGACAGTATATCTCTAAACACTGCAGAATTCATCCGGCTGCTTCTGTCTTCTGTCACATCATCAATAAACACCAATGACACAGTGCCACTAGAAGCCATGCATGCCCATGCCATCACAATGCCTCCAACATGTTTTACAGATGACTTTGTGTGCTTTGGATCATGAGCTGTTCCAAGCCTTCTCCACACTTTTCTCTTCCCGTCATTCTGGTACAGATTAATTTTAGTTTCATCCGTCCGAAGAATGCTTTTCCAGAACTGGTCTGGCTTTTTTAGATGTTTTTTGGCAAAGTCTAATCTCGCTTTTCTATTCTTCAGGCTTATGAATGGTTTGCACCTTGTGGTGAACCCTCTGTATTTGCTCTTGTGAAGTCTTCTCTTGATTGTAGACTTTGACAATGATACGTCCACCTCCTGGAAAGTGTCCTTCACTTGTCTGGATGTTTTTGAATGGGTTTTTCTTTACCATAGGGAGGATCCTGCGATCATCTACCACTGTTGTCTTCCATGGATGTCAAGGCCTTTTTATGTTGCTGAGCTCACCAGTGCGTTCTTCTTTCCTCAGAGTGTACCAAACTGTTGATTTGGCATCTCCTAATGTTGCTGCTACCTCTCTGATGGATTTGTTTAGTTTTTGAAGCCGTACAATGAACTGTTTAACTTGCATGGACAGCTCCTTTGAACGCATGATGTAGGTTCACAGCAATAGATTCCAAATGCAAATACCACACTTAGAATCAACTCCAGACCTTTTACCTGCTCAGTTGATGAAGAAATAATGAAGGAGTAACCCACACCTGGCAAAGAAACAGCTTTTGATTCAATTGTCCAATTACTTTTGGTCCCTTGAAAAAGGGGGATGGCTATTCTTAAGAGCTGTAATTCCTAAACCCTTCCTCCGATTTGGATGAACATACCCTCAAATTAAACCTGAGAGTGGGCACTTTCAGCCCATATCCATTATATAACTATAGCTTGAATATGTTTTGGTAAATACCTGAAAAAATCTAAATTTGTGCCTGTGTCCAAATATATATGGACCTAACTGTATCATTTACTAACCACCCCCCCCCCTCTTTTGATTGATAAGTTAAACCCTATATAAGCTGTAACAAACTTAATAAAGACAGACATCTTCTGAGCTCACTTCTTGTTTCACGTGTTCATTGAGGTGTCTCACGGTACCGGGGGCTTCGGTGGTCTGCTGTTTTAACCCATGGGTGGTCCATCACGTACCTGAAGTACCTGTAATACCTTTCAGTGGAGTGCATGACTAATAGTTGTCCTGTGGACAGATTCTCCCACCTGAGCTGTGGATCTCTGCAGCTCCTCCAGAGTTACCAAGGGCCTCTTGGTTGCTTCTCTGATGAATGGTCATCTTGCCCGGCCTGTCAGTTTAGGTGGATGGCCATGTCTTGGTAGGTTTTCAGTTGTGCCATACTCTTTCCATTTTCGAATGATGGATTGAACAGTGCTCCGTGAGATGTTCAAACCTTGGGATATTTTTTTTAACCTTACCCTGCTTTAACCTCCCTAGCAGTAATCCAGAGTGTGGCTCAGAGTTAATTTTCAGTACCAAAAGCGGTAACCCCGAGCCACACTCAGGATTATACTTCAGTATCCAGGTACAGGTACTGTATCCTCCGCCAGATCCTCCGCCCGATGTATCAGTGTCCCGGGCTCCGTTCCCTGCGAGCGTCGCTATGCATGGGGGCAGAGCCCAGCGGCAAATTCAAAAAAGTACAAAAACAAAACACACAATATATTGTAATCTGTAGATTACATTACTGTATCAAATAATTTCACCTCAGTTTGTCCCTAGTGCTTTGTAGTGCCCTGCCTGCACTTTTATCATTCTTTCTGCCATTCTTTCTGCCTGGAAACTTGAGAACATCTATGGCATCCAAAAAGCATCCCTCTACGTCAAAAGCGGTTTTAGACCAGCTAGAAAACAGCGATAATGAATTAGAATCACTTGCAGAATTGAGCGATAGTGATTCATGGGGAAATTTGTCATCAGACACAGAAAGTGACAACAGCGACGATTCTGCGACTGAGCTCAGTGATGTGCGAACTTGGTGCTCTATTGACTGTGATACGGATCTTGCTGTCATCACTTTCAGTGTCTAATGATGAATTTCCCCACGAATCGCTCAATTCTGCAAGTGATGCTAATTCACTATTGCTGTTTTCTAGCTGGTCTAAAACCGCTTATGACGTAGAGGGATGCTTTCCATTGTCCTGATTGTTTCATTGGACCTTGGCACAGTTCCATGTATCAAAAGTTTACTAAACCAATATGCAGTGTCTAGTATTACAGTGACTAGTAATATTTCACCCTTGTTTGGACAAATGTCAGTGTTTTTGGATTTGATTACATTATTGAATAAATTGTATTATTATATTATTATTTTTTAGAATTATTTATACACTGAGCAAAATTATTAACGCAACATTTTTGTGTTTGCCCCTATTTATCATGAGCTGAACTCAAAGATCTACGACTTTTTCTATGTAC
This sequence comes from Lithobates clamitans, assembly GCA_037952925.1. Classification (NCBI taxonomy): domain Eukaryota; kingdom Metazoa; phylum Chordata; class Amphibia; order Anura; family Ranidae; genus Lithobates; species Lithobates clamitans. Next base: position 2,941,766 of record JBBGZY010001203.1, on the reverse strand, counting down.
ACAAAAGGTCTATTTCTCTCAAATACTGTTCATAAATCTGTTTAAATCTGTGTTAGTGAGCATTTCTCCTTTGCCAAGATAATCCATCCACCTCACAGGTGTGGCATATCAAGATGCTGATTAGACAGAATGATTATTGCATAGGAGTGCCTTAGACGGGCCACAATAAAAGGCCATTCTAAAATGTGCAGTTTTACTGTATTGGGGGTTCGGGAGGGTTCGAAAACCAGTCAGTATCTGGTGTGACCACCATTTGCCTCATGCAGTGCAGTACATCTCCTTAACATAGAGTTAATCAGGTTGTCGATTGTGGCCTGTGGAATATTGGTCCATTCCTCTTCAATGGCTATGCGAAGTTGCTGGATATTGGCAGGAACTGGAACACGCTGTAGTATATGCCGATCCAGAGCATCCCAAACATGCTCAATGGGTGACATGTCTGGTGAGTATGCTGGCCATGCAAGAACTGAGATGTTTTCAGCTTCCAAGAATTGTGTACAGATTCTTGCCACATGGAGCTGTGCATTATCATGCTGCAACATGAGGTGATGGTCATGGATGAATGGAACAACAATGGGCCTCAGGATCTCGTCACGGTATCTCTGTGAATTCAAAATTCCATCAATAAAATGCACCTGTGTTCGTTGTCCATAGCATATGCTTATAAGTGTAAAAATTACATCCGCGCTTAGAAACTAAAATAAAACAGCATCTGTGCACTATAACCCAGATACCAGGCACAAACAATATGTAAATAAGAAGTGCAGCGCTAAAGTGGCCCACCGCCACCATGGGCCACTTGATCCACAACGTTGACATCAGCAAACCGCTCACCCACACAACGCCGTCATCTGCCACCTGCCCTGTACAATGAAAACCAGTATTCATCAGTGAAGAGAACACCTCTCCAAAGTGCCAGACGCCATTGAATGTGAGCATTTGCCCGCTCAAGTCGTTTACGACGATGAACTGCAGTCAGGTCGAGACCCCGATGAGGATGATGAGCATGCAGATAAGCTTTCCTGAGACGGTTTCTGACAGTTTGTGCAGAAATTCTTTGGTTATGCGAACCAATTGTTGCAGCAGCTGTCCGGGTGGCTGGTCTCAGACAGTCTTGGAAGTGAAGATGTTGGATGCTGAGGTCCTGGGCTGGTGTGGTTACACGTGGTCTGAGGTTGTAAGGCCGGTTGGATGTACTGCCAAATTCTCTAAAATGCCTATGGAGACGGCTTATGGTAGAGAAATGAACATTCAATTCAAGAGCAACAGCTCTGGTGGACATTTCTGCAGTCAGCATGCCAATCGCACGCTCCCTCAAAAGTTGCAACATCTGTGGCATTGTGCTGTGATAAAACAGCACATTTTAGAGTGGCCTTTTATTGTGGTCAGCCTAAGGCACACCTGTGTCTAATCAGCACCTTGATATGCCACACCTATGAGGTGGATGGATTATCTGGGCAAAGGAGAAGTGTTCACTAACACAGAATTAGACAGATTTATGAACAATATTTGAGAGAAATAGGCCTTTTGTGTACATAGAAAAAGTCGTAGATCTTTGAGTTCAGCTCCTGATAAATAGGGGCAAACACAAACCAGTTGCGTTTATAATTTTGCTCAGTGTAGTTATTTATTATAATATAATTTATGATTTTGTGTTTCAAACTTTATCATACCCGGAATGTCTACTAGATTCTTGTTTGGACAGATTTAAGTGAGTTATTCCTAAGAATTACAGGCCTACACTATAAAACAACACATTTCCATGCCAAACAGTGTACCGCTTTGACATTCAAAAAACAGACATAATCATACTGCTAGGGAGGTTAAACTTCTCCACAACTTTATCCCTAACCTGTCTGGTGTGTTCCTTGGCCTTCATAATGCTGTTTGTTTACAAAGGTTATATAACAAACCTCTGAGAGCTTCACAGAACAGCTGTATTTATACTGAGATTAAATTACACACAGGTGGACTTTATTTACTAATTAGGTGACTTCTGAAGGCAATTGTTCCCACTAGATTTTAGTTAGGGGTATTAGAGTAGAGGGGGCTGAATACAAATGCACGCCACACTTTTCAGATATTTATTTGTAAAAAAATTTTAAAACCATTTATCATTTTCCTTAAACTTCACAATTATGTGCCACTTTGTGTTGATCTATCACATAAAATCCCAATACATTTACATTTTTGGTTGTAACATGACAAAATGTGGAAAATTTCAGGGGGTATGAATACTTTTTTAAGGCACTGTAAGCCCAAGTTATATACAGTGCAATGTGCATCAGCCAATGTTTTTAATGTGAGCGACTTCCAGAAGTGTCCATCCTTTACATACCCAATGGTGTGACAAAGGGTGGATACTATTCCACTGAAACTCCCCAATCTGCAAGACTGGCACTCACTGTCTGTACCCACGCTTGTGTCCCCTTTAAGCGATCAAGGAAAAGTGAGGTCTATGTGTGCCTATACTTATACACGTTGCTGAGCCAGTGGCATTGCTAGCGGAGGGTTTATGCAGGCATTTATGCAGTTCTGAGTGTACTAATTTTTTTTGCTATTTTTACCTAGGGATAACATCTGGAGAGTTTTGAGCTGGAGAGAAAAGCTACACATACCTTGCACTTCATTGGTCCCTTAAAGGATAAGTTCACCTTTAATGATAAATAGAAGCGTTTTCCAATACCATTTCTGGCCCAGCCACCCAAGTGTGCTTTTCTCTCACCTCATTCACAGAAGGTTTAGAATCTTGTCAGTCGTTTTGTATCTTTGAATAGATTTTCAGATTCCATCACTTCCTGTAGCTTGTATCAGCATTCACTTCCTGTTAGGTCATCTCCCAGAAGCCTTCACTTCCTTGTTGCATCACGGAAGAGGTTGTGATAGAGTGTGTTCACCACTCTGGACCACACCTCCCTCATGACAATACTTCCTTCCACATACTCCCTATACAATTTGATTGTAAAATCTCCTTTAGATCTCCCATCAGCTATGTAGTACAAGGCCTGTCTGGTTTTATACAAATGAATTGATTGTTTAGGTGTGTCCTCTATTCCATAGCTCTGGTAAATCTAAAGAAAATTGTACAGAGATTGTACAATCAGATTGAATAGTGAATGTCCATCTTTATACAAGTACATAGGAGGGAGTGGACAGAGACTCTCAGTTGTCAGGCCTCGTTCACATCTCCACATAGTGAATCGTGTAGCGATACCCCCGAAAGGAGCTGTTTCTGTTTGTTCAGTACGTTACTCTGCCTCTCAACCCTAATAATAGCCTTAGCCCCCTCTGGCACACCTGGCAATAGTGTAAGAGCTATGACCAATGAGAAACACAGACGTTATGATAAAACACAGAAATTGTCTTTACTGCAATATTTCTGTGGAAGAATAACAAACAGTAACAGTATATATTCAATTAATCAACTAGAGAGCAATAACTGAGATTTAAGAGCAATATAGCTCTCAATCCTACATTCAAGCTGCTTTCAGGGGATTCCAAACCTGAGAATGTCCCCAAGAGCAGAGGCACACTTAAGTAGCAAGTAAAGCACAATATGACACTTTAAATCGGATTGGTTACCTTAACTCAGGTTGGCTCTAAGAGTCCTGGCAGGAGGAGAGCAGTAGAATGACTCCTTTTGTGTCAGGACTCTCTCTTCTGTCCCCTGACACCACAGGCCCAACTTTAAACGCTTTATTCAAATCAACATGCAATGGCTTAACCTCCTAGATAAGCTGTCCCACACATCCACTGCATATACAGAGCCCTGAATATGTGTGTGTGGATCCGTATGGCACTAGTAGCTTCAGTCCTTTTGAAGAAAAGATAAGATTTGATGTCTTCAGCTAGCACCACTTTTATTGAAGCACTTAAACTCCTGGATAGCGGACCCAAACAACACAACTGGCCCAGCTTATCAAGTGAAGCAGACAGGATCTTCCTCAGCAAGGTGACAGGAAAATGATGTCTGTATACAGTGTCCCAGAAATGCATAGCCCTATCCCCGTGGCACTACAAGTGTCAGTAAGATGACTACCAGCAACGATGTCTGTACACAGTGTTCATACTTCTTCTATGGTGCAGTGTCTCTGTTCCCTGCAGATGGACAAAATGCCCTCTTACCAAATCCTGTGGTAAAGGCCCAAATAAAAATCCTGGAACAGCAGGCTTACCTGGTGACCCGACTAGTTGCCTCACACTGGAACGCTTCACCGTCGGTGCAGGTGCGCTTTGATATGCACCTGGAATCCCCCTCTCTCAGGCTGGATGTCACGGCTGACGGTGGAGGCCTGAATCATGCAGGAAGATCATCCGAGAGACAGCATCTCTTCTTCAGGTCTGATCTCTTTCACTACCTCATGGTGACTGACTCTCTTCAGGAAATCAAAATGGAGTCATTTACTTTCCTGCCCACAGAGAATGCTGGGATTTGCAGTCCTGCTTCTGTAAAAGTCAGTGAGGCTGCTCTGTGCTGAGACTTCATATTCCAGAGTCATTTGCAGCTACTTCCTGCAGCTTGTTAAAGTCCCTCTGATTGGCTCCTGTAACTGCTCCTTTTATTGGCTTTCTGCCTCCTGCCAATAGGGAACAGCAGCTATATGTAAGTGTCAGAAACCATGAACCAGACCGAGACAGAAGTACAGTAAAATCACACTTGTTTATTAATAAAAATAAAAAGGTAAATAGATTAAGCATAGTCAAAGCACAGCCAGAGTCCAGTAACTGGATTGGGTAGTCAGCCAAGCCAGAGTTCAGTAATCAGATCGAGTAATCAGCCAAGCCAGAGTTCAGTAACCAGATTGGATAATCAGCCAGGCCAGAAGTCAGGGATCCAAGTAGAAGAACAGCAAGCAGGATAAGGAGCCAGAAGGGATGTCAGCAAAGCCAGTCTTTATACAGGAATGCAGGAGATGGTGATGTGAACAAGACGAAGGCAGGAATGAAGTGAGCTGGAGATCTTTAGGTAGGCAGGACTGACAAGCAGATCCACAACAACTGTTTAACTGTGGAGAGAGATGAGAGTTGGCAATTAGCCGACAGCTGAGTGGCCAGCTCAGAGAAGGAAGGGCTGAGCCAGTCCTGACAGTACCCCCCTCCTCAACGCACCTCCCCCTCGGAGGACCACCGGGCTTGAGGGGAAAACGTCTATGGAAATCACGGAGGAGGGCAGGAGCATGTACGTCTGAGGATGAGACCCTTCCAATGCACCAGGTACTGTATGTGCCCACGGAACCTACGGGAGTCAACAATGGATTGTACCTCATACTCCTCATGGTTCTCAACCTGTATAGGGTGAGGATGTGGCACCGAGGTGGTAAAGCGTTTGCAGACCAACGGTTTCAATAAGGAGACATGAAACACATTTGAGATACGCAAACTAGGAGGAAGGTCCAACGCATAAGCCACTGGGTTAATCCTGCGAAGGATACGGAAAGGCCCAATAAACTGAGGTGCGAACTTCAGTGAGGGAACACGAAGTCAGAGGTTTCAAGATGACAGCCAGACCCTGTCCCCAACCTGGTAGGAAGGCACAGGCAGGCGTTCTGCGCTCAGCATGGAGTCTGTACCTATCATTAGCATGACACAAAGTCTCCTGGACTTGTGCCCAAGTGGAACGAAGGCCACAGAGATGCTCCTGTAGCGCAGGAATACTCTGCGGAACAAACGAGTCAGGCAACATGGAAGGTTGGAAACCATAATTCGCCATAAACGGAGACAATCGGGAAGCAGAATTCAAGGCACTGTTGTGAGCAAACTCTGCCCATGGTAATAGGTCTGACCAGTTATTGGCTTATTCTGCGGCCCCATTAGACTGCGGGTGATACGCAGAGGAGAAAGCAAGCTGGATTCCCAGCTGTGCACAAAAGGCTCGCCAGAACCGGGACACAAACTGACTTCCCCTACCTGAGACAATCACCTTGGGTAGCCCATGTAAGCGAAAGATCTCCCGAGCAAAAATGGAAGCCAGTTCCTTAGAAGTGGGCAACTTCTTAAGTGGAATACAATGACACATCTTTGCGAACCGGTCAACCACAATAAGGATAACTGTGTTGCCTTGGGAGTTGGGCAACTCCACAATGAAATCCATAGACAGGTGGGTCCAGGGCCTCTCTCCATTGGGTATGGGTTGTAGGAGGCCCACTGGAAGGTGTCGTTCAGTCTTACTCTGAGCACACACGGAACAGGCAGCTATGAAGGCAGTTACATCAGCACATAGACTAGGCCACCAGAATTGTTGAGAAATAGCCCAAAAGAGTTGATTCTTACCAGGGTGGCCAGCTGCCTTGGAGGAATGGTAAGTCTGGAGCACGGCAGTACAGAGACACTCTGGGACAAAGCAGCGGTCACAAGGTTTCTCAGGAGGAGCATCGACCTGAGCAGCAAGAATTTTGTCACCCAAAGGAGAAGTAAGACTGATGCGAACCGTAGTCAGAATACGATCAGGAGGAATCATAAGAACCGGAACCGACTCCAACTTGGAAGTGGAGGAAAATTGTTGTGACAAGGCATCAGCCCTTACATTCTTAGTACCGGGTAAGAATGAGACAATGTAATTGAAACTTGACAAAAAAAAGTGTCCATCGCGCTCTTCTGGGAGAGAGGCGTTTAGCCTCAGACAAGAATGTGAGATTCTTATGGTCAGTAAGAATGAGAACAGGCACAGTGGTACCTTCAAGGAGATGTCTCCATTCTTTGAGGGCTAAAATGATTGCCAACAGCTCTCTGTCACCAATCTCGTAATTGTACTCGGCAGGTAACAATTTCTTGGAAAAGTAGCCACGAGGATGCATAGCACTCTCAGAGGTAGGACGTTGAGACAGAAGGGCGCCAACACCAGTCTCAGAAGCATCAACCTCAAGGATAAAATGTAACGTAGGATCAGGATGTGCCAACACAGGAGCAGAAACAAAGGCAGCCTTGAGACTTTGAAAGGTCTTAATGGAGTCCGGAGACCAACTCTGTGGGTTACCGTTCTTTCTGGTCATATCAGTCAGGGGCTTGACCAGAGACGAGAAGTTACGAATAAACTTCCGATAATAGTTGGCAAAACCCAGGAAACGCTGCAGAGGATGTAACCCCACGGATCGTGGCCACTGTGGGACTGCTGAAAGTTTCTCTGGGTCCATCGAAAAAAAACAGCAGTGGAAATTATATAGCCCAGGAATTTAACCTGTTCCCGATGGAACTCACAATTCTCCAGTTTACAATAAAGATTGTTCTCTCTTAATTTCTGAAGCACACTACAGACATCTGTATGGTGGCTCTCCAGGGACTTGGAAAATATGAGGATATCATCGAGATAAACCACCACACATAACTGCAACAAATCTTGGAGGACATCGTTAATAAATTCCTGGAAAACTGCCGGGGCATTACAAAGGCCAAAAGGCATTACGAGATACTCATAATGGCCTGTTCTAGTATTAAACGCAGTTTTTCACTCGTCACCCTCCTTAATCCTCACAAGATTGTAAGCCCCTCTCAGATCAAGCTTAATGAAAACTGTTGCTCCCTTGAGGTGGTCAAATAACTCTGTAATCAACAGGAACGGGTAGGCATTCTTAATTGTGAAACGATTGAGACCCCTATAATCAATACAAGGTCTCAGTTCACCGCTCCTCTTCTTCACAAAGAAGAAACCAGCACCAGCAGCAGATGAGGATTTGCGGATGAAACCCAGAGAAAGTGCGTCTGCAACATACTCCTCCATGGCTTTATCCTCCAAGACCAACAAAGGGTAAACCCGGCCATGAGGGGGAGTGGCGCCAGATTGAAGGTCAATTGCGCAATCATACGGCCGGTGTGGAGGCAAACTACCGGCTTGACCTTTGTCAATATATCGCTAAAATCACGGTACTCCTTTGGCAGGAAGGAGAGTGAAGAGGTACACAGGACCTTGGCTACCTTCTGGAAGCATGTTTCACTGCATTGTGGTGACCAGGAGAGAACCTCAGCACGGAACCAATCAAAAGAGGGGTTGTGCCTCTGTAACCAAGGATAACCAATAACCAGCAGAAACTTAGGAGAGGAAATCACTTGGAATTGGATACTCTCATTGTGAAGAGCTCCTAAGGCCATGGACAATGGAACCGTCTCATGAGTCACATGGGCAGGCTGTAGAGGTCTCCCGTCAAGAGCCTCAATGGCAAGTGGAGTGTCACGCAGCTGCAGTGGAATCGAGTGCTTTGATACAAAGGCAGCATCAATGAACAGGCCTTCAGCCCCCGAGTCGATTAGAGCCTGTATCTCGATAGACCACTTAGCCCAAGAAAGGGTGACCGAAACTAGGGTCTTATCCTTCTGGATAACTGGGGATGACACAACAACACCTAAGGTCTGTCCATGACAGGACCTCAAGGTTCGCATGTTCCCAGGATGAGTAGGACAAGACTTTAAAAAGAGACCTGCCCGGCCACAATAAAGGCACAATCTCTCGCTCCTCCTAAAGGCTCCCTCATCCGCCGAGAGATGCGTGAAGCCCAAGCGCATGGATTCATCTTCACTGACCGACTCGGTACCAGGAGGCATGGTAGGTGAGGGAGGCACGGGTGGGACTGCAAAGCTCGGAGGAAAACATACAGGAGGCTTCCTCAATTGCTCCTTAAAAGAAAGTCTTTCTCTGAGTCTGGAGTCAATGAGAATGGAAAATGAGATCAAGCTCTTCAGCTCAATGGGTATATCTCGGGCTGCTATCTCATCCTTGATGGAATTCTAGTGACCATGAGAAAAAGCAGCCACGAGGGCCTCATTTTTCCAAGCAACCTCTGCTGCCAGAGTACAGAACTCAATGGCGTAGTCGGCAACAGTTCTCGTACTCTGTTTGATGGACATGAGGCACTTGGCAGCAGAAGCGGAGCGTGCGGGAACGTTAAATACCCTTTTAAAGGAGGCCACAAACTCAGGGTAACTCAAGACAACAGGTTTTTGCGTCTCCCATAGAGGGTTAGCCCAGGCCAAGGCTCTCTCAGAAAGCAAAGATATCATGAACCCTACTTTGCTTCTGTCCGTGGGAAACGCCTGGGGTAGCATCTCAAAGTATATCTCAAAAGCCTTCAAAACAGTAAACCGGTATAGGGGTATGGTATGCGTCTCATCTCTGACAGACCCTCTGCTCCTCGCTCCGTCCTGGCCCCTCCCCCAGGAGAGTCTGTCAGAGATGAGACGCATACCATACTCCTATACCGGTTTACTGTTTTGAAGGCTTAGAATAGAGTGGTGCACTAACACACCTGGATAGTGTGAATACCCCATTGTGGGGAGTGTATTTTACATTTATTACATTTACAAAACGATATCACACCATCGAGTTCCTTTTTCTTATATATATCTTTGAAACCGCATTGGAATCTGACATCTGGTGATCAGCATTGAGCCCTGGGGTGGCTCCTAAGCGTGTATTGACTTAGTGTAGCAGCTGAGTCACACGCTCTGAGGTGAGCATAATACCTGGGGGGCCACTGGATTGCATCAGATCATGGTTTGCAGCACAAAGAATACTATGAGCATGCTGGAAAATAATATCAACGGACACTTATCATACACATCTTATTGATATTGATCTACAGGATTTCACTTATCACGTCAATTGTGGGGCACTAAGCACCTTTTGAACTTTTGTATGCACTTTAATGTATTTGCTTCATTGTTCTATGCACGTTGCACTTTAGTGTGTTTGTTTTATATTCTATTGACATATTTATAATTTTTTACGTTCACGTATTTACATATTTATATGTTTTGGTTTTATCATTTTGGATTTATCGCTTTTTGATTCACCCAGAGGGGTTATTTGTTACATATATGTTATAAGTGTTTTTGCACACAATTTTTATGTTTGTATTTTGAGTAGATCCTATATTTATATACTGATTGATATATTAGACTCCAACGCAGCATATTCTATCAAAGTATATCTCAACTTGGTTGAGAAACTCTCTGCATTGAACTGGATCGCCCCCCAAATCGCTGGGGAAGTGGGGTGGAACCAGACATACCTCTTATAGAGGTAATACTCAAGGCGGGTGCCTGCACAGAGACTGGCGCAGCAGCAGGGATGGCCTGCAACTCAGGTTGTACCGGAGCAGCCACAGTGGGGGATTCCAGGTGAGCCGTGCGACTCAGGAGCATTTGTAATGCCATGGCAAACTCATCCATGCGGTGATCTTGCTCATCCAATCTGGAAAAAATATTACCAACAAGTGGTTTGACTGTATCTTCTGAATTCATGGCCTTCCCCTACTGTCAGAAACCATGAACCAGATCGAGACAGAAGTACAGAAAAATCACACTTGTTTATTAATAAAAAAATAAAAAGGTAAATAGAGTAAGCGTAGTCAAAGCATAGCCAGAGTCCAGTAAACGGATCGGGTAGTCAGCCAAGCCAGAGTTCAGTAACCAGATCGGGTAATCATTCAAGCCAGAGTTCAGTAACCAGATCGGGTAATCAGCCAGGCCAGAAGTCAGGGATCCAAGTAGAGGAACAGCAAGCAGGATAAGGAGCCAGAAGGGATGTCAGCAAAGCCAGTCTTAAAACAGGAACACAGGAGATGGTTTCTTGTGATGTGACCAAGGCAAAGGCAGGAATGAAGTGAGCTGGAGATCTTTAAGTAGGCAGGACTGACGAGCAGATCCACAACAGCTGTTTAACTGTGGAGAGAGATGAGAGCTGGCAATTAGCCGACAGCTGAGTGGCCAGCTCAGAGAAGGAAGGGCTGAGCCAGTCCTGACAGTACCCCCTCCTCAACGCACCTCCCCCTCGGAGGACCACCGGGCTTGAGGGGAAAATGTCTATGGAAATCACGGAGGAGGGCAGGAGCATGTACGTCCGAGGATGAGACCCAGGAGCGTTACTCCGGACCGTACCCCTTCCAATGCAGGAAGTACTGTATGCAGCCACGGAACCTACGGGAGTCAACAATGGATTGTGTCTCAAACTCCTCATGGTTCTCAACCTGTATAGGGTGAAGATGTGGCACCGAGGTGGCACCCTGACAGTAAGTCACCTTATAATACATAGATTCAGTGAGCCAGTGAAACAGGGAGAAGGAGGGGGATGAAAAAGCCCATGCAGACTCTGACAGTCAGCTTTCTCCCTCTTTGTGGCTGGAAAGCCTGTGTACATCGCGGTGGAGTTGCGGGATACTGCATCTGTTTTAGGGTGTTTTGGAGCATTTTCACTCGTCACACATAGGGAAGTCCATTCACCCTTTCACCCTTTACCCCGATCCGTGACACGCCAGGTCTGGGAGACCTGATGGTCACAGACATTCCCGGGTGCGTGCCCCGCAGCACGCAGCAGCAGCATGCAGCAGCAAGATCTTGGGTGGATGTCCTATGACGGCCTCCCAGAATTATCCGACTGCGCTGTAGCCGTCATTCCCCTATAGCATGGTTAGCAAGTGGGAAAGACACTGGGGTTGATTTACTAAAACTGGAGAGTGCAAAATATGATGCAGATGTGCATGGTAGCCAATCAGCTTAATTGAACAAGCTGAAGTTAGAAGCTGATTGGCTATCATGCAGAGCTGCACCAGATTTTGCACTCTCCAGTTTTGGTAAATCTAAATCACTGTTTTATTAGTTGTTGCAGATTACACTTTATAACATTTGGTTTGTAGACAAGTGTTTTTATATTATCAATAGGATAAGTGAAGATAATAAAGAGACACTTAGTGCTGTACTTTATGGATATACACTAATTACATTAATTGTAATAATTGTATTATGCACCTTTTATGAAAACTATTTATTTTTAATATTCTTTACACAGTTTGAAGAAATCTAACGTGCTAAGTAGGTGGGCTATATATTAGAGCTGTACACTTTTGTATATATCATATTGCTTTTATTTTAAAGATAGGAGTTGACTGCTTTAAATTATCAGTCCAGAGAAGCACAGACTGCTAATCTACTTTAATTTAATAGCATGCCCGTTTCAGGACGCCAGACGCATGGATTTCTATGGCAGGGCGGGAGGGGGTGGTACTTTTTGAAGCACCTGATTGGAGCCAGAGGCTCTAATAGGCTTCAAAATAGGATGGGCTTGGGGCGCAGAGAGTTCGCCCTGAACTCACCCAATTGTGTGACGATAGCAAATTAATTTTCGCTATTTTTACACTAAACTTCCTCCCCGCAGGGCGTCAGACCTGTTTCCTGATTGGTCAAAGTGACAGGCCACCCTATTGGATGCCTGGCGCTTATGAAGAGGAGCAGAGGAGACACACGCTTAAGCAGAGGTCGCTGCTGCTCTGGTGCAATTGGAGAGGTGCTGCTGCCAGGCGGTATAATGGGCATGATGGGCACAAGTGCCAGAGGGTCTGTCAGAGCCGTGCGTGGGGGGGCTTGGGAGTGCTGCCAGAGCCGCAAGCCTCGCGAGTGGGGGGGGGGGTGGGCACAGTGGCTGCATATATTGGGCACAAGTGGTTGCATATACTGGGCACAAGTGGCTGCATATATTTGGCACAAGTGGCTGCATAAACTGGGCACAAGTGACTGCATTTGATGGGCACAAGTGGCTGCATATACTGGGCACAAGTGGCTGTATTTGATGGGCACAAGTGGCTGCATTTGATGGGCACAAGTGGCTGCATATGATGGGCACAAGGGGCTGCATATGATGGGCACAGTGGCTGCATATGATGGGCACAAGTGGCTGCGTTTGATGGGCACAAGTGACTGAAAATTATGGGCACAGGTGGCTGCATATGATGGACACAATGGCTGCATATGATGGGCAGAAGTGGCTGCATTTGATGGGCACAATTGGCTGCATATGATGGGCACACATGGCTGCATATGATGGGCACAATGGCTGCATATGATGGGCACAAGTGGTTGCATATGATGGGCACAAGTGGCTGCAAATGATGGGCACAGGTGGCTGCATATGGTGGACACAATGGCTGCATATGATGGGCACAAGTGGCTGCATTTGATGGGCACATGTGGCTGCATATGATGGGCACACATGGCTGCATATGATGGGCACAATGGCTGCATATGATGGACACAGTGGCTGCGTTTGATAGGCATAATGGTTGCAATTGATGGGCACAGTGGCTGCAATTGATGGGCACAGTGGCTGCATTTGATGGGCACAATGGCTGAATTTGATGGGCACAGAGAGGCTGCAATTGATGGGGAGGGGGTTCAGAATTTTTCAGTTTGTTTGCGCCCCCAAAAAATTTTAAGCACCAGCTGCCACTGTTTAATAGTGCAATACATGGTACAGTTTCATGCAAAAAGGGCAGATCAGCAGTCCTGTGGTCAGTGCACCCGTTCAGGTACACAATGTTACTAGTTGTTCTGCATCAGAAAGAAAAAAATGTATCAAAACTCAGCTGCAGCACCTAAATATTACCGCAATAGAAAGAAGTTACTCAAGAGTGATACAATTTTGCTGTGGTTTCTGTTAAGTGCAGTGAAAGTGTTCATTAGATGAACATTTCATTTCTCTCGGAACAGCTTCAAAAACATAAATGTGATTTAATCAATATTTTGAACATACTTATATATGAATGTAACCAGAAACGTAATCAATAAATGAATGAAACATCAATAATAAAATTTAATAGATTATACAAATATGCCCATTCTGATTATAATGTACAGTACTAATATAATTAAGCAAAGTAAACTTAGCAAATTGGGCTGATGAAAAATTCAGCTTTTTGTGGAACGTCTTTCAAATTTCTTCTTACCTGGGGTACAGGAACATGTCAGTGAATTTAGGTAACAGCCCAAAGTGGTTCTAAACCCTCTAGGTTTTTTACTTTGATTCATTCGATGCATTAAAGCAGTTGTAAACTGGCGATGTTCAGAAAAATAAACAGACCTGCAAGGCAATGGCATAATGTGCTAGTATGCACAGCTGAGAGGGCTGACATCACGTTCCCCATGTCTGTTTTCTGAGTTTGTTGGCTCCGGCTATGTGATTGGCCAGAGCCGTGTTGACGTCCCTCCTGCGCATGCGTGCAGGAGCCACCATTTCCAGCACGGGCTCTGAAGGTTCGGCATTGTAAGCGGGACCTTCAGAGCGCATGTGCCGATGATGTCATCGGCTGCATGCACTCTGAATATCTCCTAAATAGAGATGGGCTTTATGTTCAGGTCGAACATGAGTTCGACTTGAACATTGGCTGTTCGCCCGTTCACCGAATAGCGGTGGGGTGTTCACGGCAAATTCGAAAGCCGCGGAACACCCTTTAAAAGTCTATGAGAGAAATCAAAAGTGCTAATTTTAAAGTTTAATATGCAAGTTATTGTCATAAAAAGTGTTTGGGGACCTGGGTCCTGACCCCAGGGGACATGTATCAATGCAAAAAAAAGTTTCAAAAACAGCCATTTTTTGGGAGCAGTGATTTTAATAATGCTTAAAGTGAAACAATAAAAGTGTAATATTCCTTTAAATTTTGTGCCTGGGGGTGTCTATAGTGTGCCTGTAAAGGGCCGCATGTTTCCCTTGTTTAGAACAGTCTGACAGCAAAATGACATTTCTAAAGGAAAAAAGTAATTTAAAACTAATTGCGGCTATAATGAATTGTCGGTCCGGCAATACACATAAAAGTTCATTGATAAAAACGGCATGGGATTCCCGCACAGGGGAACCCCGAATCATAATTTAAAAAAATGTAAACAGGTGACCCCGCTCCCTCTGACAACACGGGGAAAGCCATAGGGAAGTCCCTGTGCCTCAGAGGGGGTGGGGTCACTGGGTGGCCCCGCCCTCAGTTATATAAGAGCTGTCACCTGAACAGAAGCGTCACACAGCGGGAGACTCCTGTTGAGGCGGATTGGAGGACGAAGCGGAGAAGAAGGAGCCGGAGGAAGATGCCGGATGAGAAGACCGGAGGAAGAAGCGGAGGAAGACAGAGGAAGAAGCGGGGGAAGAACAAGATGGAGGAAGAAGAACACCGAAGGAAGACCAGAAGAGGATGGAAGAAGAAGCGGGGAAAGAAGAAGACATTAATAAAGAATGATTTAAATTTGACAATAAAAAATTGTCAAAAACCGTCTATTGTCTTTTTTTAACAAATTTGACACTTTTTTTGTGAAATGGTAGGGGTACATTTGTACCCCATTACCAATTCACACGGGGGGCTGGGATCTGGAGGTCCTCTTGTTAAAGGGGGCATCCAGATTCCGATAAGCCCCCCCGCCTGCAGACCCCCACAACCACGGGGCAAGGGTTGTGGGGATGAGTCCCTTCTCCCCATCAACATGGGGACAAGGTGCTTTGGGGGGGCTACCCCAAAGCACCCTCCCAATGTTGAGGGCATGTGGCCTGGTATGCTTCAGGAGGGGGGGCGCTCTCTCATCCCCCCACTTTTCCTGCTTTTCCAGGTTGCGTGCTCGGATAAGGGTCCGGTATGGATTTTTGGGGGGACCCCCACACCTTTTTTTTTTTAAATCTTGGCGTGGGGTTCCCCTTAAAATCCATACCTGACCTGAAGGATCTGGTATGGATTTTGAGGGGGACCCCACGCCATTTTTTAATTTGGCACAGGGTTCTCCTTAATATCCATACCAGACCTGAAGGACCTGGTATGAAATTTGGGGGGACCCCACACATTTTTTTTTTAAATCTTGGTTGGGGGTTCCCCTGTGGGGGAATCCCATGCCTTTTTTATCAATGAACTTTTATGTGTATTGCCGGACCAACAATTCATTATAGCCGCGAGTAGTTTTAAATGATTTTTTTTCCTTTAGAAATGTCATTTTGCTGTCAGACTGTTTTAAACATGGGAAACATGCACCACTTTACAGGCATACTATAGACACACCCAGGTATGAAATTTAAAGGTATATTACACTTTTATTGTTTCACTTTAAGCATTATTAAAATCACTGCTCCCGAAAAAACTGCCATTTTTAAAACTTTTTTTTGCATTGATACATGTCTCCTGGGGCAGGACCCAGGTCCCCAAACACTTTTTAAGACAATACCATGCATATAAGCCTTTAAAATTAGCACTTTTGATTTTTCATGTTCGTGTCCCATAGACTTTAACAGTGTTCAAGTGTTCGAACAAATTTTTTGCCTGTTCGCATGTTCTGGTGCGAACCGAACAGGGAGTGTTTGGCCCATCCCTACTCCTAAACTGTGCAAGTTTAGGAGATATTCACAGTACCTACAGATAAGCCTTTTTATAGGCTTTTCTGTAGGTAAAAGTGGAAGTACAGAAGTTTACTACCACTTTAAGGTAAAAAAACTTCTGTGCTGCAGAAGCCCCCCAGCTCCCCCTTATTTTTACCTGAGCCTGATCCGATCCAGCGATGTGCACGAGAACAGTGGCTCTCATTGCTGTCTCCCTCCTCAATGGACAGATTGATAGCAGCGGCAGCCATTGGCTCCCACTGCTGTCAATCAAATGCTGTGATGAGGGAGAGGGGACGGGGACAAATTGCCTGTTCTGGTGACTCGCCAAAGAGGAGGGGCCTGGAGCGCCGTCGGGGTGCCCTGAAAAGGAGGATTGGGGCGGCTCTGTGCAAAACTATTGCACAGAGCAGGTAAGTATGACATGTTTGTATTTTAATTTAAGAAAAAAAACAACAGAGATGTAATATCACTTTAATGCTAATTATGATACTATAACCAGGGACTAGGGATGAGCCGAACACCCCCTGGTTCGGTTCGCATCAGAACCTGCGAACGGACCGAAAATTCGCACGAACGTTAGAACCACATTGACGTCTATGGGACTCGAACGTTCGAAATCAAAAGTGCTCATTTTAAAGGCTAATTTGCATGGTATTGTCCTAAAAAGGGTTTGGGGACCCGGGTCCTACCCCAGGGGACATGTATCAATGCAAAAAAAACTTTTAAAAACGGCCGTTTTTCGGGAGCAGTGATTTTAATGATGCTTAAAGTAAAAAAAAAAAAAGTGAAATATTCCTTTAAATATCGTACCTGGGGGGTGTCTATAGTATGCCTGTAAAGTGGCGCGTGTTTCCCGTGTTTAGAACAGTCCCTGCACCAAATGTCATTTTTAAAGGAAAAAATCTCATTGAAAACTGCTTGCAGGTTTAATGTAATGTCCGGTCCTGGCAATATGGATGAAAATCAGTGAGACAAACACCATGGGTACCCCCCAGTCCATTACCAGGCCCTTTGGGTCTTAAACCCCCGCACCCAAATTTAAATAAGGAAAGGTGTGGGGCCACCAGGCCCTATATACTCTGAACAGCAGTATACAGGTGGTGCAAACAAGACAGGGACTGTAGGTTTGTTGTTAAGTAGAATCTGTTTGTAATTTTGGACGGGTACATTTTTAACGTGTTGAGCTCCAGCCAAAAAATCTTTTTTAAGCTTTTTGGAAAACATAGGGAAGGGTTATCATCCCTGTGACATTTGTTTTGCTGTCTTCAGAAGATTTCACCTCACTTTTTGTCCCAATGACAAATGTTTTTTGAAAATTTGGATTTTTTTGTAGAACAAGGATTGGAAAGCATCAGTGGAAAGGAGAAATGTTTTTCCCATATTAACTCTTACAGGAGAGAATTTCCCTTCCTAGGGGTAGATTTAATCTCACTTCCTGTTGTCTCCTTCTGTTTGCAAGTAGGAGTCGTTTGTAAGTTAGATGTTTGAAAGTAGGGGCCTGCCCTATATAATCAGCAGAAATTTGGGCCTTAGGTGTTGTTGTGGCCACAACACTGTAAGCCCTCACAGGGCCCTGCTGTGAAATATTAGATCAAGAATTGTAATTACATGCCCCTGTTGAACAGGGGCAGAAAAATTGGGCCTTTGGTGGTGGTGGTGGTGCTGGTGCCACAACACTGTAAGTCCTCACTCGCTCTTAGTGGGTGCAGAAATGGGCCCTGCTGTGAAATATTAGATCAAGAATTGTAATTACATGCCCCTGTTAAACAGGGGCTGAAAAATTAGGCCTTAGGCACTGGTGCTGGTGCCACAACACTGCAACCCCTCACAGACACTCTAGTTGGAACGCAGGAACGAGCCCTGCTGCAAAGTATTGCATCAAAAATTGTAATTACACGCCCCTGTTTAAACAGGGGCAGAAAAATTGGGCCTTAGGCACTGGTGCTGGTGCCACAACACTGCAACCCCTCACAGATACTCTAGTTGGAATGCTGAAATGAGCCCTGCTGCAAAGTATTACATCAAAAATTGTAATTACACGCCCCTGTTAAACAAGGGCTGAAAAATTGGGCCTTAGTGACACACTTAAAGAGAAAGTAAACCCAGTACGATTTTTCTTTTTTTTTCAATATATACATGCTGTAAACTATTGCAAATCGAAACACATTTAAATGGGCCAAAAACGAGGTTGTCAAATACCTTATTTATTATTTCTTCTCTTCCGGGTATTGGCCGCGCCATTACTACTGCTGTTTGTAGAATCTTTTCTGGACGTCATTTTCGCCTTTACTAGTATTCCCTAGTAGATGCTCCGTAGCGGCGAAACCAAGCCTCTCACTCGTTTGTCGTTACTACGGCAACAGAGCTAAATCATAGCTGACGGCAAATCACTTGCAAGGGGGAGAAGCAGGAAGGAGATGATCAGATTACAGCATCGCGAGACTTCCTCTATGCCGTTCTGAGAGGAAGATAATGACCCAGCATGCAGGGGAAATAAAAAAGGACACACTAATGCCCCGTACACACGGTCGGACTTTGTTCGGACATTCCGACAACAAAATCCTAGGATTTTTTCCGACGGATGTTGGCTCAAACTTGTCTTGCATACACAGGGTCACACAAAGTTGTCAGAAAATCTGATCGTTCTGAGCGCGGTGACGTAAATGACGTACATCGGGACTATAAATGGGGCAGTGGCCAATAGCTTTCATCTCTTTATTTATTCTAAGCATGCGTGGCACTTTGTCCGTCGGATTTGTGTACACACGATCGGATTTTCCGACAACGGATTTTGTTGTCGGAAAATTTTATATCCTGCTCTCAAACTTTGTGTGTCGGAAAATCCGATGGAAAATGTGTGATGGAGCCTACACACGGTCGGAATTTCCGACAACGAGGTCCTATCACACATTTTCTGTCGGAAAATCCGACCGTGTGTACGGGGCAATAGTGTGCCGTTAATGAAAATAGCTAGTGCGCAATCACACCTGACGTCACTCAAACTTGCAGGACGATTTCCATGGAAATAAACACAATGAGTACAATTTCACAGGCAGCGATTAGCTGCCTGTGCTATCTGGATTACAAAGGTGTATTGGAGGGTTTACAACCACTTTAACCACTTAAGGACCGAGCCTATTTTTTAGACTCATTGTTTACAAGTCAAAATCATTTTTTTTTTTTTTTTGTTATAAAATTACTTAGAACCCCCAAACATTATATATATATATATATATATATATATATATATATATATATATATAAAATTTCTAACACCCTAGAGAATAAAATGGTGGTCGTTGCAATACTTTCTGCCACACCGTTACAAGCGCACATTTTTTTGGAAAAAATACACTTTTTTTCAATTAAAAAATAAGATAACACTAAAGTTAGCCCATTTTTTTTTTTTATATTGTGAAAGATAATGTTACGCAGAGTGAATTGATACCCAACATATCACGCTTCAAAATTGCGCCTGCTCGTGGAATGGCGACAAACTTTTACCCTTAAAAATCTCCATAGGCAATGCTTAAAAATTTCTACAGGTTACCAGTTTTGAATTACAGAGGAGGTCTAGGGCTAGAATTATTGCTCTCACTCTAACAATCGCAGCGATACCTCACATGTGTGGCATGAACACCATTTTTATATGCAGGCGCTACATCTGCGCGCAAGCTCGTCGCTTTAAATTTTTAATTTTTTTAATTTTCTTATTTATTTTACTTTTTATTTTTTATTTTGACAAAAAAGCATGACAGGACCTTTTAAATATGAGATCTGGGGTCAAGAAGACCTCAGAGCTCACATTTACACTAAAATGCAATAAAAAGAAAAAAACAAATCAAAATTCTCCTTTAAGAGCATTGGGCGGAAGTGACGTTTGACATTGCTTCCGCCCTCCAATGCTATGGAGCCAAGTGGGGGCCATCTTCCCCTCACTCGGCATCTAGGCAGTGAGGGGAGCGGACGTGTTCATCTCCGCCGCTACTGATGGCTCCGGTAAGCGGTGGAGACAACAGGAGTGCGGCGGGAGGGGGTGGGCACCTCTCCCACCACCCATAAAAATGATCTTGCGGCAGTCTCTGCACAGAGACCACTTTTATCCCAAAGAGAAACGCACACCGTTTCCGAAAATACCGGGGTTGTTATGGCAGCTAGCTGCTGCCATAACAACTGTATTTAGCGTCAAAATACCGACATATGGCGATTTGCGTAAAGTGGTTAAAGTATATCAACAATATAATAACAAAAAACAATAATATAACAAAACTTTTTATGTTTTCGATAGAAAAGGGAATTTTAAAACACCCATTTTTTTTTTTTTTACTATCCGTGTCCCTTTGGGGACAAGAGTGAAGTAAAAGTGAGAGAAATATCCTATTTTCCTGTTCTGATAACAACTCAGTGGGGTGGATTTACTAAAGGTTTGCAAGTGCAGTTGCACTCATTTTCCACAGAGCTTAGTAAATGTGGTAAAGCTTCACTTTATAAAGAATACCCAATCAGATGCAAGGAAAATAAAAATAAAAACTGCACGTTTGTTTGCACATGATTGAATGATGGAAATCAGCAGAGCTTTACCACATGTTCTAAGCTCCGGGGAAATGAGTGCAACTGTGCTTGCAGAGTGCACAGTCTATTTGCCTTTAGTAAATCTACTCTCCAAAGTATTGGATTTTCCTTTATTTCTAGCCCTGGTGACAATGATCACCAGAGCAAATATTGGGAGAAAATTGAACTTCATACTGAAGTTGTAAACAGCGAAAAATGCAGACTACAATGCTACACATGTTGCATATAGTGTATTTGTATATTCAATATATGCGTTAAACAGATTTTCCTGGAAAGAATAAAACTCTTTTCCTTGGGCTTGTACTGATGAGTTTTGCCTTAAACTTCCCCAATAGGTAGATAGACTTTCCTGCAGGAATGACAGACTTCATTTACATTACCAACATTTACATAGCGCCACCCCCGTGAGGGACGCTGCAAGATGACATCCCTGACCTTACAAGCCTCCCAACACCTCTGACACCCTGGGTTTGGACATATTTCAAAATGACAATGCAATTACACAGCCACCAGACTGCAGCAAAGTAAACAATTATTTTAATTAAGATTCTTAAAGCAGATAAAACAAGAATATTTTTTAGTGTTAAACTTTTACTCTTGGCAAATAAAAAACCGGTATGCAATGCAAAGGAAATTAAAACAAGTCAAACAGTAGTAACCAGTAGATCCTGAAAGAACCTATGATCCCAGGTATAAAAGAAAAGAGAATGACCTTTTATGTCAACAAGGGCCCAGAGGGATTGCTGTGCGGTGGCATCCAGCAACTGAAAATAGCATGTGCAAAGTGTTTCCTTTTGAGGCTTTAATATAAACAGATGGAATAAAGGTGTCTGCATGCAGTGTCTTTGTAGGGTGCACAAAGGATGGGAAATGGTGGAAACTACCAACTCGCGCAAATGGAAATCGATAAAATGTTAGTGAGATGAATTAATTAATTAATTCGAGGAGCAGCACGTTATATCAAATAAAAAATATATAATAATAATTAACAAATTAATTACAAACCGAGCTCCTTTTAAAGTGCGAATGCAGAATCATACTCTATTGTGAAACAAGACCATAAAAATAATCAAATATTACCAGTGATAATAACTAACAACTGAGTGAAAACAATGTACATAAATGGTGAAACAAAACAAATGGAAGCAACAATTAAAAAGCGAAATTGGATTTCAAAAATATATAGATCCAAAAATCATATGTGTCCAGGAAATGTTCAAACAATAATGAAAACTTCTGGGTAACTCTAAACTTCTGGGTGAGTCTTCCTTGGGTTCAGCAAAGCATCAGATAACAGTATTCCGCCACCATCACCAGCCACACAGCCTACTCACCAGATTGAAATGACTCCCATGACAGGAGTCAAACATGCTTAAAGAACTGCCAAAGAAGCTTCTCGCGGTCATGGCTTTGTTAACCACTTCAGCCCCGGAAGGATTTACCCCCTTCCTGACCAAAGCACTTTTTACAATTTGGCACTGCATCGTTTTAACTGCTAATTGCGCGGTCATGCAATGCTGTACCCAAACGAAATTTGCGTCCTTTTCTTCCCACAAATAGAGCTTTCTTTTGATGGTATTTGATCACCTCTGCCTTTTTTATTTTTTGCGCTATAAACGGAAAAAGACCGAAAATTTTGAAAAAAAATGATATTTTCTACTTTTTGTTATAAAAAAAATCCAATAAACTGAATTTTAGTCTTACATTTAGGCCAAAATGTATTCGGCCACATGTCTTTGGTAAAAAAAATGACAATAAGCGTATATTTATTGGTTTGCGCAAAAGTTATAGCGTCTACAAGCTAGGGTACATTTTCTGGAATTTACACAGCTTTTAGTTTATGACTGCCTTGTCATTTCTTGAGGTGCTAAAATGGCAGGGCAGTACAACCCCCCCCCCCCAAATGACCCCATTTTGGAAAGTAGACACCCCAAGGAAATTGCTGAGAGGCATGTTGAGCCCATTGAATATTATTTTTTTTGTCCCAAGTGATTGAAATTACAAAAAGTTGTCACTAAATGATATATTGCTCACATAGGCCATGGGCATATGTGGAATTGCACCCCAAAATACATTCAGCTGCTTCTCCTGAGTACGGGGATACCACATGTGTGGGACTTTTTGGGAGCCTAGCCGCGTACGGGGCCCCGAAAACCAATCACCGCCTTCAGGATTTCTAAGGGTGTAAATTTTTGATTTCACTCTTCACTGTCTATCACAGTTTCGGAGGTCATGGAATGCCCAGGTGGCACAAACCCCCCCAAATGACCCCATTTTGGAAAGTAGACACCCCAAGCTATTTGCTGAGAGGCATGGTGAGTATTTTGCAGCTCTCATTTGTTTTTGAAAATGAAGAAAGACAAGAAAAAACTTTTTTTTTTTCTTTTTTCAATTTTCAAAACTTTGTGACAAAAAGTGAGGTCTGAAAAATACTCACTATACCTCTCAGCAAATAGCTTGGGATGTCTACTTCCCAAAATAGGGTCATTTGGGGGGTTTTGTGCCACCTGGGCATTCCATGGCCTCCGAAACTGTGATAGGCAGTGAAGAGTGAAATCAAAAATTTACGCCCTTAGAAAGCCTGAAGGCGGTGCTTGGTTTTCGGGGTCCCGTAGGCGGCTAGGCTCCCAAAAAGTCTCACACATGTGGTATCCCCGTACTCAGGAGAAGCAACAGAATGTATTTTGGGGTGTAATTTCACATATTCCCATGGCATGTTTGAGCAATATATCATTTAGTGACAACTTTGTGCAAAAAAAAATAATACATTTGTCTCTTTCCCGCAACTTGTGTCACAATATAAAATATTCAATGGACTCGACATGGCTCTCAGCAAATAGCTTGGGGTGTCTACTTTCCAAAATGGGGTCATTTGGAAGGTTTTTGAACTGTCCTGGCATTTTATGCACAGCATTTAGAAGCTTATGTCACACATCACCCACTCTTCTAACCACTTGAAGACAAAGCCCTTTCTGACACTTTTTGTTTACATGAAAAAATAATTTTTTTTGCAAGAAAATTACTTTGAACCCCCAAACATTATATATTTTTTTAAAGCAAATTCCCTACAGATTAAAATGGTGGGTGTTTCATTTTTTTTTTCACACAGTATTTGCGCAGCGATTTTTCAAACTCATTTTTTGGTGAAAAAACACGCTTTTTTAAATGTTAATGCACTAAAACACACTATATTGCCGAAATGTTTGATGAAATAAAAAAGATGATCTTAGGCCGAGTACATGGATACCAAACATGACATGCTTTAAAATTGCGCACAAATGTGCAGTGGCAACAAAATAAATACATTTTTAAAAGCCTTTACAGGTTACCACTTTAGATTTACAGAGGGGATCTACTGCTAAAATTACTGCCTTTGATCTGACCTTCGCGGTGATACCTCGCATGCATGGTGCAATTGCTGTTTACATTTGACGCCAGACTGACACTTGCGTTCGCCTTAGCGCGAGAGCAGGGGGGGGACAGGGGTGCTTTTTTTTTTCTTTATTATTTTTTTGCTTTTTTATCTTATTTATTTATCTTATTTTTAAACTGTTCCTTTCATTATTTTTTTTAATCATTTTTATTGTTATCACATGGAATGTAAATATCCCCTATGATAGCAATAGGTAGTGACAGGTACTCTTTTTTGAAAAAATTGGGGTCTATTAGATCCTAGATCTCTCCTGTGCCCTCAAAGCATCTGACCACACTAAGATCGGTGTGATAAAATGCTTTCCCAATTTCCCAATGGCGCTGTTTACATCCGGCGAAATCTAAGTCATGAAATGCTCATAGCTTCCGGTTTCTTAGGCCATAGAGATGTTTGGAGCCACTCTGGTCTCTGATCAGCTCTATGGTCAGCTGGCTGAATCACCGGCTGCCTTCTCAGGTTCCCTGTTGAGACAGGAGAGCCAGAGAAAAACACGGAAGACGGTGTGGGCGGCATTCCCTCCCACTGCTTGTAAAAGTAGTCTAGAGGCTAATTAGCCGCTAGGATTGCTTTTACATGAAAGCCGACCGCTGGCTGAAAAGAATTATACCAAGATGATACCTAAACCTGCAGGCATCATTCTGGTATAACCACTTAAAGTCGTGAATGGCGTACCTAAAGACAAAAAAATGGTTAACAATAAAACACAGTAAACGGTAAAGTATAAAAAATTGCATACCTGAAAAGCAAATATGATAAAACATAATAACAATAAATCATTGAGGATTGGAATACAGTAAAAAAGAGCAGAACAATAGAGAGAGAATAGAGAGAGAGAGAACAATAAAACGACAACTATTTTTTTTATTTTATATATATTTTTTTACACTTTTTTTTACACTTTTTTTGTAACTAACTTTTATAACTGTAACCGGTTCCAGGTTCGGGTCTCTCAAAATGCGATGGCATCTTGGGAGACCCTGTGAAAGTATGCCTAGTCTGTGCAATGCTGTACCCTACGCTAATACTCAACTAGTGTATGGTGGCGTTTAAAACATTCACCAATGCAAAGACCAGGATTGTCAGGACAGGAGGGACAATAATAGTGGGTGTCACGCCTATATCCGCGCTTGCTGCAGACACAACATCTTTTTTGGGGGGGTTCGTTGGGTAGGGATACTCGGGAGGACATAAAGAAAATGCCTCTCATGCAGCCGACTGCATTTGGTTGGGGATGTGAATGGGGGAAGTACGGGCGCTGCAGAAGTGGTGGGTTCCCAATTAGGATTGGCGATTGCAGCAGGAAGGGCATTATGGGCACGACGGGCCTGTGTTTGTCTTCTTCTTGGTGGCAGCGGGACACTACTTGTGCTTGCCACCTCACCAGCTTGAACTGCACTTATGGGACTCGCCACGTCACCAAGTGTTACTGCAGAGCTGGTTTGACAACGACCGGGGTGTACTAGGCCGCTGGTGCTTGCCAGTTCACCAAAACACTACCAAAAAAACTGTTAGCGATCGCAGGGATCAGGCCTGACTCTGCGAACGCTGCAGTTGTTTCGTGTTTTGTAAGTGACAGTGATCGATCGATACTGCACTTGGGTGGGCTGGGCTGGGCCGGGCGGAGGGGCAAAACGCAGGTGCTAGCAGGTATCTGGTCTGATCCCGCTAACACTGCGTTTTTGGGAACCCTAAACTGCTGGGGACGCTAGTATAGATCTGATCGGATCAGATATTGATCCATTCAGATACTATACCACTAAGGGAGGTGTACGGTGCGTGCGTGGGTGTCAGCAGTACTGGCCCTAACCTGATGCTGCCTGGGGCTGGTGCTTGCCAGTTCACCAAAATGCTACCAAAAAAACTGTTAGCGATTGCAGGGATCAGGCCTGACTCTGCGAACGCTGCAGTTATGTGTTTAGTGTTTTGTATGTGACAGTGATCGATCGATACTGCACTTGGGTGGGCTGGGCTGGGCGGAGGGGCAAAACGCAGGTGCTAGCAGGTATCTGGGCTGATCCCGCTAACACTGCGTTTTTGGGAACCCTAAACTGCTGGGGATGCTAGTATAGATCTGATCGCATCAGATATTGATCCGTTCAGATACTATACCACTAAGAGAGATGTATGCTGCGTGCGTGGGTGTTAGCGGTACTGGCGCTAACCTGACGCTGCCTGGGGCAACGCATATCACCGCTGGGCTATCAGGGGGCTAAACCTTTATTAGGTAATAAACGGTGGGTGCCCTGACAGTATAAAAAATAAACAAACTAACCAGCGTCACCCGTAACGGTTATACGGTGATCAGTGGTGAAAGGGTTAACTAGGGGGCAATCAAGGGGTTAAAACCTTTATTAGGTAGTATATGGGGGGCCCTGACCCTATAAAACGCTGACGGCGAACCTAAATATTTACCTCCCTTACTAGCGTAACCAGTGACACTAATACAGCGATCAGAAAAATGATCGCTTAGCGACACTGGTGACGGGGGGTGATCAAGGGGTTAAAACTTTATTAGGGGGGGTTAGGGGGGTACCCTAGACCTAAAGGGGGCTAACACTAACTGTCCTACCACACTAACTGTCACAAACTGACACCAATGCAGTAATCAGAAAAAAAAACTGCTTGGTGTCAGTGTGACAGGGGGTAGGGGTGATTAGGGGGTGATCGGGGGGGGGATCGGCGGGTAAAGGGGGGTGTATTGTGTGCCTGGCATGTTCTACTGTGTGTGTAGTGTTTGTGCACTCACATTGCAATCTTCTCTCCTCGGCGCCGGAGCGGAAAATACCGAGCCTAGGAGAGATGACATAATTTCCTCTGCCTCTGTGTACTATACAGAGGCAGGGGAATGATCCCATTGGCTGGGAGCGATCGCGAGGGGGGGGCCACGTATGGATGGCCTCCCCCTCACCTCCGATCGCCGGGGGACAAACGCCGACCGCCTCGGGCACCGGGGGGGTCCGGTCGGACCCCCCCGCCTGCAGGAGGCAGATCACGTACAGGTACGTGATTCTGCCTGCCCGTGCCATTCGGCCGACGTGCATCGCCGTGAGGCGGTCGGCAAGTGGTTAAGGCACTGGAACTCAGGTGCTGGAACTCAGGTGCCTGTAGGTAACACTGTAGCTGCATGCAAACGACCCTTCCCAAATAGAGATGGATCAATGGGATCATAAGTGCCATGAATGGGGAGAAATTAAATGGAAAACTCCCATGGTGAAGTATGTCAAAAATGTATTAGGCTAAAAACAAGTTTAAAAACCGCATCACCCACATGAGGGTTCATGCGGACAGACAAACAAGCAAACTGCGTTGCGAGCAGAAGTGGCGTTTCAGGTTCGTTACGTTCGACCGGTTTCGTCAGTGCGTTCTGACGTCATCAGGGATCATGCGAACGGGCACAGTCAGAAAAGGAACATAGTCCAGTTCACATTAGGAACGTATTAATACTAAAAAGAAATGTGAACTGGACTATGTTCCTTTTCTGACCAGTTTCAATAGGGACTACAAAAGTGTTGAAAAGATTTTTCTAAAACACTGGCCAGTTCTGCTGGGAGACAGGACTTTGTCCAGCTTCCTACCAGAATGCCCTAGGTTTATTTATTGGCGTGCACCAAATTTACGGACTAAACTAACCCCCGAATGTATTAAACCCCTCCAGGAGAGCTCCTACTTTCTTAGATGTTAAAGGGTTTTTTTTATTGTAGGAAGTGTAAAGCCTGCAAATTAACTAGAAATAATATGAGGAAAGTAGAACACTTCACTTCCTTCATCACTTCCTTCATCATGGGTAAAGACTATAAAATAAACAAATTCATCACCTGTAAATCCACCTTTGTTACGTACCTTATTATTTGCCCATGCGGGTTACAGTACATTGGACGTACCAAAAGAAACCTCTGCACACGTATCAATGAACACCTCACAAATATTAAAAACAGTTTTCTCAAACACAGTCTCTCTAACCATTTTAGAATCCACCACCGACAGGATCCTAGCTTGGCCAGATTCTTTGGGATCGACAAGCTGGATGCTGATTGGAGGGGAGGAAATATGGTTCAGAGAATATCAAAAAATGAAACGGAATGGATCTATCGATTGAATACACTCACTCCAGCAGGTATTAATGTCGACATTGATCTAAACTGCTATCTGTCGAATTACTGACTTCTCTCTATTTAGATTGTGAAGGGGCAATCCATTCCGGTCCCATCTCTTCGCATTTCCTTTTTTATTTTTAACATTTTTTATTATATATTTTTGTTAATTTTTTAATTTAATCTATTTAAAATTCATTTCTCATCATTTCATTATATTCTCAAATTTTTAATCAATGACACTTATTTAGTTGTGCAATCTGGCATCTATCCACAAGATGGCAGTTTGGATGTTGTAACTATTCCACAATTGTATTCTGTTTGCTGGCCACAAGATGGCAGTGTTTCTTTAATTCATTTTTCAATTTTGGTTAATCTTTCTGTGATGCGACCAGATTGGATGCCTTTGATTGACATGTGTTTAAGGAGGCAGGGTGCCCGTTCGTATGATCCCTGATGACGTCAGAACGCACTGACGAAACCAGTTGGACGTAACGAATGTGACACGCCACTTCCGCTCGCAACACAGTTTGCTTGTTTGTCTGTCCGCACGAACCCTCATGTGGGTGTTGTGGTTTTTAAACTTGTTTTAAGCCTAATACATTTTTGGCATACTTCACCATGGGAGTTTTCCATTTAATTTCTCCCCATTCATGGCACTTATGGTCCCATTGATCCATCTCCATTTGGGAAGGTTTGCATGCAGCTACAGTGTTACCTACAGGCACCTGAGTTCCAGCACCTGAGTTCCAGCGCCTTAACAAAGCTGTGACCGCGAGAAGCTTCTTTGGCAGTTCTTTAAGCGTGTTTGACTCCTGTCATGGGAGTCACTTCAATCTGGTGAGTAGGCTGTGTGGCTGGTGATGGTGGCAGAATACTGTTATCTGATGCTTTGCTGAACCCAAGGAAAACTCACCCAGAAGTTTTGAATTACCCAAAAGTTTTCGTTATTGTTTGAACATTTCCTGAACACATATGATTTTTGGATCTATATATTTTTGGAATCCAATTTCGCTTTTTAATTGTTGCTTCCATTTGTTTTGTTTCACCATTTATGTACATTGTTTTCACTCAGTTGTTAGTTATTATCACTGGTAATATTTGATTATTTTTATGGTCTTGTTTCACAATAGAGTATGATTCTGCATTTGCACTTTAAAAGGAGCACGGTTTGTAATTAATTTGTTAATTATTATTATATATGCACAAAGGATGGGCTTCTGCCCACTCACCAATCCTGATAATACCAAGGTTCAAGGGAATAGGAGGTCCTGAAACAGGCTCCTGAAGAATCTGCAACCAGGGAAGGGTACCTGGCCGCACATTTTGCGATGCTGGGATTCAGCGGGGTCTGTACTGCTGACAATGAGAGTAACCCCCCCAGATAGACACTCGGCTGGCAGAGAGCTGGTGATAGTGGATTAGCTTGCACACCCGCCGGATACGCCTCCTACGCCGCAGCGGGTGTCTGGGTCCCTGCTCCCAGCTGTGGTTGAATGAGGAAGACTCCTCTCCAGACCAGGCTATATATGTCTACACCCAGCATTCTGTGCTCTCTCCCAGCCGGCTGCAACTTGTAGTCCGCAGCAGTCTGGCTCCAGTGCAAATCCTGGCTCATCGGACCACATATCCCAGGATCCCTTGCTCTCAGCTGTGATTCAGAGGATGATGATACAGTGTCTATGCTAAGCACTGGAGGGAAACAGGCTCCTGAAGCTGATTTTACAGAATGTCCCATGATGACACAGACAAAGTTAGCCAGCACCTGGCTACAATTGTGTGTAATAATGTGTGCTTAATAACTGGATGTTCGAAATTATACACCAAGGCCCATGCCTACACTTGCTGTGCTTGTAAGCAGGTGCCACCATATTGTAGGTGGCATTGGTCAACTGGCTGCTGTGCAGAAGGAAATTGTGGCTGAGAGGAGCTTTTTTCCTCTGAAGCCTCCATAGGTGTCATCAGGGGAACGGTAGTCAAATTGAAGGCTGCTGTCCTGCCTGACCTCCACGGCTGTCTTTAGTGAGGGCTATGCTAAGTAATAAATAGCACTGTCCCACTGCAATTGGTGCACATTATTGAAGTGGATAGTGAAGGGACAGGATCCCCATTGGCAAGAGACAGAATATTTAGCACTAGAGACGTTTCGGTCAAGACCATACCTGGCTCTGCTATCTTGGAACTCAGTCTAGAGGGTTGGGATAATAACTGTCCTATCAGTTTACTAAAGATGTCTACACTGCCATTCTGCCTGTCAGCCACCCCCTTTACCAGATGCTGCTCCAGTAATGTAAGCCTATCAAAGTATCCTTTCAAGTGCAGAGACTGTGTTAAAGTACCGACAACATTGTTAAGAGCTATATCGTTTCCGGATTGCCTGAGATTTTAAGGCTCTATTGCCAAATTGTTTGGACCTGTGAAGTGAGCCCTTGCCACTGCCTGCCACGTGTTATTTGTTTAATTTACTTATTAAAATAATAATTTTGCCACCTTTTTTGGTCTCTGTGTTCCTTTACTCTATCTTGGGTACCCATCAATTGGCCCGCCCACATGCTGCATCTCAATGAGAGCACCTTTTATACATAGAGCTGAATGGAGCCTGCCATCGAGCAGAAGAACTCATGCATCTATTAAGGGAGTAAAAAGCAGTAGGTTGCATGCTCAAAATGCAGCATGTTCCTTATAAACCCATAAGAACACAAGGGCATTACTATGGACATTAATTTTTCATTTGGTCATTCGTTGTTTGTGTTTTTATAAATATTTCATGCTATTTGCTTATTCTTCTTGTCCATATACATGCCATAAATGTATTTGTGATGTCGCCTTTTCTGAAATGAAATGTTTCAGGAGTTTTCCTTGTTTTATGTTTTTTAGGTTTAAATCTAATCCTGTATTGTGCGGTAAACAGGAAGACCTGCAGAGCAAGTGCAGTACAAAGCATAACCTGTCTGTCACTATGGTGTCTCTCTTCATCACCACTGTGGAAGTATCATTAAAAGAAACCATCAGGTAGGAGTGCATGGTGTGGAACTACATGTGCCGTGAATCATACCAATCCTTTCTTCTTTTACGCATCTCTCTTTTCACTGACCATCTACAGCTTTATTCAAGGTAGAAAAACAGGGTAAAGTTTCCATAAAAAGAAAAAAGCCCACCAACAGCTAAAACCATCTGCAACATCACAGCATGTACTTAGCTGTAGCCAGTGGAGACAGGAAGAAAACAAAATATTGTCACCACCACATTTTACTGTTTTGCTAAAAGTAATCCCTGACAGACATACAAAAAATATTTTTTTTTCCCAGTGACACAACATATTATATCCACCATTGGGTATGTATATGTATATATATCCAAGGGTGGCTGTGTCTACATTTTAAATGTCAATTTAAAAATAAAATATCAATTTCTTTAATTTTGCTCTGATGGAATTATGCTGTATGTGCTTTCCTCCTACTGGTCTCTCTCTTTCTATATGGCATTTGAATGTTCAACACATAGTGCAAAGTGGGAATGCAAGATATGCACTGAACATGTATGTTTTCAAGATCAATTAAAGCCCAAGAACAAAAATGTAATACATCGCAGCATACCAGTCCATAGTTGTGGCTGAAATATACATTTTTCAAGATATTTTCCTTTTTTTTGTATCCTTTAGTTTCACCTAGTGAGCCTATCAGTAACACAATCCCTGTCCTAGGTTAATGACTCTTACCACGCTGTATCAATGGGGGAACAGTGGTGTCCCCCTAGACTGCTCATCTGATTTGGCCTCCTCTCAATAATATAAGGAGAGGTGATCTGTAGTCTACAGAGCTGCATGGGAACAATGTAATTAATTACAGTGCAGAAGAGGCAGAGAAGAGTGCACAGGAATGTATCAAATAGATATAACAAAACACTTCCTGCACTGGTATGCCCCATACACATGGTTGGATTTTCTGACGGAAAATGTTCGATGGGACCTTGTTGTTGGAAATTTCGACCGTGTGTAGGCTCCATCAGACATTTTTCACCGGAATTTCCGTCACACAAAATTTAAAATCTGGATCTCAAATTTTCAGACAACAAAATCCATTGTCGTAAATTCCGATCGTGTGTACACAGTTCCGATGCACAAAGTTCCACGCATGCTCAGAATCAAGCAGAAGAGCCCCACTGGCTGTACACTGGCTTGTATGTCACCGCGTTCTTGACTTTCGGAATTTCCGCCAATTTGTGTGACCGTGTGTATGCAAGACAAGTTTAAACCAACATCTGTCGGAAAAAATCCTTGGATTTTGTTGTCGGAATGTCCGATCGTCTGTACAGGGCATTACTGTTGCTGTTTGTGTGTGTCTGTGTGTTTTGGAACTCCTATCCTCATGTTGATTAGTTGAGCCTTTAGAAAAAAAATTTTTTTCCTTTCAATAATGTGTATTAAAGCAAGAACAGAGGACAAAAAGAAAAATAACAACACATACATCTTGTGTCGAACATACAGAGGACATTGGGCAAAGCTAAATAACAGTGAAAACCCATGGTCCCATGACTTACAGACAGGGGGTTACACTTTTCCGCAGAACAACATAGGATATAATGAGCTAAAATAATATAGCTCTCTAGCGCCATGTGTCCTAAAGTGGAGTTCCACCCAAAAATGGAACTTCCAATTTTTGGATTCCTCCCCCCCTCCAATGTCACATTTGACAACTTTCAGGGGGGAGGGGGGAGCAGATACCTGTCTAATACAAGTATTTTCTCCCACTTCCGGCGCCTACCCCGTCCTCCCCCACTGTATTCTGGGAAACACACAGGTCCCAGAACACAGCAGGGACCTGAGAGGACGCGCAGCGTGACTCGTGCATGCGTAGTAGGGAACCAGGAAGTGAAGCCGCACGGCTTCACTTCCTTATTCCCTTACCGAGGATGGCGGTGGCAGCAGCAGAGAGCCGAAGGACGGATCGACTTCGGCTGCCGACATTGCGGGCTCCCTGGACAAGTAAGTGTCCATATATTAAAAGTCAGCAGCTGCAGTATTTGTAGCTGCTGGCTTTTGATATTTTTTTTTTCAGCGGACCTCCACTTTAAACATAAAAGTACACCCAACCAAGACTTCAAAACTTTGTTATACACAAAGTTATTACCCAAAAATAGAACAGAGTAAAATACACAATAAAGCAAGATCTAAACAAGAAAAGGATAGAAAAAAAACAAAGAAAAGAAAGAATAGAAAACAGAAGGAACAGAAAAGGGAAGGAACCCTAGGCCCTCAATTGCAAATTAAAATTGTCGCCTGAGAAGATGTAACATTCATATAAATAGCCCACGGCTCCCAGATTTGCTCAAATTTACACTGTTTATCATTGATAATGTTTGCAAATTTCTCATGGAGCATAATCCAAGAGATTTTATGCTTAACCTGTTGCAACGAGACCAAGGGTCATTTCCATGCTCACACTATAGTGATTTTAGTAGCTAAAAGAATAAAGAACTCTAGCCTTTGAGCAGAGCGGGTAGTTCACTGGTTGTAATTCACTCAGTAATGCTATTTGAGGCAGTTTGAGGCAGTTTGAGGCAGTTGCAATAAGGGTAGACCAGTCACACAACAAAGCATGAATAAGACCCTTTTCCCTAATCCTTGGGCATTCCCACTAGTATATGTGAAGAGCCCTGTAAAGAGCATCCTAAAAAGTAGTCTGAAGAGCAATTTGGATACATCTTAGCAAGGCAAGAGGGGACCAAATACCATCTAGTCAGGACCTTGAGGTTGGCTTCTATCAAGGAAACGTTCAAAATCCCCCTAAAGGAGGTTCGAAACCGAGAATGCCAAGAGTCCAGCTCAAGATCCAGACCAAGATTCCTCTCCCATGCCAACTTATATAATAACTTATGGGGAGAGGCAAGCAACAGTCCATTTATCAATATACCATATATATAACACCACTGTACATATGCCGTCAAGGAGGGAGGGTCAGGTGTTCGGGGGCCCGAAGAGAGTGCAAAAAGTGGGACATTTTATAAAAACTGAACCATTTGGTCTGAGGCATCTCTAGAGCAGTTATGCAATTTGAATGGTGAAGGGACCTCTATGAATGAAGAAATGACCACTATAATAATCCACCACTTAAACGCCCTGATGTCCATACCCAGTGAGAAAAGAGGGTTGTGAAAAATATTAGTAACATCCGACACCAGTGAGGCACATCATTTCAAATGATCCCAAAGCAAAAAAGAATGCAACAAAGTTTGTGCCATGATGGGGGGCTTATCTTTAGAGGTGCATGCCATAGCAGGTAATCAGTGTTAAAGGGGTGAATGACCTGCCTCTCCATATAGACCCAGTCCGGTTTTTCGTGCCTAGAATAGATGACTGAAAGTTGTGTCAATTGCGCCGCTCTATAATAATTCTAGAAGTTGGGAATGCCATGCCCACCCTGGGTTTTAGGCATGTATAAAGTAGTCTTTGTAGCCCTTCGTGCCCCAGATGAACCGAATGACCCTAGATTGAAATTGAAGCAGATCTATCTGATGGACTGACATCAGCAAGACGTGAAAATAATACAGAACTTTAGGTAGTATCATCATGTTGACTGCATGAATTTTACCGAGCCATGAGAGGTCATTCTGAACGAAGGTCCCCAAAACGATGGAACACTGGGGGATAATTGATCCCATAGAGGTCAGAGTATGAGGCCAGGAGACTTATCCCAAGATATGGTAACACCCTATCCCGCCACAAAAAAGACTCCCACACTCTCTCGAAAACAGCTGGTGGGATATTAATGTTAAAAGCCATGTACTTTGTCTTATTCACCCAGAGCCCAAAAAAAGATCCAAAATCATGCAGCGCCTGAAGGATATTATGAATAGAGATATGAGGGGAAGTAAGATAAAGCAGCATGTCATCCGTGAAGAACGCATACTTATGTTCCCGAGCACCACACAAGACCCCCTGTATATGCGGGTTCTCACTGATGGCTAATGCTACTGTTTCTACCGCAATTGCGAAGAGGGATAAGGGATACCCCTGGCACGTTCCTCTCACAATCTCGATGGGACTAGATTAATGACAAACAATTGAACCCTGGCCTAGGGTTGGGAATACAAAATTTATAGCATATGCAGGAAATTAGGTTCAAAACCCCAAGCCTCTAAAACCTGAAACATGTTCGGTCACAATACTGAGTCAAATGCCTTTTATAAGTCAACCAAGAAAAGTAAACCCTCCTGGCCATGACCACCACCCCAGCTAGATCGCAAAAAGGGAAACAACATCTATCACCTGCCAAATTTGATCCATTCCCTGTCTTACCAGGATGAATCCCACTTGGTCCTTATGAATATACTGTCCTTAAAAAGAAGATAGTCTGTTTGCAAGGATCTATGTAAACAACTTAAGGTCATTGTTGATTAAGGAGATGGGACAATAATTGCTTACCTCTCCTGGATCCTTATTAGGCTTAGGTGCCACAGTAATATATGCCATGTTCAAAAATGGTTCAAGTGAGGTTCCCTCCCGTAAGGCATTGAAAAAACAAGACACATAAGTAAATAGAAGATCTTGAAACTTGCGGTAGTAGAAGGCGAGAAAACCATCCAGCACCTAAAAGGGTCCTCTCTGGTCGGGCCTTATAAAGAGAGGTGTAAAATCTTTAAACGGTCTCCATCACTTTGTGGAGATTTTCGGAGAAATGAGCCATAGGAGCAATGCAACTTCGATATAGTGAAACTATGAGTCTTGGGGTTCAACTTGGGAGCTAACAAGGAGCCAATCTTATCTTTATGCATATAAAATTTTGTGTCTAGCGCAGTCTCTTTTCTGCCCTTGTTGTAAGTACCAAATTAAGTGCCAACCTAGTCTACCTAATTAGCTGAAGAGTTGAGGGATCTGGGCGATGCCTATGCGACTGGAGGAGAATTTGGAGCTGACGATCAAGCATCTGTATTTTGGACCTACACTCCTGGGAGTTGGGAGGAGACCTGGATGAACTTCTTGCTTTATGCGCTGCCCAAATGGATACAGGAGAGACATCCTCCATGAAGTTTTCAATAAAATATCACTGTAGGCTACGCCAAATGTCCTCACACTAACGGGGGTCTGACAGCAATGATTCATTTAAGTGCCACTGAGAGGAATGTGGAGAAAACGTTAGAAAAGAAACCAGTAAATACCAGTGAATGATTAGACAACTATGTAGCTTTGATCGTAGTCCTGAGGACCGAGGGCAGGGAACATGCCGCAAAAACATGATCTATATGGGAAAAAGTGGAGTGTGGAGCCAAGAAAAATGTGTACTCATGAGTTGAGGGGTTATTTTCCCGCCACACATCAACTGAGGTAAAAGAATTTAGCATTTTGGCCACCCGAGAACTTTCCTTAGGGGGTCATTTGAGGCATGCCCAAATAGGATAGGATTTCTCTAAGCTGGTTCTAGGGCTAAGTTGGTGCCCCCTCCATAAATGATAGTACCCTCTAAGTATGGAGTCAAAGTGCAAATCAAAGCCTTAACAAATGTAGCCTTGCCCGTGTTGGGGGCATAGTAAGATATGACGTTGTTCACCCAAATAGCCAAAAGTTCACCAAAAGGACTCTGCCTGGAGGATCACGAATTTCCTGTTGGAACGTGCAGGAGATTCACTCAGGGAAGAAAATCAACACACCCTTGGTCTTGTCAGGGACGTTCACCATAAAGAAAATGGGATATTGTTTATGTAGAAAAGACTGTCTATTAAAACAGGAGAAATGGGTTTCCTGGAGCAAAAGGAATGAAAGTATTGATTCACTCAACAGGAATGACAGTATTGCAACGCCTTGTGGCGTTTAAAGAGGGAGTTAAGGCTTTTTGTATTGCGGAAGATAACTCAACAAAGAGTGGAACTAGAATCTGGTGTACTCATGGTGTAGGGAGGACATATATATCACATACAGCTGAACTCCCCTAATACCAGAGGATTGCCATGTTAGAACTGTAGGGTCAAAATCAACTCATAGAATATCTTGTTGGAACCTTGGGCTCAAGAAAATAAAAATAGAGAAGTCAGAAAGAAAGAAAAAACAATAATGAAAGAACACATTACCCCAGATCGGGCCACAAAGCGGTGTCAAAAAACTAGGGTAGCAAAATTTTGCACCACAGACCAGCAAAGTGTGAGAATCGGGTCAAGGGTCTAAAACATCAGGACTTGGACTCGAGTAAAGATGCACATCAGCCTGGCCATACCGAGATCCATCTGAATATGTTACAGGAAAAAAAAGGAACTAAAAAAACAAAAAACAATGCATATATCATCAATTACATTGTCAGTAACTACTGACTACTTACTAAATATATGCACTTCTGAAAAGCGGACAATATTAAGTCATAATTTGAATCTGATACTACTGTACAAGACCACACAAGGTTGAAGCAGACTCCATGTTTTCACATCACTATATTATTGGAACAGAAGAGCAACGCAATAATGTAAGAGCATCAAATCCGCTAAGAAGTCAACAATTCCAATAAACATCATTATAAAGAGTTCCATAGGCAGAAGCTCAGGCAGGACTAAAGTTCTCCATTAGGAAGAGCAAAGAAAGATAGCCCTCTCTAGGGGTACACCACAGAAATATCACGGGGGGGGGGGGGAGAGACCTTGGAATGACCATATGACCCATCCTTTTAGATGATGCCAAGTTTCAAAAGCAAATCTTTGCCTTCTGCAAAGGTGGAGAGGGAATGCTGTCTGTTACCAAATGTAAAAGACAAACAAAAAGGGAATTCTGTGTGTAGCGTTAACGGCGCAAAAAACAAACAACTAAAAAAACTATATATGTATAAATAAAACTAAAATATATATATATATATATATATATATATATATATATATATATATATAATTTGCTGCAGTTTTAAGTTCCCCACTAGTCTAGTATGGGATAAACGCTAAATTGACTAAATTGATATGATGGATAACTGTGCCAACCCCGAATTAATATTTGTATCTGTGACAGTAAACACTGTGTGCATCCATCTGTGACATGTCATGCATTAGAAAAAAAATCCATGAAGTAAGCACATAAAAAGTAGTGATTTAAAATATGTACGTGTGAATTATAACCACAAGGAAAAATAATTTAAATGGTAATAGAAGAAGATATCTATTTATATTGTGATAAAAGAAAAAAGTCCCAGTGCTGCTCCTATTCACAAGCAGTTTAACCCACGTGCTCAAGGTTCAAATCCGTGTTTATATATTCCACCAATTCATAATGATTCACCACCACCTTTCAAAGTTTGCACTCACCAGAAAGCAATAATCAAAACACCTCAATATATGCCTGGATTAGTTGTTCCTTTTGTAGACGTATGTCACGGGTTCCCCAACAATTGTAGAAATATTCATTCCACATATCTCTACCTTTCAGTAAACTTAAATCCTCAAAGAAAATAAACGGCCAATTTTCTATACAACCCCCCAGAGATAAGATGCCTTCACCAGGCAAATCATGTTCACATATATGTACAAAACCAAAAAAGTTTTATAGTTTGCCTTTAACCACATGCCGACCAGCGCATGACGATGTACGTCATCACAATGGCATGGATGGGCAAATGGGCGTACAGGTATCTCCCCTTTAAATCGCGGCATTGTGGGCATGCGCAAGCCGCGTGCTCCATGACCGTGTCCGCGGGTCCCGTGAACTCGATGTCCGCCGAGGGCCTGCGATCGTGTCACGGAGCGGCAGAACGGAGAGATGCCTATGCCTATTTTCCCTGTTCTGCCTAGTGACTTGACAGAGATCTACTCCTCCCTGTCATTGGTAGCCCATCCTCCCACAGTTAGAATTACTCCCTGTCATTTACACAGTAATCAGTGCATTTTTATAGCACTGATCGCTGTATAAATGACAATGGTCGCAAAATAGAGTCAAAAGTGTCCGATGTGTCTGCTATAATGTCGCAGTCACAATAAAAATCACAGATCACTGCCATTACTAATAATAAAAAAAAAAATTAATAATAAAAATGCCATAAATCTATTGCCTATTTTGTAGATGCTCTAAATTTTGCGCAAACCAAACAATATACGCTTATTGCAATTTGTTTTGCCAAAAATATGTAAAAGAATACATATTGGCCTAAACGGAAATTTTTTTTTTTATATATTGTTTGGGGGTATTTATTATAGGAAAAAGTTTTGTATATAGCGCAAAAAATAAAAACCGCAGAGGTGATCAAATACCACCAAAAGAAAGCTCTATTTGTGGGGAAAAAAGAACGTTAATTTTGTTTGGGTGCAACATCGCACAACTGCGCAATTGTCAATTAAAACAACGCAGTGCCGTATAGTAAAAAGTGCTCTGGTCAGGAAGGGGGTAAATCCTTCCAGGGCTGAAGTGGTTAAAGGATTTGCCCCAATATCACATTGAAAAAATATTTAAAAAATAAGCTTTGCTTTTTGATAAAGTGAGTAATGATTATGCCAGTAAAAGTTGCTTGTACGCAATGGAGAATAGAATTTATTGCTGTGATAAGGTGTCTACATCTAAGCTGCAAATAAATAAACACATTTTATGCCAGCATGTACTTTCACAATCCCTGATGTGCCTCAACTATATATCTTCATTTTATAGTCCTCTCCTGTGGAATTTGGCTTCACATTTCAGAATGCATTACATCTGGAACATCATCGCTTGTTTTACATTGATTTTCTATATTATTCAGATGTTTTAAGTTGATTGCCAGAAAAGCAAGACGTTCTGTAGGAAGAAGCCATATAGATGGCTTATAGGAGCTTAGGGGTTTATCATATAGCTTCATTCATTTAATTAGGTAAACAGCAAATTGTAAACCACTGTCAATCATAGCAATGACTCTTTCTGTGACCTGAATGACATATCCTAAATTATGACTGATTGACTGCTATGTATTGCAGCATTTTGCACATAATCGTCATTGCTCTTTGCCCTACTATAAAAATTAAGGTTCATTAAAAAGAAAATTCAATAAACAATCCTTTAAATA
This sequence comes from Lithobates clamitans, assembly GCA_037952925.1. Classification (NCBI taxonomy): domain Eukaryota; kingdom Metazoa; phylum Chordata; class Amphibia; order Anura; family Ranidae; genus Lithobates; species Lithobates clamitans. The sequence goes on along the minus strand of JBBGZY010001203.1, from coordinate 2,901,575 downwards.
TTTGATTTTTGTTTGGTATTATTGGTAGGATGTTGTGAGAGATATTTTCAAACAAATGTTTAAATGAAAACTCCGATCAGTACATTCAATGACATGATACATGTGGTTTGAAAGTGCTTCAAAAAACATTTGCTTTTAATATTCAGTTTTGGAGTAAATGGGCTTTACAGGATGAAAACCACATTCACTGTTAGAAATTTTCCATTCTGCTCTGTTCCTAATTGAAGATGTGCAATAAATTACAGCATAGCACATTCTGAACCTTGATAACATCAACAATGTAGGGTGCGAATATATTAATGAATTAACCCCTTCCCGCCGAGCGTACGCAGATGTGCGCACTCGGCTTTCCGGGGTTATACCGGGATGATGCCCGCAGCTGCAGGCATCATCCTGGTACCATGTTGTAGATCGGGCGATTGGCTATCCATGTATAACAACCGATGTGGCTCAAAGCGGCTCGGCTGTTATACCGAAGGAGCGGGAGGGGACGTCCCCCCCCCCCGCTCCTACCTCCTCCCGCCGCTCTTACCAGGCCTCCTGAACGATGATCTGCCACCTCCGGCGGCTGCTGACAGTCTGGAGCGAAACCGTGTATGGCTTCGTTCCAGCCTTCTAATTGTAAACGCGGAAGCGACATCATGACGTCACTTCCCGTTTACTCGGCTGCCAATGGCGCCGGTTTTAAAAAAATATACAGTGTTCAGAATCGCCGTTTTGGGCGATCTGAATACTGTGAAGTGCAAAGGAGGGATGGGGGGTCTTTTAGACCCCCCATCCCTCCATAAAGAGTACCTGTCACCACCTATTACTGTCACAAGGGATGTTTACATTCCTTGTGACAGCAATAAAAGTGATAAAAAAATGTTTTTTTTTAAAAACACAAATTCTAAAAATAAATAAAATAAATAAGAAAAAAAATGTTTTAAAGCATCCCCGTCCCCGCAAGCTCGCGCAGCAAAGAAAACGCATAAGGAAGTCGTGCCCGCATATGTAAACAGTATTCAAATCACACATGTGAGGTATCGCCGCGATCGTCAGAGCAAGAGCAATAATTCTAGCACTAGACCTCCTCTGTAACTCTAACCTGGTAACCATAAAAAAATTTAAAGCGTCGCCTATGGAGATTTTTAGGTAGCGTAGTTTGTCGCCATTCCACGAGTGCGTGCAATTATAAAGAGTGACATGTTTGGTATCTATTTACTCGGCGTAACATCATCTTTCACATTGTACAAAAAAATTGGCCTAACTTTACTGTTTGTTTTTTTTTAAATTCATGAAAGTGTCCCTTTTCCCACAAATTGGCGTTTAAAAGACCGCTGCACAAATACCGTGTGATAAAAAATATTGCAACAATCGCCATTTTATTCTCTAGATTCTCTGCTAAAAATATATATAAAATGTTTGGGGGCTCTAAGTAATTTTCTAGAAAAAAATACGGATTTTTTTAAACACCAAATGTCAAAAATAGACTTAGTCATGAAAGGGTTGATATACACTTCCAGTATAACATTTTGCATAACATTTTTTGGCCCAGAAAGGGATTAACAAATAAGACTGTTTTGTTGTGTACTGTTACATTAAGGAATATGGTGTCCGTTTATGAAGCAGTGAAATCTATTCACTGCTTCATTCTCCAGCATTCACAGTGAAGATTTTTCTCCTCTGTGTGCCAGTTTATGAAGCTTTGTAGATCGCTTCACCTTTGGAGGAGTGAAGAGATCTATAAATGCTTTCAACAGTGGAGAAAGGCTCCTGATACTGGAATCTCATGAGACTTTACGAGATTACAGCACCAGAAATACAGAGATGTCAGTTTATTAAGCAGTGATAAATTATCACCGCTCAATACACGGACAGACGGCGTGAATTACTGTTAATAAAATAATGAGTCCCCCTACATTATATACATATGTATACACACACACACATTATATATACATGTATATACACATACATTATATATATATACATATACACATTATATGTATATATGTATATATATGTATACACATAAATATGACAGGGGGACATGCTTACAGTGTTGGGGGGTCTGAACGAGGCATAAGGAAGTTAAAAATCTTCCTCCTTCCCCCTCAGATTCCCCCAGATTTCCTCTTCACTCCCAGATTCACCACCTCTGAGCTGGTGAACCTGGGAGTGTGAATTCTGACTCAGATCACCAGTGAAGCGGTGAGATCACCGCTTCATAAACTGGCCGTTACTGTGTCATTCATGAGGATTCTCCATGTGTAGAGATAATCGGAGGGAGAACAAGTTCAAACATGTTCTCCCCCGATTATCACTGTTTCATAAACTGTTTATCGACTGTGATCAGCGGTGATCCTCGGTATCACCGCTGATCACTGCTTCATAAACGGACACCTATGTGTGTTAAGATGCCCAAGAAAAACCAAAAAACAAAAACAATGATTTTCAATATGAAAAGCACCAATATTTACATTGTACACTGTATTCGTCCAAATACATACTTATGTCCCTTAAATCCTCTGATTTACACAGCTTTTCCACACTTTGATACCACTTGTTCTTTTATAAATAAGAAATACACTGCTAAAACCACCCTGCCTTTAGCTTTCTCACTGGGCAGCTGCAGCAGACTAATGATGCCAATGATGCACATTTGCATAAAGATCACTTGACTTCTATCACTTCCCCTTCCTTTGCATGTCTAAATGCTGTTATACTGTAGATGATAAAAGGCAGAGAATTAAAAAGTCAAACTGAGTTCCTAAATTAGTTGTATAAAATATACAGAATATATCATAATGTATTAATTTATACAGAGCAGCATTAAGTTGTGTCTTTTATAACCACCTAGGATTCAGCTTTAAATTGATCTTTAAAATTATATAAGATACTGGTCTTAAAAGGATACGTAGTAGCTAACAGTTACTAAAAGAAGTTGCTCAATCAAGAGACCAGAAACTCCAGGGGTTGCTACTGTACAGTCCTTCTCCAGAGTTACAGTACAGTATGTCACAAGAAACTAGGAAGATTAGCTCCATTAGTCAATACAGAAGAAAAGAGATACGTTCTGTCATTTAATAGAGGAAAAAGGTTTTAGGAGAAAATATAAAATGAGATAGAGATTGTGTGATCTGTAAACACAAAAACAATTTATTTTTTACTTTAAGCTTTGTAGTGTAATACAAATCATGGAAGATGTCTGGAACTTACAAAATGACTTGGATATACTAAACGATTTGGCAGCTAAATATCAAATGAGGTTCAGTGTAAATACATGTAAAATGGTGCATTTGGAAGCTAAAATGTGTAACATACAGCCTGTAGCGTAAAAAACTGGGTAAATTATGATGGAACAGTCTTTAGGCGTCTGTAGATCATTGTTCACACAATATTAGTCTGCAGCTTCTAAAGCTAGCAAAGATAGCCTGGTAGAAAAATAATTTGTTCAGCCTCATCCTAATAACACCGTTCAGGTTTAGGCAATTTCTTATAGGCATAATGTCTCCGAACTGGAAGGAATGTTTAGAAGAGTAACAAAACATGTAGTTGTCATCAATAACTGCTTAGCTATCATGTATATCTATTGTTCTGTTAACAGAACACTTTAGATTTAATTGAGTTCTGACTTTCTTAATTCTCCTAATGTTACTTTGTTTCTACTGGCCACTCTACATTGCAACCTGACTATACAGTCATTGACCAGTAATACATTACAGTGCATGTATATTTTTTGGGATATAGTAGAATAGGGTTAAACCGCCTTCCAGGGCTATACATACAGTTTAATATATTATCTTATGATATGTTATGTATAATGTATTAGTGTTGCTGTCTGTGTCCTGCTGGGGAGATTTCCCTTCACTTCCTGTCCTGGAGATTCAACAGAAAATCAGAGAAAAGCTACCTAAGATGAAGAATTCCCATCTACAACAGCTGTCACCAGAACATTTGTCCCAATTTGGTAATTTACCCTTGTCTCTTTGGATTTTCCTCCTACCTTTGTCTTGGTGACAGTGGTCACCAGAGAAAATAGGAATGGTGAAGCTCCCCATTGGGGACTCACACAGCAATAGGCCAGAGGATCTATCTCTTCCCCACTCTATCCAAAATTTCTGACTTTGCGTACACTTTTAATTCACAGATGTGCATATGGCTTAAAAAAAAACTAAAAAGTATTTTTTGTGAAATAAAAAAAATGAATGGATTAGATAACTGTTACACAAATATATACTTCATATTTCTTTTACCGTAAAAAAAACATGCCTGGTTTTAGTTTTTAAGCCTTCAAAGAGCGTCCATTGTGATATTTGAACATCTCTTCAGTCTGATCGAGGGTCTTGCCCTGTGATGGCCCTGTTCAGTTGACTAAAACACACCAGTGGCTCTGAAAACAGGCTGTGACTGATAAATGCTGCTTATTGTGGGATATAGACTGGCCAGGTCACCCATCTTGACACTAGGTGCACTTGAGTTCATTTTTCTAGTAAACAATTTGAAGAGATGCTGCTTTTTACCTGTTATCACTGCCCAAGGTAGAGCTAAAAGTTTATATAAAAAACAAAAAACAAAAAAAAAAACACCTTGTTCTTCATTGATATTCTGTCGAACAGCCAAAGTACTTGTTGAAAGAATGCAGAATGAAGCACTTTCCTCCAATTTCTAATGCTCTGATGCATTTGGCAGGCTGCTCTTGGCTATTAATAAACCTTTATACCAGAGTCCTATCTCATGAGCAAGAGACACAAACCTATTGCACAGACATAGTTATTGATACAGGGACTGGAAGTTCTTGAGATGAGGAGATAATGAGCTTCTGACATAACTACAAAGCACTGAAAGCTCACAAACCTATTTTACTCACTAAAGGTCATCACTTTCTCTCTCTCCTTCTCTCTATTGTGCAGCAAAAGGAACTGACATTCATTTTAAAAGGCAGTAGCCTGTAATGATCTGAAAAGATAAAATGGAAGAATGAAGCATTTGTGGCACAAGAATATTGAAGGTGGGTTGTCATTAGAACTTGGTGACCTTTTGGATAATATATGAACTGACCTAGAAATAGTTCAGTAATCTGATGTCAGGAAAACATTAATCCAGCTCTGTGACTGGTATTACACATCCCTGGAATTTTAAAAAGCCACCAGTCATATTGTGCAATCATTGACATAACATTAGGGGTGATGCAGCTAACAGGCACTATTGGCAAATAGGCATTTATTATTTTCCCCAACAATTCCCCTTTAGTACTTATCTGGATCTTAATTGACTTTAAAGCTGACAATGCATTGTTAAAGTCTTGTTTCACTACAAACAAGTTTCATTACAATATGTACTGTTTTTCCCAAACGAAAACGACATTCACCTTTAAAGGTTTGTTTGTTCAAAAAAATGTTCATACTGCCTCAGCAAAATTTCTCATCATTATGGCCAACACGAATATTGATTTGACCCTACTAACCATTATAAAATCTAATAATGGTTCTTAAAACCTTCCTGCCCACGCTATAGCCAAAAAACGGCTTTGCCGGGAGTACATAGACATCCTCCCGTCTGTGATTACCGAGTCCTTCAGACTCAGTTGATCACAGATCGGGGTAAAGGGGCAATCACAGCGGCCCTTTACCACGTGATCAGCTGTCAGCCAATGTCAGCTAATGACAGCTGATCACAGGGTGTAAACACAAGCCGGTTATCGGCTATTCTTTTCTCACGCTGACAGCGTGAAGAGAGAAGAAGAGGATCGATAACCGGCTTGTGTTTACATAACCGACCGATAACCGACATCAGCACTGATAATCAGGGCACTAATTATCAGTGTCCTGATTATCAGTGCAGTCCCAACAGTGCCCACCAGTGCTGCCAATCAGTGCCCACCAGTACTGCCAATCAGGGGCCACCAGTGCCACCTATCAGTGCCCATTAGTGTCACCTATCAGTGCCCATCAGTGCCGCCTATCAGTGCTGCCTATCAGTCAGACATGTCAGTGCTTCCCATCAGAGCCCATGAGTGCCATCTGTCAGTGCCCATCAGTGCCAATTATTAGTGCAGCCTCATCAGCGCCTCCTCATCAGTGCCACACATCAGTGTCCATCAGTGCCACTTATCAGTGCCCATCAGTGCTGCTTCCATCAGTGCACATTAGTGAAGGAAGATGTGAGAAAAATTACCTGTTTGCAAAATTTTATACAAACTATGAAAAAAATATGCTTTTTTTGTCAAAAATGTCAGTCTTTTTTCGTTTGTTTAGCAAAATATAAAAAAAATGTGGTGATTAAAAACCTCCAAAAGAAAGAAAGCTGAAAACAAGCGTTTGCCTTAGGGCGGAATCTTACAGGGGGGCGGCGCTGCTCTTCAGGCAGAAGAAACAGTAGTGAAGACTGCAGAGAACAGGGATGGACTGGGTCGCCGATCTGAAGCCCCAAAAAATGCTGCTGCAGACAGTGCCGCTTTATTAACTAACAATATTAATATTAATATTAATCCTGGCCGAGACCCGTAGCTTGCTCCACCACTGGCTCTACTGCCCACTGCTTGCTAGGACTGTGGCACCTGGTGTCTAGCAACCAGTGATGTCACGTCTCCATCCTAATGCAGAGCGAGGCAGGATTCAAAGCGGAGGAGGATTTAATTTCCTTCTCCTCCGCCGCTTAGTGCTTTAGCTGCACCCACCTCCTCCATCTTCTCCGGTGGCACAACATGCTTAGAGGGAAGGAAAGGGGAACTGCCAGGACTCATTTGAATGGCTGGTCGCCAGGGATGGATTGGGACCGTGTGTGTCATGAGGGAGCCAGGCACTGCAGAGACCCACACAAAAAGGAAGAGTTCATGCTGTGGCTTATAGTCCTTCACTTTTGGAGGATGTGACCCCCCAAAGTGAAGGACTAGAGGTCCCAGCATAAGCCCCTCAGAGCGGATGTGACACCCTCCCGCCCCCCACAACTAGTGAAGGACTACAGGTACCAGCATGAACCCATGAGATCTAAGGGGTCACATGCCTTTGTTGCATTCAAGTAACTTTTGCTCTCAGCTAAGGTCTCTACTTGAAAACACTCTTGAAAATTGGTAATACACTCTACCCTATCTCAAATCTTCCCCCAAAAAATAAAATACTACCTGTTTTGGGCTCTCTCGAGTGAATATGAAATTACCCTTCTCCCTCTGTATTTATGTGCCCTCTTGTGAGACCTCTAAGACTGCAGTAGTCCTAAATTTGACTCAGGAATAAACTTTACTAGCATAAATATGCAAATAACGTTCCATTTCGCCTAGGGGAAGACAGTGTTTTCTGAATTATCTCAGAGCTGAACATAAAAATCCATTTGTCATCAAAAACAAAGTGATTAAAAAAAAGTATTTCAGCATTTTGCTCTTAAGAAGTGACCTAACATATAGTATAGACAATTTCCAGTTTATAGCAGAAGATCATGTTGTATACTATACTGCCTCTAGCAATATTAAGGCTTATTAATTATAAACTCAGCCTAGGGCAATGATCGGCATCACCGAAAAGACAGCAATAGTGATAGTCTGAATTACAAGACTATTTTTGTCCTGTGGAAGAATACAGTATATACTGTATACTCGTTTTTTTGTGCTAAAACCTAAAGATTCATTACCAATCTGTTTTTCCAGGAACAGCAAAACTAATTTATTACCATGAAGGTAAGCCTGGCACTCAATGATATAATGTTGAGTAAAATGTATTAGGAATATCACTCACCGTCTCTGAATTCTATTTGTGTCAAATCCAAGATTTTATTTAGGTTTTAGGATTACAGATATGCAGCTGGGTTTGCCATCTTTTAGCATGTATACGTGAGTTATCATTTTAATTTCCGTAGTACCCAAGTGATATTAAAATTACTTTTACTAAGGATGTAAAGGACATCTATAAAAAATAAAAAAAATTTAATATTTAAAAATGTATGAAGTTTATGTTTGTAATGATAGTATTCAGCATGTTAATTCATTTTATCTTTTCACCATCTTCTGTTTATATTTACATGCAGACACGCTGACCAGTAAAAGTGACAGTGAAAAGCCTTCTTGGCTGGGAGAACACACAGCGATTATTGCTAGTGGCTATAGCCAGTGCCAATAATCGCATGAAAAGTCTGACATGCTGGTTGTACCCAAATTGATTGATGGATCAACTTGGGTACAATCAGCCTGCACATACTGTAGATAGTTGAAAACTTAGCTGGTCCCTGCTGAACCGGACTGAATTCGAACCATCTATGGCCGGCTTTATTCACATGGTTTACAAAATATTGCTTCAATTGCTGATAGTTTATCTCAGTCCTTGCCACTGTAACATTTGTTGGACAGCTTGATCTGGGTGTAAGAAATGTTGCAGAGTACGATTGCTGGGTGCAGCGGAGTTAATTCAGATTAGACATTGTGGAGTAACGGGAACTGGCTTCTTTATTGGAACATAACCACACTAGAAAAGATGTCACCTCTCATGCTAAGAATAACACAGAGAGGAAAAAGAAACCAACAAGTACAACACTATGTATAAGAAATACAACACATCAAAGAAAAATGCATAGCATATCATATCACTGAGCATTGGCGACATCTAGTGTCCTGTTTTAAGCTGAAAGTTGTTGTATCTCCAACACCCCTTCTCAACAGCTAAGGCTTAGTCTGTTAAACACATCTTGTTTGTAAGCCTTGAATGTCTTTCAGTGGTCAGGGGCTTTGTGAGGATATCTGCTGTCATATCCTCAGTTGGGCAATACAGTAACTCAAGAAGACCTTGCTCTTGAAGATCCCTAAGAAAGTGAAACTTCACATCAATGTGCTTGGTCCTTGAATTAACTCCTTCCATGTGCGCAAGTACAAGGCATCCTTGATTGTCCTCATAGATTTCTGTTGGTCCCAGCTGTGGTTGACCCAAGTCTTTTAATAGCTGTCTCAGCCATATAACTTCTTGGCTTGCCTGCGCTGCAGCAACGTATTCTGCTTCACTAGACGATAGTGTAACAGAGAGTTCCATTTACTTGCTTCTTGTTCTGAAAGCTGAGATATGTCTTCCCAGCTTGCAGATTCGTTGATACTGGCAGTACTTGCTATGTACGAGAGACGTATAGGTGGTTTACCCTTGTTTTCTCTTGTTGAACGTCTCGTTTTTGTGTCTGAGCCTTCTTGTTTCTGCTCTTCAGTAATGGTTCTGCACTCACTTCATTTGTTTTTTCGAAAGTTACAGAGATGGGCTGATCAATGTCAGTTTTCTCTTCTATTCTTGCTTCTACTGTTGTCATTACGTTGTCTGTTAAATCTTCAAAAAAAGTTATGCTATTGCTAATGGTAACCTTGTTTGTTTTGGGATTTAGGGTTCTGTAGCCCTCGACATTGTCACTGTATCCAACGAAGATCCCTTCAAACGCTCTGTTTTGGAGTTTGGTGCATTTTTCTTCAGGTATGTAGACAAATGCTTTGCATTCAAAAACTTTTAGGTGTTTTACACTTGGCTTCTCTTTGTGCCATAGTTCATATGGGGTTTTCTCCGCTGTTCTGGAAAGAAGTCTGTTCTGCAAATATTTAGCTGTCATAGCTGCCTCACCCCAATATTTTTGTGGTAGTCCAGAGTCTGTCAGCATACATCTGATCATTTCAGTCAGAGTTCTATTCTTTCTTTCAGCTACTCCATTTTTTTGTGGTGTATACGGGACTGTCATTCTATGTTCTATTCCAATCTGTTTTAAGTACTCTTGTATCTTACCTCCTGCGAATTCACCTCCATTATCGCTCTGAAGTATGAGAGGCTTCCTCTGAAACTTGTTACTGGTCTTTATTATATAGTCTTTTAATTTGTCTGCAGAAAAAATGTTAAAAGGTACCTGAAATTAAAAATGAATTAATATACTGAATACTACCATTACATACTGTATATTAACAACATAAAGTTATCATACAATATGTTTTGCCATAGCTTTCCCCTTAAGTTTCTTACAGAACTGGGTAATACGTTATACTTATTAAAACAGAGGAAAATAAATTTTTTGAGGCTGATCACTCTTATTTCTGAAATTGTTTAATGTGGAAGTTCATGCTAAAGTGAAAATCCCTGCATCCATAGCCTCCAGCATTCTAACACTAACCTATCTAGTCCTGTAAAAAAAAAACGAGTATACATACCTTTTCTGCAGGCGAACTGACCTGATCTGCAGAGGGCACGTCCGACAGCGGCTGTGAAATGAATGGGAAGTCACGTCACCCATAGACTTACTATAAGGGTTCCCTTGTCAGCAGTGTCCTCTGCACCCGCCCACACAGCTCAGCGTGGAATCGGTTCGGATCGCCTTGGATCGCCTGTAGAAAAGGTATGTATACTCATTTTTTCTTTACAGAGCTAGATAGGTTAGTGTTAGAATGCTGGTGGCTATAAATGCAGGAATTTTAGTTTTCGCATGGACTTCCACTTTAAAGCCTAGTACACATGATGAGATTATCGGGCGAATGATCGTCCTTTTTTTTTTTTTGCATGCTAATCTCCAAATCGAAAGGGAATAGGTCACTAAAGTTCAAAAATTCTCGTAGGACAGAATAAAAATTTGGAAGCTGATTTAATGTATTTTGTATTGTATTTTCGGATGAAAACTGTACGGATTAAATGAAAATCGCACGATCTGGTATCGTATGAGAAAATGTTCATGTTTGTCTGTTCCGAAAATTTCGGATGAAAGCTGTGTACTAACGTTCAGATTATCGTACGATCGCTTCAAAAGTGGCATTTTTTGTACGATATTCTGATCATGTGTACGGGGCTCAACAGTGCAAGGAACAGAGTATGGTGCAGTAACCTACAGTAGCTCATTGATCTATAAACTGATCTAAAAAAAATATACTGAAATTGCTTGACTGCTACAGGTTACTGCACTTTGTACATAACGCTTTGTAATACGTTACTGACTAAGCCAACATAAGCCAGTATTGGGTTGTTTTGGGGCCCCAAAATATGTCACTTCAAATAAATGTGTAGCTTTTGTGGCAGTTTGGGAACTCTTGAAGATATCTGAAACTCCAATTGGGGACCTGAAAACATATCTAAAGCATTTCTGCTCTGCAATATTCCTTAAATGACCAGCAATTAACAACCTATTTTTTGGTTGGCAGGGTACCACTGGATGCTTGAAGGGATATATTGATGGCACGTAAGCCTTAGGTAGATATACTTTAGTTGTATTGATATATTTGACAAAAACATACTGTGTTATCCCAATTGGGTGCCTGAGTGATAATATAGGAGTAATATTATAGTCTGCAAATTGAAGCTCCACACCAAAGTGTCCAAAGAGTCCAAAAAAAGTATTTATTCCAAAAAGTATAATAGGGGCTACAGCCAATGTATTTCCACACATTATCCCTTTTATCAGGGCTTAAAATATAAATTCTCCGCTGGTTTGGGCTCAAAACAGTTATTTAAACCCTGTATTGCTAGCACTTGGCAATGTTCAGCAGTTGGTGGAAAACCATTCCACCAGCTACTTAACATGGCCCATTTATAGACACTGGTTTTCCAGTTGTTACTCAGTGCTAATATGATCAGTTCATATGAAATTGTTTCTCAATACCCTGGTATAGAAGATGACTGATAGAATAAATGTCAAAATCGAAGGACCTAGTACTCGACAGACAACAAATAACAATTGTAAATTTGTAAATGGAACTTACATACTGGAAAGAACATACTTGTGGATTTGCATTAGATGCAGTTGCTTTCAAAGTTTTTATTGATGATTGCTTTTCTGTTATTGTGTATATTCTTGTTAAGGCCACACAATTATGTACATTTTCAAAAACTCATTAGAATCCCTAGAAAAAAATTAAAGTGTATATTAAGTAAAGGCAGAAGCTTTTTTCTCTCAATGCTCTATGCATTAAGATAAGAAGCCTCCCTAGCACCCCCTAATACTTACCTGAGCCCCATCTCTCTCCAGCGATGTCCACAAGTCCCTCGGCCATCCAAGACTCTCCCTCCTGATTGGCTGAGACACAACAGGGGCACCATTGGCTAGATGGATAGAGTGGGGAAGAGTTAGACCCCCAGTTAGGTTTTTACTGATACCCAGGGTCTGTTAGAGAGATTTATCTTCACTTCCTGCCTTGCTGAAAACATTTTATCACATAGAACGTGAAGGGAAATCTGCAACAGCAATACTGACAGAAAGAAAATGCTTGTCTTAAGTAGATTAAGGAGAGCAAGAACATCTATCAGAATTAAGTCTTTATTTCCTATATAGATTCCTATTAGAAGCGATCTGCTGCTGCAAAGCTACAAGGAAGGTCTGGACCTGGTTGTAAACTCTTACATATACCCAGTGAAGTGATTGGCCTCAGGTGATACACAGAGATGAAACAAATCCTCCTACATAAGTTGTACCTGTTTTATTTGCAGTCTTCTCTTCTCTTTATCCGTTCAAAGTTCAGAATGTAGTTTGTCTGAACGTTCAGAAAAAAATAGGGATGGAGAGCTGAAGTTACACTCTGCAGAGCTCTGAAAGCTGATTGGAGGGCATAAATACCCCCCCCCCCCCAACTCAACAATTGGGAACAGAGGTTAGGCTGTCAATAAGCTGGAGATTCCTCCCCTGTCACCTTTTTTCTGTTATGCCGCGTACACACGGCCGGACTTCCCGACAGAAAAAGTCTGATGGGAGCTTTTGGTCGGACATTCCAACCGTATGTATGCCCCATCGGACTTTTTCTGTCGGCATTTCCGACGGACTCAGATATAGAACATGTTCTAAATCTTTAGCCGGTTGGCAAGTCCGCTCGTGTGTACGCGGCAAAACTTGTCAGGAAAACTTGTCAGAAGTAATTCATGCTGGTAGCAAAGGAACGAAGCAGCAGACAGAAATGACACTTAGTGCTGTCAAGTGAGACAAGTACACACTATAGAAGGATATACTTTGTTCATATTTCATGTCAGAGATTTACAACCACTTTAACTGCTTGCCGACCAGAATGGCACGGCTGGACGAAACAACGTTACCTTACGGCACTTCACCTTTTGGCCACTAGGGGCGAGCGGGCGCTGCTGGAGGGCGCGCATTCGCAGCGTGTGCCCAGAGTGTGCGCGATGACTGCCGGGCACCCGTGATCGCTCGTTACACACAAATCCCAGTTCTTTCAGGGGAGTAGAGCCAGATCATGATCTCTCTCTTTTCCTAGACAGTCCCTTTCCCCCTACAGTTAGAACACACCTAGGGAACACAGTTAACCCCTTGATCACACCTAGTGTTAACCCCTTCCCTGCCAGTGATATTTATACAGTAATCAGTGCATTTTTATAGCACTGATCACTGTATAATTGTCAATGGTCCCACAAATGTGTCAAAAGTGCCCAATTTGTCTGCCGCAATATCGCAATCCCGATAAAAATCGCAGATCGTCGCCATTACTAGTGAAAATAAATGTCATAAATCTATCCCCTATTTTGTAGACGCTATAACTTTTTAAAGCAATCAATATACGCTTACTGCGATTTTTTTTTACTAAAAACATGTAGAAGAATACATATCGGCCTAAACTGAGGGAAAAAAATTGTTTTTTTTTTTTTTAAATGTGGGATATTTATTATAGCAAAAAGTAAAAGATATTGTGTTTTTTTTCAAAATTGTCGCTATTCTTTTGTTTATAGCGCAAAAAATAAAAACCGCAGAGGTGATTTGTGGGAAAAAAAAGGACGCCAATTTTGTTTGGGTACAGCGTCGCATGACAGCGCAATTGTCAGTTAAACCGACGCAGTGCCATATCGCAAAACATAGCCTGGTCATTGAGCAACCAAATCTTCCAGGGCTGAAGCAGGGGTGGATCCAGAGTCTAGTCTCGGGAGGGGCACTGCCAGAAAATAAGGTGTGGCTTACGAAACTAAATTTAATGCAAAATACAGTGTACAGAGGTCAGTAGGATGTAGGGCAGTGAACAGGGAACAGTAGGGCAGAGAATAGGGGGTCAGCAGGGCATACACTGGGCGGGATCAGGAGGGCATACATCAGGGGGCAGTCATAGTGCTTTAATGCGTTCAATTTCTCACTGTGCCACATGAAAATAAGATGCATAGAGGTGCCTGAAACAAATCCACATCCAATGTACTGCTAGCAGAGCTCACCTCCAGGAACATACAACCGGCTCCCTCTGCTCAGCTGCTCATCCCTCCCTCTTCCAGACGAGCGTGATCTGGGGGAAAAGGCACATCCCCATCCCGCCCACTCAAGAAGCAGCCCGCAGGAGAGATACTGAAAAACTGCAGGGGGAGGTACAGGGGGCGTGGAATGCAGTCCCGAGGTTTCTGAGCAGTAATTCATGCTTAGAATGGCTGCAACCGTGGCTCTGATTACCCAGGGTGCGCTCGGCCTCGGAGTCTGTAATATTTTCTGGGGGGAGCAATTGCCCTGTTGCTCCCCCTGGATCCGCCCCTGGGCTGAAGTGGTTAGATGTATTTAGGGGTTAGTAGCATATAACAGGAATTTTCTCTGGCTCTGTCACAATGAATCTTTATATAGGGCCAGACTGCTAGAGACACTGTTTACAAAAAATCTTTAGGCCTCTTTCACTTCAGCGGCGGGGGGGGGGGGGTTGGGTGGTAAAAAAACAGACCATCCACCGAAAAGAAAATATTCTGAAATTGTTCATCAATTTTTAGATGCAGCTTTTCACAGATTGGTGAAGCTTTGCCCATCTTTACTTCTGAAACATTCTGTTTCTCTTTTTATACCTAGTTGTGTTAGTGACCTGTTATTAATTAAACTAAATAGTTGCAAAATGTTCTTCCAGCTCTTCCATGTTAGTACCACTTACTTTGCCAGCTTTTTGTTGCCCTGTCCCAACTTTTTTGAGATGTGTTGCTGCCAACAATTTCAGAACTACCTTATTTTTTCTTAAAACAACATTTTCTCAGATTGGGGTAGGGAGTTTCCTAGAATGGGAGAGGTTCTGGAAAAGTCCTGAACGTGAGCATGGGAGAAGGTGCCAAGGGATCTAAAAAGCAGGAGGTCTTGGGAGGAACAGAGTGGATGATGTGTACAAGGTGTCGAGATAAAGTTGGTGATGTAGTTGGGGACAGTGCTGTGGATGGCTTTGCATGTTGTGGTTAGTATTTTTATTTTTTTACATTGAGCTAGTGGAAGCCAGTGAAGAGATTGGTAGAGAGGAGTGGCATCCAGAGATCAGTTTATAAGGTGAATGATTCTAGCAACAGAATTTATGAAAAACTGAAGGGGTTCATAGCCTGTGTAGCTGTAGGTCAATGATAAAGAAGTTGCAGTAGTGGGAGATAACAGGAAGCAGAGGCGTCGCTAGGGGGTGGCTATTGGGGCTTTAGCCCCGAATCTGGGGCCCATAGCCCCGAGTCTCTTGCCGCAGGGTCCCGCCTAACCAGCGGGCCATGGCCATGGCTGCGGTGGGCAGGCTGGCTGCATGAGAGGGGCGGAGGAGAGGAGAGAATCGAGCGGGCAGACAAGCAGTAATAACGTCATCTCTCTCTGACCACTCCACATCAGCGCTCTTCACAGCCCGGCCTCTTCAATGTGGGAGCGAGGTGCAGAGAGATGACATCATTTCTCACTGCCCGCCACACATCAGTGCTCTTCCGCCCTGACAGCGCGGTAGAGTGAAGGTCAGGTGCTCCCTGTCATTGGTGGAGCTCCACTCTGCAGCCAGACCCCCTTGCTTCAATGTCGGAGGTGAGGCGGGGAGCAGCGAGATGACATCATCTGTCACTGCTCGCCAGGCATTACCGCTCTCCTGCCCTCACTAAATGGACCAGTGCTGCCAGCCAGCCACCAATGCAGCGACAATGCACATTTGGTGGCACTGGCTGGCATAGCAAGTTACTATCCACATCAGTTGCCAAGTGAAAATCCACATCTGGTGCCAGGTGACGTGGCAAGGGACAACCCACATCTAGTGGCAGGTGACGTGGCAAGTGACAATCTGCAAATGGTGGCAGGTGATATGGCAAGTGACAATCTGCAAATGGCGGCAGGTGACATGGCAAGTAACAATCTGCAAATGGTGGCAGGTGACATGGCAAGTGACAATCTGCAAATGGTGACAGGTGACGTGGCAAGTGACAATCTGCAAATGGTGGCAGGTGATGTGGCAAGTGACAATCTGCAAATGGTGACAGGTGACGTGGCAAGTGACAATCTGCAAATGGTGGCAGGTGATGTGGCAAGTGACAATCTGCAAATGGTGGCAGGTGACGTGGCAAGTGACAATCCACCTTTGGTGCCAGGTTACAGTGGCAAGTGACAATCCACATCTGGTGGCAGGCGACATGCCAAGTGACAATCCACATCTAGTGGCAGGTGATGGTGGCAAGTAACAAGCTACATCTGGTGGCAGAAGATGTGGCAAGTGACACGCCCTGGGCTCCCACTGATTCTGCATTATGGTGAGTTGAACCACTTGCTTACCACCAGTGTGCCCTCCCACGGGCCTGCAAAAAGGTTGGTGACCGCTGCTATGAGCACTAGCCCCAGATCTTTTGCAGACCTAGCAACGCCCCTGACAGGAAGTAAATTTGTTTTTTTGTTGTGTCGTTCATTAGGAAGAGGAGCATTTCCAAAATGTTTTGGAGGTTAAGGTGGCAAGATTTAGACAGTGGTATATGTGGAGGGAGTGATAGTTGTGCTATTGATTAGTCATGAGGGGGTGCTCAGGGAGGAAGAAATATTGCAAAACTTAGTTTTAGACAGATTGAGTTTGAAGAAGTGATGAGGCATCTGCACGGATATGTCACTCAGTAAATTTGTGATATGTGAGGAGAGTGAGGGGGTGAGCTGAGGTGAGCGATAGATCTGGGCATCATCAGCATAGAGGTGGTATTGTAAGCCATTTGAGGTTATCAGCTGGCCCAGGGAAGAGGTGTAGAAAGAGAATTGAAGGGCCCAAGAGCCTTTGGGTACATCAACAGAAAAAGGAGAAGAGGAGGGGATAGAATTGCAGTTGACACTGAGCAGAGTCATGGAGGCCAAGGAAGTGCAGTTTATTGAGGAGAAGTGAGTGATCGACTGTATCAAAGGCAGCAGAAAGGTCTAAGATTATGAATATGTAGTAGTAGTGGCCATTGTTTTTTGCAGTTAGTAAGCCATTAGTGAATTTTAGTAGAGCAGAATATATAAGCTGAATGTTAAAAAACAGTAATGGCCATTTTCTAGGCTAATAGACAAGGAACTGCCAAACAAACTGCATGGGGGACTGGGCATTGCCCTGGGGGACATGTTCTGAAATACAACACTAAACATTAAAAAAAAATTCCAGAAGCCAGGGAGGAGCATTTTTTTAAATAGTAGTTTAATGCCCACATTAAAAGTGCAAAATTCATTTTAATAACATGTCTGGGGCATGCCCTTAACCTGCCAGTGAAGTGGCATATCTATACCATGTATATAACCTACTACAGCAAAACTGACATTTCCACAGAAAAATGAACAGTAAATGACAGCTTTGGCCACTCTGTTTGTAAAAAAAAAGCATCTGAGGATTATCTTCATCTATACCAGACCCTTATATGAGGATCTGATATAAATGTTAATGTGGGTCCCCTACACATAAAAATGGGATGGAGTTCCTCCCCAAAAAAACAGCCTCTTATCCTTGATGAATGTCCGGTATGGATGTCAAGCTCCCCCTTCAAAATTCCATTCCAGGCCCCAATATTAAGCAGGAACCCCATGCAAAAATAAAAAGAGGAGGAAATTTTTTGTATGGGGTCAATACAGCACTCACTTATTTGAGCATGTAACCTGGCAGGCCTGAAGTATACCAGGTCACATTCATTTGATGCCTGACGCCTGCTGAAAGAAAACATCCCACTGGCAGATGGACATATTCAAACCTGTCGCTCACTCCCCCCCAAAGACATCTCCTGGGATCTGCCACACTAAAAGTAAACCAAGGGGCAAGATCTCCCAAGTGATGTCATTGACCAAATATGGCTATAGCATAGTTGATCAGTGTCATTGTACAAGTAGGGCTATGTGTTCATATTTGGTCAGCAATGTCACACTTTTACCACCCCTTTGTGTATATGGCTGGGGATTCCCACCACCTCCTTAGCAATTACTGACAGATAGGAAGCTTTCATGCACAGTAGTTGTAGAAATTCCGCTGCTATATATGATTGTTCTGTTCCTGACATATGGGCTAAAAGTCCGGCTTTAAGATAAGTTCCCAAGTATAGTAATGAACAGATGGAATAATAAATGCAATGAAATGTTTCTACACATACAGTTTTGTGTGTGTGTGAGTGATACGGTATATACAGTATCTCACAAAAGTGAGTACACCCCTCACCCCTCACATTTTTGTAAATATTTTATTATATCTTTTCATGTGACAACACTGAAGAAATGACACTTTGCAAAAATGTAAAGTAGTAAGTGTACAGCTCGTATAACAGTGTAAATTTGCTGTCCCCTCAAAATAACTCAACACACAGCCATTAATGTCTAAACCACTGGCAACAAAACCCCTAAGTGAAAATGTCCAAATTGGGCCCAATTAGCATCAAATTGGTCTGCATGGCTGTCGTCCCAGAAGGAAGTCTCTTCTAAAGATGATGCACAAGAAAGCCTGCAAACAGTTTGCTGAAGATAAGCAGACTAAGGACATGGAATACTGGAACCATGTCCTGTGGCCTGATGAGACCAAGATAAACTTATTTGGTTCAGATGGTGTCAAGCATGTGTGGCAGCAAACAGGTGAGGAGTACAAAGACAAGTTTGTCTTGCCTACAGTCAAGCATGGTGGTAGGATTGACATGGTCTGGGGCTGCATGAGTGCTTCCTGCGCTGGGAAGCTACACTTCATTGAGGGAACCATGAATGCCAACATGTACTGTGATATACTGAAGCAGAGCATGACCCTCTCCCTTCAGAGACTGGGCTGCAGGGCAGTATTCCAACATGATAACAAACCCCAAACACCCCCTGAAGGCAACCACTGCCTTACTAAAGAAGCTGAGGGTAAAGGTGATGGACTGGCCAAGCATGTCTCCAGATCTAAACCCTATTGAGCATCCTTGGGGCATCCTCAAATGGAAGATGGAGGAGCGCAAAGTCTCTAACATCCACCAGCTCCATGATGTCGTCATGGAGGAGTGGAAGAGGACTCCAGTGGCAACCTGTGAAGCTCTGGTAAACTCCATGCCAAAGAGGGTTAAGGCAGTGCTGGAAAATAATGGTGGCCACACAAAATATTGACACTTTGAGCCCAATTTGGACATTTTCACTTAGGGGTGTACTCACTTTGAGGTGCCATGTTGAATGTCCAGTAACCAGTATGAGAGAGTGAGAGCGATAACACCACATTTAACACACCTGCTCCCCATTCGCACCTGACACCTTGTATCACTAAC
The DNA here is from genome assembly GCA_037952925.1 of Lithobates clamitans. Lineage (NCBI taxonomy): Eukaryota > Metazoa > Chordata > Amphibia > Anura > Ranidae > Lithobates > Lithobates clamitans. Next base: position 2,882,211 of record JBBGZY010001203.1, on the reverse strand, counting down.
GAGTCACATGACACATGAGGGAAAATGGCTAATTAGGCCCAATTTGGACATTTTCACTTAGGGGTGTACTCACTTTTGTTGCCAGTGGTTTAAAATTTAATGGCTGTGTATTGAGTTATTTTGAGGGGATAGCAAATTTACACTGTTATACAAGCTGTACACCCACTACTTTACATTGTAGCAAAGTGTCATTTTTCAGTGTTGTCACACGAAAAGATATAAAAAAATATTTACAAAAATGTGAGGGTGTACTCACTTTTGTGAGATACTGTATATTCTGTTATTTGTATGTAGTGCCATGTATTATTACCAAGGAGAAATGACACAGTGAACACATGCTAGAAACAGAAGAGTGACATCTGTTACCTCTGATGGTTATACAAGCCAAACCTTTGGTCTGTCAATTCAGGCAAAAGGATCACAAACAGATTAAAACAAATATCCATGGGTTTCACTGGAGCACTCAGTTTAATGAGTGTTGTTTTGACATGAAAATCCTACTAGTCCCATCAGCAAATATGACCGTATTCATCTGAATAATTCACTGTAGAGCTGATCCTGCCATCTCTTTTAAGATTGTTTGACGGTCACTGAATTTTAACTAGCGTGCCTATAAATAATAGACAGATAAAGCACCAATATAGAAGCTTACTCTGTTAAACCACTGTGTATCTATGACAGTAAGGTATGTAAACAGAGCTGTATTAGATTATTACATTTTAAACACACATTGAAACAAACTTGAAATGTAAAGATAAAGCTAAAAAAAAAAAAAAATCAAACAAGAAAACCTCTATTCAGTAGTACTATATAATATATAATACTCTACTACAGGTTTGAGGCACAATCATCCCTATATTTTTATTAAGCCAGTGTTTTTTTATATTGCTGCATGAAAATACCGTATAACTTTCCCAAAATGGCAGACAATTGGGCATGGTAAGAAATGATTGTGATTATTACTTTGAAAGCAATTATAGCCATTCAACCTTTTAGAAGTATCCCTTGTAGTAGTGTTGGAAATTCTGGCAATGTTTTTAGGCTGTTCATTAGCAATGAGGTTGTGGCTTACAAGGCCACCACCTTCTTCTTCTTCCCAGACGCAAAGCAGCTAGTTGTCTGAAACCGCTCTTAATTTGTCCTTTTCTTCCTCCCACTCCTTTTCTGCTAAATCCATCATAGCCTCAGAAATGGGCAACGAGGGGTCAGTGAAATTATTTGATCACATGATCACTGACTTACTGTAGAAGGACAACATTGGTCATGTGCTAGAATTCCTACTTTAGGATTTTGAGGATGGGGAACAAGGCACACTAACTTTAGAGGGAGAGGACATTAGGCAGTGAGTAGCAAGAGGCAGCACTGTTCCATCAGCTGGAGCTTACTGCAGTGTATGCTTGAGGAGGGAGTGAATAATGGCAGAAGGACCTTTTTTTCCCTTTTTTATAAGTGATCACACTTTTAGTTTGGACTTGATGGACTTGTGTCTTTTTTCAACCTCGCCTACTATGTAATTATATGTAACATACTCTCTGTTTCCAGCTGCATCAGAAGCTTAGCGAGCAAGGAGAAGAGAAAAAGCAGCTCACTGAACTGCTCAGTGAATGGCTGTGCAGGGAGGATGGTCTGTCAGCACAAGTCTGATCATTGGAGGAGGGCAGACTGATTTCCCAGTACAGCTAGAAAACCGACCACACTGAGTTGGATGTGCTCTCATGCCTAGTGTGGTCAATTTTTATAGGAAAGCAGAGGGACTGGCAGAAACACCAGGTATTTCACACAAAACAAAGCAATACAAAGAACAGGATACTTTTTCACAGAAGTACATGGTACAGCAGACTTATATATCAGGAATATGAAATGTGAATTTAACATATTCTTTAAAGAAGAATTCCGGGTCTGGAAATGTTTACATAGGTCTCAAGCTGTGGCAGGGGGATCCCACAGGTATAGTTACCTTAATCCAAGCTGGCTCAATGTAAAATTCCCATACCCGAAATTCTTCTTTAAGAGGTAATGTTGAGGTAATGTTGCTAACAGCAACTAAGAAAGTTTCTGCTTAATAAATCTGAATAATCTCCAAATCTCCAAATTTGAATAATCTCGGATGTAATTGTCATTTCCACAGTTCTGTAGTGGTCAATTCACACTTGTGAATGCACATGCAGTCCGACTAGATGTGTAGCACCCTGGTGTTTAGGCGGGGTATCTCCTAAGTTTACCTGCCAGGTATAGCTACCTTGGCCTATTGTTAGGGATCAATTGATTTCACTCTAATGCCCCATACACACAATCGGACATTGATCGGAAAACAAAATCCATGGACTTTTTCCGACGGATGTTGGCTCAAACTTGTTTTGTTTACACATGGTCGCAAAAAGTTGTCGGAATTTCCGATTGCCAAGAAGGCGGTCATGTACACCACGTATGACGAGACTATAAAAGGGCAGTTCAGAACCAAGCGCGGCACCCTTTGGGCTCCTTTTGCTAATCTCGTGTTAGTAAAAGGTTGGTGAGAGACGATTCGTGCTTTTTCAGACTCGTGGTTTTCAGATCCTTTTCTGCTGTTCAGTTTGTGCTTGTGGGTTTGTATCTGGTCTTCAGTGCGTGCAGCGAGTTCCCCTTGACTCTGTCATTGTGTTCTTGTTCATTCGTTACTGTTTTTCAGGTCGCTCTTCACAGGCCTTGCTGTTCTTCAGTGCGTTCTGTTACTGTGTTCTGAGCAGCCGACCGTTTTCTAGCCATGTTGCGTATACGTACTCCTCGTAGAGTTCGTGCTGTGCGGGGGCTTGGTGTTGGGGTCCTTACTTTGACACAATCCCAGTCTATGAAGAGGGTGGGGAGGAGTTCATGCACCAAAAATTGGTTGCTCCAGCATGACCAGTTCTGTCACATGCCTTTGCTCCGTGAGATCCGTGAGAATAATCCTGAAGATTTCAGGAACTTTCTCCGGATGACGGACCCGTATTTCACCGCTTGTTGGCTTTGCTGACCTCTTATATCAGCAGGCAGGTTACCTGCATGAGGCAAGCCATCACTCTGGAGCAGAGGCTAGTCGCCACCCTGCGGTACTTGGCGACGGGGAGAAGTCTGCAGGACCTTAAGTTCTTGACAGGCATCTCCCCCCAGGCTCTGGGGATCATTATCCCCGAGACCTGTTCTGCCATCATCCAGGTCCTGCAGAAGGAGTATATGAAGGTAAGATTTTTATCCTTTTACATCACATTTTATTGTATAGAATGTTTGCTAATGTAATGTATTTCTTTCCTCATTCCCTAATTACCATGATTGTAACATGCTGTGAATGTCCCCTTTGTCCTCATGCATGCTGGATTTTAATGCAATTTTTATTTTTGTCCTTCATACATATTTGCCTTCACTTACCTCCCCAGCATGCTCTCCTGGCCCTATACTCACCTCGTGTAGTCACTTAACAATGTATTCTGTCAGCTTCATAGTAGTGCTTTACCCTAAATACCCCCTAAAATGTTTAAAATTTTGATGTGTGCTTGAAATTCTGGCAGAGTGCCAGAGGCTTTTTTTTGGGTTCACAAAATCTTTTTCAACCCTCCCCCCCCCCAACTGCTAACCCAGCTGATACCAATCCTCTATCTGCTGACTTTGCCAAACCCATACACACTATACCCACCTCTTTTGTGGTCAGATTTATGGATGAATTCCCCAAAGCATGTAGTGCAAAGGCCTGCCTGAATACTTTCAAATGGTACTGTTTAAAGTTTTTGTATCTTATTATTATCTTATTACCTATAGGTAATAGCAGAATTTAAAAATGTGCTAAAATGTGTAAAGTATATATTTTTCTCTTTGTGTTATGACACTTCTTACCTGTCCAGTGGGCTGCCAATAGTGTAAAGTAAGGAGAGCTGGCCAAAGTAATCCCCATTATTTAGGCATTCATCTCTCAATGAAGTGTAGAGGGTGACCTGTCCAAACCCCCCCCCCATAAAATTCACAAAATGGCCCATGAGAAGGGGGGAGGATCTGATAGGTGGACCTTATACCTTTGTCTTTAAATAGTCTCTAAAATACATGTTATACCGATGCTGGCCAAGAATGTTTGTGTCTAATCTGCTTTCCATGTTTATGTGCAAAATGAATAATTTGATTTTCTTGCTTGACTCTACAGTTTCCTTCCAACCCACAGGAATGGCAGACTGTGGCCTCCCACTTTGCCCAGCGGTGGGACTTTCCTAACTGCGGAGGGGCAATTGATGGGAAACACGTCCACATCGTCCCACCACCCAACTCGGGGTCATACTATTACAACTATAAGGGGTTCAATAGTATTGTGATGTTGGCGGTGGTGTTGGCCACTTGCGAGTTCCTGTATGTGGACGTGGGGAAGAATGGCCGGATGTCAGATGGTGGAGTCATCGCCCAGATGGAGTTCTACAGACGTCTCCAGGATGGCAGCTTGGACTTGCCACCTTCAGACAATGCGGAAGGACTCCCATTCGTCTTCGTTGCGGAAGAAGCATTTGCGCTGGGGGACCATCTTATGCGGCCATTCCCTATGAGGACCCTCACCCCGGACCAGAGGGTTTTTAATTACCGGCTGGCCAGAGCCAGAAGAGTGGTGGAGAACACGTTTGGAATAATGGCCAGCCGGTTCCACCTATTTCTTACACCCATACATATGGCGGAGTATAAACTCAATAATAAACTCAATCATATCATCCTGGCTTGCTGTGTTCTCCACAACTTTTACAGAGAAATTCTGTGAACTATGCTGGCTCAGTTGGGCCTGAATCCAGAATTCATGTAAATGAACCAACCCTGACGGCTCTTGAAGCTGGCCGTCCTGGCTTGCCCCCCCTGAGTGCCCGTGAGGTCCGTATAAGATACATGGAATACTTTGCGGGTAGGCGGGCTATCGATATGCCAGACAATGTCTGAGACATTTTTTAAATAAAAAACACATTTTAAAGCGGAGCTCCGCCCGAAAATTTTTTTTTAAAAGTCAGCAGCTACAAATACTGCAGCTGCTGACTTTTAAAACATGGACACTTACCTGTCCAGGGCGCCCGCGATGTCGGCACCCGAGGCCGAACCGTCTCTCAGTCCTCGGGTGCTGCCGCCTCCATCTTCGGTAAGGGAATCAGGAAGTGAAGCCTTGCGGCTTCACTTCCCGGTTCCCTACTGCGCATGCGCAAGTCGCGCAGCGCAATACGGATGGTCCCTGCTGTCTCTGGGACCTGTGTGTTTCCCAGCAGACAGCGGGGGGGGACAGGAAGTGGTGTAAATAACCGCAGATTCTGCGGCTATCTATGCCGGAAGTGGGTACAGATACCTGTAATATACAGGTATCTGCACCTCCCTCCCCCCTGAAAGGTGTCAACTGTGACACTGGAGGGGGGGAGGAATCCGATGAGTGGAAGTTTCACTTTTGGGTGGAACTCCACTTTAACTACTAAAATATTTGCTGACATTTACTGCTTGTCTTTCTTTTAGCTGACCCTGACATAAATGTGTGGAGTTCTGAAAATGGCATGATTGTGTAACATTAGAATGCACTGTTGGGTGTTATTTACTAAAGGCAAAGACACTTTGCACTACAAGTGCACTTGAGACTGCACTGAAACTGCGCTTGTAGTGCAAAGTGGATTTGCGCTTAGGAAATAACCCCCATTGTCACAGAAACCAACAACTTTACCACCAAATTTTTTTTAGAGCATTGAAAGAAGAAGCCACACATTCTTGATTATCAATCTTTTTAATACAAGCACAATCATGTGTGCATTTATAAAAGGTTTTTAAAACAAACCAACATGTTTGTTGTATAACAATTTTTTGGGTCACATTAATAAAAGTCGAAATTTCCATTTAAGGTAAAACAGGCATGTTTAAAACCAACAAGAAATACAAAAATCTGGAACTTATAAAGTTCAACTTTGTTAGAAATTGAAGGCAATATCAGACATGAGTATTTATAAACTGTGTTTGATATTGCGTTCAGATGGGGTGAAGTCACCCCTGGAAAAGCCAAATTTTGAAGGTGCACACAAATTCCAGAATGTCAACATGTGCTAGCTGCCATCACGGGGGATCAAGGGACGTGTTTTGTGGGGTCAACCCCTTCCTCTCAGCTACTTTATTATTGAGGAAGGGGTTGCACCCACAAAATGCCTACATTGATCTCCCGTGATGGCAGATAGCACATGTAGACACACTGTGTGCAACTTCAAAATTTGGCTTTTTGACAATAGGTAAGAAAAGGTGCAACAAATTTTTTGGCAAAAAATGCCAACTACATTAGGGATTTGGAGGGGATTTAAACTCTCCCTAGAACATCAATGATGTTCTTTATTTTGTTTTTAACATCATTGATGTTTTTCTGGATGTTTTCCAAGTCCCTATTACACCCCATGATCTCCCCGATCAGGATCTGAGCACTTTCACTGGTGAAATGACCTGGATCCACAACATCACGATCACCTAAAATATAAAAAAAAAACACACCATGTATTATAAATATGCAGGCATCCATCTCTTACCTGAGCCTGTGGTCGCAGACACTCACCTGTTGTGGTGACAATTTACACCACGTCTCCCTCCTCCTCCTCCTGTTGGCTTTGGGGGATTTCCCCTTCTTCCTGAGGTGGGGGGGTCTGTGGTCTCCTCGGATGAGTGGTGTCCTCCGAGTCTTTTCTCCCCTATGTCAAAAAAAATAGGTATACTTAGCACACAGGTATTTGATGGCAGAAATAGGAATATGAAGTTACAAGATGAAGTTACAAGATGAAGAAATATTTTTTTCCATTGTCAAGCTTGAATACTTACCTGTTTTGTACAAGCTTCACAGATGGAGACACATGCCTATAGTATACACTTGAGCACCTGTGTGGGCCCCCTAATAAAAAGGGTGTTCTGGTGTCCCACACTAGTGCTCCAACGTCCAGATGTGTAAACAGCTGCTGAGTGTCCTCTCCATACACAGAATCTAGTTTGCATTTCATTCTAGTTACCAACCCATCTAGACACCAAAATTATTTGAAGAGAAGTAGGCTAGCAAAAATTTATTCAAATGCATATGTCCAAAACATGGTGTTTTCTATGCTGAACGAACAATGTTTCATAGGAACGAACAATGTGCCCATGAACATGATAGTTGCCATTTTAAACTGTACAACAGTTAAGAAAAGCACATGGAGCAGCACGAATGTAATAAAAATAAAGGATAGGAACACAGAACAACTACTTACTTTTTTGCAGCACTCTCCTGATCCTTCTGTACTGCTCATGCTCCCTTAATTTGAGGTCTGACCACCGCTTCCTGAGTTGATCTTTCGATCGTCGTACCCCAAAATTTCTGTGCAGACTCTTCACAACTTTCGCCATGATCTTGGCCTTTCTGACATTGGGGTTGGGGTAAGGTCCATACTTCCCATCATAGTCGGTCCTCTTCAATATGTCAACCATCTCCAACATCTCCCCAAAGGACATATTTGAGGCCTTAAATCGTCTCCTTCAGGATCGGGACATTTCTGGCTCCAGGCTTTCCTCCTCCTCCTCGGTGCTGTAATTAGCACGCACCTGCTCTGTCTCTGCCATGTGCTCTTTCCCACTGCGCCGAATGAGAAGGGGCGGGGAATAGACTAGAAAGAACGTCAGGGGCGGGCGGAGATTCACGCATGCGCAGTGTATATAAAGCGTAACACGCGTGCGTAGTACGTACGATCTGTGAGCGAAGGAAGGAGTATCGGAGGCGCCGATCATGATAACGAAGGTAAGATTGAAAATTGGGCCTATACTGCTTCTAGATTGAGACCTATATTGTGAAAAGATTAGGAGAGTTTAGCCTGACATTAGGGTTTGTCTTGTGTTGTGTCTTGCAGATAAAATGGATGGCTTCAATGACCACAATTTCCTCCCCCTGTTCATAGACAAATACAGGGAGCTGCCTTGTCTGTGGCAGATCAAACACCCCCAATACAATAATAAACAAAAGAGGCAGGCAGCGCTGAAGAAACTGCTAGAGTTGGTGAAGCCGGTGGTCCCCACGGCAAGCATCCCCTATTTAAAAGCCAAAATTGGTGGCCTGAGGAGCACTTATCTTAGGGAGCGTAAGAAGGTCCAGGATTCCCAGAGATCAGGAGCTGCAGCAGATGACATTTATGTCCCAAGGCTGTGGTACTATGAGAGACTGAGATTTCTGTCAGACCAGACTGAAGTCAGGGAATCCCTCTCAACCCTTCCTTCCACTCTTCCTTCCACCCTATCTTCCACCCCAGCTGAGGCTTCAGATGTCTAACCTGGGACTTCCAGCCAGGAAGAAGTGGAGGAGCCCAGCTGGAGCCAGGTATAGCATTCTTCTACAGATTTTTTGTCAATAAATAAATGGATGTTTACTAGATGTTATTATTGATCACTAATTGCTGATTTAATAAAGTGTTTTACATATCAATAGACAGTAGTGGCCAAAAATAATTGGGACAAGAATGAAAAATGCTGGGCTCAGAATGGTAGTCTTTTATATTTCTTAGCATTCAATTTGCAACAGTCAGGAGGGGAAAATTGTGTGTGATTGATGAAGAAAAAACTAAAACTATGTCCCTTTTTCATGCACAGGAAGACCTCAGCCAGGAGGAGGCTGTGAAATGTTGCACACAGGAGGAGGCTGTGGAATGTGGCAGCCAGGAGGAGGCGGGGGTTAGTGGCAGCCAGGAGGAGGCGGGGCTAAGTGGCAGCCAGGAGAAGGCCGGGCCCAGTAGGAGCCTGACAGAATCGCAGGTCCCTCCCCTCCACCTTCCAAACAAAAGACCCAGGGAGGGGAGTAACGTGCAGGATTCAACACTCAGGCTGATTCAGGAGGCTTCTGCGTCCCTCAGAGCCTTCCCCACTCGTGAAGAGGCCTTTGCCTGCCTGGCTGCCACCAAACTGCAGGACATGCAGGAGGGACAACGCCTCATGTGTGAGGACATTCTTTATAAAACCTTAACTAAGGGGGTGAGGGGCGAAATCACACCCAATACCCACCTGTGTGAGTTGGAACATCCTCCTCCTCCTGCCACAACTCCACCCCCACAGACACAGCGTGGAAGGAAGCGTGGAAGGAAGACCAAAGAGTGATGGCCTGGGTTCAGTCTGGTCTGACAAAAGATGCAGGCTCTTGTATGACCAAAGCCTGGGGACAGATATGTCATCTGCTGCTGTTCATGATCTCTTGGACTTCTGGACCAGATTGTACTCCCTTAGATAAGGACTCCAAAGGCCACCAATTTTGCCTGGAAATAATTGATGTGTGCCCTGGGGGCCAAAGGTTTCTCCAATTTCTGCTGTTTCTCCAGCGTTGTCTCCCTCTTTGTTTGGTTATGAGCCCTTAATAAAGGAATTTTTGTTTCAATTATACTCGCCTATGTGTATTTTCCTTCAAAAAGGACAGTTTGTTTGTGAGGAGGCAGGTACATTTCAAAAATACAATGTGAAATTAAGAACAGACACCAACACCAAACAACCTCCTTGAGATTAAATAATACAAGATAATAATGGTGTTATGGTATATTCACACACAAAACACACCCAAAACTATTCTGGAGTTAAAAAAAACAAAAAAAAGATCAGGCTTGAAAAAAATACAAACCAAAAAAAAAATAAAAAATTTTAATTTTTTAGTCAGATGTAACAAATCAAAATATAGTGATGAAATCATGATAAATAATAAAGAAAGAAGTTTGTGAGAAGTCTGTGTGCATATGAGCAGCAAAACTACTTAATTCTTCCTGATTATAAAGAAGAACAGAGTGCGCTGCATTAAACTATTTAAAACATTGCAGCGTGACGAAAGTGCTATATCCATTCCGACTGCTAATTTTACCAGACCGAGCAGTTCCGTCTCGGAATTTATTCTGAGCATGCGTGGCACTTTGTGCGTCGGAATTGTCCACACACGGTCGGAATTGAAGCGATCGGATTTTGTTGCCGAAAAATTTTATAGCTTGCTCTCAAACTTTGTGTGTCGGAAAATCCGATGGAAAAAGTCCGATGGAGCCCACACACGGTCGGAATTTCCGACAACAAGCTCCGATCGCACATTTTCCGTTGGAAAATCCGACCGTGTGTACAGGGCATAAGTCTGTAATTGCTGCACTTCTCTCTTTTGCTGCTAGGTGGCCAGGTACCCGGTGGCATTAGATATGAGAAGGGCAATGCAAGGTGAGATTATGGGTATATGGGGTATCCGAGCCAATGGGCAGGGGTTTTCTTAAATCCCTTGGCTTGCTGGGAGAAAATATATATTTGGGTGGAGTCAGATGATCGGTCAAGTGATCGGTGTTCTGTGCCACCTGAACGGCTGTCTGGGTGGACGTGTGTTGTGCTGCCCGGGCTGCTAGGCCAGAGATTGGGCCTATCCCGTGCACATCTGGCTGCTAGGCTGTCTGAGGGCCTATCTAGAAGCAGCGCAGGGTTGGGACTGCAGCTTGCAAGTCCAACCAAAAGTGACGGTTCTGCTGGCCAGGGAATATCTGTCGCGGTCAGAGGTAGAGGGGAAGCTGTTGCCAGTAAGAGACCACCCACCTTATTACCAGGGACCACAGTGAGTAATTGAAGCAAGTACTGGAGCAGCATTATCACCAACCGGGGATGGTGAAGAATCTGGAAACTTCAGTGGGTATCAAGTCAAGGACCCAGCCAGCAGAGGTGACACTTGCAGAGCAACCTTGTGTGTCAAGCCAGGCCAGTGGGGTGAAGCTTGAGAGGTATCTTGAGTGCCAAGCTAGGGACCCAGCAGAGAACCGGAGGTGACACTTGAGGAAGATACCACCGTGAAGATTGGAGGAGCTCAAGGGATTCAGTGGCAGTGAATCATCTAGTGAGAGAGATTGGGAGCTCAGTGATCTGAAGAACTACAAGAAGTGATTGTAGTGGAAGTGAAAGGATTGTTTTGTTTTGTGTTAGGAACTGTTAAAGAATGTTGCCATAGGAGACAGCATTCCTGTACATGCAGATGTGGTGCCTTTCTGGATGCCTTTCCCTGCATGGCTGTCCTCCTATTAAAGTCTCAGAGTCTGTCAAGTAATCATGCAACTACCTAAGGGTGTCTTGGCCCTAACCCTCTCTCCCCCAAAGAGTTTGTTAAGAGAAATAAAGTTTCTTTTGCCATCAAGAAGTGTCTGTCGCCCAATAACTTTAACTACTCTGCACCCACCATGTCTTACAACCTACCACATACAGAAGGATGTCTGGGACCTTTCTACATTTGGCGCCCAACGTGGGGCTAAGGCATTATCTCTGCAGCAACCGGCCTCAGCTTCATCGGGATTTCGTCTGGCTCCGTGGGAAGGTGGCAGATAACTTTTACACTTCTAATGGACTGTGTTGTCGTGTGTACTATCAATGTGGGGAAGAACCAACAAGTCTCACTGCTCATGGGAGAGGATCAGCCTGGTCTTTTGACACTTCCTGACAGCGCTGTGAGGGTTAATACAGACTCCAAAATAGACTCCAGTACAGTTTTGGCATGCCGCTGCATGAAGAAGGCGGCCGCCACACTTGCAAGAAAACATCTGCACCAATTTGTTGGCAGGGGGAGGAGTTCCTGCTCTGCAGAGGAGGATAAGGAAGTGTTGCCACGTCTGTCTGATTGTGGGTTGGAGAGAAAGATGGAGCTGTTCATAGGAGAGGTGGCAGATAGGAAAAAGTACGCTCCGGGTGTTTGTTTTTCGGTCCGAGCGATGAGAAACCTGTCCTGACTGACACCGAAGTGCGGTATACACCGAAGGGTAAGCTTGCCCTGTATGAGGCTGTGAGGCTACAAGGCTTTGGGACTGATCTGTGGGAAATGTTCCGGCCTGACCACGCAGTTGAGGCCTTGGATCGTCAGAGCACTCCCCAACTCAACCTCAACGGATCCTGCAAGTGGATTGGGACAGGAACATCGCCATCCCGGCTGGGAGTGATATCCAGAGCCCACCTGCTGTCACCAGAGTCATGCAAAAGCTGCTGCCCCTGCTCCATTGACTACCCCAAAACCCAGCACATTAATCTGTTCTGACCAAGAAACAACTGCCAATTTGAAGTAAAAACGCAAATACTTTAAATTACATGCTTGGGAGATGCCTGCTAATTGTGGCAATGTGGAACAATATGATTCTCACAGACAGCATCAGTAACACCATATTCTGGCATTACATATTTTGGATATGTAAATTATTTTTTTCACTTTTACATAATTGCTTGGCTTAACAACAACAGCACCGATATGATTTATTTCAACTTAAAAAAAGGTTTTTTTTAGAAAGTTTTGGCAGTGACACCTGATTTTTTTTTAGCCAGTGTTAGGCTGGCCATGCACGTGTCAATTTTTTTTTGTTCAACCAGCGAGTTGAGCAAAAAAAAATGACTCGGTTCCCCCATCCACAGTCTTGAGCTGAATGAGGGAATACTGTATCTCCCGCTGTGTTAGTGTATTCTGACGGCATGTAGCTTTCCCCACCGTCTGAATACATTCATCAGTATCGCCAGCTATAGATGCTGGTGCTGATTGAGTAAGTATTTTCCAGCAGGCTGGTTGTACACAAGTTGATTGATAGATTGACTTGCGTACAACCAACCTGTCTATACATGGATTGAAATTGGCAGTCCCTGCTGAAAGACTGAATTTCGATCCATGTAAGGCCAGCTTTAATAAAACTGTGTTGAAAGGTGCTAAAACAGAGGGAGAATCTTATAGCCAGGTGGAAGGGCAGGCAACAGCAAAGTTTAGTGCATTTGCTGCTTGCCCTTCCCATTTATTAAAAAAAGGTAAGTGTCGTTTAGTCGTTTATCATTTAGTGACAGGAAGAAAGAGGTTCTGCACACAAAGGCCATTTTTTATTTATTTGTTTATTTTTTTTACAGTAGTTTGTATTTTCAGATATATTTTTGTAAGCATCATATTTTGTAATTTTGAACCTTGTAAGTATCAGGAAAGCTCAGTACATAGTCATGGCCAAAAATCTGCATATGGAATGGTCTGCAGACCTGTGCAGGCATGCATGCCTGCACACTGGCATTGATTTTAGTGCCCAATGGCCTATTTAAAGCAGTGGCAAATGAATACTAGTACATTTTGACAGATTTACCTGCAAACAGAGCCCTCCAGTGCTGCGCTGACATGGCTCCCCCTGCGCTTCCATCTTCGCCCGGACTTCTTTCCGGGTTTTGTAAGCTTGGCCACCTGAATGGCCCGGCTGTGGTGGCTTCACGCGTGGGAGTCACATTACAGCGGCACGAAGAGCTGGCCATAGATGTGATCTGAGCTGTGCATGTGCAAGTTCAGATTGCATTACTACTGACAGGAAAGGGGAAGATTTATGACAGAAGAGACCTCTAGGAATCTTCTGTTATATAAACCCTGCCTGTCAGCGGATTTTTAAATTTTGACTTTACTTCCACTTTAAGAGCATAATGTGCTAGTATGGATTGCATGCTAGCAGATTATGAAAGAAGTACCTTAATACTAAGCTCTCCAGCGGTGCATTGTCACTGCTGACAGGGCTTCCATCTTCACCCAGTCTTCCCTCAGGGTTTGTGGGCTCCGGCTGTGTAGCCTCCCTGTCGATATGATTATATCAGATTTTTGCGTCTCAAAGCGGTACAATTATTTTGCATAGAAATTTGGCTTTTTATATTATAGACCTGTAATTCTTAGCAATAACACACTTAAATCTGTCCACCAAGAGTCTAGTAGATATCCCGGGTATGATGAAGTTTGAAACACAAAATCATAAATTATAATATAATAAATATAAATAATTATAAAAAATAATAATATAATAATAATAAAATAAATTTCCCCACAATTCCCTTTTCCTCAATTCTGCAAGTGTTCTTATTTACTATCACTGTTTTCTAGCTGGTCTACAACCACTTTTGACATAAAGGGACACTTTTTGGTTGCTATGGACAATCTCAGGTTTCCAGGCAGAAAGAACAGTATACATAATATAAAACTGCATGCAGGGCATTGGACAAAGCACTGGGGGCAAAAGGGATGTGAAATTATTTCATACAGTAATGTAATCTGTAAGATTACAGTGTACTGTATGTATTATGATTTTTCACTTTTATTAATTTGCCGCCGGGCTCCGCCCCATACGTCACGACGCTCGCAGACAACGGAGCCCGGCACAGAGATGCTTCAGGCGGAGGATAGAGCCCACGGACACAGCGGGGGGGGACATCGCAGGATCCTGAGCAAAATATTACAGAGCACACATGCAAAAAAGACATTTACCTCCAGCAGGGCTAGTTTAAAACACCTAGACAATCTAAAAAATATTAGCAAAAAATATGGGGATTTGGTCACACCATATTGCTATATGGTGCTAAGCCCACTTACTGCGACAAAGTATCCCATGATTAGTGGGTCCTACACTATCCATGGATTGGGAGATCCTGCTTCTCTGAACCATGAGAGCAAACACTCTTCTATATGGGAGAACTTTGAGGTCTCCACCCATGACACAAGTGGACACTAATGAGAGGCACTTAATGAAAGAGTGGGGTGCTCCGCACCCAAAGGGATTTGGTCAGAATCCATACAATAAACAAACAAGATATTTGGGGGGCACACCCTAAAAGATGCATTAAAGCTGGTGCAGCCATAAGACCATACAGCAGAGCAAAATATTACAGCGCACACATGCAAAAAAAACATTTACCTCCAGCAGGGCTAGTTTAAAACACCTAGACAATCTAAAAAATATTAGCAAAAAATATAGGGATTTGGTCACACCATATTGCTATATGGTGCTAAGCCCACTTACTGCGACAAAGTACCCCATGATTAGTGGGTCCTACACTATCCATGGATTGGGAGATCCTGCTTCTCTATGGGAGAACTTTGAGGTCTCCACCCATGACACAAGTGGACACTAATGAGAGGCACTTAATGAAAGAGTGGGGTGCTCCGCACCCAAAGGGATTTGGTCAGAATCCATACAATAAACAAACAAGAGTGTTTGCTCTCATGGTTCAGAGAAGCAGCATCTCCCAATCCATGGATAGTGTAGGACCCACAAATTATGGGGTACTTTGTCGCAGTAAGTGGGCTTAGCACCATATAGCAATATGGTGTGACCAAATCCCCATTTTCTTTGCTAATATTTTTTAGATTGTCTAGGTGTTTTAAACTAGCCCTGCTGGAGGTAAAGGTCTTTTTTGCATGTGTGCGCTGTAATATTTTGCTCATCGCAGGATCCTGGGCACAAGGTAAGTATACTGCACCAGAATCCTGCAATGCAATCCTGAGTGTGGCTAGGGGTTACCGCTAATTGTGCTGAAATTTAACCCCGAGCCACACTCGGGAAAACCGCCAGGGAGGTTAAATGTCACCGCCAGCTACACATGTAACTATCTCCTAAACCCTCCTTGTTCTAAGTTTTACCTTTAGGTATAGCTTTACTACCACTTTAAAAGCAGACTTTACTACCGCTTTAAAGCACATCAGAGCTCCAGATATTTACTGAGTGGTCATCCACTCCTGTGACCCATGACCAGATCCTGTTTGCTGTTTCTTCTGTTCCAGACTTGGTGTGCCTTCTGACTTCACCTGATCCCTCCATTACCTGACCTCTGGTTTGTTATCTGACTTTGCTTCTTGACTCTTGTTTTAGTACTATTTGTTGCCCATGTGATACAGACCCTACCTTGGCTTCTGTTTCTGCCCTTATCTCCTGAATCTGCATCTCCACTGGCCGATTGTTGTGAACTTCTGTTCGCCTGACCATGGTTTTACCATCTGTATCCACAAGTTCCTGTGATGACATCTGGCACAAGTTCCTGCTCAACAACTTTGATCGAGCTGCATGATTGTCTGATTTAGACCTATTTCTAGCAAAGATTCATCACAGGCACCCATGCTACTTTATGTTCTATCATACGCTGTCATCGGCCTCATGGGAAAACACAGGACAGAAGGTGTATTGGAAAGCCCTCTCATCAGCTCAGCATCTACCAGGTACATGACAGTATTACTCAGCCATGTCTGAGGCCGAAAGAGGTGCTTCTGCCTTGGACACTCTATTATAAAAGTTTCTGCTTTCACTCAAGCTGTCAAAAACTTGCAAAAAGGGTATTGTAAGTTGGAAAGTCAGCTCAGACTATTAGGCCCCTTTCACACGATCGGACCGTTCAGATCCGCCTGTCAGTTTTGACGGCGGACCTGAACGGGCGATCCATGTTAGCCTATGGACCGTCGGATGTCAGCGGAGACATGTCCGCTGACATCCGACCCCGTCCGATCCGCTAAAAGCAGACGTATGGGCTCTACGTCCAGATCCGTCGCTGGCGGATCGGATCGGGTGAGATCTGACGAAAACGGACACGCTGTCCGTTTTCGTCCGATCCCTCCATAGGCGGCAGCGGCGCCTGTCAAGCCCCTCCCCGCTCAGTGAGCAGAGAGGGACCTGTCATCTGCCGGCTCAGCGGAGATCAACGGACAGATCTCCCGCTGAGCCGGCGGACCGAGGCGGGCTCCGTAGAAACGGAGCCCGCCTCGTGTGAAAGGGGCCTAACTGCAGCATCATCTACACCTGCTACTTCAGGTACTAGAGCTCCATCTGCAACCAAACCTGTCATGGCTAAATGCTCCATGCCAACATACTCTGTAGCAGTTCCACCAGCTGAGACCTTGTTTTCCCCTCAAGAGCATTTTTTTCAACGTAATCAAGGCAAATTTCAGGCATTCAGGAATGCATGTTTCCTTAGAGAACTTCAACATGGTCTCATCAGTTACTTAAGCAGGAGCCCAATATTAAGCATGCAAACAGCTATATAAAAGGCCAGGGCTCAGTTGCATGATGATCCTGAGTGAGCTGCACACACCATGCATTACAACACAGCACAGTACAGCTAAATAGCAAGCTTGAAGACTTGGCTGGGGACTCACTTGGGTTGATTTACTAAAACTGGAGAGTGAAAAATCCCATGCAGCTCTGCATAGGAACCAATCAGCTTTCAGTTTTTTGTCAAAGCTTAATTGAACAAGCTAATGTTAGAAGTTGATTGGCTAACATACATGGCTGCACCAGTTTTGCACTATCCAGTTTTATTAAATCAACCCCACTGTTAATTTGCTATATCAATCAACATTTGAGTCTCAGCAACACTTATACCTCCCAGTTCTGGAACAATGCAGGCTGTAGCAAAGGAGGAGTGATCACATGCTAATAGAACTACAAGTAGCAGATCTGGTTTGCTGCTGATCTGGGACACAAATTAGATTTTGACACATTTCTCTCAGCTCTAAGATGTACCTACATGCTACTTTTTGAGCGCTGAGTTCTGGGAGATATGACTGAGTTGTCCACACTCATAACTTGATGCAGGAATGAAGTACTGTCACACACTGATGGCATCAATGGAATCCAAGTTTATTTCATGTAACAACCACAATCCCTGCACCGGCAGTCCCCAACCTAGGGCTGTCCCCTCTAATGCATTTTATCCAATCAGACTTAATCATAGAGTTCTACAATTCTACAAGTTCTACAATAATAGTTTCTACAATTAAGCCGGATTGGGTGAAATGCTTTAGTTTTCATTTTTATAATTGTTTCATGATATAAACCTAGATTCTGGTGACATCATTGGTGTGCAGCGGACAGTTGTCTTTCAGTCCTAACAACAGATTAGGCCTCAGGCTGGATTCACACCTATGCATTTTTAGTGCTTTTTGCATTTTGCAGATTTGCACTACAATCCTTTTAGCATGGTTTTCTATGGAATTTCGTACTCGGAATGGTCAGGGGTGGGTAGGTTCTGTGCTGGGACCAATCCTATTTAATTTGTTCATAAACGACCTGGAGGATGGGATAAACAGTTCAATCTCTGTATTTGCAGACGATACTAAGCTAAGCAGGGCAATAACTTCTCCGTAGGATGTGGAAATCTTGCAAAAAGATCTGAACAAATTAATGGGGTGGGCGACTACATGGCAGATGAGGTTCAATGTAGAAAAATGTAAAATAATGCATTTGGGTGGCAAAAATATAAATGCAATCTATACACTGGGGGGAGAACCTCTGGGGGAATCTAGGATGGATAAGGACCTGGCGGTCCTAGTAGATGATAGGCTCAGCAATGGCATGCAATGCCAATCTGCTGCTAACAAAGCAAACAGAATTTTGGCATGCATTAAAAGGGGGATCAACTCCAGAGATAAAACGACAATTCTCCCACTCTACAAGACTCTGGTCCGGCCGCACCTAGTGTATGCTGTCCAGTTCTGGGCACCAGTCCTCAGGATGTACTGGAAATGGAGCGAGTACAAAGAAGGGCAACAAAGCTAATAAAGGGTTTGGAGGATCTTAGTTATGAGGAAAGGTTGCGAGCAGTGAACTTATTCTCTCTGGAGAAGAGACGCTTGAGAAGGGATATGGTTTCAATATACAAATACCATACTGGTGACCTTACAATAGAAATAAAACTTTTTCGCAGAAGAGCGTTTAACAAGACTTGTGGCCACTCATTAAAATTAGAAGAAAAGAGGTCTAACCTTAAACTACGCAGAGGGTTCTTTACTGTAAGAGCGGCAAGGATGTGGAATTCCCTTCCACAGGCGGTGGTCTCAGCGGGGAGCATCGATAGTTTCAAGAAACTATTATATAAGCACCTAAATGAATGCAACATACAGGGATATACAATGTAATACTGACACATAATCACACATAGGTTGGACTTGATGTAACTATGTAACTATGAACATGCTCTGTAGTGCAAATCTGCAAAATGCAAAAAGCACTAAAAATGCATAGGTGTGAATCCAGCCTTAGGCCTAATAAAATGCATATTCCATAAAATTCCATAAAATGCACAGATGTGAACATGACCCTTAGGAAACCATGTTAAATGGACTGTAGTGTATTTCTGCAAAACTGAAAGGCCTTAGGCTTCATTCACACTAGCGCGTTTTTTGATGCATTTTGCATTTTGCAGAAATGTACAGGAATTTTTTAACATGGGTTCCTATGGAACATGTTCACATCAATGCCTTTTTGTTTCTCTGCATTTTTGGAAAGGGTCAGGGACTTTTTTTCATGCAAAATGCAGCGTTTTGCATGTAAGGCTCGATTCACACCTATGCATGTTGCTTTTGAGCGTTTTTGGAGGTTTTTTTTTCATGCTTGACAAGTTTTTGAGCAGCGTTTTTGCCGCGTTTTTGCCGCGATTTTGCCGCGATTTTGCCGCGATTTTGCTGCGATTTGCGTTTTGCGTTTTTTTTTTTTGTTTTTTGTTTTTTACATTTTTTTTTACAGTCTTAAAAAAAATTAAAAAAAAAAAAAAAAAATTAAAAAAAAAAAATAAATAAAAAAAAAATAAACGGTAAAAACACATCAAAAACGCATCAAAAATGCTGCAAAAACGGTGCACTTGCGTTTTTGATGCTTGTCCATTGAATTCTATTACATGCAAAACGCTGCATTTTGCATGAAAAAAAGTCCCTGACCCTTTCCAAAAATGCAGAGAAACAAAAAGGCATTGATGTGAACATGTTCCATAGGAACCCATGTTAAAAAATTCCCGTGCATTTCTGCAAAATGCAAAATGCATCAAAAAACGCGCTAGTGTGAATGGAGCCTAATAGAATTCAATAGACAAGCATCAAAAACGCAAGTTTTTTTTTTTTTTAATTTTTTTTTAAACTGTAAAAAAAAACTGTAAAAAAAAAAAAAAACGCAAAGCGCAAATCGCGGCTAAATCGCGGCAAAATCGCGACAAAAAACGCGGCAAAAACGCTGCTCAAAAACGTGCTTGCCACGTTTTTGAGCAGCGTTTTTGCCGCGATTTTGCCGCGATTTTGCCGCAATTTGCGTTTTGCGTTTTTTTTTATTTTATTTTTTTACAGTTTTTTTTTACAGTCTTAAAAAAATTTTTTTTAAAAATTAAAAAACAAAAAACGGCAAAAACGCATCAAAAACGCATCAAAAACGCACACCAAAAACGCATCAAAAACGCTGCAAAAACGCACACCAAAAACGCATCAAAAACGCTGCAAAAACGGTGCGCTTGCGTTTTTGATGCTTGTCCATTGAATTCTATTACATGCAAAACGCTGCATTTTGCATGAAAAGTCCCTGACCCTTTCCAAAAATGCAGAGAAACAAAAAGGCATTGATGTGAACATGTTCCATAGGAACCCATGTTAAAAAATTCCCGTGCATTTCTGTAAAATGCAAAATGCATCAAAAAACGCGCTAGTCTGAATGGAGCCTTAAAAAAGATTGAAAGAACAGAAATCTGAGCTTCACATTATTTACATATTATTATTGTATTTTACATTCAAATGTTACTATTTCTTTTCCTATTAAGGTTTTTCCTGCCCCTGTCAAGCAAAGATAGCAGACAGCAAGGCTGTAACTAAAACGGAACTGATAATTTCTCCTGAATTTAAGACAGATCACAGACATGTATACATATAGAATGATCTTGCTATTGCTCTGCATTGGGAACAAAGATAGAACAAATCGAACGCATCTTGATCTAAAGAGGATTGATATGAATGCCAAAGCAAAAGGTCTTCTGTCAAGCTTACTTTGTTGTGGCATGCAGATAATAAATATTTTCTAATTGCCATAGTAGACATTACTGCCTTGCCTGACAAAGATGAGGGCTTTGATAAGGAAGTACCAGCATACTTTGCTTCAACAATCCAATGCTTGTGGTAGAATCATCTTCTTGGTTGTAGAAAAAGAAATAAATATTCTGTGAATGCAGCTCATTGTGTAAGGCCTAGTTTGTGTTTACCAGCTGTGTGTTTAGGCAGCTACTAAAAGCATACTCTTTTGTAAATGGTTGGAAATATTTGTATAGTTGTTCTGTTTAAGATAATGCAGAGGATACAGCAGTGTAGAGTTGGTCAGCAGTTGGACAGTTTTAATCATACGAATGGAAGTGTTGGGGGGCTCATCGGTAGTATGTGCCTCTCTGGTGTATTCCAGTAGAACGGTTAGCTGAAATACGTTAATGGTTGCACTGCAGAAAGGGGGTTGTCTCCAAGCTGGTGGTACGGCGGGAGGCCTATCATGGAAAAGGTCCTGCAGTGTAGTGGTGGATGAAGTGTGAAGTTCGGGATGCCGTCAAAGACCAACAGACTGAGGGTAAAAAGTTGTTGTTACAGATGTTATGTTTAAAAGTTTGAGTTATTGATATTTTCTTAATAAAAGGCTGCTATGGCCAGTTGTACTCCAAATTCAGGTGTGGTCTTGTTAATTTAGAATGGTAAGAGGGTGTTGGTGGAGTATGAGTGGTTGGGTAGTCTAAGAAGGTTGGGGACATATGGACTACACTGGTCAAGCTCTTGTATGCAACCGCCTGCCGGCCGTATCACTTATTATATGTACATATGTACGTATGCGCATCAACAAGGCGGCTCTGCTTCACCATATCATGTACTAGGTACATGATCCGGCACTTCCAGGTAGGGGGTGTACGCACACTGCCAGCGACTCGGCTGTGCTGTGATTATACACAGCAGATGCCAATCAGCTGGCGTTGGCCAATGGATGACCGCTGGCAACCCACCGATCGTAGGAGAAGACACACAGGACAGAGTTCTGCCTATGCAAATGAGGCAAAACTTTGTCCTGTCAGCGGGGAAGTAATAGCTTTTCTTTCCACGCAAAGCAAGGAACAAAATCCATGACTTCCCTTAATAAAAGCACCACACACAGTTCACCATAACATCTAACCCCTTTCCAGCCCGTGTCATTAGTACAGTGACTGTGAATATTTTTAGCACTGTATTAGTGTCACTGCCTGGTTCCCAAAAAGTTTCAAAAGTGTCAGTTAGTGTCTGATTGACCGCCGCAATATTGCAGTCCCACTATAAGTCGCCATTACTAGTAACAAATAAATAAATAAATAAAAATTCCAGTATATATAGATACTATAGTTTGTAGGCGCTATAACTTTTGCGAAACCAATCAATATACGCTTATTAGGATTTTTTTTTTACCAAAAATATGTAGCAAAATACATATTGGCCTAAATTTATGAAAAAATTCGACTTTTTAAAAAAAATTGTTTTGGACATGTTTTGTAGCAGAAAGTAAAAAATATTGTTTTTTTTTTTTTCAAAATTGTCGGCCTTTTTTTTATAGCGCAAAAAAATAAAAAAAACGCAGTGGTGATCAAATGCCACCAAAAGAAATCTCTATTTGTGGGAAAAAAAGCACATCAATTTAATTTATGTACAGCGTTGCACAATTGTCAGTAAACAATTAAAATAACGCAGTGCCGTATCGCAAAAAATGGCCTGGTCATGAAGGGGGGTAAATCTTCCGGAGGTCAAGTGGTTAACTATTTCCCGACCAGCCGCCGCAGTTATACTGCAGCATGTTAGCTCACCTTCACGAATCCCTATCGTTGTACATCGGGCGCGTACATGGCGATCTGAACAGCGATCTCTCTCTACGCCCAGTCAGTATACCTCCCCCTACACTTAGAAAGCACCTCCCTAGGGAACATTTAACTCTTTGATCTCCCCTGGTGTTAACCTCTTCCCTGCCAGTGTAATTTATACAGTAATCAGTGCATTTTTATAGCACTGATCGCTGTATAAATGTCACTGGTCCCAAAAAAGGGTTATAAGTGTCCGATCTGTCTGCCGCAATGTCGCAGTCCCGCTAAAAATCGCAGATCATCCTCATTACTAGTAAAAAATAATAATAAAAAAATCTATTTCCTATTTTGTAGATGCGATAATTTTTGCGCAAACCAATCAATATACGCTAATTGGGATTTTTTTACCAAAAATATGTATACATATTGGCCTAAACTGATTTTTTTTTTTACATTTTTTTTGGGGATATTTATTATAGCAAAAAGTTAAAAATGTAGTTTTTTTTCAAAATTGTGATTATAGCGCAAAAAATAAAAACCGCAGATGTGATCAAATACCACCAAAAGAATGCTCTATTTGTGGGGAAAAAGGACATCAATTTTGTTTGGGCACAACGTCGCACGACCACGCAATTTTCCATTACAGCGACGCAGTGCCGTATCGCAAAAAATGGCCTGGTCAGGAAGAGGGTAAATCCTTCTAGGACTGAAGTTGTTAAGCAACAACTGCCTGATGCACTCTCTGTGCCCCAGACAGCTGACAGCAGGCTACGTAGGCAGGGCACATAAATAAATGTACCCTAGGACTGCAATTTAAAGAACCCAATCATAGTTTGTTTAAAGTAGATGTTAGTCCAACCACTGAATGCAGGGCCGTCTTTAAGGCAGGGCAAAAGGGGCAGCTGCCCTGGGCCCTGTCATTATTGTGGGGCCCAAAGCAGCTGCCCCATACTTGCCACCTATCCCAGTTTAAATTCCCTCATCCCTTGAAGTTTTAACCCAGTGCTGTGTCCTGATATTTAAGTGTGAAGTTCTTTTACTAATGCTGCCCAGCTCTGCCCTACTGTTGTGTACAGATGCCTCACCTGCAGACCCTGTGTTTACATTTAAATACCAGCATTGATATGTAAATAGCGGTGGACCCACAGCATTCATATGTAAATAGAGGCAGTATTCATATGTATATCATGCCCCCCTGAGGTCATATCCACCATCAAGAAGCACAAGGAGAAAGGCGCCTTTGGGTGTAGAAGTCGAAACAATTTATTGAATCATATACACAGGCAACTCACATGTATGAAGTCATCAATGGGCATATGATAGTTAAAAGTGCAACCATCGTGGATAAAATCATCAGATCTGTCATGTAAAGTCTTCCTGAATGCCAAGCGTATAGCCTTGTGTACTCAGAACACCGCAAGTTGGAAAGGCCGACCGCGGTGGAGACGAAACTCAGGATGAGGCTAGGAACACAGGTGGATGGCAGGCAAGGAGAGATGACGTCACTGGTAAGCCACGCGTTTCCTGAGCGTACGGGCTGCAATGACGTGGCAGTGACGCTCCTTCATCAAGCTGTGGATGGATGATCATGCTAACATTTAAGAACCTAACGGGGGAGAAGAGATGGCCAGGGAGAGGGGCACTGTGATTGGTCAGAAGCCTGTGTTGCAGCCTGTGGAGATTACTATAATGAAACAATCATATATAGAGTGGCTGAACTGGCAGTTGGTGTAGCATGAGATGTTTACAATGATATATATATATATATATATATATATATATATATATATATATATATATACGGTAATTCAGTAATTGGCATAACAATTGGTAAAAGGAAGCAAGAATTAAAGAATTAAGTAATTGAATTAAAATAAAAGGCATGTCATACACAATGGGAACAATCAATATATCAAATCACAAAAAACATAATCCTCATCCTGAGTTTCGTCTCCACCGCGGTCGGCCTTTCCAACTTGCGGTGTTCTGAGTACACACGGCTATACGCTTGGAATACAGGAAAACTTTACATGACGGATCTGAGGATTTTACTTCTACACCCAGAGGCGCCTTTCTCCTTGTGCTTCTTCATAGATACTTGGAACTTGGTTTCAGTTCCCTCGGAAGGCAGCCTTGCTTGTGGATACTTCATCATCATTCTCCCTTCCCCTGCCTCTACCATGGACTTTTATGGACTCATTATTTCCCCCCCCCCTACCTTTATATAGTGTTGTTTACACTTTATAACCTTTTTAATCTATTGTTTGCATCTTATGGTGTTTTATTTGATTTTCCCAGTTTTTGCGCCTTTACTTGCCTATCATATCCACCATCACCTATACGGAATGCTGCCCACTGGGGGAGATAAAGGGGCATGCTGGAAATTGATCACACCCACCCCCTCCCCCCAGCACTGCCACTGATCCCAGGACTCCTAGGATCCCTAGGAGTTTTATGTCTATTAATGGGTCCCCTCACCTCCTCAGTCCATGGTGTGCAGGCAGTGAGGAGATGATGTGATGTAACCGCTAGCAACCAATCAGTAAGCAGTAATGATATGCAGTAACCTCTAGCAACCAATCAGTGAGAAGTATTTATGTACAGTAATCTCTAGCAACCAATAAACAAGCATAAATCATGTGCTGTAACCTCTAGCAACTAATCAGTGAGCAGTAACGATACACTGAAACCTATGGCAACCAATCGCAATCGCTACCTGATATGATTCAATAAACGTATTTTGAGTCTAGCTGCTATTAATTGTATGCCTCAAAGCAGGTAGAAAGTGAAAGTGCGTGAATGGGGGGGGGGTCAACATTTTTTTGCCCAGGGTCCAATCAATATTAAAGACGGCCCTGACTGAATGTCATATAACCTTTAACAGCTGGGGATACTCATATAAAGGTTATTGTTCAGGCACTATATGTAATAGGGTGACAGCGTAATGTGCTTATCACCAACAGTCTCCTGTCTGCAAATTTCCCTGGTTGATGTTCATTTTCCAGGAAAAAGACATTTATTAAAATGCCTTTCAAAAAACATTGCAGCCAGCAACAATTAGAAAATATGCCCACACACATGCTATAGGTTATTGCATGTTTGAAAACACGCATGTAACTGTGGGGTAAAAAAAAGAATTGCAGCCGTTAAAAAATTGGAAATTTTTCCAGTGAAAAAAGCAGCTGTAACTGTAGACATTGCATGTGGAGAGAGTCAGTAAGAAAGCTGCAGGACAAACATCAGCTATATTAAAAATTGTACCCTACCCTCACGCCCAAATGTCTAAAGATACTGGACATAGAATTTTACTATCTAAAGGACATTAGGGTTTACATCTAATTTTGAAAGAGCATGCACTTTATCAGCAGGATTTCCTATGCATTTCCCTATCTCAGCTAATTACATTGTTATTATTTATGAGTGCTGGGAAACCCTGCCAATTATAGCAAGCAGCTGGCACATGACAAAGTCCCCATTGGCCATTCTATGCCCCCTTGCCTAAGGACAAAGGCCAAAAAGGGCATTATCGGTAGTTGGTTGCTATTGTTTTGAATGGTTACTTTAGTTGGTCTTGTACATGGAACTGCTATTGATTTGACGTTGCTTGATGTGAAGCTCAGCCTTATTGGTCTTTGTTGCTTTAAACTGCATTATATGCAGTAGTTAGTGCAGACTATTATAAAAGTCCCTTGTTTGAGCTGGGAGCCCAAAACTTTTGTAAAAGATTTTTATTTTTTTTCTCTGCTTTCAAAAACAAAAATGAAAAACAGACACAGATAAATACATATTATTATAGGATATTTATAGTTGAATGATATGTTTTCTGTGGATATCTCTGCCAAAGATCTCAGTAGGTAATGAGGCAAAGAATACTTATGAGGAATGGCAAGTTTTACCATGGAATGAAGAACAGTAAATACAAGACCAACCGCTATTCTAATAGACCCCTGTATATCCACTCATGTGGTTGGAAGACTCCCTCTGTACTGATACTGAATAATGAATACTTTGAATAACATGACAAAGTCTTGCAGAGAGCTAAAAACAAATGATTACTATAGACCATTCTACAAAGGATGAAAAAAAAAGCGTGTTTTTATCCTTGTACCCTTCACATCAAACATTTTTTTAACTATAATGATGCTGAAAGAATGTTTGCACAGGTGTTTTATATACTGCATGTTCAATGAAGTTGGAGCCCTGGTTCCCACTGATGTGGTGCAGGATACGCAGCAATTCCTATGCATTTCCCGCACCACATCACAATCGTACTCTGTACATGCGAACTGCTGCGGATGTCAATGGTAACTTAACCTCCCTGGCGGTATGATTACTTCAGATTTTAGGTGCTGAAAGCGGTACAATTATTTTGCACAGAAATTTGGTGTTTTATATTGTAGGCCTGTAATTCTTAGGAATAATTCACTTAAATCTGTCCAAACAAGAGTCTAGTAGACATCCCGGGTATGATAAAGTTTGAAAAACGAAATAAAAAATTATACTATAAAAAATAAATATAAATAATTATAACAAATAATAATATAATAATAATAAAAAACCATTCAATAATGTAATCAAAACAAAAACACTGAAATTTGCTCAGTTGCAGAATTGTCGCTTTCGTTACTTTTAGTGTTTGGGGACGGATTTCGCCACAAATCACTATCGCTCAATTCTGCAAGTGATTCTAATTTATTATCGCTGTTTTCTAGCTGGTCTAAAACCACTTTTGATGTAAAGGGACAGTTTTGGTTGCTATGGACAATCTCCAGTTTCCAGGCAGAAAGAACAGTTTTTATAATATAAAACTGCATGCAGGACACTGGAGAAACCACTAGGGACAAAGACGATGTGTAATTATTTGATACAGTACTGTAATCTGTAAGATTACAGTATACTGCATCTATACTGTGTGTTTTACTTTTTGAATTTGGCGCCGAACTCCGTCCCCGTGCGTCGCAACGCTCGCAGGGAACGGAACTCGGCAATCTCACTGCAAAGAATTGCATGTGGTAAGTTAAATGGCTTCTGTCCAAAAAAAAAAATGGCCCTATTATATGAATGTGAGTTGGGGACCTTGGATTGTGGGCTCCTTGAGGGTAGGGACCAATGTGAGTGTGCGATGTATGTGTGGAGCGCTGCATAAATTGCCGGCGCTATATGGGTACCTTAAATAAAAATAATAATAGATGAGCATCTTAATGAGACACAATGTATAGGGATATAGATAATTGTAGACACGCACCCACAATCACTAAGGTTGAACTGGATGTTATATTGCAGCCATTTGCTAAAATCATTTAAGTTCATTTTTTTTCCTCATTAATGTACACACAGCACCCCATATTGACAGAAAAACACAGAATTGTTGACATTTTTGCAGATTTATTAAAAAAGAAAAACTGAAATATCACATGGTCCTAAGTATTCAGACCCTTTGCTGTGACACTCATATATTTAACTCAGGTGCTGTCCATTTCTACTGATCATCCTTGAGATGGTTCTACACCTTCATTTGAGTTCAGCTGTGTTTGATTATACTGATTGGACTTGATTAGGAAAGTCACACACCTGTCTATATAAGACCTTACAGCTCACATGGCATGTCAGAGCAAATGAGAATAATGAGGTCAAAGGAACTGCGTCTGCCTGAAGAGCTCAGAGACAGAACTGTGGCAAGGCACAGATCTGGTCAAGGTTACAAAAAAATTTCTGCTGCACTTAAGGTTCCTAAGAGCACAGTGGCCTCCATAATCCTTAAATGGAAGACAATTGGGACGACCAGAACCCTTCCTAGAGCTGGCTGTCCGACCAAACTGAGCTATCGAGGGAGAAGAGCCTTGGTGAGAGAGGTAAAGAAGAACCCAAAGATCACTGTGGCTGAGCTCCAGAGATGCAGTCGGGAGATGGGAGAAAGTTGTAGAAAGTCAACCATCACTGCAACCCTCCACCAGTCAGGGCTTTATGGCAGAGTGGCCCAACGGAAGCCTCTCCTCAGTGCAAGACACATGAAAGCCTGCATGGAGTTTGCTAAAAAACACCTGAAGGACTCCAAGATGGTGAGAAATAAAATTCTCTGGTCTGATGAGACCAAGATAGAAATTTTTGGCCTTAATTCTAAGCGGTATGTGTCGAGAAAACCCAGGCACTGCTTATCACCCGTCCAATACAGTCCCAACAGTGAAGCATGGTGGTGCAGCATCATGCTGTGGGGGTGTTTTTCAGCTGCAAGGACAGGACGACTGGTTGCAATCAAGGGAAAGATGAATGCGGCCAAGTACAGGGATATCCTGGACGAAATCCTTCTCCAGAGTGCTCAGGACCTCAGACTGGGCTGAAGGTTTATCTTCCAACGAGGCAATGACCTTAAGCACACAGCTACAATAACGAAGGAGTGGCTTCACAATAACTCCGTGACTGTTCTTGAATGGCCCAGCCAGAGCCCTGACTTAAACCCAATTGAGCATCTCTGGAGTGACCTAAAAATGGCTGTCCACCAACGTTTACCATCCAACCTGACAGAGCTGGAGAGGATCTGCAAGGAGGAATGGCAGAGGATCCCCAAATCCAGGTGTGAAAAACTTGTTGCATCTTTCCCAGAAAGACTCATGGCTGTATTAGATCAAAAGGGTGCTTCTACTAAATACTGAGCAAAGGGTCTGAATACTTAGGACCATGTGATATTTCAGTTTTTCTTTTTTAATAAATCTGCAAAAATGTCAACAATTCTGTGTTTTTCTGTCAATATGGGGTGCTGTGTGTACATTAATGAGGAAAAAAATGAACTTAAATGATTTTAACAAATGGCTGCAATATAACAAAGAGTGAAAAATTTAAGGCGGTCTGAATACTTTCCGTCCCCACTGTAGTGAATGCAGTTTAGTGCGGTCTAATAACACTTTACGGTGTCTTGCCTTAATGCATCGTTTTACTGTGTCCGATCTCAATCCAGCCCTCTGCCTAAGAGCAGCGGCACTGCTCTCTTTCTCCTCACTGGACTACTTAGGCTCCATTGGCTCCTGTTGCTGTCAATCAAATCCAGTGAAGAGGGACCAGGGGTTGAAGCCGAGCCGCACTGTGTGTGTCAATAGATGCACACGGTGTGGTTCAGGATACAGCCTGCTTAAGTGGCAATAGCACATGGCTTGCTATGGGGGCACTGGGAAGGCAGAAGGAGGAGCCAGGAGCACTGCTAGGGGATTCTGGAAGAGTTAGATCTGGGCTGCACTGTGCAAAACCATTGCACAGAGCAGGTAAGTATAACATTCTTATTATTGTTTTTTAAAGCACCTTTAAAATTACTCTAAACATAAATCACTAAATGTAAGACTTTGCATACATTAAAATCTAGATGAATGAAAAAGAGTACCCCATTAAAGTGTAACTACACCTTACAACTGTTCTGAAGTACTAACCATGTTTTAGATAAGCATATGCTTGATTTTCACCTTTTAAATGGAATAAATCCAAATAAAAATATTCTGAACAAATATCAGTATAATTACAGTACATACAGATTCTAGGGAGACAGTGATAAATTAGTCACCTAGTATATTACACAATTACAATGCTGATCTTTCACATTCTTCGGGGTATGGAAAGGTTGCAATGCAGACACACATGAGGGGCACTAGACAAAGAAACGTTTAATATCAGCTAAATCTTCTATGTGATGCTTTACAGAGTTTTTTAATTAACCCCTATCCGTGTTATACTAAAGTGTAACACAATAAATGGTTTGCACAGGCTATTCAATGCTCGGTATCAATTTTATTACAAGTGGAAAAAAATTGGCATTGTTCCCAGAAGTTAGTTGCTGTGGCAATGACAGTCTGCCTTAGAACCTTGGTAACAAAATACAGACTACTGTGAAATAGCACCTAGACCTGCACACTAAATTTCTGTAGCACCACAGCACAGAAGCAATGTTTATGCAATTAGCAATCAATCTTTGCTGAACAAAAACTAAAGAAGTGTTCAATTTCTTTCTGTTACTCTTGAAAGCCTACGGGACTGATTTACTAAAGGTGAATACTGTTCACTCTGTCTCATTGGCAAGATCACAAAATAATGCTCAAGTGCTGATATACAGTATCTCACAAAAGTGAGTACACCCCTCATATTTTTGTAAAGATTTTATTATAGCTTTTCATGTGACAACACTAAAGAAATGACACTTTGCTACAATGTAAAGTATTGAGTGTACAGCTTGTATAACAGTGTAAATTTGCAGTCCCCTCAAAATAACTCAACACAGAGCCATTAATGTCTAAACCGCTGGCAACAAAAGTGAGTACACCCTTAAGTGAAAACGTCCAAATTGGGCCCAAAGTGACAATATTTTGTGTGGCCACCATTATTTTCCAGCACTGCCTTAACCCTCTTGGGCATGGAGTTCACCAGAGCTTCACAGGTTGCCACTGAAGTCCTCTTCTATGCCTCCATGATGACATCATGGAGCTGGTGGATCTTAGAGACCTTGCGCTCCTCCACCTTCCATTTGAGGATGCCCCGCAGATGCTCAAAAGGGTTTAGGTCTGGAGACATGCTTGGCCTGTCCATCACCTTTACCCTCAGCTTTTTTAGCAAGGCAGTGGTCGTCTTGGAGTTGTGTTTGGGGTTTGGGGGGTTATCATGTTGGAATACTGCCCTGCGGCCCAGTCTCCGAAGGGAGGGGATCATGCGCTGCTTCAGTATGTCACAATACATGTTGGCCTTCATGGTTCCCTCAATGAACTGTAGTTCCCCAGTACCAGCAGCACTCATGCAGCCCCAGACCATGACACTCCCCCCACCATGCTTGACTGTAGACACAAGACACACTTGTCTTTGTATTACTTACCTGGTTGCCCCCACACATGCTTGACACCATCTGAACCAAATAAGCTTATCTTGGTCTCATCAGACCACAGGACATGGTTCCATTAATCCAGGCTTCCTTCTGGGACCACAGATTTGATGCAGTGTGCGGCGTATGGTCTGAGCACTGACAGGCTGACCCCTCACCCCTTCAACCTCTGCAGCAATCATACCTCTATTTCCCAAAGACAACCTCTGGATATGACGCTGAGCATGTGCACTCAACTTCTTTGGTCGACCATGGCGAGGTCTGTTCTGAGTGGACCCTGTCCTGTTAAACCACTGTATGGTTTTGGCCACAGTGCTGCAGCTCAGTTTTAGTGTTTTGGCAATCTTCTTATAGCCTAGGCCATCTTTATGTAGAGCAACAATTCTTTTTTTTTCAGTTTCTCATTGAGTTCTTTGCCATGAGGTGCCATGTTAAACTTCCAGTGACCAGTATGAGAACGATAACACCAAATTTAACACACCTGCTCACCATTCACACCTAAGACCTTGTAACACTAATGAGTCACATGACACAGGGGAGGGAAAATGGCTAATTGGGCCCAATCTGGACATTTTCTGGGCCCAATCTGGACATTTTCACTTAGGGGTGTACTCACTTTTGTTGCCAGCGGTTTAGGCATTAATGGCTATGTGTTGAGTTATTTTGAGGGGACAGCAAATTTACACTGTTAAACAAGCCGTACACTCACTACTTTACATTGTAGCAAAGTGTAATTTCTTCAGTGTTGTCACATGAAAAGATATAATAAAATATTTATTGTGAGATATTGTATGTGCGGTTCCTAAGTGCACATGGGCAGGTGAAGTCAGCTGTGCATGTTAGCTTTATGATCAGCTGATGATCTAAAAGTGGTAGTAAGCTCAAAAACAAAAATAGAATGTTTTACAGTTTACCAATCATTAGATGTGGTGGTTGCACTAGTTTTCTTTTTTTAGGCTTTATTCCCTCTGTTTTAACCTGGTGATCTACCTAGTAGCACACCTCCTGTATTAGAGTGCCTCCACTCTGGATGAAGAAGCAATAGAGGATCCTTTGGACAGCAGTACTGGGGGTAGAGGGGAGTGTTATGCCTCCTACACATGTTCCGAAAATCGTACGACGGCTTTCGCTTAATAGTCGCAAGTAGAAATTGAATAGCTAAAAAAAGTCACGAAAATTCTCGTACGGCAGACATAAAAAACTGAAGTGATGTCATGTATTAGGGCTGAAACAACTAATCGATTAATGGACAACTAATCGATTATGAAATTAATCGATTACTATTTTCATAATCGATTAATCGGCCAGTAACATAATGGGGTTAAAAAAAAAAACTAAAATGAGCCCTTTATAGTGCAAATAATAGCTAGTGTAAATATTACTTTCACAGTTCTACAGTAAAAAAAAAAATGAACCCCTTACAGTAGTGATTATCTGCTTTTTTTGTTGTACTATAAAGGGCTGATTTTCGTTTTTTTAACCAGCCAGCATAAGGCTCGGTACACACCTATGCAGTTTGCTTTTGATCTGTTTCTGCAGTGCGTTTTGATTTTTGCTAATGTGATTTTGCCGCAATTAGCGTTTTTGAATTTTTTTTGGCCATTTTGTTGTTGTGCAGATTAAAAAAACCAAATTGCTTTCACTGTTCTTTCGTGGCCACCCCTGCATTTATGATCCCATTATAAAAGCCAGGCAAGAACCACCAGAGCCAAGGAGGAAGTGCCACGAAACTTGCTGCCCCAGTGGAACAGCTACACTAATCCCCAGATCAAGGAGAAAGTTACAGGACTTCTGTGTACAGCAGATATTTCTTACAATTTTTTAGAAGCCACATTGGGGGGCTTTGGTGTAATATCAGGGGTCTAAACAGAGAAAGGAGATTCAATTGTCACTAAACCCACATTATTAAAAAACTATCAATAAATGCTGTATTACATGTTGTTCATACTCACGCTAAGATTTCTTTTCTGTATTCTGCAAAAAACCTGCTTGATCCTGCTGTTCTCTTTCTCCCCCTTCTGTCCAAGTCCCCAATTCAGCTAGGGATTTTGAAGAGCAGTGTTGACAGCTCTGCACATGCTAACTTTTCAGTGAGTTTCTATGCTGAGCATTTCCTCCCTTATCACATCTGACAATAGTCACACATGTGGGCTTATACACAATGGTAAATGACAGCCCACTCCCTCGCTTGTCCTGCATGTCCACTAACCAGCTAAACACAATGGGGGTTGGATATTACATGTAGATTCATGGAGGCTTCACCTCGCTCTTATTCTAAGACATAAGCTGGAGGGGTGTGACACAGCCTGTAACTGGCAGAAATCCCATACCATTATATTGCCAAAAAATAAAAAGGATTTCATTTCAAATATATATTTGTATAACCAATTTAAAACAGTTTATTGATATTATTATTATTTTTTATTTTTTTGCTCTGTAGTCCAAAGGCAGTTTTTTTTTTATTGTGAACATGTGACCAGCAGCAGAGGACTAGAAGCTCCTCCTGCTTATGTTTCCCAGCAGAAAGGCTGAAAAAGAGCTGTGTCTTGTGACAGCTGTATATCGATTAGGAAAAAGGTACTTAGATTTTTTTTTTTTCAAATTAAAATAATTACAATGCCATCATCCAAATACAGAAACAGAAGAGACAGTGTAAATTAAACAGCCCTCAATCTCCAGCTCTGTAGCCTCAACAGCACATAATGAATGGGCAGGAATAGGTCTGTGCAGAGCTTCCCGTTCATTCATAAATAGAAGCACAGAAAACACAGTTTACCATTTCTCAGTTATGAATGAACAGTCAGTGATCAGTACGGATCACTGGTTCTATTCATTAAGACAAGGAAGGGGTCAGTAAATAACACATTTACCAGCCCCTTCCCTGCGCTCACTTCTGACAGATCCCCCACAGCAGCTAGCAGGAGAAGGGAGGTAAGAACTCGGCAGAGGGATGAGGGGAGAGGAGATGAGGGGGGCTGAGGGAGCACACAGGACCCTGATGACAGGAGGAGGTGGATAGGAGGGGCAGCATGTAGTTGAACCAATCCCCTCCATTTTTCAAAATGGGGGGATCAATTCATCTATATGCCACCCCTGCTGCCCCTCCTATCCAGGTATACAGGGGGGCTGCAAAGGCCCCCTGGAGCATTTGGCCGGGTTGCAATTGCAACCCCTGTGACCCTTATATGTACACCCCTACCCTGCATGCACGGCTGGCTCTCTATGTAGGAGCCACTTTGAAACCAAAATCCTGGGGCAGCATTTATGACACCAGCTTTAAGTGGAACATAGGCAAGAATTACAAGAGAAAGAAGCTGTATACTCAGTAAGCGATTAAATCAGCTGCTGAACGCACTTAAAAAAGGGAGGGTTTAATATCTATTTAAATCATAACTAAAGCTTATTTAGTTATCACAAAGGGGTGTTTTAAAACTCTAGAATGGAAGCAACAGTTCTGAGAAAAGTATTATTTATAATCTCTTATTAAGAATTTGTGAAAAATCACAGGAATGTTTAGTATAAAAAAATTAGTTAATAAGCAAATCACAAGTTTTCAAAGTACTGTATATCTAAATCATAAATGTTTTCTTTAGTTTTGGATTGTATTGATTTGTTCTTGGGGGTGCATTTATTTCTTTGTTGAAGCAAAAACCAGTGTGCACCTAAATCACATACAATTATATTAGTCACATTTACTGCACCTCCCCCATTTATCATAGTACAAAAAAGTTAGGAATATGCTGGTTAGGTCTATTTTCCCTGATTAAAACTGTTCTGCTTCTGGCTAATTTTGCACTGTTGTATCCTCTGCAATACCTTACATCTTGCAGTAAAATCCTTACCTGTGCTCACTGTCTCTATTAAATTTGGGCCTAACCTTGCTCATTAAAATTGTCCTGCTCCTGGCCAATCATACTTTGTTGTATCATCTGCAGTCTCCTAATTCTTGTAGTAAAATTCTTGCCTTCATTTTTTTATCTCTAGTACAATTTGGACTATTATCCCTGATTATAACTGTTCTGATACTAGCCAATTTTGCACTGCTGTATTCTCTGCAGTATCTTATAGTAAAGTTCTGTAATAAAAGCTCTTTGCTTTTATTACATTTCATTGCCTTGTTCACTAAAATTTTTTTGCTACTGGCCTATTTTACACTGTTTTTACACTCTTTACTCTTAGTACATTTCAGACAATTCTCCCTCATTAAAAATACGCTTAAACATTGCTGTATCATCTGTGGTCTCCTAATTCTTAATAGACGTTTGGTTACAAAAAAAAAGAAGACCAGTAGCATGCTAGTTTTGTATCAACAAGAACAGGGACAGCCATAGCAAACTACTGGCCCATAGTTGGCCTATTAATGCTTTATAAAAAAACGCATGTGTTACTGCTAGAACTACCTGACAAAAAGTTTTGTTTTTTTAACTGAAATGAATCATATTTGAGTGGTGCTTCTACATGCAAGCAAAAATCCATTCCTCTACTAAATATGCGCT
Source organism: Lithobates clamitans (assembly GCA_037952925.1). NCBI lineage: Eukaryota > Metazoa > Chordata > Amphibia > Anura > Ranidae > Lithobates > Lithobates clamitans. Next base: position 2,846,523 of record JBBGZY010001203.1, on the reverse strand, counting down.
ACTAGCATTAGCTAGTTGCAGTGGTTTTGCACAGAGTAGCCCAGATTCTCCTCTTCTCGGTTCCCTCTTTTGTGTTCCTGGCCCCTCCCTCCTGTTGAGTGCGCCCACAGCAAGCAGCTTGCTGTGGGGGTACCCAAGCCATGCAACAGCTCCCTGTGTCTATTCAGACACGGTGCCGTGGCCCGGCCCAGTCCCTCTCTCTCCTGATTGGTTGACTGACTTTGACAGTAGCAGGAGCCAATGGCGCCGCTGCTGTGTCTCAGCCAATAAGGAATGAGAGGTTTGGATGGCTTAGGTAAGTATTAGGGGGGCTGAGGGGGGCTGCTGCACACAGAAGTTTTTTTTATCTTAATACATAGAATGCATTAAGATAAAAAAACCTTCTACCTTTACAATCCCTTTAATGCCGCATACGCACGGGTGGACTTTCCAACCGGATTGGTCCGACGGACCGAATCTGGCAGACAATCCGACCATGTGTGGGCTGCATCGGACTTCCGATAGAATGTTTAGGTCGGAAATCCAACGGACTTAGATTTGAAACTTGCTTAAAATCTTTACGTCGTAACTCCGCCCGACTCAGTTCCTGACGAAAAGCCCGTTCGTCTGTATGCTGGTCCAACGGACCAGATACGACGTAAGGGCAGGGTACTGCATCTTGCGCTTGCTGCAATAGGAAAAACAAAGCAAGCACGGGGCATACCAGGCCCTTAGGTCTGGTATGGATTTTAAGGGGAACCCCCATGCCGAAAAAACGGCGTGGGGTCCCCCCCAAAATCCATACCAGACCCCTATCCTAGCACGCAGCCCAGCCGGTCAGGAAAGGGGGCCCGGTGACCACGCCCCCTTAAAATGTCATAGTCCCAGCATGCCCAGGGACTGTGATGTCTTAAGGGGGCGGGGTCACCGCCTATATAAGTCAAAGCGGAGCGCTCAGAGAGCATTACAGCCGGAGAGAGCGTCGTGTCAACATCAGAAGAAGAGACGAGGGAAGAAGACAAGAAGGCAGAAGGCAGAAGTCCGGGCCACTGCTAGCAAAAGAGCGGCAGAAGATAGCGGAGGAGCCAGCAGAAGAACCGAATGCCGGGAGAAGAGGACGGAGAGACCCCCGAAGTCAGAAGAAGACCCCCGAAGTCGGAAGAAGACCCCCCGGAGCTGCCTAATAAATTGCTTTAAAAAACTGTCTAGTGTGTTTTTTTTATTGACACTTTTTCCCTAGGTGAATGGGTAGGGGTACCATGTACCCCATACTTATTCACATAGGGTGGGGGCCGGGATCTGATGGCCCCTTATTAAAGGGGGCTCCCGGATTCCGATAAGCCCCCTGCCCGCAGACCCCGACAACCAATGGCCAGGGTTGTCGGGTAGAGGCCCTTGTCCTCATCAACATGGGGACAAAGTGCTTTGTCCCCATGCCCCCCACATGCCCCCCCATGTTGAGGGCATGCGGCCTGGTACGGCTCAGGAGGGGGGGCGCTCACTCGTCCCCACCCCCTTTCCTGACCGGCCGGGCTGCGTGCTCAGATAGGGGTCTGGTATGGATTTTGGGGGGACCCCACGCATTTTTAAGGGTTCCCCTTAAAATCCATACCAGACCTAAGGGCCTGTTATGCCCTACGACGGGGCTTGCAAGGTGTCAATCTAGCTGATAAAAGCATCGAGATTGACTTCCTTTCTAGTCCAGTCGTACCAGAGTCACGTTCAAAATGAACGAACTTGTCTGTGTGTGGCAAGCCCGTTCATTTGGAAAGTCCGCCGTAGCTCCGTTGGAAGTCCGTCGGGAAGGCTGGCGGACCTAGTCTGCCGGAAAGTCCGGTCGTGTGTAGGCAAGTGCGTTCTTTCAGAAAGTCCGTTGGAAGTCTGCCGGGAAGACCGTCGGACCTAGTTTCCCAGAAAGTCCAGTCGTGTGTACGCTGCATAAGGCTTCCCCCAAGCATGTTACTTAAAGGATTTATGTATTTAAAAAGTAGCTCTTGAAGCCTCATGAAATAAGTCTTTCCCTGCTGTACGGTATGTTTTGTGCATTGGTATATTGGGAAACTGGGCACATGGCAGTTCCCACCTTCCAGTGACTAGAATTACTCACCTCGAATTATAAAATGTGCAACAGTTTCAAACCAGCACAGGGGAAGCCATGCCATGGGTTTTTCTGGTTGCCCCCTACCTTAAGAGATTTCTGTAGAGAGATCACTCAGTTTGGACATAGAGGGGTAGATATCTCACCAAGACTAACAGGTGGGAAGATATCCGTATACACTAAAACTAGTCATCTGAGTGCACGGCTCTACTGCAATGATGACACTGAAACACAAGTGGAACTTATGAGGAGGAAAGCAGCAGGCTGTTGAAAAATGTCCCTGTCATATAATTCTGACAAAGATGCATGTTATCATCACCTAGAATGTCAGAAATGGCTAAGTGATGCTCCATATAGGAAGAATTCTTGCAATTATGTGCACATTTATACCTGCCATAACATCTAGTTGAGAGCAAGTAGGATGAGATTGATTCATCAGAAATAGCAATTTTAATAGTAATAATTTTGTACGCTAAATCATGGCACACATCCTTTCCTCTTTAACCAATTGCCGACCGCTGCACGCCGATATACGTCGGCACAATGGCAGTGGTGGGCAAATGGGCGTACCTGTATGTCCCCTTTAATTGGCAGGGCGCGTGGGCTCGCACTGCGTACAGCGTGACCGTGTCCGTGAGTCCGCCGTTGTCCCAGCGATCGTGTCACGGAGCCACAGAACAGGGAGATTCCTATGTAAACAAGACATTTCCCAATTCTGCCTTGTGACATGACAGAGATCACTGCTCCCTGTCATCGGGAGCAGTGATTGCTGTCATGTGAGTGGAAGCCCATCCCCCCACAGTTAGAATCACTGACAAGGACACACTTAACCCCTTGATCACCCCCTAGTGGTTAACCCCTTCCCTGCAGTGTCATTTACGCAGTAATCCGTGCATTTTTATAGCACTGATAGCTGTATAAATGACAATGGTCCCAAAATATTGTCAAAAGTGTCCGATGTGTCCGCCATAATGTCGCAGTCACGATAAAAATCGCAGCTCGCTGCCATTACTAATAAAAAAAAAAGAATAATAAAGATGTCATAAAACTATCCCCTGTTTTGTAGACACTATAACTTTTGCGCAAACCAATCAATATGCACTTATTGAGATTTTTTTAACCAAAAATATGTAGAATACATATCGGCCTAAACTGAGGAAAAAAAATGTTTTTTTATATATTTTTGCGGGATATTTATTATAGCAAAAAGTAAAAAATATTGCTCTTTTTTCAAAATTGGCGCTTTTTTTGTTAATAGCACAAAAAATAAAAATCACAGAGGTGATCAAACACCACCAAAAGAAAGCTCTATTTGAGGGAAAAAAAAGGACGTCAATTTTGATTAGGTGCAACGTCGCACAATTGTCAGTTAAAGCAACACAGTGCCGAATCGCAAAAAGTGCTTTTGTCAGGAAGGGGGTAAAATTTTCCGGGGCTGAAGCAGTTAAAGTTCAAAGATGACCAAATTAGGAATCTATTCTGACACCTTTGGGCTATCCAAAACCAATATGCTCCCCAAATTAGAATGCATCAGTTCAAACTGCATCTTATTTTAAGCCATAGCTGCTTTAATTTAGCACCTTATGCCGTGTACACACGGGGGGACTTTTCGGCATTAAAGGTCCGACGGTCTTTCCGACGGACTTTTGACAGACTTCCGACGGACTTTCGAACGAACGGACTTGCCTACACATGATCACACCAAAGTCCGACTGATTCGTATGTGATGACGTACGACCGGACTAAAATAAGGAAATTAATGGCCAGTGGCCAATAGCTGCCCTAGGTTTTCGTCCGTCGGACTAGCATACAGACGATCGGATTTTTCGACCATCTGACATCAGAACTGACATCATATCTGTGAGCCGACCCAAAGAGATTGTGGGATTAATAGTTCCTTAGAATGGCAATTACTCTGTATAACTATGCACCCGGACTTCATATCCCAGGGATCTTTGCTATCATCAGAGGGAATGCTGGGAAGAGCATAAAAGAGACCAGAGACGTGCACTACACTCTCTTTCTTCTGGTACACTCTCTTCCTCCTGCGCCTGGTGTGTGACGGATTACTCTGTTCCAAGAGGGTGAGGTCGCGGCCTACGACATTCCAACCTGGCCGAGAAGGGCCCATCCCTGTTTGCTGATCGTCAGGCATCTATCCAGCATCACCCTAATAGTCCAACAACCCGCACGTTGTGCTGTGCATCGGATGATCGTCTCGCGTGGAAGCGCTGGAAGGATGCCTCTTCAGGAATCGCTGTCCGGAAGGCATTGAATTGGCCTGGTCATTGGTGAGAGGGCAATTGCCCACCTTTACAAACCGTTCTTTGCTACTTCACTGGGACACTGTGCATAGACAGCTTTACCCTGGGGAAACACTTTACTGCATCTCTATTTGAACATTCTACATATACACCTGCCACATCAACCTTTTTCCAAGAAATATCATTACCTTGTTGCTGTACCTTTTTGGATATAGTTAAAGAGCTCCGACTGCTGGCGAAGACCATCAGGCCTTCAACTGGGAGATTACTGTCATTACTACAAAAAAGGCCCTCATACCCTTCTTGTTCAATTGATCTCTCATTAGGATTAGAAGTTGAATAGGCTTGCCTGGGCTTCCCCTTTAGAAGTCTTGCCAGATTTAATGCCAATCCTTTCAGGTCATGTTCAAGTGGTACTACCTTGTGCATATGTGTAAATAAGATACTGTTTTCTCCAGATTGTCTTAACTTGTATTATTGCAGAGGAATTCTTCTTTTGAACTAGGACTGTTATCTGAAGTTCAGTTGATCTATTACCTCCTTTGTGCGACAAAATCTTCCTTGAGTTATTCAGTAAACGTTAAGGCGCCTTTCACACGGAGCGAGCCCCCCCTCCTGAACTGTACCAGGGCGCATGCCCTCAACATGGAGGGTTGGTGCTTTGGGGCAAGGGGGGCGCCCTGCGGGCCCCCTACCCCAGAGCACCTTGTCCCCATGTTGATGAGGACAATGGCCTCCTCCCGACAACCCTGGCCGTTGGTTGTTGGGGTCTGCGGGCAGGGGGCTTATTGGAATCCGGGAGCCCCCTTTAACAAGTTGGCCCCCAGATCCCGGCACCCCACCCTATGTGAATGAGTATGGGATACATCGTACCCCTACCCATTCACCTGGGGAAGAAAGTGTCAATAAAAAAAACACACTACACAGGTTTTAAAAGTAATTTATTAGGCAGCTCCGGGGGTCTTCTTCTGACTTCGAGGGTCTTCTGCCAATTTCTGGGGTCTTCTGCTGACTTCGGGGGTCTCTCAGGCCTCTTCTCCCTCTCTCCGTTGTCGTCTCCGCGCTCTCTTCCTTCTGCCAGGCTCCTCCTCTATCTTCTGCTCTTTTGCCGCTCTTTTGCTAACAGAGGGCCATTTTGAGCCACATGATCAGAGGCCATAAAGTGTATTGTTGGTAGTTAGATGCTATGGTGATGACTGGTAGCACCAGTTTAACATTTTCCCTAACTCCAAACAAGTTGGGTTTACTTTAAACCCATGCTCAACATTCAACCCAATCAAGCTAAATTGGGCTAGTTTAAATTTGCTTTTGTGGGTTTTGATTTTCCAGTCATGCAGGGACACAGTTTGGGGACTGGATTTTAAAACTATGAGTGGGCTATAGGCCTACACTCCCCTTACCACACAATTGTAATTCTTGATGCTTTACTGGAAGTAACAGAAAGCTATGTACGTTCTATATACATTTTCATGGCAGTTTAAGTGCCTACCTGCTGCTTCTATGGTGATGTTACGTACAGTATGTCTTCCAGCTTGCTGTGATGGTATGCTGATGCTGATGACAGTTGCTTTGTAAATTACTTGATAACAAGTTAGGCTTTATTTATTACCTGTCAAATCAACTAACAAGCTGGAAATTAGCTTTTTTTTTTAATTTCATTGCAATCACGTATGATGGTGAAGTCATTTTTGTATTTCAAGATTTACATATTCATGCTTATTTTGGTACAGGAATATTAGACTGCAGTCATATAAGAGCCTATGACCTTTTCTTGGATTATTAATTTCCTTTCTTGCCAACAAGATGTTGCTGTTGACTGTATTGTTTTCCATGTGTTTATAGCAGTAATATACAGTGCCTTAAAAAAGTATTCATACCCCTGGCAATTTTCCACATTTTGTCATGTTACAACCAAAAGCCTAATTGTATTTTATTGGAGTTGTATGTGATATACCAACACAAAGTGGCACATAATTGTGAAGTGGAAAGAAAGTGATAAATGTTTTTTACATTTTTTACAAATAAATATCTGAAAAGTGTGGCGTGCATTTGTATTCAGCCCCACCCGAGTCAATACTTTGTAGAACCACCTTTCACTGCAATTACAGCTGCAGGCCTTTTTGGGGATGTCTCTACCAGCTTTGCACATCTAGAGAGTGACATTTTTGCCCATTCTTCTTTGCAAAATAGCTCAAGCTCTGTCAGATTGGATGGAGAGCATCATGTGAACAGCAATTTTCAAGTCTTGCCACAGAATCTCAATTGGATTTAGGTCTGGACTTTAACTGGGCCAGTCACATGAATATGCTTTTATCTAAAGCATTCCATTGTAGCTCTGGCTGTATGTTTAGGGTCATTGCCCTGCTAGAAGGTAAATCTCCACCCCATTCTCAAGTCTTTTGCAGACTCTAATGCCCTATACACACGGTCGGACATTCCGACAACAAAATCCATGGATTTTTTCTGACAGATGTTGGCTCAAAATACTGCCACCACATTTAAGGATTAAGGATTGGTAAACTGCAATACACTACATATTTTTTTGTTTTTTTATTGTATTTTTATTAAAGTTTTGTGATTTACAAACATAGCGTATGTTGCACAGTTAAAGCATAAATGAATTTTACAGAAAAGTAACAAATGCAAGTAGATTGAATGCAGGCGAAGATCAAGGTTGTAATCTACTCATGAGGTACGACAGACAGACAACAGATAACACGTGAATGCATAACTGTATAATAGTACAAAAGAATATACACCACGGGGCTATAGATTGTTAAGCTGTATATTTAGACTGAATCTGCAGTGGAGAAATGAGGGTATGTAGAGGCGGGTGCCCAAAGAGTATCTAAAGCTCAGTCGGGATTAGGGAGGACTTAACTCAGATTTGTCCCACAGATCCCAGATTTTGTCAAACCTGGCCACAGAATCATCCACTAAGGCTGTCATATGCTCCATTCTGCGAATTTCAGCAACAAACTTCAAAAATCGGTCCGCGGGGGGGGGGGTTTGGAAGGAGATAACCAGCACCCAGCACATTTGAACAACTCTCTTAGCAGCCAGTAGAACATATAAAGCTAATTTGTTTGAAAATTTCCAAGTTTCAGGAAAAGGCCTAGGATGAAATGAAATGAATCCCACGGGAGAGGAGACTCAAATATTCGTTGGAGCAGAGACATCACCATAGACCAAAAGGGTGTAATTAACATTGCCAGAAGATGTGGTAATGGTTGCCTCCTATTTTACCACATCTCCAACACAAGGAGGGTAGTGAAGGATCAAAGCGGTGTAGCACCTCTGGTGTCCTATACCAGAATAGTAATACCTTAAATGCTGTCTCTCTCTGAGCCACGCATCTGGACACTTTGGAAGTCAAGGACCAAATCTTGCCCCATTGTGGGAGAGAAATTGGCTGTTGTATGTATATATTAGTTACATAGTAAGCAAGGATGAAGAAAGACACCATCAAGTTCAACCTATGTGATTTTATGTCAGTATTACATTGTATATCCCTGTATGTTGTGGTCGTTCAGGTGCTGATCTAATAGTTTTTTTTTTTAATTATCAATGCTCCCCACTGAAATCACTGCCTGTGGAAGAGAATTACACATTCTAGCCGCTCTTACAGTAAAGAACCCTCTACACAGTTTAAGGTTAAACCACTTTTCTTCTAATTTTTTTAATGGCCGCATGTCTTATTAAATTCCCTTACGTGGAAAAGTTTTATCCCTATTGTGGGGTCACCAGTACGGTATTTGTACATTGAAATCATATTCCCTCTAAAGCATTTCTTCTCCAGAGAGAATAAGTTCATATGCTCGTAACCTTTACTCATAACTAATGTCCTCCAGACCCTTTATTAGTTTTGTTGCCCTTCTTTGTACTCTCTCCAGTTCCAGCACATCCTTCCTGAGGACTGGTGCCCAGAACTGAGCAGCATACTCCAGGTGCGGCCGGACCAGAGTCTTGTAGGGCGGGAGAATTATCGTTTTATCTCTGGAGTTAATCCCATTTTTAATGCATGCCAATATTCTGTTTGCTTTGCTTGCAGCAGCTTGACATTGCATGCCATTGCTGAGCCTGTCACATACTAGGACCTTTTCCGCCCTAGATTCCCCCAAAGGTTCTCCCCCCAGTGTATAGATTGCATTCATATTTTTGTCACCCAAATGCATTATTTTACATTTTTCCACATTAAACCTCATTTTGCATGTAGTTGCCCACCCCATTAATTTGTTCAGATCTTCTTGCAAGGTTTCCACATTCTGCAGAGGAATTATTGCCCTGCTTAGCTTAGTATCATCTGCAAATACAGAGATTGAGCTGTTTATCCCATCCTCCAGGTCGTTTATGAATAAATTAAATAGGATTGGTCCCAGCACAGAACCCTGGGGGACCCCACTATCCACCCCTGCCCATTCCCAGTACTCCCCATTTATCACCACCCTTTGAACTCGCACTTGTAGTCAGACTTCAATCCATGTACTCACCCTATGGTCCATGCCAACTGACCTTACTTTGTACAGTTAAAATAACAAAGAACAAGTGCGCAAAACCACAATTCCACAGCTTGATGGATAATGGTGACAACAAAATTAGAGCAGCAGCCAACATAAGGGGTGTCCTCACCCACCCTAATGTACAACGTCTTAATGGTAAAAATATGTGGCGCTCATCTAGGTGTACCATTCACAATGATAAATCAATTATAACGTAACCAGAAAAGAATGAGTATTGACTTATGCCTTATATCTGTTACCTAAAGGGGATGCAGCAACACCTACATACAGCTGCAGTGCACACTTTTACCTTCTCCTATGCAGGAGTAAACACAAACTAATATAAGATGTTTAGATGCTCGTGATTGGTCAGGATAGACAGTAACTAAAGATCACATGTGTGTGATATTCCTAGAGCTTAATAAATAAAAATTGATCAAAAAATAAATAATGATAGTGAGAAATCGTTGGCATAAATAAATTAACTTCATAAATAGATACAATGTGCAAAAAAATCCCCACTAATAAGTGATTGGGTGAAAAGCAAAGTGGCAAGGATATGCATATAATAATATAATCCTTAAAAAAACTATGATCCAATATCTTCAAATATAAAATTAGTGAATGCAAGAAAAAAAAACTGTGACAAATCTAAGTGATCAAGTCCAAAATAAATAATGCTTCATGCAGTGCGATTCTTGATATCCATATAAAATAGTAGCATGCCAGTAAGGTGACTTTGTGCTGAATTCACTTCACACACTAGTGCGGCACACAAGTGTTTCCCCCATTGTGAATGGTACACCTAGATGAGCGCCACATATTTTTACCATTACTTTGTACAGTAATCGTTTATGGGGAACTGTATCAAATGCTTTTGCAAAATCTAGATATACCACATCTACGGGCCTTCCTTTATTTAGATGGCAACTCACCTCCTCATAGAAGGTTAATACATTGGTTTGGCAAGAAATATTCTTCATGAATCCATGCTGATTACTGCTAATATTATATTACATTTTTGCTTTCGGGTTTAGATGAGCAATAAAGTGTAATTTAGCATTGGCCAATGTATACTAATTTGTACTCGGTTTACAATTATGGATGAGCTTAGGTTCAGTCTGAACTGGATTCGGTCTGAACTCGGACATTAGCAGTCCTTGCCAATGATCTATGGGAGGGAGAAACCGTATCATTTAGTTGACCATACCGTATACAAAGGGGTGGGAATGTTCATGATATCATTGACCTAAAATGGCCACATGGTCAAGAATCACTGCTTGTTAAATACGTCTTATAGTGTTATTGAGAGATCTATCACCTGATAAATCTCTTTAATATTAGAAGAAATAACACATAGCATATTGTAATATAGGGATCCAATGTACCTTTACTAAAGAGATTTTTTTGCTTATTTTCCACATGTATCACTGTTTTTTCCAATCTTTTAAATCTTCCTGTCATGTAGTTATTTTATTAAATTCCACCCTAACTCAGGTGTGTGTGTTGGGGGTAATCTGCTGCAAAGCAGTGAAGATAGTGTCAGAGAATACCAACCAGCTGTTTGGCTAATAGAAATGTTCATGCGCACATAAATCTCTGCAGAACGGCTATTAGGAATGTGCATGCGAGCGGGCGCTAACACAATAAATGTTGGCATGCGCACGATGTATGTTGGCGCCAGACGGTCTATTTAAGCATGCTTCTGCCTGTGCTCTAATGGTGACTGGTCTTCAGCTGTTCCCTGTGTCCTGTGTACCTCCAGTGTGTTCCCTTGGCTGCTGACCCGGCTTACTCCTGACCTGATCTCGGATCCTGCTCCTGTCTTGTCGCTAGTTCCTGAACCGGCTCATTCCTGACTTTGGCTCTGCTCCTGATTTGGTACCTCGTTGTCCGCCTGTTGAGGACCCTGGCTAATGCTATGACCACGCTTCTGTCCTGGCTTACCACCCTGTTCGAGTGTCTGCCCGGCTGTATGCTGCTGCAGTTCTGCACACCACTGAATATTCCTGCTGCAAGTCTGCTGAGAGTTCTGACAAGCCACATGTCCTGGCCCCACAGCGCAAGTGGAGTGCTTCCTTAATCTCAGCTGAACTACTGTGCACGGCTGCTGTTCCTGATCTGATAGTTCTCCTGCTGCCTTGGAATCCCATCTCCTGCTACAAGTTCCCTGATCTACATCTGCAGGCACTTGTGTTCCTCCTGTCCCTCGGCCCCCTCTGTTTCACTCCCAGTGGAGCCTGGGCTGGAGATACAAGAGAGGCCAACCTCATCATTTTAGTCCCCTTTAGGTGTGTGACAGAGTCTCATCAATGTTATTAGCATTTTTATTTTTCTCATAACTCAAACCTAAAAGTGGCAAGCTGTGTAATGATTTTTCTCTGGTAATTTAAAACAAAATTGATGTAGCACTGTACTGAAGAAGGATAAAAATGCTACAAGCTGAGTGGAAATTGAAGAAGTCATATGCAGCTGTCACAGTTAAAGTAAATTATCAATATATTAGTAAACACAGAGTACAGGCATACCCCACTTTTAAGGACGCAATGGGGTTTATTTACTCAAGCTGGAAAGCGCAAAATCAGGCTCACTTCTGCATAGAAACCAATGAGCTTCTAACCTCGGCTAGTTCAATTAAGCTTTGGTAATAAAACCTGGAAGCTCATTGGTTTCTATGCAGAAGTGAGCCTGATTTTGCACTTTTCAGCTTTAGTAAATAAACCCCATTGTGTCCTTAAAAGTGGTGTATGCCTGTATCAATATTATAAATATTTACATGGGAAAATTCTGTAATTAGAGTTATGAGTAAATATATATTTTTTCATTTTTAAGTTCTTTAACAGATTTTTGTAAAGATTAGCCTTTACCAAACATGACTTTTTTTTTTTTTTTATAAGATAAAAAATAAATAAAAATTACTCAAGCAACACTTTAATTCCATACAGTGCCACATTTACTAGTATTAGCACAGTAATGACTTATATTTTTGAACGATAATGGTACCTCTGGCAGCCGCATCGCACTTTGTCCCTCCTCTTATGATTGTTATTCAGGCAGCATACTCCATGCATATAAATGGGAATTGGTGGCTTTAATCTGAAAATTATGTACATAACTTATATTTGGAGTGGTTTTTGTAGCAATACACTGCAGCACTTTGGGTACCAAAAAATAACGAATTTTAATAAAACCTATATCCTCATCTGCCTGCCTGTTTATGCATAATGTACATTGTAACTCACATAGATTGAACCTATGGCTCATCAAATCTGACCTCTCACTGCTGCTCCAACTAAAGTGCCTATACTGCAGTGTGCGAACATATGAAAGGTAAATAAATCTTGTACATTAATTCCAAAAAGTGCCAAAGAAACAATTTCCCCAGAGTACATATTGGAGTCATTGTTATTTGGCTTCACCTTATAAATGCAGAAATAAAGTAAGGGCTGCATGAACATTGCCATTTTTATCACCCAGTTCCCCGAGTAAATTACTGTCCCTGTAATGCATCGTCGTCTTTCTATTTTTATCACCAAGGAACAGCAATATCAGCATGTAGAATGGAAATCCTAACATAGCTGTAATGCAAGATACACAATGTACTTTATGAAGGCAAGCCAATTTATAATTGTAGGAAGAAAGCATGCAAATAAACTATCTGGAAATATAACAAGCTGGTGCCTGTTGTGTTGGCTTTACAAGAGACTTAAAAATAACTGCTGAATTACAATTTTCTTTGGGATGTATTGGATATACACACTCATTAAGGCTTGTGGTTTGTTGCTGCTAATAAAATAATGCGGTTAGTTTGGCAGCTGTGCTTTCTTAATGCAAATTTGTTTTGTTTATTGGCCTGCTGGGAATATTTAAATTAAAGGACAAAATGGTATGTATTATAATGTCAGAATTTTCTTTTGGGAATTGACTTAGTGGGCATTAGTCTGCAGAGCTCTGTGCAAGGAGCAGTATAAAGGTAAGAAAAGGGATCCATCCGTCGAGCTCTCCTTACTTATTTTGCTAATAGCGATTAAGAAAAGTAAGTGCTGTTGTTTTAGAAGTTAATTGATCAACCTCTGTGTGCATTGTATTGTGCCACTGGTATAAGTGTAAAATGTTTTCATGAACACTGGCAGGGACGCTGCTGGGTCTACAAAAGATCTGGGGCTAGAGCATAGCAGTGAAGTAAAGAAAGTCATACGCTTGGGCGGGAATACACATGTATATAATATACATGTGTGTGTAATATATATATATATATATATATATATATATATATATATATATATAAAATATTGTTACATATCTGAGTGCGGACCCCATGGTTTGTTATTATTGATTGATTGGGTCCCCAGAGAGCCCCCCCTTACATTAGGGTCCCCAGAGAGCCTCCCTTACATCAAGGTTCCCAGAGAGCCCCTCTTACATCAGGGTCCCCAGAGAGCCTCCCTACTTACATCAGGGTCCCCAGAGAGCCCTTCCTTACATCAGGGTCCTCAAAGAATCCCCTTTTACATCAGGGTCCCCAGAGAGTCCCTCCTTACATCAATCATCCTAGTCCTTGGGTGTTCTTGCTGGGTGCTGTGTTTTGCCTACATCCTAGTCCTCTGGTCTCCCTGCTGGTTGCTATGTTCTACCCACATCCTAACCCTCTGGTCTCCCTGCTGGGTGCTGTGTTCTGCCCACATCCTAACCCTCTGGTCTCCCTGAAGGGTGCTGTGTTCGAAACACATCCTAAACCTTTGGTCACCCTGCTGGGTACTGTGCTCTGCCCACATCCTAATCCTCTGGTCTCCCTGCAGAGTGCTGTGCTGTGTCCACATCCTAATCCTCTGGTCTCCCTGCTGGGTGCTGTGCTCTGCCCACATCCTAATCCTCTGGTCTCCCTGCTGGGTGCTGTGTTCTGCCCACATCCTAATCCTGTGGTCTCCCAGCTGAGTGCTGTGCTCTGCCCACATCATAAACCTCTGGTCTCCCTACTGGGTGCTGTGTTCTGCCCACATCCTAATCCTCTGGTCTCCCAGCTGAGTGCTGTGCTCTGCCCACATCATAAACCTCTGGTCTCCCTGCTGGGTGCTGTGCTCTGCCCACATCCTAATCCTCTGGTCTCCCTGCAGAATGCTGTGCTCTGCCCACATCCTAATCCTCTGGTCTCCCTGTTGGGTGCTGTGTTCTGCCCACATCATAAGCCTATGGTCTCTCTGCTGGGTGCTGTGTTCTGCCCACATCCTAACCCTCTGGTCTTCCTGTTGGGTGCTGTGTTCTGCCCACATCCTAAACCTCTGGTGTCCCTGCTGGGTGCTATGTTCTGCCTACATCCTAATCCTCTGGTCCCCCTTCAGAGTGCTGTGCTCTGCCCATATCCTAAACCTCTGGTCTCCCTGCAGAGTGTTATGCTCTGCCCACCTAGGCTGGAGGGAGAAGAACACACACTCTTCTCTCCAGTTATCTTACCACACTCAAGCAGACAGGTGGCAACCCTAGACTTGGGGCTATGGGCCCCAGATTCAGGGCTATAGCCCCAATAGCCACCCCCTAGCAACGCCACTGAACACTGGTAAGCTTTAAAATGCAGCAAGTCTATACAGGATTTCTACACATACTGATTGGAATTGCAGATTAAAAAAATAAACTATAAACTATGTCCTTATTCTCCAATAATAATCCATAAAAATCCACTACGTAATAGTCCTGTAATCTATTTTTTCCTGAAATTGTTTCTCACTGTGGGTTTTGCTTCCTTATAATGCCAAATCTTTTCTTTTCCCCCCATTTCTTTTTGATTGGAGCAAGCAGTGCACATTAGTTGCAGTCATTTGCATTGCTCTATGCACACTAGACATCCCATAGTCTATAGGACATCTTGAAGGCAAGCAAGAGAGGGTGGCTACATTCCTATTTCCTACATACAGTGGGACTATACAGAATGAATGACGACACCTTCTAACAGCTAGTCAGATCTAAAAAGGAACTTGGAGATTTGAAGGAGGCTGGAGAGCATTAAAAGGTGCCTTTTGAGTTAGGAATACATGCTTGAATAGAATCTGTCTTTTTAAACCAGAGTTTAGTGTAATTTTAAGAAATGGGATCACACGCGTTTAATAAAAGACTGTTAATAAATAATATAGAATAGTTGGAAACCCCTTCATGAGGGGCATTTACATGACTGTCTCTCACCTTGGCACATTTCCTTGGAAGACACAGCCCACCAGTAGCTGTCAAATGGTTAATATTCATTGGTCTCCTTTCTCAATGTAAGAATAAGAACCGTTTGTATTTAAAGTGATTGTAAAGTCTCGTTTTTTTTCCCCTATAAAAATAACGAACATGGTATACTTACCTGCTCTGTGTAATGGTTTTACACAGGGCAGCCCATCTCCTCTTCTCCGGTCCTTGGCTCCCCCATCCTAACAAGTGCCCCCACAGCAAGCAGCTTGCTATGGGGGCACCCAAGATGAGCTGCAGCTCTGTGTGTCTATTCAGACATGGAGCTGCCGTTTGTCCCCTCCCCTGCACTCTCCCGTCTGGCTAACTGACTTTGATTGACAGCCGCAGGAGCCAATGGCGCCGCTGCTGTGTCTCAGCCAATCAGGTGGGAGAGTCAAGGAGGGCCGAGGGACTCATGAACATCGCAGGACAGAGAGGGGGCTCAGGTAAGTATTAGGGGGTGCTGGGGAGGCTGCTACACACAGAAGGCTTTTTATCTTAATGCATAGAATGCATTAAGATAAAAAACCTTCTGCCTATAAAACTCCTATAAAGTAGAACTATAGGCAAAACTACATATAATAAATACATTGACCTGTAGTAAAACTTGTGAAAATTTTTCAATAAAAAATTTGTTTTAAACTGACTTTTACCCATGAAAGTTATGATCATGTGACCTTTTTACCACCTCTTTTTTCTCTTGGACTACATTTCTCAGCACTCCTGGGCTCAGAAGGAGAATTTGGAGTGACTGGGTGGAGTTTAGTGTTGCTAGGGGTGATGAGCACCTGTTTGACAAGCTAAGAACTTGTTTATTAGGGGAGACTACATTTTGGTTATATCCACATCCCAGCAACTCCATGTAGTGATGTAGACACAGAAACTATGACGAACATGCCATCCTATCTGCCTGGAGGCCATAAAGGTTGTCACCAAAATACAAGAATTGACATAAGGCTTAATGACCTGGCAGGATCACCAGGTATTCTGTGGGTTATACTAGAAGGGTAGGAAAACCCAAGACACAAATTCTTTATTTTTAATGCTTCCCCACATATTGATTTTATTTTTTTGTCAAAATTTCCACAATTCTACTTTGTGTGTATCTAAAAATTGTAGGATATAGACAACAGAGACAGTTCTTTTTTAGCATGTATAATAAACAAGACTAAAAGAGGCCCTCAAAATGTATGTGGATGCTGCTTGATCTTTACCCTTTACTCCTGAGAATCACATTCTACAACCAAAGAAAATACAAATGTAGTCTGAATTTTAAATGACTTCTCTCAAAGCTGTCAGCTCTCATAGAAATTTTACCAATAGCAATTTGTTTTGCCCATTTATATATTTTATACAAACCTAAAACCCAATTCATCTCAGTTTATATTATTCTACTGTAGGAGCAACATTCTTATAGTTTACATCTACATATACTGTACACCTGCATACTATATACCCACCTTATCATTCTTGGCTAAATACATTGCCCAGGTTGCATTTTTCCAAACAATTAGATTGATCTACTACAGGATTTGAGACAGTTCACACAATTAAAATGCATGAAGGATTCACATCAATTATTCAATCATATGAAAAGAAAATCCTTGTTTACTTATTTCATCTGCAGATGATTATATAATTGAAGTGAATGTTTCCACAATTCACTGTGTGAACATCAAATCATTTTAGTAAATCAGACTCCTGTTCCCCCTGAGTAAACATATGGACAAGGGATTTATAAATATGCATGTGCATTCATGCTTGTAGGCTATTCACATGCATGTGTACCTGTTTGGCAGCTGAAACCTGGGTGTTCAAATTGTTTCCTAATATTCGATCACCATCTTGTTTAAGTAGATATAAACTGAATGATTTAACTTGCTAAATGAATGCTCATTTAAAAAAAATAAAACAAACAAAAAAATAAAACACCTGTTTTTATATTTTTTTCATTGTTTGTTGCATCCCAATACTGCTGATTATTTGTATTAGAAGAATAAGATTATACACTTTGGAAAGTGCATATACATTTTGCAAAGTGTACAATCACTTAGTTAATTAGTTAGTCAATAAGGTGGAGCTGCATTCACTTTCAATTCCCAATCAAGTGTAAGTTAAAATAAAGAACCAAAAAAAAAAAAAAGCTGGATTTCTGCTTGCAAGTGATTGGACGATGGATATTCAGTCCTTTAGGAAATCGATGCATTGCATACATCATGGTGTACTACTACAGCAAGACAGTATAGCAATCTCCTATGTTTGCACAGATTAGCAATTCATTTCCTACTGCACTGGTACTCACCCTTAGGGTATTGATTAGTTATTGCTCTATGAGTATCTACATATTTTCTACATATTTTCTTTTTCAACTCTTGCTTGTTTTTGTATGTCTTTTATTATTCAGCTGCTCTGGTGGTACACAAATAAATGATAAAGAACTTTATTCTCAGTTTGTTATGTAGTATTTTGTTTACAACAGCCTAGATTTTTTTTTAACTGTTAAGTAAGGAAATAACTGATATTCAGTATGACAGTAGATACATTTTGCAGGTTTATTTGATCAACAGTTAACACAGTATGCATTTTACCTGCGCTTTTCTATAAACAGTGAAATAAATTAGATGTAGACTTAAAATGACAGATAGTAGCTTGAGATTGAACCAGGCAGGCATCATCAATTACCTGTGTTTGTAATTCTGCTTTAGCTTATGCTAACAGTAGAGTTGTTGTAGGTGTGAAGACAGGGGTCAGAGCCCAGACCTCAGATTTACTGCCTCACATGTTATCCAATGAGAAATTAACTCTAATAAACATTTTTTTTTAAAAGGGATCACCAACTTTTGAGTTCAGTATTATCCTAGGTTACAGCAAAATGCAAGTTGATTGATCCATCAACATTAATGTTCCATTTACCGGATTAACTGGGCTGTGTGTGGAATAATTTACAGAGAATCATTAACTTAATGACTGAGGCTTTATATAAACTGCTTAGCCCGTCTGCGGGAAAATGGGTTTAATAAATCTGTATAAAAATCACAGATGACTCACAGAGAAAGCACTGATGATGGTCGTTGAAAAGATGGTTGACAAATTGGAAATGGACAAAAATGCACTGCTGATCGCAAGATCCAAGCCTGATATGTTGCTGTTTTAATATCTGGATTTTTTAAATTCATACATTTTAAAGAGATACAAAACAATTATACTATGCAATTACATAGTACATGAAAGTGGAACTTTTAGCATAAAAACTTCTCAATAGCCACAATGGGTGCAAATAATCTATGTGAGCATCGAATGCCTTTGCAGACTCAACCTTACTTTGTGAATGTAGTGCTGACGTTATCACAGTGCGGCGCATAGCGTAACCAGAGAGCAGAACTGTGGGAAGGACCCATTAGTTCCACCCACTACAGGCTGCCAGTAGAATAATACTGGGGGCGGATACAGGGATAGTCACCACGCAAAAGGAAAGATAGCAGCAGTGACTGGTCTATATTACAGGAAGCTCCTACACAGAGGCAATGTTGCACAGTTGGATTTTTGTACAGATCTGGAAGAAATATACAAAGCACATCAAGGTTCAAAGAAGAATACACATTCCTATTTATGCAATATGTGAGGCTCCCAGGGTTCAGTTTTAGAGTAAAGTAAACCCTAACTTGATGACATTTAGTTTGCTAAAGCACTGTGTATCAAAAACAATTGCATTTTTTTTATAAAATACTTTCTTCACTTCTTTTTAAATCATCTCAGTGCTGCTCATCTCTGGCAGCCTTTTTAGCGACGTTCTGTCTATATACACTGGGTCCAGCTTCTTCATGTTGATGACAACAGTGGACCATGCCAGTACATCATGTGCCAACTCAACTGTTGTAGTCCTCATCAAGAGCGCATAACAAAGTGACAATTGGAAGACAGTTGGCACCCTTTAACAAGGGTCGCCTGAATAAGAACCTTCACAGCAGTATTAACAGTTATTATTTTAAAGAAAATGAATTGAAAGCAACTCTTGAAAAATACTTTAACTGTTAATGCTTATATGAGATTTTAGTGGTTGGGTTGAGATATACTTTAAATGTAACACATTCATAACAAAGAGATGAAAAGAGTAACACAATTTGCCTTTGTCTAGCCAAGCAAGCAATTCAATTTTCGCTTTAACTTTCAAAGTAAGAGTAAAGGAGAGGGGCAGCACTGAAATAACTTACTTTCTATATCTTATTAACAGACACATTATCAATAATTTGAGGAAGTAAGAACATGAAAAACCAATAATTGCTTCTATTTTCAGGACATTGTTATTGAACCAGTATTGTAAAATAAATTTATTGGCAGTTGCCAAGGTATAATCTGGAATTGGTTGTTGTTTTAAGATTATCTAGTCTCCATCCACAGATAATACAAGGGGATTGCCAAGAAGATACGTAACTCTGGCGATCTGCTAATTGGACGATCTAACAGATTTATCAAAATTTTACAGAGAGTATTCCATAGTAGACCAAATATTATGAATTTTCGTTGATGATATCTTAGTTACACTCTGGACCAATCTATGTAGTAAGTCCTGTGGGCTAGAAATTATAATGAATACTTGTATAGTTCTGGTGCCTAACCTGTGTTCCAGGATCTGCATTCTTCTCTTTGGCACTTATTTTACCACCCTCAGAGCCCCAGCAGACAGTAGCAGTAATTAGCCAGTTAAGGAGAAATAATAATTAGACTTGGTTCTAGTAGTTATATGCTTTGGTTTGTTTATTTTGCACTGTCCATCCTTTTCTCTTTTTATGCTTAGTTTTTTTTTCTTACTAAAGAAACACCAAATATAATTTTTAAGGGGACTGTTGGAAGAACACATGAGGAAGCATTGACTTGTAGAGGGACTGTAGTAGCAGTGATATTCAGCAGTCTCATGTAATATGTCTCTAGAATGGCTCTCTTCAGGAGCATTACGAAATATTTTACAGCGCACACATACAAGAATGACATTTCCTGCAGGGCTAGTTAAAAACACCTGAACACCTGAACACCTCCTCTTCAGGAGCATGTCCTCATTCCCCAACAAATCCCATTGCATATCAGCAGTCTTTAAAGTGGACCTTCAGCACGATCCCACCTCTCCACCCCTCCTCCCATCTTCTGCAGAAATATTTTTTTTTTTTGTGATAGAATGTCCGCCCCACCTCCCCATGCACTTCACTCTCTCACCTTAGCAGGGGGTAGAGGAGGAAGGGGCAGGCCTGTCAGCGCGTCATTGGGAGGCATGCCAGCTGAACTCTCAGCTGGACAGCGCTAGATCCAGTGGGTGGGTGAGTATCAAAAGTTAGCAGAACTCACCACCAGGTAGGTAAGGCTTAAAAAAAGATTGGGGTGGAGGGTAAAGTTCTGCTTTAACAAACTCCTGTTACATGTCTGTAGTCTCTGAGAGCTCTCTGTACCATTACATGGATACACCGAATATCCTGTGCAGCCCTTTGATGGTGTAAGGCACTGCAATTGAGGCCACCAATATCAACTACATTGTTGGACACCTCAATATGAAGAATGGATGCATACAATCTTTATAAAATTATAATTTCTGATATAATTACTTCTATGTATGTACAGTATGTATGCTGTCTGCCTCCTTATGGAATCTTTTCTTAAATGTCTTTGTATCACCATGTATTGGCTGCCTATTTATCATTAGAAGAGTTTAGTTCCACTTTTGAACTCAAATTTGAGAACCCCCACTACATGTTTGTTATGTGCGCCCATGCACGAATCATACCTAAAATCATAACTAAAAGTAATTTTTTATCTTTCTAATTGTTTCTATGGTGAAAGCCTCTGGCAGACTGCAAGCTCAGAGGAACAAAGTGGGGACATTTCACTTATTAACATACAATGCAGAATCCAAGCCTCAAGATTTTTAACACTTTGTTAGGACAGACAGTATTCAAATCTAGTTTACAACTTAGATCTGCCAGCACAGTATAAGCAGGCTTAAGTATGGTAAACATTACCTCAACAGCCCACTCCTTAACATTACATAGGGGAAAGCTAGGTAGCTAATTTAAGCAAGTATTAAGTAAGGGCATTTAAAGGAGTGTGGGATTCTAACAGAACAAACATACACACTCACCTCCCTGGTGCAGCATCAGTGTAATGCTGCAGCTGTTCCCCACTGGCTCAAACACCAAAAACTGAGTGATCACATACTAATAGCTCATATCTCAATCTTTTTTAAGTAGAGAGCGGTGACTGTTATTTTTCTAGTCCACTTAGTTGCTGACATCCACTGAGCACATCACTATGTCAAAGCTAGATAAACTCAAAATTGATGTAATTATTACATAAGGTAAAATTAACATGCTTTTCCAGTTTTTCAGCCAAATTGGGACAGTACAGGCATACCCCACTTTTAAGTACACAATGGGGTTTATTTACTAAAGCTAGAAAGGGCAAAATCAGGCTCACTTCTGCATAGAAACCAATCAGCTTCCAGGTTTTATTACTAAAGCTTAATTGAACAAACTGTGGGTTAGAAGCTCATTAGTTTCTATGCAGAAGTGAGCCTGATTTTGCACTTTCTAGCTTTAGTAAATAAACCCCATTGTGTACTTAAAAGTTGGGTATGCCTGTACATTAAATTACACTACTCCAGCCTTCGCTGCACACACAGTCTCAACCTTTACTGCACCTGCAGTTTCAATCTCCACTGCACTCACAGTCGCAGCTTCCGCTGCACCTGCAGCCTCAGTCTCTGCTGCAGCCTCAGCTTCCACCCTTAAGCAACACCACAGTGAATAGACAACCATTAGGAAAAAGCATAGTGGATTCCAAGACCACCTTACAGGTTGGAGCCCTCCACAAGGAGGAAATGATCCTATCTCTTATCAGCTCTCCATTACTGCCTGTATTCCTTGGATATCCGTGGTTGCAACTACACAACTCCTTGTTCGATTGGCTTAATGGGAAATTAACCTCCTGGGCACATACTGCCAGCAGAACTGTGTACTTTGTCCCAAAAGACTATCTCACAGTTTACTGGCTTCTGTGTCCATACCTCTCACCTTGCCACATGGATGCCATGACTTTGCAGATGTCTTTTGCAAAAAGAGAGCTGAGGTACTGCCCCCACACCATTCTTTTGGCTGTGCAACTAACTTGATCCCGGATGCACCTCTTCTGAAGGAAAAGACATACTGGGGGTTTTTTACGAAAGGCAAATCCACTTTGCACTACAAGTGCAAAGTGCACTTGAAATTGCACTGAAAGTGCAATTTCAAGTGCAGTCGCTGTAGATCTGAGGGGGACATGCAAGGAAAATAAAAAAAAAACACATTTTAGCTTGCACATGATTGGATGATAAAATCAGCAGAGCTTCCCCTTATTTCAGATCTACCCCTCAGATTTACAGCGACTGCATTTCCAAGTGCACTTTGCACTTGTAGTTTGCACTTGTAGTGCAAAGTGGATTTTCCTTTCGTAAATAACCCCCACTGTATCCTTTGTCTCAGCTCGAACAAAAATCTGTGGAAGAATACATTTAGGACAACTCAGAGAGAGGCTTTATCCATCCCTCTTTCTCTCCAGTGGGGGCTGGATTCTTCTTTGTGAAAAAAAAAAGATGGTGGATGCCATCCATGTATATACTATTGAGGTTTAAATTCAATCAGTGTTAAGGACTCTTACCCTTTGCCCCTTATCCTGGACCTGCAGGGGGGCCTATAACCTGATCTGCATACGAGAGGGTGACAAGTGGAAGACGGCATTCAACACTCGCAATGAACATTTTAAATATCTAGTAATGCCTTTCAGGCACTGCAATGCCCCCGCTGTCTTTCAGAGTTTCATGGATGAAGTGTTCCACAACTTCAGAAACAAGTTTGTAATGATCTATCTGGATGACACCTTAGTCTTTTTCAAGACAGTCCTGGAACACATTTCCCAAGTGAAACAGGTACTACAGCATCTGCATGTGAACCACCTCTACGCAAAGATCATAAAATGTAGCTTTCATTAGATCTGTATACAGTTTCTGGGTTATATCATAAGCCCTTTTCAAATGAACCCTCAAAGGCTTGTAGATGACCTGCAGTGGCCACAGCTGAACACCTTGAGTGGGCTTTGAAGCTTTCTGGGCGCTGCCAACTATTATAGACGTTTTATTAAAGGTTTTGCCACTGTTCTCACACCTCTTACTGCCATGACTAAAAAGGGATCTAATTGTAAAGTCTGGGCCCCTGAAGAAGTGTCAGCCTTCCAACAGCTAAAAAAAATTTAATGTTCAGCAAGGCCCCAATCCTTCAGCATCCAAACCCAATACATTGTTGAAATGCATCAGAAGTTGGGGCTAGTGCAGTGCTATCACAAAGGCAACCAAAAAACAGGTAAAATTCATCCAGTAGCCTTTTTCTCTTAATTTTTTTTTCCTGCTGAGGTTAATTATGATGTCGGAAACCGAGAACTACTGCCAATTAACCACTTCAAAACAGGGCATATTCCCCCCTTCCAGCCCAGCTGTCGCATTTTTAATCACAATTTCAAGGTCATTCAACGCTGTACCCAAGTAAAATTTTAACAATTTTGTTCCCACAAATAGAGTTTTCTTTTGGTGGTATTTTATCACTACTGGTGTTTTGATTTTTTTCTAAACAAATAAAAAAAGACAGAAAAAGAAAGAAAAAATGTTTTTCCTTGTTTCTGTTATAAAATGTTGTAAATAAGTACGTTTTCTCCTTTACTGATGGACAATGATGAGGCTACACTGACGGGCACTGAAAAGACGGCACTGATGGGCACTAATGAGGTGACACTAATAAGGTGGCACTGGTGAGGTGGCACTGATGGGCGCTGATGATGAGGCACTAACATGCAGCACTGATGGGCACTGATAGGCGGCACTAATAGGTGGCACTAATATGCAGCACTGATGGACATTGATAGGTGGCACCAATGGGAACTCATAGATGGCACTGATGGGCACTCATAGGCGACAATGAAGGGCACTGAAAGGTCGCAGTGATGGGCACTTACTGTATAGGCGGCACTGATGGGCACTTATAGGCGGCACTAATAGGTAGCACTGATGAGGAGGCACTGGCAGGCATTACTGATGGGAACTGAGCGGCATCTATAATGGACACTGATTAGCACCTCTAATGGGCACTGATTCGCATCCCTGGTAGTCATGGGTGGACATACCTGGTGGTCATGGGTGGGCATCTCTGGTGGGCATCCCTGGTGGTCATGGGCGGGCATCCTCAGTGAGTCTGCACTGATAATCAATCAGCACAGAACACCCTGTCAGCAGAGCAGCCGATCGGCTTTCCTCCACTCGCGTCTGTCAGTGCGAGAGGAGGAAAAGCCGATAAACGGCTCTTCCTGTTTACACTGTGATCAGCTGTGATTGGACAGCTGATCACATGGTAAAGAGCCCACTTCAGAGGCTCTTTACCGAGATCGGAGATGCGGTGTGTCAGGTGTGCAATTGCGGCTTATCCTGCTGGATGTCATATGTCCACTTTCTGGCCGTCTGAATGGAGGAATTTCCTGGAGGGGAAATTAAAGCCTTTTTCAATATTGATTGATCACAAAAGCCGTCTGAACGTCTGAATTCACGTCAAGAGCGGTGGGCTCTTTCCTTCTCCCGTTTCAACGTTATCCTTTCTTAAATTCCAGGACACAAGAACAAAAAAGTGGATGCTCTGCCCAGGCAATTTGAGACTTTCAAAATAACTCTGGCCACCAAGCAGTACATAATTCCACCTAAAAAAATCCTGGCACAAATCTCTACAGCCCTTTCACAGTAGTTGCAGGAAACCCAGAAGCATGTTCCCTGAGGTCTGAAAGTACCTTCTGGTTGTCTGTTTGTACCCTCTAACCTCAGGAAAGCTTGACTTCTTTGGGCTCATGATGGTGTACTGTCCAGTCATCCTGATGTCACAGTCACTTTAATGACTTTAAAGCATCATGTATGGTAGCCAGGGATGAAGGGACGACTATGTAGCCACCTGTCCAACTTGTGCCACTAATAAGACTATCCACTGTCCAGCTACAATCCCTCACCACACCTCAACAGCCTTGGACCTATTTACCTATGAACTGACCTACCCAAATGTCCTGAAATGATTACAATTTTGGACAAAGTGGATAATTTTTCTAAAATGACTCACTTCGTGCCACTGTCTGAGCTACCTACTGCCGAAGCACTCTCTACCCACTTTTTGTCTCATATTGTAAAACATCACAGAATACCTACCAACATCATGTCTGATCGGGGTTCCCAGTTCATCTCCCGATTCTGAAGAGCCTTATGTAAAAGGTTGGGGGTAACAGTGTCCCTCTCTACAGCACTGCACCCACAAACTGTCGGCCAAACCGAACATATGAACTAGACCTACTTTTGGCAGTATGTTAATTCATTACAGTCTGATTGGTCTGAATATGTGCCCTTAGCTGAGCTTTCCATTAATTCCCACTGGCATGATGCCCTTCATAACACACCTTTCTATGTAGCTCTGGGCTATCACCCACGTACTTTCCCCAGCGCTGCAGCCTTCTTTTAAAATACCGGCAGCAGACCTACGAGTAAAAGACATCTTACCACACAGGAGAAAGGTCCGCCTACTTTTTCATAAGACAGCAGGCAAATATAAAATTTACTCTGATGAAGAAGGTGCCATATACCTCTGTATGTAGTGGGAGACAGAGTGTGGCTATCTGCCAAGTATGTGACACTGAAGCAACCTTCTTTCAAGTTGGGCCCATGATTCATCAGCCCCTATAGGATCATTTCTCATCTTGGTACAATCTCTTACCACCTGAAAATGCCACCTTCACTCCAGATACACACAATTTTTTATATCTCGGATGGGGTCCCTGTCATGTGCCTGGGTTTGAACACGGGTTCTTCCAGCTTTGTTTTGTGGTCCTGTTCACTCTGCTACTGGGGAATCTGACACTCTGCAGCTTACACTCTTCTTAGTACATCTGCTCCTGGGACTCTAGCTCTACCTGCCTTCCAGCTGCAGTCAAGCTACATTAACCCAGCTTAATTTGCAGGACTTCCTGTGTACTGTGCATGTTTGTTGGTCCTGTTTACCTGAGTGTGTGATATACTGCTGAGTTACTGAACTTCTGGACTTTGACCTCTGCCTGTTTCCTGGATTACTCTCTTTGCCTGACGATTCTATATTACTCTGCCAGTCTGTGTATAACCCTGCCTGCCTCCAACCATGCATCTGGATAATGACTTTGTACCTTGCTGTCAAGATTAGTTGCTGACCCGGCCTGCCTGACTACGCTAACGCTTAACCCCCAGCCAAAGTTTCACTCTGGACTAAATCTTTTACAGATGTAGCACCCTGATGTTTAGGCAGGGTTGCTCCTAAATTTACCTGACAGGTGTAGTTACCTTGGCACATTGTTAGGGAACAGTTGGTTTTGCCCTAAATTTAGAATTGCTGCACTTCTCTCTTCTGTCACTAGATGGCCAGGTATCTGGTGACATTGGATAAGACAAGGGCAAAGCAAGGACAGATTATGAGTATATGGGGTATCTCAGCCAATGGGCAAGGGTTTACTTGAATCCCTTGGCCTGCTGGGAGGACCTATATATTTGCGTGGAGTCAGGTGATCGAGGTTCTGTACCACCTGGACGGCTGTCTGGGTGGACGTGTGTTGTGCTAGGTGGGCTGCTAGGCTGGAGTCTGGGCCTATCCCGGGTACATCTGGCTGCTAGGCTGTCTGAGGGCCTATCTAGAAGCAAGAGAGCAGCGTAAGGTTGGGACTGCGACTTGCAGTCCAACCAGAAGTGATGTTTCTGCCAACCGGAGAACCTGTTGTGGTCAGAGGTAGAGGGGAAGCTGTCGCCACTAAAGGACCATCCACCTTATTACCAGGTACCATAGTGAGTAGCTGAAGCAAGTACCGGAGCAGTATTCTCACCAACCGGGTATAGTGAAGAATCTGGAAACTTCAGCAGGTTCCAAGCCAGGGACCCAGCCAGTGGGGTGATGCTTGAGAAGTATCTGGAGTGCCAAGCCAGGGACCCAGCAGGGACACGGGGCTGATGCTTAAGGAAGATACTAAAGTAAGAAGATTGAAGAGCTCATAGGATTCAGTGGCAGGGAATCAGCAAGTCTAGTGAGAGAGACTGGGAGCTCAGTGGGCTTAGAGACTACAAGAAGTGACTGTTTAAAAGTAAACGGAGTTTGTTACAACTTGTGTTAGGAACTGTTCTAAGACTGTTGCCATTGGAGACAGCGCTCTCCTGCAGATGTTGTGTCTTGCTGGATGCCTTTCCCTGCATGGCTGTCTACCTGTAGAAGTCTCAGAGTCTGCCAATTAGCATTGCAATTACCTAAGGGTGTCCTGGCCCTAAACCCCCTCTCCCACAGTTCTGTTCAAGAGAAAATAAATCTCTTTGCATCCAAGAAGTGTCTGGTGCCCATGCCTCTAACTTACACTACACCCACTAAGCCTTCTAAGCCTTACAACCCACTCTATATAGAAGGATGTCAGCTGTCCCTGACTCTGGAGGTTCTCATTAGAATAAAGGAGGACGGGGATCTTGCTACACAGTAATTAGACTGTAAAAACACTCTCATCAGCCATTATTGTCAAATGTACTAATACTTGCTGACTTCCAGGAAGTGAACAACAAATCAGTTGGGTTGGGTATTCTTTGCAAAACTAATTTTCAGCACATTCACAAAGTAGAATTCCAAGATAACCCAAACTAATTTTAAAAATACTCCTAACACCTATGCTTGCCAACTTGTGCAAGGATGATGCATATACTTACCTATTTTCATGCTCGACAATGACTAGAAAAGCCTAGAATGGTGATGTGATCACTCATAGGTTCATAAGACCCATCCATTTTTGACATTCCCTCCTCTCCCCTGAAAATGCCGCTGGATGACACAAGGTCACGTGACCAGATCAGAGCGATCTGAAATTAGGAAAGTATATACATCTTTCTTATAGACGTTAGCAAGCATAGGTGTTAGGAGTGGGGAGGGAGTATTTTTAAGATTAGTAAGGGTTATTCTGTTTTAAGGAAAATTCCTTTGCACAGTGAATAGCCTATTTTCCCTTTTTAAAAACAACCCCATTGCTACTTAGATCTAAATGTAGTTGTTGTGTTACCCACCATTTTTTAATTGGACATAGTCCAATAGGTGTCATTTACTCCATGGTTTGCCATCCACCTTGGATTGTAAACACAGTAATATTGAAAGTGATGTAATACCTTAACAGTGCCAAATTGTAAGCGATGCAGCAATTTCCATATTCTCTGGCATAATTAATAGAATGTGTGGTGGGGGGTCCTGCTTAAATAGCAGTTTGAATGGGCACAGAAACAGTGCCCCCATCTTTTCTTCTGAGGAAATGTTGCTTGAACATGTTACACATTATAGCAGTAACTAAGCATTTTCCTGTTAAACTCTGGAACATTTTGGGTATAGGTCATATATGGGTCAATGGCTATTGAAATCTTGAATTATTTTATGTGCATTGCACTATATTTTTGGTATTAATACTGTACTTCTTTTTTTAGATATGTTGCTCAGCTTAACATGAACAGTGATCAGGAAGTACATATTAGAGATAAATAATATAAAAACATAAATCTGCTTGATAATTGTATTTTTTATGGGATTATTTGTTTGCTGTACTGTGTACTTTATATGAGCCCTAATTGCTGAATTATACTGGTGCGAATCTGGATCTGAAAATTATATTCCCTAGGATTAGCTGATGTCCACCTGAATATACTGTATTTACTTGCTATATTTGCTTTTATCCTATGTGTTTGGTTTATTTTTTAGTAAAGAAATCATTATTTGACTATCTCTCCCTGACTACTGTACAACCACAGGGGAGGGGGAGGGAGAAGGAAAGGGTATTGGAGTACACCACTTCACCAGTTTCTTGCCTTCACTAGTATAATATTTTCTTTTCTATTGTGAGCAAACATTAAAAATGTATCTACACACAAATGAACTATAACCCAACAAGAATCACCAGTCTAATTACTAATAAAAATAAATTTTTAAACAGGAAAGGGAAAGATGTGTTGTCCACATGGCCATCTGTGGGTTCAGAAGTAAGGGAATTATTGTTTGTATGTATAAATGAAATAAAGCATATTTTTATTTATTTTAAATTGTGTTTCATTTAACGGCATTGTGAAATAAAATTGTTGCTAATGACAATAATGATAGAAATAATACCAATGACAAATATGAAATAAAAAGTGGTACATTTGTCAATCTTTATGACTAAATAATGTATGTAATGTAGACTTATTTGAATGTATATATAAAGATAGTGACTTGGTGAACCAGCCTAGTCTTCACTACTAGGCATATTCTGTGAAAATTAGCCTGTATTCCTATTAGCTTACAATTACTCTACCTGACTTCATATCAAAACTTTATATTAATTCTAACTACATGACTTTGGTCATAGATTGTGCTACATAAAACCATCAGTAACAGAAATGCAGTATACATGGTTTATTATAGCACTGCTCAGGTTCCTTGTCTATTATTGATCTATAGATGAAAACAATATATTTTCTTCAAATTCTCTGCTTTATGTATACCAATTATGACTTGCTTTCATAAAGCTTTATAAAAGTACACATGTGAAAAAACGTACCATTGCAATAGCAACCAAGTCTTTACTTGAAACATAAAATTTGGCCAAGGTGGAAAAAGTTACAGCTATATGTTACAGTTCAGTGGCCATTGAACTAGATCTTAAAATAGTTTCTGACAGAGGTCATACAAAGGTTGGATGTGCAATTGTGATATAATCTAGCTCCACCAGCGTGTATCTCATTGCTATACTGTGTGCAATGTTCCCTGTCACCACTAATGCCTCCGCTCCTAACTGGAAATGAATGTTCTACAATGCACAGGAAATTCATGCTGTTTATAATGTGAGCACCAATGTTAGAGTGCAATTTCCAGGGATGGTAACTGCTTGAAAGGCCATTTGCCAATGTGATGTGACTATTTTGACACTGGCTTTTTGGATAATTAAAAAGCAACTTCAGGCAAGGTGCAAAGTCAGTCTGTGAAGCTTTAAATTACAAAGGAAATACACAAACTGTATTTAAAGTGCACTTGTAGCAAGTTTATTTACATATACTAAACAAGCAGAAAATATACTTTAAAAATAAGCCATCACTGACCAATATAGCTTTTTAACTCTAGGCATTGTTGAGAAATTGATTTTCAAAATTAACAACAGAAGTCTTAAAATCATAGCCCCTACCCCTCATTGCCCCCTCTATAGCAGCAGAAATTTGGCTTCCAATCTTCTATTGTAAACAAGCATTATTTCATATTTAAGATTTGGCCTTAAAGGTACAATGAAGTCACAATACTATACTACTAACATCATAGGTTGTTACCCGCTCCATCTTTGGTCGGCTTAAGTGTAATTTCTGTCTGCTGCCGCCTTGTTCCTTTTCTATGAGCATGATCCTCAGCTCTATTTCTGTGTGCTTTCAGGGTTCTTCTCAATGAGCTCTGCAGAATATTTCTCCAGCTTCCCACCCCCTGAAAAGAAATAAGAAAATTTGCGGGAAAAAAAGAAGATAATATATATATATATATGCCCAGCATAAATGAGTACACCCCTTTGAAAAGTAAGATTTTAATCAATATCTTTATGAACACAAGAACAATTTCCATTTCCATAAATTTGATGAAACTGAGTTTTATAGAGCATTTGTTTAGCTCATTACATGAAAGTAAGTTTAATAATATAGCTTAGATTACAAAATCTTCAGTTTTACTCAAATTAGTTGAAGCAAAAATTAATACATTCCACGACAAAAACTACTACATCTAGTATTTTGTATGACCTCCATGATTTGTAAGGACAGCACCAAGTCTTCTAGGCATGAAATGAACAAGTTGGCGACATATTGCAACATCTATCTTTTTCTATTCTTCAAGAATGACCTTTTTTAGAGCCTGGATGCTGGATGTAGAATGATGCTTAACTTGCCTCTTCAGAATTCTCCATAGGTCTTCGACTGGGTTCAGATCAGGAGCATGCTTGGCCACTGAATCACTTCCAACCTGTTCTTCTTCAGAAATGCAACAGTGGCCTCAGATGTGTGTTTTGGATCATTGTCATATTGGAAAAGTGCATGAAAACCAAGGCCACTGAGTGATGGTAGCATTTTCTCTTTCAATATAGACCAATACATCTGTGAATTCATGATACCATCAATGAAATGCAGCTCCCTGACACTAGCACCACTCATGCAGCCAGAAAGAAGGACACCACCATGTTTCACTGTAGGCACCATGAATTGTTCTTGTATATTAATTGATTAATTAGGGATGGAAGCACGTGGTAATGCTCTATTTGTTTACAATCAATATACCTTTGCATCCCATTGACCTGTTTAGCCTCCCCTGTTTTTATCTATTTTATTTATTTATCTACTTCCTTGTTAGCATTGTTTTGGTTATTATTATTGACTTATGTTTTGTAATTTTCCCAGTCCGTTCTGGACATGTGGCTCTGGTCCGTTGATGTGTTGGTGTTCTGTGTGGTCTGGCTGCCATGCCGTCCTCATGTATCTCCACTTCCGGGAGCGTGACTCGTCCTGTGGTTTTCCTCCCATCCCCATGCCTCATCTGACATCTGGGGAGCGGATCAACCGCACTGCACGTCGACGTCACACAAACCACGCTGGACATGCAGAGCCTATCTGACGCCGTCGCGCCCATGCAGTCACACCCATTAAAACCAGGTATCTGCTCCCCCTCACCCTGAAAGGGTCCAAATGTAACACCGGAGGGGAGGAACCAAATAAGCGGAAGTTCCATTTCTGGGTGGAACTCGGCTTAATGTGAATAACTTTTGGTGTGATTTACCAAATGACCTGACATTTTCAGAATATATTGGCATAGATAGAGTCTTATATTGTGTGAAGTTTGGGGAAAATTGGTTAACATCTAAGCTCTTTTTTGTACATTAAGCCACATTAAGCTCCCCAAAAAAACAAACTTAATGTCCCTAGTTTGCCTTGTGTGAGACCAAAACCCATTAAACTACTTGGATAGGTTTGGGAAGTTGAGAACAATTGATTGAGGTGTAGGCACATTATGGTATAAGCTCTTTTTACATTAAGCTGTTCTCATTAAATCTTTTAGCATTGTAAAATATAGCTTAATGTGAATAACTTTTAGTGTGATTTACCAAATGATCTGAAATTTTCAGAATATGTTGACATAGACAGTCTTCTATTGTGTGAAGTTTGGGGGGAAATTGGTTAACATCTAAGCTCTTCTTTGTACATTAAGTCACATTAAGCCTACAACTCTGTCTCCTCCTCTCCATTGCCCCTTTCTGTGGGGGTCCCCCAAGGCTCTGTTCTTGGACCCCTTCTCTTCTCTATCTACACCTCCTCCTTTGGTCACTTGATAACCGCCCACGGCTTCCTATATCACTTATACGCTGATGACACCCAAATCTATCTGTCTTCCTACTCGCCTCACTCCTTCAGTCTCCTCTTGCATTACTAACTTACTAACTGACATATCAGCATGGATGTTGCACCACTTCCTTAAACTAAATCTCTCTAAAACTGAGCTATTAATATTCCCTCCTGCCCGTGTCCCCCTCCATGACTTTGCCATCAAAATCAACAATGCAACTATCAGTCCCTCCCCTCACACCAGGGTACTAGGTGTAATCCTAGACTCTGACTTGTCATTTCAGCCTCAAATCCAATCATTGTCAAAAGTTTGTAGAATTCACCTCTGTAACATCTCTAAAATTCACCCCCTTTATAATGAATGAAACCACCAAGCTCCTCATTCACTCCCTTGTTATCTCTCGCTTTGACTATTGCAACTCCCTTCTCATTGACCTGCCTCTCCATAGGCTATCCCCTCTTCAGTCTATCATGGATGCTGCTGCCAGACTTATACACGTTACCAACCGCTCAGTATCTGCCAACTCTCTCCTCCAATCCCTACACTGGCTCCCAATTACCCAGCAAATTAAATTCAAAATACTAACCACAACATACAAAGCCATTCACAACTCTCCCCCAAGCTACATCACCAATCTTGTCTCCAAATATCACCCAAATCGTCCTCTCCGCTCTTCTCAAGACCTCCTGCTCTCAAGCCCTCTCATCTCCTCCTCCCATGCTTGTCTCCAGGATTTCCCCAGAGCCTCTCCCATCCTGTGGAACTTGCTACCTCAACCTGTCCGGCTATCCCCTACCCTTGCTACCTTCAGGCGATCCCTGAAAACTCATCTCTTCAGGAAAGCCTATCACGTCTCCAACTAATCTCCTACCACTTCCAACAGCTCATTCCCCACAGTTACAACCTTTTGTACTACCTGCCCCACCCTATTAGATTGTAAGCTCTCCTGAGCAGGGCCCTCTTAATCCTCTTGTATTTTATTGTATTATAACTGTATTGTCTCCCTTTTATATTGTAAAGCGTAAACTGTTGGCGCTATATAAATCCTTTATAATAATAATAATAATAATTAAGCGCCCCCAAAAACAGGCTATGTCCCTAGTTTTTCTTATGGAACACTGAAATGCATGAAGCTTCTAGGATAGGTTTTGGGACGTTGATAACTTAGGCTATGCAAAGTTTCAAGACAATTGATTGAGGTTTAGGGACATTATGGTACATTAAGCTCTTTTTACATTAAGCTATTCACATTAAATGTTTTAGCATTGTAAAAAAAAAAAATAGTTTAATGTGAGTAACTTTTGGTGTGATTTACCAAATGAGCTGAAATTTTCAGAATATATTGGCATAAATAGAGTCTTCTATTGTATGCAGTTTGGGGGAAATTGGTTAACAATAAGCTCCCTGTCACGTACCTGACTGTGGAGCCCGAGAAGAGGGTGGCCTCTTGCACAATTCCTGTACCCCTGGTAGCAGAGACAGGGACTGCTAGGGCAGTGGAAGGGTGCAGGTGCCTGGCAGACACAGGAGCCCTCCCAGTGGTAGCGAGGAGTTTGGTTACAAGCTTTGTTCAGCGGGAGCCAGGCAGACAGGTGCATAAGCAGGATCAGTTGCAAGGTCGGGAACAGTCAGAAGTCTGTAACGTGCTGGCGGTGGGGTACCAAATAAGGAGGCGGAGCCGTAGTCATAAATCCAAGCCGGGGTCGGTAACATAAGCAAGAAGCAGATAAAGCAGGGGTGATCCAAGAGAGTTGTCAGACATAGCCGGGTCAAGAACAAGGTCAGCAGACATAGATAAGAATCAGGAGCACAGGAACCAAAGCTGAAGACAATCCAGAACTGAATACAGGCAGACTCTCAGTTTAAATAGTCTGATGGGCGTAAGGGGTCTAGCCACCAACCCCGGCAGTGAATGGGGTGACTTGAAAGGAGGGGGGAAGGCTTTTTTGCCGCCCCCCCTGCAAAGTGCTGCCCTAGGCCTGGGCCTTGTCGGCCTAGGCCAAAACATAGCACTGTGTGTCCCCAAAAACACCATAATAATCTCACAAAATACAAGGGGATTTATACCTATTGTACTAAGTATAAAATTGATGCGCTTTAAATAAATAGTGCACAATATGCTGCTGCGACTAAGCTTAAATCCAGGAATAAAAAATGCATACATGTGAATAAAATAAATTAATAATTATGGTGCTAATACATGTGTTAAAATTGCCAAAATAAATCTTCAAATTGGTGATGTGACGGTGAGTATAAATAAAATAATAATGACACTCTAAATACAATGTCCAGGCAGAGATAAATGGTGGGAGAAAGTAAAAATAATTAAACAGTTCCTTCCCTTAATCCAGATTGATTGACTCACTGGGTTAGATCGTTTGTATCAGGATATTTAGTTTTTCTTGTATCCCACTTCAGCATTTACACTGCTGGTTATTCGGCTCTCAGGATAAAGGTTTTATGCAAAGCAAGCAAAGAAAAAATAGATCATTGTGCAGTGAACTTACTAGATAGTACATAAGCAAAACAGGGACAAAAGATACACTCACAAACTCCCGGTCTATTAGAAGCATTCAAATAAGCAGATTGCAGTCAGCCGCTGTGGACGAGGTTTCCCATAGAGAAACAGCTGCTGTTAACCTTCAGGTGTATTGCAGCACTGAACGTCCTAAGCTCCTCCCACGCGTTACATCACTGACACGTGACTTTTTCCTGAGAGCCGAATCACCAGCAGTGT
The DNA here is from genome assembly GCA_037952925.1 of Lithobates clamitans. Lineage (NCBI taxonomy): Eukaryota > Metazoa > Chordata > Amphibia > Anura > Ranidae > Lithobates > Lithobates clamitans. The sequence goes on along the minus strand of JBBGZY010001203.1, from coordinate 2,811,277 downwards.
AAATGCTGAAGTGGGATACAAGAAAAACTAAATATCCTGATACAAACGATCTAACCCAGTGAGTCAATCAATCTGGATTAAGGGAAGGAACTGTTTAATTATTTTTACTTTCTCCCACCATTTATCTCTGCCTGGACATTGTATTTAGAGTGTCATTATTATTTTATTTATACTCACCGTCACATCACCAATTTGAAGATTTATTTTGGCAATTTTAACACATGTATTAGCACCATAATTATTAATTTATTTTATTCACATGTATGCATTTTTTATTCCTGGATTTAAGCTTAGTCGCAGCAGCATATTGTGCACTATTTATTTAAAGCGCATCAATTTTATACTTAGTACTATTTGTTTGGTTATCTGATCACCCTATATTGATAGCAGCTTTAATTTACTGATTTTTTCATAGCACTAACTATATTGGTATATATATATTTTTAAGCACAATTTATTTATATCACACATATCTTTCCACATCAGCGCTTGGTTTTTATTCATTGATTTATACCTATTGTACCTTAGTTAACCCAAATCCGCTTTAAAGTGGTTCTAAAGGCAGAAAGTTTTTTACCCTGATGCATTCTCTGCATTAAAGTAAAAAACATTCTGCAAGCAGCCCCCACCCCAGTCCCCCCTAAATACTCACTTGAGCCCGATTTCGATCCAGTGATGTGCACAAGAGCAGAGGCTCTCTCTGCTCTCTCTCTCTCTCTCTCTCTTCTCATTGGCTCAGACACTGCAGTTGAAGCCATTGGCTTCTGCTGCAGTCAATCACAGCCTGTGAGGAGGGAGCAAAGGCAGAGTCAAACCACACTCTGTGTGTTTTATGGACACACAGAACCAGCTCAGGAGTGAGCACACACAAGTGCCCCCATAGCAAGCAGTTTGCTATGGGGGCACTCTGCAGGGGGAAGGGACCAGAAGCACCAAAACCACTACACAGCAGGTAAAAATGAAATGTTTGTTATTTTTTTTTAAATAACATGTTATGCTTTACAATCACTTGAATTAAAGCCTTTCTCCCCATTTCCCCTTTGCTATTATTTTTCTGCTTTTTTTAAAATCATTCATGGTTAGGTTTTTTGTATTTGCTATTCATTTTGTGTGTTATTTTTTGGTATTGCATAAACAATAGTGCAAAATTGAAAAAAAAAGTCCATGTTGTTAATTTGCAAACAAGTTTTCCATACTTTGCACCAGAAACATCATTTTATTGTCATTCTAAATGGGACAAATGAAAGCCTAAAATATATACATATTATTTACTTAAAAAAAAAGCTATTATTAATGTTTTTACATTTTGTCTGTAGATTACATATACAATTATTTTTGCAAGACAATATTGCCAAAAGAAAGTCTTGTTTGTCTCCAAAAATCAATGAGAAGTAAATATAACTATCTTAAAAGGTTAGTTCACCTTTACCAAAAAACTGCCTATGCAGATAAGGGGTGTCTGTAGTTAAAATCAAACTGTGCAGCTTTGACTAATGTTTTATAATGCCCTTGCTCTAGGTGTAGGCCATTTACGTACTCCAAGAAGCCATACCTGGAAACTCCCAGGATGTTGATAGGACATTGCTAAGGGAGACCCAGCTATTAATGTTCATCTATCCCATCACAGGAGTTAACTCTGAGCTCAGAGCTACTGACTCAGGGGAGAGAAAGTACAAGTGAGGCGATTAATCAGGTTGTGAATCAGAAAAAATAGCTCACTTTTTGTAATTTGATCTGGACTAGCTGGCCCAGGTATTTAGTCTAATGCCCCATACACACGGTCAGACATTGATCGGACATTCCGACAACAAAATCCATGGATCTTTTCCAACGGATGTTGGCTCAAACTTGTCTTGCATACACACGGTCACACAAAGTTGTCGGAAAATCCGATTGTTCTAAACGCGGTGACGTAAAACACGTATGTTGGGACTATAAACAGGGCAGTAGCAAATAGCTTTTGTCTCTTAATTTATTCTGAGCATGCGTGGCACTTTGTGTGTCGGATTTGTGTACACAGGATCGGAATTTCTGACAACGGATTTTGTTGTCGGAAAATTTTATAGCAAGCTCTCAAAGTTTGTGTGTCGGAAATTCCTATGGAAAATGTGTGATGGAGCCTACACACGGTCGGAATTTCCGAAAACAAGGTCCTATCACACATTTTCCATCGGAAAATCCTATCGTGTGTACAGGGCATAAGAGCTCTTGTCAACTTATAGGTCTGTTTAACTCCAAATCCCTGCCCTGGCACAGCAGGGTGATTTTTTTCCCCTTTCTCTCCCAAGGAACATGGATGGTGACTCTCCCCAAGAGCTTGTTCGAATCTTTACATTACTTTATTTACCTGGGGGCAAGATTTAACACCTGTGCATCAACCATGACTTTACCACAGGACAAGGTGCCAGTCATCAAATAGAGAGGGCATTTCAGCCTCCTTCCAGCCTAGTGCCTCAAAATAATTAGGGTCTTAGTATCAGCAATCCCAATGGTCAAGAGGGTGCAATGGAAGCTAAGGCCCTTTAAATAAGGATACCTCCATTAGTGGGTAATGAAGTCCTCACACCAGAAGGTAACAGTTACTCACTCAAGATGCAGAACTTATTGAACGTCTTTGATTATCATTACTATGGTTTCCAGCAGGTGGTGTGTCATGGTCCAGGGTCAGAATCAAATACCAGTAGCTATAGCAGTGGAGAAACTCCCACCGACCAGCAGGATAAGTATACAAGCAGGTCACACTGGTGGATTAATTGGGCTCACCCGAGGTACGGGGTCTAAGTCCTAATCGGTATTCAACAGAGCTCCTGATGGTGGAGATGGGTTTTGCTCAGGTGGTGGTGAGCAAGCTGGGGTCTAGTAGCAGATATAATAGGTAGGGGTCAAGCAAAAGCATAGTCAGTAAACAAGCCAAAGGAAGGTAACAAGTGGTTTCAGGTTGGAATCAAGCAGAAGTGTATTCGAGGAACAAACCAAAAGATGGTAATAAGTGGTAGTGAAGATATGGAGACGGCAGCAGATGTGACGAGCAAGATATTGGCTGGAGAAAGCACAATAATCTTGCAAACAGGAAGTGCAATGACATAGGTTTAACAGGAAATTAATGAGAAGAGCGTCCAATTGTCCAAAGTTCAAGGCAAACAAGACACAAAACAGAGAGATTAGACAAGGAGTTGATCAGCATCTCAGATAGCTCAGCAAGAAGAGTTACTGCCAGGCACAGAAGAGGTCTTGGGTTTAGTTCCAGGTCCTGACATGGGGATGGGGAACACATTCCAAGCCAAAGTGGCACAGGGGATTTGAACTATTCAATGTGTTAGGGTAGGCCTTAATACTAGACTGCACTATATTCTTATCCCTGTCACGCCGACAGTACGCAAATATGCATGCTAAGTTTGAATGGGTTAAACCGGGGTGATGTCTGCAGCTGCAGGCATCACCCCAGTACAGTTTTTTAGAGCCAGCAGTTGGCTCTTTAGTGATAACAACCGATGTGGCTAAAAGCTGCTTGGCTGTTATCCTAAAGGAGCGGGAGGGGACGTCCCCGCCTCCCGTCGCTCTGCCCTGGCCTCCTGTCTCACCGGGAGAACCGAGCCACCATTCAGCACATCTGCTGCCTGGGCAGAGACCCAAATGAAGCCAGATTTTGGCGATCTGAATATTTTAAGTGCAAAGGAGGGATTTGGAGTCTTTTAGACCCCCAATCCCTTCATAAAGAGTACCTGTCCCCACCTATTACTGACACAAGGGATGTTTACATTGCTTGTGACAGCAATAAAAGTGAACAGATTGTTATTTTATTTTTTAAAGGAACAATGTTAAAATAATAAAATTAAATTAAATAAATAAGAAAATTTTATTTTTAAAGCGCCCCCCATCCCCGCGTGCTCATGCAGCAAAGAAAACGCATACATTTACAATTTGCTTTGTGCCCGCAAATGTAAACGGTGTTCAAATCACACATGTGAGGTATCGCCATGATCATCAGAGTGAGAGCAATAATTGTAGCAAAAGATCCCCTCTTTAACTCTAGCCTGGTAACTGTTACATCTTTTTAAAACGCCGCCTATGGAGATTTTTAAGTATCGCAGTTTGTCGTCATTCCACGAGTGTACGCAATTTCAAAGCATGACATGTTCAGTATCTATTTTCTTGGCATAACATCATCTTTCACATCATAGAAAAAAATTTTACTAACTTTACTGGTTTTTTTTTTTTTTTTATGAAAGTTTCCTTTTTCCCCAAAAATTGCACTTGAAAGGCCACTGTGAAAATACCGTGTGACATAAAAAATTTGCAACAATAGTCATTTTATTCTCTAGGATCTGTGCTTATATATATATATATATATATATATATATATATATATATATATATATAATGTTTGGGGGTTCCAAGTAATTTTCTAGCAAAAATACAGATTTTAATTTGTAAGCAGCAAATGTCAGAAATAGGCTTAGGCATGAATAGATAGTTTTTCCAATATTTGAGGTTCAAGGAACACAGCAGACACATTTGCTCAACGCAAGGAGAGTTCATAAAGTCTGGCACAAACCTAGCATATTAAACAAACCTCCAAACCGCAAAAATTGTGTATAATAAACGGAGCCCACAGTAGAAAAGGTATATCTCATCAACTCTCTATATGGATCTACTTTTAGTGGGCTATCACAGAGGCTGATACTAATATAAATACAAGCACATTTCTTAATAATATTTTATACAATTATTTTATTTTAACCTTTCTTTAAAAGCCTAAAACAAAGACAAGTAGGTATACTAGGGTTGCCACCTCATGCCTTTAAACCCAAACACATATTTATTACACAGGTTCTGAGGCTTATTGAATGCTGATAAGGCACCAAGTGAGTTTAATTATCACCTTAATCAGCTACAGAACCTGTGTCATTAATATGTGTTCGGGTTTAAAGGGATGAGCTGGCAACCCTAAGGTATACAGTGGGGCAAAAAAGTATTTAGTCAGCCACCAATTGTGCAAGTTCTCCCACTTAAAAAGATGAGAGAGGCCTGTAATTGTCATCATAGGTATACCTCAACTATGAGAGACAAAATATGGAAACAAATCCAGACAATCACATTGTCTGATTTTTGAAAGAATTTATTTGCAAATTATGGTGGAAAATAAGTATTTGGTCACCTACAAACAAGCAAGATTTCTGTCTCTCACAGACCTGTATCTTCTTCTTTAAGAGGCTCCTCTGTCCTCCACTCATTACCTGTAATAATGGCACCTGTTTGAACTTGTTATCAGTATAAAAGACACCTGTCCACAACCTCAAACAGTCACACTCCAAACTCCACAATTGTGAAGACTAAAGAGCTGTCGAAGGACACCAGAAACAAAATTGTAGACCTGCACCAGGCTGGGAAGACTGAATCTGCAATAGGCAAGCAACTTGGTGTGAAGAAATCAACTGTGGGAGCAATAATTAGAAAATGGAAGACATACATGACCACTGATAATCTCCCTCGATCTGGGGCTCCACGCAAGATCTCACCCCGTGGTGTCAAAATGATCACAAGAACGGTGTGCAAAAATCCCAGAACCACACAGGGGGACCTAGTGAATGACCTGCAGAGAGCTGGGATCAACGTAACAAAGGCTACCATCAGTAACACACTACGCGCCAGGGACTTAGATCCTACAGTGCCAGACGTGTCCCCCTGCTTAAGCCAGTGCATATAAACTGTATTATTTCGCAAATACCAGAAAATTAATATAAGCGGCGCTGATGATGATACTATAATGTGATAAAGTGACCATGTGTTTGACCAATATACTTTGTGATATCAGATAACAGACAAATTATATATATATCACACAAAACAATAGATTGTATATCACAAGTAGCCACCCTGTGTCAAAAAAGTTTGTAGAAATTATGTTGTAAAGTCCATCAATAGGAAAAACAACGTGAATGATGTGCAGATTTCTGAAATGTCCACCAAATCAAACGTGCCAGTGATTCCTCTCCCTTTAGATTCAAAACTCACCGGATAAACATGCCTCACACTCTCGTGTTCTGGCAAATAGGCGTGATAAACCTTACACTCAGGTTTAAACGAAAAATCCAAATTCCATCTGTGTATGTACCATTTCACTCCACATGCAAATAAAAAATGCACTGATAGTGTAGTAACGTAAAACCAGTTTTAATATTAACTGTGTACACTTCAAACATTGCACTCACATAAAATCTCTTTAAACCGAGCAAAATTCACAGCAACATCATCTCCCAATCCTCCTGTGTAAACGCCCAACACCAGATGCCATGATGGTCACGGCGGACCCGAGGTGTGCGGATAAGGTTCTCAGCACCACTCACTAATCCTCACTGCTCAGGCTTGGATCCCCCCTCTCAACCAGACTCAATTCAGTGCGTCCTCCGTCACACGCTGCTACAGATGGATGCCGTACGCCCCGACATGTTTCGTCATACCTGACTTACTCATAGGATTGGCTGTACGGTACGGCTCCTCCTCCTCTTATACTCCTCACGTCAATCCCGGCTAAAGGCTACATAACTATCAGTTACGCTCACCAGGTGTCCCCGCAGCCACAATAGATCCTGCATTGAGACGATCACCATCAACAGGGGAGGCAAATACATATGAACATGCATCTCCAAATATTTCATCAGTATCGCCACATCCCAATATCAGTGATATGCATCAGAAGACATCAAATCAATTAAAATTGGATAATAAAGTTTATAAATGATAAAATGCATGTCTCTCACATGAAAATTAATAAAATACATATATCTCACATGTAATTTAATCAAATAGCAATCTAATCTAAAACCGATTCATCCAGTTAATCTCAATAATTTTTTATATATGAAATTGTTAGACCTAGTAAAAAAATGTGTGTATACATATATGGTTCACTATGGCACTGATGTTCTACACTGTATTTATTGTCCCACACCACAGTGAATGATCTATATGGGGCCCCCTAGGTGTGAGGCATATAGTTGCCCCACTGGATCGTTTTTTCTTCCTTTTTATAAATACACATACGTGGATGCCTGGTCGGGAACTACGTTGAGAGAGGAGACAGTGGTGTTCTCTTCTCCGCCCGTGGACAGTTTTGTATTTTGAAGCCAGGAACAGGAGGATTACCGCAACCCAGGGACCGGGATTAACACTTCACGCTTGTACCCCTGCAGGGGTTGGGCACTCTCGTGAGTGCAAACACATAAGGGGAACACTGTCACCTATGCCAGCACTTCTTGTTCATTTTTTAATTTTAAAGAAGATTTTCACGAATTGGATGGAGCACTATGTCACTTTCTATGGACACTTAGTTCTGATTTTTATGAGATAGTAATAATATGTTCATACATGCACTGCACAATTTTGTCAATGATGATTGATGAGCACTTATAACACTTGGGGAGTAATATACTCATTGATTGTGTATTTTCTACTCGTTTATGGATGCCTATTTGTTGTTGCATTTTTTGCATTTTTTGCACATATTTATTTTTAGCACCTGTCACTTGATATCCTCCTATAATAGGAAGTATTAGCTCTTGCTGATTATACACATTTATTACTCATATATAGGCAAATCAATTGCTCACAAAACAGCGCCATTCCCTATTTTTTGTTTTTTATAGTTTTCTTGGGTTTCACTTAGGTGGTACCTCTCTCATAGGGGGGCAACAGTTTTTAACGTCCTAAGCGCGGATTCTCTTGATATTTATATTGCCTTAAAATAGCCCATGCAGCTACTACAGCGCTCCAGAAGTGGTGTGGCAATCCATGACTGAAATAATGATTGTAAAATTGCTAGTACAGACATTTTCATGTATGATATGCATATTGATCCACTAGCCCTAACTAGCTACATTCTGAGAAGTACCTCTCCTTTGGTGCAAAGCACATTCTCACAGCAGTGACCCTATACAAACGTCTCTGAGAAGCATGGCACACTGACTGTAAAGTGACTAATTCAGGTTGTTTTGCTACAACTTGTACAATGTTGTAAGTATTTAATTACAGTGGTCATCAGTTTGAAGTGGTAGTAAAAGGACCCCCCAGGGGTGTATTATAGGATGCCCCCCCCTGACCACCAATGTTTAAAAGGTGTAAATAGGTTTGCATTATAGGGTCAGCATCTTTTTGAGGAACCTAGGACTTCTAGTGATATTAATGGGTGGAATTAAAGTTAATTGGAAAAATTATTTGGTAGTGAGGCTAGTAGTAGTCACTCACCCACTTGCTGTTTTTAAAAGGGTATCTTTAATTTTGTTTAAAAAAAAAATGTACAGCATATGTTAGAGCTTAATAATATTTTTGTCCACAGTTTATCAATAATAAATATCTCCTTAGTTTGATCAGCAGCCAATTAAAAATTAAAATCATTAATTTCTGGGACTACACATATTTACTTTCATTCACATATGTTTTTCATGCCTTTTTTGGTGGAATGATGTCGCACCTTTTAAATATAATATGCTAATGTGAGTCACTGAGTATTTTTTGATAAAATTTTCACATTTCAGTGCAAAAGTATTGTAGATATAGAGTCAAGTGGATTTCATTGATATAGCTTGTTTGTTTTTATGCTGTGTTTTTAAGGGCTCATATTTTGTAACATAGAATTCTCCTTCTTAATTCAATCAACAGCCAGTTAAAAATTAAAACCATTAAAACCTGGATTAATTCTATAGAGACATTATGCACCTCTACCCTCAAAATCAATCTGACCCTCTTATTGAGAAGTACATGGGCAAGTAGTAAAGCCCCACCCCCCCACCCCCCCACCGCCTTCCCTCTGTCTTGCTGCCACTCTCCTTTTTTCTATCCCTATTGCTTCTTTATTTTGCCTAGTTAATACTTTGACTAGGCCATTCAGAAACATATACTGTACATACAGGGTGCAAGTTGTGCCAACAGTGTTACCATAGGCTACCATGGATTGAGCAGATGTTTGATATTTTTAACCTTAGGCACCCTATAAATCATACTTAACCCACTGGGGATCCTATAGCTAAGAAACAAGATCCTCTGCCCCAGACTAGTAATGTTTTGTATTGCCTGACACCCACAGTTCTGAATACCTTTTTGCATCCCAGTTCTAAATTGTTTACAATTTAGTTGTGCATCTTGTCCTGTACAATTTGTTGTTTCTCTTATATATCTCACAATGGTTCCTTAACCTATATGTTGTCATCTAAACTCTTCTTTCCCAATAAATAACATGAAAAAGAAACATTATGTACACTTTTCAGAAATGTCATTATACCTCATGTGATTGGCTCATCGACGTGCTCAACAGTTCTTTTATTCCTGGAATTGGAACTGATCATAGATCTAGACCTTCCTAGTCAGTATTTAGGACATAGGAATTGACTACATGAAAAAGGAAGTGAGTATAATTCATCCATGAGCTTTAGTACAAAGGCAATGCAATGCCTATTTCACTTACCTGGTTGAGGCTGAGCTGACAGGAGGGCTTCCCTTATACCTCCTATCTCGTTACTCCTGAAGGTGGTGACAGGATATAACAGGGCATGGAGTGGCATGGATGCCTGGTTGGAGATCCCGGACAGAAGGTTCTTGCAGCAGGTGCCAAGCAGCGAGCAGGCTTGTGAACTGGCAGATGCAGATACATGCCAACAGGTGCAGAACAGCAGGCAGACTGGTGGACTGACACGTGCAGGTACACAGCAGGTGCAGAGCAGCAGGCAGCAACCAAGCTGGTGAGCAGGTGGATGCAGGGTCTCGGGTGTTTAGGCAGGCAGAAGTCGGTAATGGCCAAGCAACAGAGGTACAGAATCGGATCCAGAGAAGAGTCAGGGCTAAGCCAGGGTTGGTATCAGGCGAGCAGAGAAAGCACCAGAACGGTAGGCAAAAGGCAGAGTCAGGTCACAAGCCGGGTCAGCAATAAGGTATCAGGGACGAGCAGAGTCAACCAGGGCAGTTACACACAGGAACAAGCACAAGATCAGGTCACAGACGGTAGAAGCTGATGACCCCTCAGCAATCTTCTGGTCTATAGAGCCAGTTTAAATAGGCAAGAGGGTGCTAAGTAGTCACGCACGCTCAGGCAGATACGTTAGCGAGTCAGGAATGTCTAGTTGTCACTCATGAATTCTTTTGCGCACGCGTGCGAGTTAGGGAACCTCTAGTTCCTCCAGAATTCTTATTAGTAAGTGCACATCTTTGTGCACGACTATGCATACAATTTCCCTGTCAGCACATAACTAACCAGAGGAGCAATGCTTTGTTTTCTTACAAAAGTTGAATAGTACATAGTATATTGAGGGGCATAGGAACTGATTTAGTAGCCATGATTTATATAGCACCATCCTCAGGTGTAATGGACACAAGGCAACAAAATTGTAGGCAAGCCACTATAGCCTATATAATCTTTCCAATACCAGCTATGCCTCAATTTTATATTGGTGACCTGAGGTGTGTGGATATTTTTTTTTAAAGTTTTATCATATGAATTGATCAGCCTTTGCTATGGGCCTCTTAAGCCTTGTACACACGATTGGATTTTCCACAGACAAAATGCGGACTTTTGTCCGAAGGGAAAACTTGTCTTGCATACAAACGGCACACAATTGTCAGCCAACAAATATGAACATAGTGACGTACTACATGGTTTTCAGCTCTTCAGTGCCACCCTTTGGGCTCCTTCTGCTAATTTCATGTTAGTAAAAGTTTGGTGAGTGTTGATTAGCGCTTTTCATTTCTCGCTTTTCAGTTTGTTTCTGAATGGCCGTTCGTCAACCAGCCATGTTGTGGAATCGGAGGAGATAACGTGTTATTTATTATTGGCCTTGGAGTTATTGCTTTGATCAAGTCCAGTCCAGGAACAGGAGGAGGAGGATTTCTTTGACCAAAAATTGGTTGCTTTATTAATCATGACCAATTATGTCATATGCCTTTGCTGCGGGAGCTCCAGGAGAATAATCCAGATGATTTTCGGAATTATCTCCAAATGACGGACCCCTGCTTTCATTAACTCTTGGCATTGTTAACCCCCTATATTAAGAAGCAGGACACATGCATGAGGCTTTTATTTTACTTTTTGGTTGAATAATAATTTGTTTTTTTATATTTTCTATATTTTTGGATGCATAGAATGCCCTTTTTGGTAAAATTCTATTGGCAGATAGCAGTCTAATTTTGTTTTCTTTTTTTTAATGCACAATAAAAAAAATTGTGGAAAATAATACTTGGCTATGTGTTTTACTTCAAATGACAGTTTGGGAGTAGGCAGTTACATTTTAAAAATACAATGTAAAATTAACAAGGGACACCAACATAGTTGTTTCTTTGATCTTAAAAACTACGGGATAATGGTGTTGTAGTAACTTGCACCAAAAAAAAAAAAAAATAACAAGCATAATATTATTCTTGATATCACCAGAAAAAGAAAAAAAGCCTTTGAAAATTCATTTGCAATAACTCCATTAGTATCACTAGCAAAGCAGCTTCATTATTATCCCATTAACGAAGAAGAGAATTGTGCGCTGCATTTCGAGATTTCATAATTTGCCATGTCACAAATATTAATTCTCCATTACAAACACTAGTTTACAAGCCTGACAGCTTCTGGCTCGTCCTTGCTTCCAGAACACGAGCATGCGTGTTTGTACTTTGGACTTTTTTTTGACGGACTTGTGTACACACGCTCACAAAATCCAACAACAGACATTTGTCTTCAGAAAATTTTAAAGGCTGCCATCCAACATTTGTCCGTGGAAAATCCAACAACAATTGTCCAATGGAGCGTACAAACGGTCGGATTTTCCGCCAACAGCCTGTCATCACACAATTTCCGTCGGAAAATCCGATCGTGTGTACGAGGCTTAAAGCACAGTATTCTCAGTAGTTTTTTCCTAAGCTATCAAACCTGCCAGGTCTGGTGGATTTGCCTGCCTCTCTTGTACTGACTGTTTTGGACATTTTGTGGTTTCTGAATTAGTTCCTGCATCCTTCAATAGATGATGGAGAAAACTGGATTTTTGTATTTACCTATAAAATATCTTTCTGAGAATCCACTGGGGGACACAACTGCCTCATGTGTTATGCCATTTTTGACATACTGCTAGCAACAAATTCAAGCAATGCTGGCATGGGAGGGATAAAAAGCGCTATAGGGGCTGAACTGTTATTCTTTTGCACAAAAAGTACAAAAATTCTGTTTTTTTGCAGCACTAAGAATAACTTGACCGTACATAAATGTCACTATTGTCTAGAGGTGTTTTTTTTCAAGACAACCTGTTTTATTTTCATAGGTTAGGTTATAGAAAATGCAGAATTTCTAAAGATTAAATATGCTGTTACAACATTGCCTTTTTTTTTCACAAGGGACACTAAGAAAAAGCCAAAATAAGCTCAAGTTATCTGTGTGTACTAGGCTTCTCTGCTGGTGAAACATAGGAGAATTACTATCCACTGATGTATTGCAAAAAAATAGGTTGTTTTTACTACCTGCCACCTCTGCTGGCATCTTCAGCTGCCTTTTTCAGCCTAGCTGGATAAAAATATCTAATGAACGGAACTAGCTGATGTTTTTTATGCTAGCTTCATGGTTCAGTGTCCTTTAAAACACTCACACATGAACAGCTTTGGCTTGGTATTCATGCCAGTGGTCTCCAGTGGCGTTGCAGGATTTTCAAGGAATGCATTAGATAAAGCATATTTTACAATAATTTTACTAACTAGCTAGAAATAAACAAAAATAAATTATTTGAAGAATATATTTTATTGGTTGTAGGAAACCTGTTTTGATAGGAATATGACTGATGCAGATAATCCCATCAACTCAAAATGCTTTAGCTGTTTGAATATTTTCTAAATCACTGACCCAGAACAGGTATAGAGATAAGGAGTTTTTGTACATCACATATGACTGCTCAGCCTTGCAGCTTTTTGTAGTTGCTTTGCATTAAAGGGTTCCCTTGGGAGCTAGAAGATTATTGTATGGTAGTGCTTTTTACCCACTATAAAAATGCTCGAACATTTTCTCTGTACCTAGCAATCCTGGAATAAATTACATAGATCTTCTTGGGGAGTTGATACTGCCTGTGCATTTTGTTGATTCAACAAGTTTACATAAAGTTTACATTTACTTGAATTTCTGGTCCTAACCTGTATTAACATATATAGTATAAAATGTGTAAATTAACTTATGTGAGATAACTACTCCTATTACTGATGAAGAAAAATGTGGCAAAAAAATATGTGGATGAAAACCTTATCTTTGCCTCTGGTGTGTATAGACATGTGCCTGTTGTGCCTAAAGGCAAATTCAACCCTTTATATGCCATATATACTGTAGAGATAGATAGATAGATAGATAGATAGATAGATAGATAGATAGATAGATAGATAGATAGATAGATAGATAGATAGATAGATAGATAGATAGATAGATAGATGTTTTATATTACCAATGATGCTCCTAGCAGACTAACTAAAAGAGGGCACTACACTGGATCTGCCAATCCTTTAATTTACGACTATGTATTTTAGAATATACTACCTATTTTTTCCAGTAATCTGGTCATTTGAATAAAAGGGAAAGTACAGTGTATCTAAAGGCAACACATATTTTGGCTTACTTTTTCAGTGTTTAAAGTCAATTTTGATATGCTTGATATTCTATATTTTGTTAAATATTAAGAGTTATAGACTATCCACTAGCGAGAAATCTATATCTCACTGCAATCACTCTACCTGCTGGTTTAACAATTGTTGAAATAATATATCAGGCACATAAAGAGTACATTGCTTTCAATGGGTCAGGATAGTATTGTAAGAAGAACCAGTAATGCATTGTAGCATAGTTCTGAAAAGCAGAACATGTGTATATAATGATCAAATACTGTATACTATACAACATACAATTACATACACAATATATATATAGTACACAATAAACTATTTAATTAATAAGGTCTGTAAGCTCCCTTGCCAGTGTTTACATCTTCTCCCTGGCTTTTTCCTGGTGCCAGGTCTTTAGCTATCTTGATTGTCCATCTAAATATGATTTACTGTAACTCCCATACATGCACATGGGAGTTCGAGTTCATTAAAGTGTTTTTTTTAAACATTTTTTTTCACTTTAAAGTGGTAGTAAAAAACAAAAACCTGCAAGACAATAGCATAATGTGCTAGTATGCATTACATACTAGCATATTATGAAATACTTACCTTAGAATGAAGCTCCCGCAGAGCGCCCGATCACCTTTAGGAGGGCTGACACGTTCCTTCTGGATTTGCGGGCTCTGTGAGTGGTCAGAGCCACCGTGACGTCACTGCGCACAGGAGTCCTCCTGGCAAGTTCCTGGCACTATCCACTGGGCCTTCAGAGAGCATGTGCCGCTGACGTCAGCTTCTGCAGGTAAGTATTACCTCTTTTATATTAAAAAAAAAAGGAATTAGTGTTTAGTGTTCACTTTAATTCTGACACCAAGGTGTGCCAAGAATGCACACTGAGCTTCACATCCGTCGCTCGATGTACATTCTAAAGAAGATTTTTTATTGCAGAAGAGACCTATGAATAGGGTTGCTACCTTTTCGCCAAGCCCAACCCAAACACTTTAGCAGCACACGCCAACATTTTTTTTTTTTAGTATATTAAATTCATTACCTCTGTACAAAGCAATACACCACAAGTTTTTATGTAGTATACACTATACATATATTTTGTGATTAAATAACATTTCTAATCATATGGAGTTAATCACCTGAGTCCCCCTTTACATCAGATTCAACAGAGTTCCCCTTTAGATCTGAATCTGCAGAGTTCCCCTTTACATCTGAATGCACAGGGTTTGTTCCCATTTACATCTGATTCTGCAGTTTCCCTTTACATCTAAATCTGCTGGAGAGGAGTGCAGACGGTATGTTGGGGGCAGTATGTACAGGAGAAGAGTGCGGAGGGTATGATGGGGGCAGTATGTACAGGAGTGGAGTGCGGAGGGTATGATGGGGGCAGTATGTACAGGAGAGGAGTGCGGAGGGTATGATGGGGGCAGTATGTGCAGGAGTGGAGTGCGGAGGGTATGATTGGGGCAGTATGTACAGGAGAGGAGTGCGGAGGGTATGATGGGGGCAGTATATACACAGGAGAGGAGTGCAGAGGATATGATGGAGGCAGTATGTACAGGAGAGGCGTGTGGAGGGTATGATGGGGGTAGTATGCACAGGAGAAGAGTGAGGAGGGTATGATGGGGGCAGTATGTATAGGAGAGGAGTGTAGAGGGTATGATGGGGGCAGTATGTATAGGAGAGGACTGCGGAGGGTATGATAGGGGTAGTATGTATAGGAGAAAAGTGTGGAGGGAATGATGGGGCAGTATGTATAGGGGAGGAGTGTGGAGGGGATGATGGGGGCAGTATGTATAGGAGAGGAAAGTGGAGGGTATGATGGGCGCAGTATGTATAGGAGAGGAGTGCGGAGGGTATGATGGTGGCAGAACAAGGAGGAATTTCTTGCAGTGCCTGTGGGGTGACCAGGGAGTAAGGTTGGGAAGGTAAGGGAGGGAAAGTGACTATGGAATGATGTCCCTCAGTTGGGGGGTAAGAAGCAGCTCAGAGTGATGTCTGTCAGCTGAATGTATGAAGTGGTCTGGGGGCGATGCAAGCTGGGGGGCATTGGGGGCAGAGAAGTAGTCAGATAGTGATGTCTATAAAAAAAGTTCTTGTGCTCATCCACTAATATATACAACAATAAGAGCCCTTTCACACTGAGCCACCTGCCACGATAGCGGTAGAGCCGCTAGTTTTAGCGACTCTTTACTGTTGTTTTAGCAGCACTTTTCAGCTGCTGGCGGAGCGCTTTTAACCCCCTCTAGCGGCTGAATAAAAGGTTAACAGCGCCAGTGAAAACGCTTTTCAGGTGCTTTGGCAGCGGTGCCAATTCATTTCAATGGGCAGGGGTGGTCTGGGAGTGTTGTGTACACCACTCTCGCACCGCCTCAAAGACACTGCATGAAGGACTGCTTGCAAGTGCACCGCCCCAGTGTGAAAGCACTCGGGCTTTCACACTGGGGAGTATTGAGAGACGTTTTTCAGGCGCTTTACAGGCGCTATTTTTAATCATCTGAAAAACGCCTCCAATGTGAAAGGGGTCTTAATCATACAACAGTACTATTGGTGAAAACAATCTGTTATAAACAATTCATTATAGCCGCGAGTACTTTTAAATGACTTTTTTCCTTTAGAAATGTCATTTTGTGCAGGGACTGTTGTAAACACGGGAAACATGCGCCACTTTACAGGCATACTATAGACACCCCCCAGGTATGAAATTTAAAGGAATATTTCACTTTTATTGTTTTACTTTAAGCATTATTAAAATCACTGCTCCCGAAAAAACGGCTATTTTTAAAACTTTTTTTTGCATTGATACATGTTCCCCGGGGCAGGACCCAGGTCCCCAAACACTTTTTATGACAATACCATGCATATAAGCCTTTAAAATGAGCACTTTTGATTTCTCCCATAAACTTTTAAGGGGTATTTTCTGCGGCTTTCCAATTTGCCACAAACACCCCAAATTGTTCGCCATTCGGCGAACATTGGGCTCATCCCTAGTGTACACTCTCCAAATATATATACAGGGTTACATGAATGGTCATTATTTACTTCACATTATCTGGTCTGAACAATTAGGGGATGTTTGCATAGACAGACATGTGTGCTGCTTAGTTATCTGTCAAATGTGATGGGGCTGCAGACTCCACCCACCCCCACCCTCAAAGAGGGCCAGATTTGATGAAGTTAACATGCGTGAGGGCTGACCATTTTGCCTGACATTCTTTGAACTATTAAAATTTGGTCTAAGTGTGTTCGTCCGAGCACTAATACACTGCCCAATAAGAATTCTCTTGCCTTTGTGGCTGTGTGTGGTGAAGAGATGAGCTTGGACGTGTTATTTGGCTATACCGTATTTATCGGAGTATAACACACACCCTCACTTTAAGAGGGAAGTTTCAGGAAAAAAACCTTAAATTTTAAAAAAAGAACTGTGAAGCAAAATAAGGGTCAGTGCCCATCAATGCAGCCTAATCAGTGCCCATCTGCAGCCTCACAAGTGCCATGAATGCAGCCCCACCATTGCCATGAATGCAGCCCCACCATTGCCATGAATGCAGCCCCACCATTGCCATGAATGCAGCCCCACCATTGCCATGAATGCAGCCTTACCACTGCCGTGAATGCAGACTCACCACTGCCATGAATGCAGCACCCCCTTTGCCATTAATGCAGCACCCCCATTGCCATGAATGCATCCTCACTATTGCCATGAATGCAGCACCCCCATTGCCATGAATGTAGCACCCCCATTGACATGAATGCAGCACCCCCATTCCCATGAATGCAGACTCACTATTGCCATCAATGCAGCCTGATCAATGCCCATCTGCAGCCTCTGAGGGGACAGGGAGGGGCGGGACGAGTGCCAACAGATTACATACAGGAGAATCTGTTTCCTCGGCGGCCTCTTTAATACAAAGTCCCGCCTCCTATGATGGACAGAACAATCATCCAATGGCAGCACAGGAGACGGGACTTCCTATTACAGAGACCGCCATGTAAACAGGAAATGCTCACTGTATGTATGGCACTCGTCCCGCCCTCTCTCTGTCCCCTCCAAGGCAGCTAGCATATATAACTTTTGTGGCCCCCGGCGCTCGGGGACTCACTGGGGGCCACAAAAGATATACATATCCAAATTACCAGGCGGGCTGTTCGAAACCGGAACGTGGGCCACGATTTTGAACATGCTTGTATCAAAGGCAGATTTTTATTTTTCAAATAACAAACTCATATATACCCGTTCTGTGCAGTGTTTTAGACAGAGCAGCCCCAATCCTTCACTTCTCCTGTACCCCGCAGTCGCTCCTAGTAATTCTCTACTGTTGAGTGCCCCAATAGCAAGCAGCTTGGGGAAGCTAATTGGTTTCAAATCAATCAACCCCTATGTATTTATTGGAAATGTGTTTCTGCATATATTTAAAAAAATAATTTGAAAGACAGGCAGAAGCATTGCTACCGAAAAATACCCCATGTCTGTAGTACAGTGGAAGACGTCAGGTGGTCCCCATCCCCCAATATCTTTTCTATGGCACAATATGTCTTTAGTCTTCAAGGTTGAATGATGATGGCAACATTCAACCGGGAAGACTTATAATATACTGTGAGCGCAGGCTGTCACCACACCGCTCTTAAAGAGTTTAGATGTGCTAATCCTGCTTTTTACTAGTGATCACATGGCTAAATGCACAAGCCTTCAGAAATGTGGTAAACATTAAAGGGCATCTGACTGCGTTTTGGAAAGATAACTATTTAATCTCTTAGGTTACACTTTATTTATCAATCCAGGCTAGTCTGCTTTTCATAGTGTTAATAAGTCTACTTTAATTTCTGCACCTATAAACACATAAATCTTTTCATAAAGCCCCACTCTTGGATATACTGCTACATTTAATAAGCCTACAGATCTCAATGAACTTTTGACCCTAAGGTCATGCACTATTGATTATTTGGCATTGTATGTACATATACTTGCTAGTTATCAACTCATGTTAGCCTATATCTATCTCTACTGGATATACTTTAAGATAACAGCAATTGCAATCATACCTGACCTTAGATTTTTTTTTTCTAATAATGCAAAATTCATTTCAAAGCAGCACTGTCTAATAACTCAAATACTGTTACAATTATATATTGCGTATAGTGATATAGGCTAATATGTAAGCAGTACCTAACTAGATAAATGTCCAAAAATCCATGGATGGTCGGAATTAATTTCCCAACATGTAATTTTTCCTTCACGTTTGCATATAGTCAACACAGGTGAACATAAAGTGATATTAAACCCAACGTTTTTAAGCATTTTCAGCAGCTGAATAAATCGCTTACTGAGTATGCAGCTTCTTTAGGGCACTTTCACACTGGGGCGGGGGGGGGCGTTGGCGTTAAAGTGCCGCTATTTTTAGCAGCGCTTTATCATAGTTTTTGCAGCATTTTTCGGCTGCTAGCGGGGCGCTTTTAAAAGTATCAGCAAAGCGGCGCTGCAGCGGCGCTTTGCCGGCGCTTTGCCGGCGCTTTGCCGGCGCTGCTCATTGATTTTAATGGGCAGGGGTGCTTTAGGAGCGGTGTATATACAGCTCCTACAGCGCCTCAATGATGCTACTTGCAGGACTTTTTTGAGCGTCCTGCCAGCGCACCGCTCCAGTGTGAAAGCCCTCGACTGACTGAAGACTGCACTGTCCACAGATAACTCTTTCCTGTGAGGACCAGGAGTTTTGAGAAGTAGTACTAAGAGAACAAACAAAACGCTCTGAAGGTTAAATATTACTTTAATTCCTCTCTACGGTAACCTTGGTATTAGTATACATAGCATCATTTTGCCTGCTGTAAATAATCTTAAAGTTTGAAGATTAGAAAACCCCTCATACAGAAAGAATGATGTAACTGCTAATCCTATGTGACAGTATAGTATACAAACCAACGTAAGATTTTAACCAAGGTGAATTCAGGTTCAGGATTCAAAGATAACACTTTCCGCAGAGGTAATTTACATATGTAGCAAGTTAAAAAGAAATCTGTACTTAGAGAAATAGGGCCACTAGCATTTCTGACCTCTCTTTTAGAAGATAATAGTTGCCCGAGTGTCGTGCTGGCTTTAGCTGAATTACCAAGCCCAAACAAGAGCTCTGACCTTCCTTTGACTTCACTAGTTGCATGTGACAGTGGCTCAAAAACACTAAAGACAGAGAAAACCAGACAACAAGCCTCTTTAGAAGGTTAGCAAAAGCATGCTCCCTGTCTCTATCAGTACAGATTTACTTTGCCATGTATGTCAGGCCAAAAACTTTTTTCTAGTATTGAATAGAGTGAGGAAAGTGTAGAAGAAGGTACTGGGTTGGGGAAGTCTATATATTAAGTCTGGCAAAATCCCTTATAAAATTAAGAGGAAAATAATATTCCCAGGTCTCCCCAAGGGGAAGAGGAAGGCAAAAGGGGGGGAGAGAACACTGGGAAATGGGGATTTTTATTATGCCTAAAAGTAAGTTGCTATATACCGGCGGGGGCGTGGCTTGGCGCACGGCAGAGATGGCTGCCATAATACAGAGCTCCAGGACACCTGCAGCCCTGCTGCACCTCTTTGACACTCCATATGCTCGATAATGAGCAGACTGCTGAGGCATTCCTCTGGGACACGATCGCGCCGGCTATCCCAGTCCTCTCACACCTGCAGCATCCAGGAGTTATTCCAAATAAAGACCCGCTCAGGCTGCGGCACACCACACAAGATGGTGCCGACATGAGGAGAGGAAGAGCTCAGTGAAAGCTCCCAGTCCTCGGCAGAAGACCTGGTAAGCGAGACTGGGAACTCACACCATCCCCTCACCCTGGCCGACATGACAACCATTGCCACAGACATCAAAAATACATTTTTCTCTGCTATTACTGATCTGAAGGCAGACTTACTGTCTCTATCATAGAAAATGGCCACTAAGGAAAGAGCTGACACCAGAAGGGACAGGGCCATAAATCGCCTGGAGTACACTACAGCATCGCACTCAGCACTCAGCACTCAATAAAACCGCAGAGGTGATCAAATACCACCAAAAGAAAGCTCTATTTGTAGGGAAAAAAAGAACTTAAATTTTGTTTGGGTACAACGTCGCATGAGCGCGCAATTGTCAGTTAAAGCAACGTAGTGCCATATTGCAAAAAATGGCCTGGTCATTAAGGGGGTCCTTCCGGGGCTGAAGTGGTTAATCAGGGCTGGGCAAGGCAAGTCCCTATCAGGCTCTCATGTCTCATACAACTTGCGATGTGTGTTTGTACTTACAGTTTTGATTCAGAATCCTGCAGACAATGCTGTTATGGGGAACCCACTGGTGTCAAAATGGACAGGGTGAGGGTCATAGGCGTGCACAGCCTATTACATTAGGGTGTGCACCCCAAAGCTCAAACACACATGCGTGTATAACAGTGTAAATTTGCTGTCCTCTCAAAATATCTCAACACACAGCCATTAATGTCTAAACCGCTGGCAACAAAGTGAAAATGTCCAAATTGGGCCCAATTAGCCATTTTCCCTCCCCGGTGTCATGTGACTTGTTAGTGTTACAAGGTCTCAGGTATAAATGGGGCGCAGGTGTGTTCAATTTGGTGTTATTGCTCTCACTCTCTCATACTGGTCACTGGAAGTTCAACATGGCACCTCATGGCAAAGAACTCTTTGAGGATCTAAAAAAAAAGAATTGTTGCTCTACATAAAGATGGCCTAGGCTATAAAATGATTGCCAAGATCCTGAAATTGAGCTGCAGCACGGTGGCCAAGACCATACAGCGGTTTAACAGGACAGGTTCCACTCAGAACAGGCCTTGCCATGGTCACTTAAAAGTTGAGTTCACGTGGTCAGCGTCATATCCGGAGGTTGTCTTTAGGAAATAGACGTATGAGTGCTGCCAGCATTGCTGCACAGACTGACCACCCACCCCTTCAACCTCTGCAGCAATGCTGAGCCCCTCAGTGTGTGAATCTGTCAGCTAATCTAACTGCATTGAGAGAGAGAGATCAGCTGTCACATCTCTGCGGTGATGTCGGGGGTGGGCGGAGCCGTGGGACTGAGCAGCTATCAAACACCAGCCAATCATTGGGCTGTTTAAGAAAGTGGCGGAGCCACATAAATGTAGCGGCCCACCCAGACCCCATCCCATTGGCTGGTGTTTGATAGCTGTTCGCTCCCGCCCACTCCTGACATCACCGCTGAGTTGTGATAGCTGATCTCTCTTCCTGCATACAGTTACATTAGCTGACAGTGCCACAATCTGCTCAATGTGAAACTGTTTCACAGACAGCGTGGGCTACGCATTCCTTGGATGCAGCCTTTCACAGCATCCCAACGGGCAGATATCGGAAGACAGCATGGTGATTAGTGTGTGCAGCAGCGGCCGGCGGGTACTCTTGACAACTTTTCACTGCACGCTCTGGCCAGCTAACACCCTCTTAAAGTGCCGCCTGGGACAATGGTCCTACTGGGTCCCATGGTTGGGCCGGCCATGCTGGCAAATGTATACTTCCCCAACACCGCACATGTTTAATTCTGCAGGCACCTCATTGACTAGCTGAAATATTCTGATTCAGGGTGTATTATCTTAGGGGGTGATTTCAATATACCACTTATTACTCTCCAAGACACCTCCTCAGGGAAATCTAGCCTAGCATATTGCACTTTAAAACAAATCAAAATATACTTCATTCCTTAACCCTAATAGACTCGTGGCGCACAGTTCATCTGACAGGTAGGGATTACACTTACTAGTCTGCACCTCACATTAAGTATTTCCGCACTGACTACATCTTCATTTCACAGAAAGACCACCCAGACTTACAGGATGCCTACATTGGTATACAAACCTTCTCCGACCACGCACCTATCCCATTCACTTTAAATCGCTCTGACTATCACACTAAACCCTGCACATGGAGATTAAATCCATCCATATTGACAGACACGGACTCACTCCAAAAAATAACAGAAACAATATGCAACTATTTCGCAGAAAACTGCAAGGAAGACCTCTCGCCTCTAACAATATGGGAGGCTTATAAATGTGTCCTTAGAGGGGAGCTAATCAGAATAGGGGCCCACCATAAAAGGGAATCCGAGAACCAATTCAAAAAGGTAACGTCCAAAATAGCTCACTGGAGGCACATCACAAACTTTCAGTGGGGACACAAACAGCAGTGGAGCTTCTGGAGGCTCGTCAAGACCTTCAGAATTTACTCGATCTAAAGGCCAAATGTTCTCTTTTTTTCAAAAAGAGAATTTACTATGAGCATGGAGAAGAGGGAAAGTTTCTGGCTAGGGCATTGAAGGAAGCCTCTCTGGCAAACAATATTTTGCCAATCAAATCGAGGGATCATTGGTCAACTGCACAGATAAAATCGCAGCTAGCTTCCAACGGTATTATTCCAAACTTTATAACATCCCCACATGCATAAACCCACTGATATCCAGGGAGAGAAGAAGCAGATAATTCGATATTACTTGACCCATAGTGGCATGCCCACACTTTCTAACAAAGATGCAGAGTCCTTAGCGAGCCTTGGTAGTATTAACATCTGCGATCAAAAGCCTCAAGCCTGGCCCAGATGGCTTTACGGTACATTATTATAAGACATTCACTAATATCCTAGAACTACCACTTTTATGCGCGTTAAATTTCCTAATGGAACCCCGCCAAGTCCCATACTCATTCCTGATAGCACATGTTACAGTTCTTCCCAAACCTGGTAAGGACCCTACCGATTGCTCCAGCTACAGGCCTATATCCTATATATGCTTAATCTTGATCTGAAATTACTTGCTAAGATTGTCACCAATCATTTACGCACTTTCCTCCCTCTGCTGGTCCAGAGCAAGTTGGGTTTATGCTAGGGAGAGAAGCTAGGGATAGTGTAACAAAGGCCCTTAACTATAGTATTCAGTATTCAGATCACAGACCAAAAAACAGGGATCGCCATCAAGAAACAGGCATCTAGTAGGCATAAATAATGAAAAAGAGAAAGATAATGAGATGTTAGTGCATGTAAACATCCGAGTGTCCAGCACAAAGTACCAAGGATACATGTGCCCTGACTTACCAAAAAGGTGATATATAAAGGAAAATAAATAAATAGGAACTGCCAACCATCCAAAAAGGATCCACATGCCACAAAAGTTATATGTCTAAGTCCACAGAGAAAAACTTCCAATACTGAGGTATCTGGATATAGAAAAATACAAAAAATAAATCATAACACCAAATAGAGGAATATGCTGCTATGTGTCATGTATTGGCAAAAAGGAGTACTAATAAAAGTATAGATACTTGACTTACCAATTGTACCCAGTATAAACCAACAACAGGGGGGGGGAGGGTGAGGGGTTTATGGGTAGGATCTGTGAAACCCCCACAACAAAGAAGGCCCAGGTCCCAGGTGCCAAGTGAAGTGTATGTATGGAACTTCACCATAAGTTTTTTTTACGCCCTTGCAATTGTGCATATATATATACATTTTTTGGATAAATTAATTTTTTGCCTTTCTTTTTTCTCCCTCTTTGATTTACTAGAATAATTATGTGTACATTTGTTATAATATATGTATCAAGGATGTGCAGTCAGGGGAGGCTGGTGTGGCAGAGCATGAACATAAAAAAAAAAAAGATTGAGCTTTGTCGATCAAGCTCAGTGACCTGGGGTCACAGGGGGTACGTAGCCAAAGTCCTACCCCACCACTGGTCAAAACTTTGGGCTCCTAGAACCTATGGTTCTGTAGATACCGGGCTCCTTGTGCAGCCTCTCAGAATCTACATACAGCGTGGCCAGTTTAACCACTAGCCGCCCGCCCACTGTCATATGATGGTGGGATGAGGCAGTTATTGTTCTGGGCCGCCGTCATATTACGTGATCCCCTCCCCGGGCCACTAGGGGGTGCGCGACGCCGCGTCACTGGGGACTCGATGCGTGTGCCCGCGATTGCCCAGTAACTGAGCAGGACCGTGGATCTGTGTGTAAACACACAGATCCACGTCCTGTCAGAGGAGAGGAGACCGATGGTGTGTCCCTTGTACATAGGGACACCGATCGGTCACCTCCCCCAGTCAGTCCCTTCCCCCCACAGTTAGAATCACTCCAAGGACACACATTTAACCCCTCGATCACCCCCTAGTGTCAACCCCCTTTCCTGACAGTCACATTTATACAGTAATCAATGCTTTTTCATAGCACTGATCGCTGTATAAATGTGAATGGTCCCAAAAATGTGTCAAAAGTGTCCGATATGTCCACCGCAATATCGCAGTTACAATAAAAATCACAGATCGCCGCCATTACTAGTAAAAAAAAAAAAATAATAATAAAAATGTTATAAAACTATCCCCTATTTTGTAGACGCTATAACTTTTTCGCAAACCAATCGATATATGCTTATTGCAATTTTTTTTACAAAAAATATGCAGAAGAATACGTATCGGCCTAAACTGAGGAAAAAATTTGTTTAAAAAAAAAAAAAAAATTGGATATTTATTATTGCAAAAAGTAAAAAATATTGTGTTTTTTCAAACTTGTCCCTCTTCTTTTGTTTATAGCACAAGAAATAAAAAAACGCAGAGATGATCAAATACCACCAAAAGAAAGCTATATTTGTGGGGAAAAAATTATAAAAATTTTGTTTGGGTACAGCGTTGCATGACTGCGCAATTGTCATTAAAAGTGCGACAGAGCTGAAAGCTGAAAACTGGCTTGGGCAGGAAGGGGGTGAAAGTGCCCAATATTGAGGTGGTTAAATACAAGCTGGCACATGCTGTTTGCAGCAGACTGAGAGGATGAGCTCACAGTGCCTCTCCTCACTTCTTGTCAGAGGGACTGAGCTCAATGGACAGCTTGGAGCCTTTACCATTGGTCCAAGCTGTCCAATAAAAATGCTGCAATGGAGGCCCTCCTCTCACTGTAGTGTCATAGAAGGGGGCATGTGTCTAAAAGAGACATGCTCTCTTCCAGCCCAGCCCTCTTAAATACAAAGAAACAACATGGATTTATAGGTATAAAATTTACTTATAATCCTATGTTTTTTTCACACAGTTAAGAGGGAGAATATGCTGCTGCTGAAAACGTGCTTTTTTAAATCAAGATAAATAATATATTATTATGCTATATGTTATAAGATAATAGTTTATTATTTATCTATTTACTGTGAAATTACTGGTTTTGATGTTATAACTTCAAACTTCAGTAATTTGTCCATTAAGCCACCTGCTTGACTACAGTTTTTGAAAATATATTAAATTACCTCAAAAACAATATATAATAATTATTTGTATATTACTTACTTATGGTAATTAACAACTTGCCACCCATGCGAATTCTGAAACTTCTCTCAGACATGTAAAAATCATAATTGTTTTGCTAGATAATTACTCAGAACCCACAAACATTATATATATATTTTTAGTAGACACCCTAGGGCAGAGATATGCAATTAGCGGACCTCCAGCAGTTGCAGAACTACAAGTCTCATGAGGCATAGCAAGACTCTGACAGCCACAAGCATGACACCCAGAGCCAGAGGCATGATGGGACTTGTAGTTTTGCAACAGCTGGAGGTCCGCGAATTGCATATCCCTGCCCTAGGGAATAAAATGGTGGTTGTTGCAACTTTTTATGTCACACGGTATTTGCGCAGTGAGAATCAAATACGTAACTTGTGAATATGTAACCTGTGTGTATCTGACTCTGATACTAGCCAGTGCCTCACCAGCCACTGACCTCACTGCACGTCCCTGATGTATATATACTGTATGTCTGGAATTGTAATATTGTATATACTCTCTATCTGCGACAAGGTTTAAAAATATTGGAAATTGGATCCTGAAGAAACCTATACCTTGGGCGAAATGCTTGTGAGATCACTCCAGATGAAGATAATTGTATTATAGGGCAATATGTACAACATTTCATATCTTTTATGAAAATTAAACATTTGTTTATTTTAAATGTTTTTGTATGTTTTTGTATGAAATAAAATATCTTGATTTTATTCATGGCATATAGCAACTTACTTTTGGGCACAATAAAAATCCCCATTCCTACCTGGGAATATTCTTCCCCTCTGAGGAAAGAGTAGAACTGTATACAAGTGTAGGTGCAATAAACTGGAGACGGCAATAAAAACAAAAGCAAAACCCCCCACCACAGCCTCCGAAATAATATATGAATGGTTCGAAAAAAAGGTGTTTCTAAACATTGGTATTTATATTACAATCGTAAACATTTCAAGGAAAAGTCCAGGGATCCAAGGAACCAAGACAATAAGTCCACAAGTAGGGCTGCCTTCACTGAGAACTGAAACCAGATTCCAAATCCTGAGAAGGAAACAAAGGAGAGAGGCGCCTCTGGGTGTAGACTTAAAACAATTTATTCATAAAAACTAGTAGTAGTCACACTCACATTTGGGAGGTCATCAGAAAGCATGTGAATGTGAACAATCCGTCATGAGAAGCATCATCCATCATGGGAAATACATCAGATCAGTCATGGACTCCTAATCAGCTGGCTGGAGGCTCTGCCTGTGTATGGAGAGACACCGCTGTGATGTGATGCTGGCCGTATCAGTGACAGAACCCAAAAACGAGGCTTGGAGCGCAGGTGGATAGCCGGCATGGAGAGGCCTGATGAAGGGGTGCGGCTGTCAAGTCATCGCAGCCTGTACGCCCCGCAAACGCGTTGCTCGTCCAGTGACACCATCTCTCCGTGCCGGCTATCCACCTGTGCTCCAAGCCTCGTTTTTGGGTTCTGTCACCGCTACGGCCGGCATCACATCACAGCGGTGTCTCTCCATACACAGGCAGAGCCTCCAGCCAGCTGATTAGGAGTCCATGACCATGATGGATGATGCTTCTCATGACGGATTGTTCACATTCACATGCTTTCTGATGACCTCCCAAATGTGAGTGTGACTACTACTAGTTTTTATTAAATTGTTTTAAGTCTACACCCAGAGGCGCCTCTCTCTTTTGTTTTCTTCGAAAGAGTAGAACTCCTGTTGGGTTTTTCCTGCAAACTGGAGCTTGTTTAGAGAGATTTCCCCCCACTTCCTGTCCTGCTGACAATGTTTTAACTGAAAAAAGTGAAGGAAGCCTTAAATAACATTTAAAGATGAATTTAAGGTATGGATATTTTATAACTTGGAGCAATGTAACTGTGCATATACCATTGACAGTTTGTATTGTTCCGAATCAAAATTCGGACATATTTTTTGCAATTTGAAAGTTTGGATGTATCAGAATTTCCGAATCACAATAGGAACAAATTTAAATGAATCCAAAATAAATTATAACAAAACAAAATATTGTTGGAATTTAAATCAAATTCAAATTTGAAACAAATTCAACAAATTAATTTGAAATGTAAACATATTGCTGACTATTGCTGATTTCCTTAAAAAACTGTGTGCAAGTGTACCTAAAAGAATTGATGCTGTTTTGAAGCCAATGGGTATTCAAATATTAATTTATTTTAGATTTTTCTTCTGTTCGCTCAATGTTAAAAATAAGGCAGTAGAAAATGTAGTTTTTAAAGCATTCTTACTTTACATTATTTCTTCACTCCTGCCTAAAACTTCACGTTACTGTATATAGAGACAGCAAAATGTTGAAGTCAGATATTTCTTTTATAACTTAGAACACTTCACATATTCTGAAAAACCTTATTAATACAAAGAAGATTAACATGATGAACATTAAACTGTCAATATTGCCGGTGAATGAATAATTTTGGCATCATTTGTGTCCAGATCAACATATATGCCTTTTATAAGCTAGAACCCTTTGATTTCTTTCTGTTTCAATCCCTTTTCCCTTTCAATCCCAATCCAGGTTTAAGCTGGCCATAGATGGTGTGATTTTCATTTCTGCAACCACGGGTTGATGGGGGAAACCTTCTTGTGAAGCTATTGTGTTCTCCTGGTGGGGCAGCATGGGGAGCCATCCCTACTGGGAGAGCTCACAGTAAATATTGTGACATGCTGATTGTACCCAAGTCAATTGATGGATCAACACAGGCGAGACACAGTTTGAGAATATCAAACAACAGTGGTGTGCTTACATACGTACAACATGATCTTAAGCATCAAACTAGACCATCAAAACCAACCAGGGATGGTCAATTAAAAAAAAATTGGGTGCGATAATTCCATACTCCATCCTGCTCAATAGGACACCAGAAACAAGAACACTAACATGTTGCTGCACAACTCTCATCACAATTAATAAAAGGATATTGTCATACATATTGTCACTTATATATATATATATATATATATATATATAAATTATTATTATATGGCCTATGATATTTATTTCCTGGATACAAATGGCTGCATGTTCTTTGGGTTGAAATGTTTTTCCCAATCATGTGCAATATTTCTAATGTGGTGTTTTATTGTACGAAACCAGTACACATTACAGAAAAATCAGAAGTTCTGTTCAGTAACGAGAAAAATTGTGCAGTTTGCTCCTTCAGTAATTTTCTATTGGAAGGACTGAATTGGCTCTTGAAATTTGTGTACACACTATAAAAAAAATGTTATAATCATTCCGAATATGGAATTTTTCCTCAGATTATCATATAATATGCAGGCCCTATTAGATGGCCAAATCTGTTACAGGGTAGACTTACCATTCCATAGATATGGTACACAGTAAGAACTAAATTTAGCAAATTTGGTCCAAATGTGACATGTTACTTTTTGGTCACAGGGGAGGGGATAACGTTAACTGACAGGGCTTCCTCAGCTTTTGTATAATCTCCAAAAGACAGTCTGATTTTGGTGAACATATCTGCATATAGCAAGAACCAGTTAGGATATACAAATTAAAGTTATTCTTATTCATAATAATCAACTCAAAATAACCTTCCACTAATCTATCTCTACTGAAAAAATAATCTAATGATTTGACATGAGTTAGGGTTACTATTACTGCTCTTTGTATGGTCATCAGTGGCGGCCCGTCCATTAGGGGCGCACTGGCGCTGCCCTCCCATCTAAGCATCGGGCCCCCTAATCTACATGCAGGGCACTGGACGCATGGATTCCAATTTGGGGTTTTAAGCACATGATTAGAGCCAGAGGCTCTAATAGGCTTCAAAAAAGGGTGGGCTCGGGGCGTAGAACACTGCGTTATGAGCTCACCCAGTTAAGTGACAATAGCGAATGCATATTCACTATTGTCACACGATTCTCCTAACAGCCAATCAGGAAGAGGGTCCTGAGACCCATTGCCCGATTGGCTGAAAGGACAGGCAATCGTATTGGACACCTAGTAGGAGGAGGGAGGAGACGCATGGCGGAAGCCGCCGTGATGCAGAGGAGGAGGAGATGCGATAGAAACCGCTGCCCAAAACCCGTAGGAGTGCTGCCCGCCAACCTAGATGGGGTACGTGCGGGGATGGATGACCGACATAGCGACCAACTGCAAGACTCCCCCCGGGGAGGGGGGTGTACATGACCTGACCAATAGCGGAAGGGGGGATTTTCGCCGACCGGGGGTGTGGTTGTTTGCCACCACTGATGCTCATGGTGGCAAAAAGCACTAACTTACCTAATAAAACTGCCACCTTTATTTTCATAGATTACATTAATTGATGGTGAGAAGGTGAGCTGCCTTTAAATGAAGAGGAACGGATCTACTGTTAATAAATTGTACCAAATATAAAAAAGGAATCTATTGTAAAATAAATAACCAATCCATTACCATTACCTGTATTTAACTCATTGGATCTTCTTAAATGGCATTGTATATGTATAGTATACTCATTTTAATGTTCCTTGTTTCCCCCTGACCCCATTCTGGCAGCAGTGGATAGTGTGCACGCGTGAAGGCATAACATGCTTGTAATAACTATAATAAACTTAATTGTTATGCATGTGTGTCTTAAGGTATACAAAAAGATAGTATCTTTGCTCTTGTGAGTTTCATGTTAGTAATAGTATTACATTTTTATACAACACATAAAAAGAAGAATTAAGTGGTATCTCATGAATAACATTAGGGCCTTTTCACACTGGCTTATCCGTGTACGGACTCCACTTTGCTCAGCAGGGGTCGATCCGCTGATCCCCGCTGAGCAGGCGGATGACAGGTCTGTCTCCGCTCACTGTGCAGGGATGGACTTGTCAGAGCCCTGCTATCCTCTATGGAGATCGGATGAAAACGGACCGCCTGTCCATTTTTCATTCAAACCTATCCGATCTGATCTTCCAAACGGATGGAAAATAGGGTTTCCATCCATCTGGATTTTACGGACACGATTGGATCGAATATCAGCGGATGTCAGCGTACATGTCACCGCTGACATCCGTAGCTCCTTAAGGCTGAATGGAGTGTCCGATCAGGTCCACCTGAAAAACTGACAGGTGAACCTGATCGGAAAGCCCGTGTGAAAGGGCCCCCAAGGTGTTTGGGGTCCAGCACATATTGATACTCTTGTAGTTCAACAATTTTTATAAATTATAATGATGACAACTTTCCTATAATTTCATGTTACATATTCTGTTGGGCCCATAATGGAGGCTTTCATGTTGTGAAAACTTATTTCTATCTGATAAAATCACAAATATTTAAATAGTCTATGAACAAGTAGTACCTAATTTGTGTAATGCCGCGTACACACGACCGGACTTTACGGCATACTTGGTCCGGCAGACCGGAGTCCGTCGGACAATTCGATCGTGTGTGGGCTCCAGCTGACTTTTTTCCCCAAAAGTTTGACGGACCTAGAAATGAAACATGTTTCAAATCTTTCCGACGGACTCGAGTCCGGTCGAAAAGTCCGCTCGTCTTTATGCTAGTCCGACAGACAAAAACCGACGCTAGGGCAGCTATTGGCTACTGGCTATGAACTTCCTTGTTTTAGTCCGCTCGTACGTCATCATGTACGAATCCGTCGGACTTTGGTTGATCGTGTGTAGGCAAGTCTGTTCATTCGGAAAGTCCGTCGTAAAGTCCGTCGAAAAGTCAGCCGGACAAAGTCTGCCGTAAAGTCCGCTCGTGTGTACGCGGCATAATATTCAATTCAAATCAATATAGATTGAAATCCAATTCGATTCGAATATGGAGGAAAAATTCAAATAGAAAACGAAACAAAAATGAAACAAATAATGAAAATGAATCATTCTAACATAATGAATGTAACTAAACAACATTTCTAACTTAACAAATCCATCCGAAACTAAACTGAACAAACTTTTTCGTTCTACACATGTTTAATATACCATACCTGTGGGATCCCTGTAGAAGCTGGAGATCACAGTGGCAGATACTGCTACTCTAGTTTGTTAGGCAACATGGGGAAACTGCATGCTAAATTTTATACGATTACTGTTATGAAATGTTAATATGATGGTTTTGCTTATCAATGAGTTAGCGTCCCTCATGGCCAATGGACAAATTACTTCACTGGGCCCCACAACAGAAAGATAATGCATTTTCACTTGCCAGTGACACCTGCCCCATCACTGACTACTGAATTATTTTGACTTAAATAGCGTGTATGCTGATTTTCCTCCACCAGCTCTTTACAAATGTCACACCTTACACTTTATTTGCTTCAGTTCAAAGGTGTGGAGGAAAGATAGCGTATGCTTTTGCATAACCTCAAAGTACTGTAAGTGATCCAGGCCCAGCCCCTGGAGGGTTCAGTTCTGCAGTGGGCTCCAACATAGGGACCCTATCACTTAAAGGGGTAAACCATGCACAAATCCACCCCTCTGACAGAACTTGTGTCACTGGCCACCAACACCTCCTCTCCCTGGCTGCTTCCCTTTTAGTATACATTTTACTCTCAATCACCCAGAAAGTTAACATGAAGGTCTACACTTCATTCCCCATTCCCATTCACTGTAGGAGCACACTCTGATTCTTGTTCCACAATAAATTAGATTAGCCATTGTTACTAAATCAGAACTCTCTTTAGGTGAATAAAAAGGCATAAGAGTAACGATTCTGTTACGTACCTGGGATGTGAGCCTGACGTGTAGAGGAAGGCCTCTCGTACAACTCCGGCTCGCGGACCACTGGTAGTGATACAGCAGCCACAGGAGCACGGTGGGGTATGAGTGCCTGTAAACAGTTCAATAGTCTGTGTAGTAGCGGTGATCAGCAGGCAGATAGTAGATGAGCTGACACGATGCTTGACTGGTGGCAGGCTGGGAAGAACCACAGAGCAGTACCAGATGCAGGCTTGCAGGGCTGGGGGCTGTAGCAGGCTGGATGAGCGAGATGCAGGGTCAGACAGGCCGGGTCGGTAATAATCAGGCAGATCAGGCATAGACGGTAGGCAGAAGAGAGGTCAGGTCACAAGCCAAGTAGTACCGGAAGATCAGCAGACAGAATCAGCAGGCAGGATCAGAGTCTATAGGAAGCCGGGATCAGAACAGGCAGCAGGCAATCACAGGTAACAACAAGCTGGATCAGAATCAGAGGTCACACAGGAAACAGGATACAACACAGGAGCTGCAGACCAAACAGCAATGAACCTCTGTAGGAGCCCTGTTTAAATAGCCCGCCTGACTTCAGTATTAGTGACAGGTGTGTGTCTTAAAGTGCTAGTACGCATGCGTGCACGCCGGGTGCTTACATGGAAAGCCTGTCTTCCCTGACATTGCCCCCTCCCTACGGGCAACCTCCGGGTGCCCAACCGGTTCCTCTTTTGCGGGTTGCTGCGGAAGAAGGCACGGATCAAGTCTGTGGCATGTACATTTCGTGCGGGTTCCCAGGAATTTTCCTCTGGACCATAACCCTTCCACTTGATTAAATATTGTGTCTGCCCCCTTCTTTTCCTGCAGTCTAAAACAGCCTCAACCTCAAATTCCTCATCCCCATCAATAATAATAGGTGCGGGAGGACCTGGTCTATGATCCGGAAATGGATCTGGCACAACAGGCTTTAGCAAGGATACATGAAACACTGGGTGGATTTTAAAAGACTCAGGTAAGGTTAATTCAAAAGAAACATCATTAATTTTTCTCCTTACCGGAAATGGTCCTACGAACCTTGGTGCCAGCTTCCTTGAAGGACATAGCATCTTCAAATTTGTTGTTGAAAGCCATACTTGATCTCCTGGTTGCAAGATCAGTTCCCCCCTTCTTTTCTTGTCAAATGATTTCTTGCTGTCCTCCTGCGCTTTCGCGATGGTTTCCTGTAACAACATATTATTGCGAGAGAAAAAGTCCACAGTATCCTGGACGGCTGGAACGGAAGATTCTGTGACAAGATTAGGTAAGAAGGTGGGATGGAATCCATAATTAGCAAAGAACGGAGATTGCTTGGTGGCAGAATGGGTGGCATTATTATAGGCAAATTCCGCCAGTGGTAACAATGATACCCAATCATCCTGGACAAAAGAAGTAAAACAACGGATGTATTGTTCTAGGGTTTGATTAGTCCTCTCTGTCTGCCCATTAGTTTGTGGGTGGTAAGCAGAAGAGAATGAGAGTTCAATCTGTAGGGTCTCGCACAAGGCCTTCCAAAATCTGGATGTAAACTGGACACCGCGATCAGACACAATATTTGCGGGGACTCCATGGAGTCTGACAATTTCTTTTATAAACACCCGAGCGGTTTCTGCAGCCGATGGTGTACTCTTTAGAGGAATGAAATGAGCCATCTTTGTTAAGCGATCCACTACCACAAAGATAGCGGTACGTTCTTCAGAAGGTGGAAGTTCAACTATAAAATCCATAGCAATCATCTTCCACTGTCTGTCGGGTATAGGCAAAGGTCTGAGTAATCCCCAAGCTTTGTTACGGGAACTTTTACTCCGGGTGCAGGTGGTACATGCATTTACATAGGCTCTGCAGTCTTTCTCCAAACCTGGCCACCAAAATGAGCGTTGTACAAGTTCGACAGTCTTATGAACCCCAAAATGGCCTGCCAAAGGGTGGTCATGACAAACCCCTAAGATCATTGCTCGAACCTTTTTAGGTACAAAAATCTGCTTACTCCTCCATAATAGCCCATTCTTTGCTTGTAGTGTGACCCCTGGAGGACTGGGTGTTTCTGCAGAAGCTTGCTGTAACTGAGACATAAGGTCAGTGTGTAATAGTAGGAAATTTCCAGCTGGTAAAATGGTGTCTGGTATTAGGATGTCTCTTGGATCTTCGAACATGCGCGACAACGCATCAGGCTTAGTGTTCTTTGATCCGGGCCTGTACGTAATATGGAATGAGAATCTTGAGAAAAAGAGTGCCCAGCGAGCTTGGCGTGGTTTGAGGCGTTTAGCGGATCGCAGATATTCAAGATTCTTATGATCCGTGTAGATCAGAATTGGATGGGCCGCTCCCTCCAACAAGTACCTCCATTCCTCTAACGCGGCTTTGATCGCCAAAAGTTCCCGATCCCCTACATCGTAGTTTCTTTCAGCTGACGTGAGTTTGCGTGAAAAGAATGCCACTGGATGGGTCACTTCTTTCAGGCCTTGACGTTGTGATAGAATGGCCCCAACTGCACTTTCTGAAGCATCCACCTCCACAATATAGGGCAAGGTAGAGTCTGGGTGACTTAAGACAGGAGCAATGGTAAACCGTCTCTTCAAGATTTCAAAAGCAGCTTGAGCCTCAGAAGTCCAACAGAAACGGATACCTTGTTTGGTCAGCTGTGTAATAGGGTGAATGATAGCAGAAAAGTTCTTGATAAACTTGCGATAAAAATTGGCAAAGCCCACGAATCGTTGTATTCCCTTCTTGTCTGTGGGGGCTGGCCAATCTAGTATCGCTGAGACTTTCTGTGGGTCCATCTTGATCCCTTCGGTCGAAATGATCAGACCTAAGAACTGGATGCTCCGTTGCTCAAAGTCGCATTTCTCGGCTTTGGCATAAAGTCCATATTTGCGGAGCCGGCACAATACGCTTTTAACATGCCCTCGGTGCACCTCTAATGATACAGAGAATATCAAGATGTCATCAAGGTAGACAACCACAAAAATATCCAGAAAGTCTTTGAAAATGTCATTAATAAAGTACTGGAAGGTGGCAGGGGCATTACAAAGGCCAAAGGGCATAACTAGATATTCAAAGTGCCCAAATCGGGTACGGAAGGCAGTTTTCCATTCATCCCCTTCTCGTATGCGAACCAGGTTATAGGCCCCTCTTAAATCCAGCTTAGTAAAAATGCTTGCTGATTTGAGTCTTTGGAACAGTTCAGGGACTAGAGGAAGAGGGTAGCGATTTTTCACTGTTATTTTATTTAGGTCACGATAGTCCACACATGGTCTCAGGGAATGATCCTTTTTTTCTACGAAAAATATACCGGCACCGGCCGGTGAAGTAGAGGGACGGATGAATCCTTTCTGCAGATTCTCATCAATATAGTCCTTCAGAACTCCTGATTCCCGCTCAGATAAAGGGAAGATGCGCCCAAATGGAATCTCTGCCCCAGGAAGGAGCTCGATGGGGCAGTCATAAGGTCTGTGTGGAGGAAGGGTGTCTGCTCCTCGTTTACTGAAAACGTCCAGGTATTCGTGGTAAGAATTCGGAACTACTTGACATAATTCAGGGTCAGCGTCCATACACAGCAGGGTAGCAGGTGATGGTGGTGAAGTTTCCAAACAGTGTCTCTGGCAATATGCTGACTGGAACTTGACACTTCCGGATTTCCAGTCTATCTGTGGATTGTGGGCCTGTAGCCAGGGTAGGCCCAGGATGATGGGAAATAAGGGCGAAGAAATTGCGTCTAAACGCAGCAGCTCTCGGTGGTTGGTGGAGGAGATGGTCAGCATCGGTGGGGTCTCCTTGGTTACCAGTCCAGACTTAATACGAGACCCATCGGCCAGGAATACAGTGAGTCCCTGTCCTCTGGTTTGTAGAGGAATGTGTTGCTGAGCTGCGAAGGACTGGTCGATGAAACAGCTACATGCTCCAGAATCAATAATAGCGGTCACTGATACGGTTCTTCCCGGTAGTTGGAAGGAAACAGGCAGAGCGATATGAGCTGAGCTGGCAGACAAGGCAGGCAGGGGTGACTGCTTGAGTGAAGAAAGGGAAAGACACTTACGCAGCTTGGCAGGACAGGTATGTACGAAGTGACCGGCTTCTCCACAGTACAGGCAGAGGTTATTTACTCGTCGGCGTTGGCGTTCTTCTGGAGTCAAAGAAGAGCGAATCAGGCCCAATTGCATGGGTTTAGGCATCTCTGGAGTGGGGAAAGTAGAATTTCCAGGAGCCGGGTTAGGAGAAGCAGGGATCTTAGGTAACATCCAGGCTGGACGGAAGTGCTGTGTGGTTCTTTCAGACCTGCGTTCTCGTAGGCGGCGGTCAATCTGAATGGACAGAGTGATTAGGGCTTCCAGAGAGCTTGGCACCCCGACCCGAGCGAGCTCATCTTTCAGGCTTTCCGAGAGACCCAGACGAAATTGATGACGCAGGGCTGCGTCATTCCAGCTAGTGTCTGCACTCCAGCGTCTAAAGTCAGTGACATAGTCCTCTGCCACTCTATGGCCTTGCTGGAGTGTATGAAGAGCGGCTTCAGCAGTGGTGGTACGTTGTGGGTCATCATAAATCAGCGCCATGGCATCAAAGAACATTTGCATGGTGTTTAGTTGTGCGTTGTTCTCTTCTAACAGCCGGTGGGCCCAAGACTGTGGTTCCCCTTGGAGGAGGCAAATAATGAATCTCACCTTGGTGGTTTCCAGGGAAAAAGTCTGTGGCTGGAGAGCAAAGTAGAGCTGACAGGCATTGCGAAAGGCTCTAAATTTACTCCGATCACCGGAAAACCTCTCAGGAGTAGATACACGAGGCTCAGGGGGTAACATCATTACTGTATGGCTGGCTAAAGCCCCAGCTTGGGTGATGGAGGAGGCAGGATCAGATGCAGGAGCTATGGTTGCTGGATTGGACAGGGAACGTACCCGCTCTTCGAGACGCACGTATCCTTCCTGCAGCGACTTAACTGCCTGTGTAAGAGCAGCAAGGTGCTGACATATTTCATTTACTGGAGAGGGTCCTCTTGCAGGCTCAGACATGGCTGTTTGGTACTGTTACGTACCTGGGATGTGAGCCTGACGTGTAGAGGAAGGCCTCTCGTACAACTCCGGCTCGCGGACCACTGGTAGTGATACAGCAGCCACAGGAGCACGGTGGGGTATGAGTGCCTGTAAACAGTTCAATAGTCTGTGTAGTAGCGGTGATCAGCAGGCAGATAGTAGATGAGCTGACACGATGCTTGACTGGTGGCAGGCTGGGAAGAACCACAGAGCAGTACCAGATGCAGGCTTGCAGGGCTGGGGGCTGTAGCAGGCTGGATGAGCGAGATGCAGGGTCAGACAGGCCGGGTCGGTAATAATCAGGCAGATCAGGCATAGACGGTAGGCAGAAGAGAGGTCAGGTCACAAGCCAAGTAGTACCGGAAGATCAGCAGACAGAATCAGCAGGCAGGATCAGAGTCTATAGGAAGCCGGGATCAGAACAGGCAGCAGGCAATCACAGGTAACAACAAGCTGGATCAGAATCAGAGGTCACACAGGAAACAGGATACAACACAGGAGCTGCAGACCAAACAGCAATGAACCTCTGTAGGAGCCCTGTTTAAATAGCCCGCCTGACTTCAGTATTAGTGACAGGTGTGTGTCTTAAAGTGCTAGTACGCATGCGTGCACGCCGGGTGCTTACATGGAAAGCCTGTCTTCCCTGACAGATTCCTTAGCATCTCCATGTTACACTTCTCCAACAATTACATGGGCGATACAATAGATTAGCAAACATGACTCCTTTTCTCCTCTTGTATACTATGCTGGACTTGGGCTATGCTGTGGAGTTCATATCTTTAGTTTGCGGTAATTTCAAACCTATAGTGACATGGCTTCAACTATATAGTCCCACTTCTGGGTACTACCAAGGGATAACCCCATGAAGGAGCAATGCTACATCTCCTCATGTATGATTCTTTCAACTACCACAACAAGTGACAACTCCTTACTCAACCCCCCTACAGGAAGCACCACAGGCCAAATGGGCTCACACACCACAGCACATTAACCCCTGAGTTATCTGACATTAACTCTGTAAGTGAAAATCACAGATAACATTTAAAGGCACCTGCCCATACAATGATCTCCACTAGCTTCTGAGTCCCATGCCGTGTGGCTGTCCTGTTGCATTGCGAACACAGGAGTTCACCTGTTCAGCACAGGCACCATTCAGAGATCCAGTTGCATTCTATCAATGAATGTAATACATTCTCTAAACGGACGAGGTGGGGAGGTGCCATCATGTTTTCCACCTTGTCCAATCAGAGAATGTTTGCATTCACCGAGAAAATGCATAGCATTCTCTGAATGGTGCCTGTGCCAAGCAGCAAACCTTCTGTGTTCACAATGCAGCAGAGCAGCTGCTCGGCACAGTACTCGGAAGCTAGGGGAGATCACTGTAATAGTGGTGCATACTATTTATTTTGCAGCTTCCAGGGGGATCCACAGGTATTGTATATGCATAGTTACATTGGACCAAGCTGCCCCAATGTAACAATATAAAAATATCCATATGTGTACTTTTTCTTTAACATGTAATGGACAATACTACATTACAACCTGTCAAATAATGCTGTTAAAACGAAATGATATAACTCAAAAGCACATGCCCTCGCTGTGCTTCA
This sequence comes from Lithobates clamitans, assembly GCA_037952925.1. Taxonomy (NCBI): domain Eukaryota; kingdom Metazoa; phylum Chordata; class Amphibia; order Anura; family Ranidae; genus Lithobates; species Lithobates clamitans. The sequence goes on along the minus strand of JBBGZY010001203.1, from coordinate 2,772,059 downwards.
GCGAGGCATTTTTTTTAGAAGGATAAACTAAAATGTAAATATTGAAGGTATAATCTTATCCAGCTCAGTAACACATTAAAATGATTGATTTATCTAATTAACCAGTACCTCTGTCCAGACACCAGCATCCTAAAGACTAACATATCCGAGTGGTTTGACTAAAACGGATACTGCTCTTCCTCAGGTTATCTAAGGAATATAAATCCATTTTGTACATTCAGTGTGTTCTGAACAGTGATGCATGGAATGTGAACTGGAAATCTGTAAATATAAATACAATTAATCATGTTGTGTATATTTATGGCACATTACCCAGAAGCACTTGACTGTGCTCTCCTCTCTGATGTTATCTGCACACCACGTCTGAGCAAGTGAAGCGAAATGATATATATCCTGATGTTCTGAACAAACTGCACATTGTTGTTGAATTATTAAAGTGAAAATAAAGACAAAGAAACATGGGACTTGTACGGAGATGCTGGAAAGCTTCTCTGCTAGAGACTTGGCACTGAAAGCATTACTGATGGAGATTTCAATACCCCACTGGACGAGCACTTGTGTTTAGAATGATGTGCTCTCTAAAAAAGAATGCACACGTTAGTAATGCTCCTGTCCTAAAATGTATCATAAGCACTATAGCAGGGACCTGCACATGACTTCAGGTAATATTTTCTTGGTTTTGCTGATCAGATATACTGTTACATTTTTAAAAATTGGACATTGTTGATCAATGCATGCTAATATGTTGGAAAAATGTTTCTTCTATATATAGTTTGTAAATATATATACAGTATCTCACAAAAGGGAGTACCCCCCTCACATTTTTGTAAATATTTTATTATATCTTTTCATGTGACAACACTGAAGAAATGACACTTTGCTACAATGTAAAGTAATGAGTGTACAGCTTGTATAACAGCATAAATTTACTGTCCCCTCAAATTAACTCAACACAGTCATTAATGTCTAAACTGCTGGCAACAAAAGTGAGTACACCCCTAAGTGAAAAGGACCAAATTAGGCCCAAAGTGTCAATATTTTGTGTGGCCACCATTATTTTCCAGCACTGCCTTAACCCTCTTGGGCATGGAGTTTACCAGAGCTTCACAGGTTGCCACTGGAATCCTCTGCCACTCCTCTATGACGACATCATGGAGCTGGTAGATGTTAGAGACCTTGCACTCCTCCACCTTCCATTTGAGGATGCCCCACAAATGCTCATTAGGGTTTAGGTCTGGAGACATGCTTGGCCAGTCCATCACCTTTACCCTCAGCTTCTTTAGCAAGGCAGTGGTCTTCTTGGAGGTGTGTTTGGGGTCGTTATCATATTGGAATACTGTCCTGCGGCCCAGTTTCTGAAGGGAGGGGATCATGCTCTGCTTCAGTATGTCACAGAACATGTTGGCATTCATGGTTCCCTCAATGAACTGTAGCTCCCCAGTGCCGGAAGCACTCATGCAGCCCCAAACCATGACACTCCCACCACCATGCTTGACTGTAGGCAAGACACACTTGTCTTTGTACTCCTCTCCTGGTTGCCGCCACACACGCTTGACACCATCTGAACCAAATAAATTTATCTTGGTCTCATCATACCACAGGACATGGTTCCAGTAATCCATGTCCTTAGTCTGCTTGTCTTCAGCAAACTGTTTGGGGGCTTTCTTGTGCATCATCTTTAGAAGAGGCTTCCTTCTAGAATGACAGCGATGCAGACAAATTTGATGCAGTGTGCAGCATATGGTCTGAGCACTGACAGGCTAACCCCCCCCTACCCCTTCAACCTCTGCAGCAATGCTGGCAGCACTCATACATCTATTTCTCAAAGACAACCTCTGGATATGACGCTGAGTACGTGCACTCAACTGTATTGGTCAACCATTGCGAGGCCTGTTCTGAGTGGAACCTGTCCTCTTAAACTGCTGTATGGTCTTGGCCACCGTGCTGCAGCTCAGTTTCAGGGTCTTGGCAATCTTCTTATAGCCTAGGCCAGGGATAGGCAATTAGCAGACCTCCAGCTGTTGCAAAACTACAAGTCCCATCATGCCTCTGCCTCTGGGTGTCATGCTTATGGCTGTCAGAGTCTTGCTATGTCTCATGGGACTTTTAGTTCTGCAACAGCTGGAGGTCCGCTAATTGCATAACCCTGGCCTAGGCCATCTTTATGTTGAGCAACAATTATTTTTTTGAAATCCTCAGAGAGTTCTTTGCCATAAGGTGCCATATTGAACTTCCAGTGACCAGTATGAGAGAGAGGGAGCGATAACATCAAATTTAACACACCTGCTCCCCATTCACACCTGAGACCTTGTAACACTAATGAGTCACATGCCACTGGGGAGGGAAAATAGGCTAATTGGGCCCAATTTGGATATTTTCACTTAGGGATGTACTCACTTTTGTTGCCAGCATTTAGATATTAATGGCTGTGTGTTGAGTTATTTTGAGGGGACAGCAAATTTACACCATTACACAAGCTGTACATTCACTAGGGGTGTACTCACTTTTGTTGCCAGCAGTTTAGACATTAATGACTGTGTTGAGTTAATTTGAGGGGACAGTAAATTCACGCTGTTATACAAGCTGTACACTCACTACTTTACATTGTAGCAAAGTGTCATTTCTTCAGTGTTGTCACATGAAAATATATAATAAAATATTTACAAAAAATTGAGGGGTGTACTCACTTTTGTTAGATATTGTATATGTATATATATATATATATATATATATATATATATATATATACATATATGTATACACAGTTGTGCTCATAAGTTTACATACCCTGGCAGAATTTATGAGCATTTATGATTTCTTGGCCATTTTTCAGAGAATATGAATGATAACACAAAAACTTTTCCTTTACCCATGGTTAGTGTTTGGCTGAAGCCATTTATTATCAATCAACTCTGTTTACTCTTTTTAAATCATAATGGCAACAGAAACTACCCAAATGACCCTTATCAAAAGTTTACATACACCAGTTCTTCATACCATGTATTGCCCCCTTTAACATCAATGACAGCTTGAAGTATTTTGTGGTATTTTTGGATGAGGCTCTTTATCTTCTCATATGGTAAAGCTGCCCATTCCTCTTCGCAAAAAGCCTCCAGTTCCTGTAAATTCTTGGGCTGTCTTGCATCAACTGCATGTTTGAGATCTCCCCAGAGTGGCTTAATGATATTGAGGTCAGGAGACTGAGATGGCCACTCCAGAACCTTCACTTTATTCTGCTGTAGCCAATGACAGGTCAACTTGGCCTTGTGTTTTGGATCATTGTCATGTTGGAATATCCAAGTACATCCCATGCGCAGCTTCCTGGCTGATGAATGCAAATGTTCCTCCAGTATTTTTGATAACATACTGCATTCATCTTGCCATCAATTTTGACCAAATTTCCTGAGCCTTTGTAGCTCACACATCCCTAAACATCAGTGATCCACCTCCGTTTTTCACAGTAGGAATGGTGTACCTTTCATCATAGGCCTCGTTGACTCCTCTCCAAATATAACGTTTATGGTTGGGCCAAAAAGCTCAATTTTGTCTCATCACTCCAAATGACTTTGTGCCAGAAGGTTTGAGGCTTGTCTCTGTGCTGTTTGGCATATTGTAAGTGGGATACACACACACTAATTACAAGCAAACAGATCACAGGTGATGATGGTTACCTTTAATAGCCATTCAATCCCCTTTGTGGCCAGGTGTGGGCTACTACGTCATTATTTCTTTATCAATTAAGCAGATAAAAGGTCTGGCGTTGATTATAAGTGTGGTATTTGCATTTGGAATCTATTGCTGTGAACCTAAATAATGCTTTCAAAGGAGATGTCCATGCAAGTAAAATAGGCCTTTGTAAGGTTTCAAAAACGAAACAAATCCATCAGAGAGATAGAGGCAATATTAGGAGTTGCCAAATCAACAGTTAGGTACATTCTGAGGAAAGAAGTACACACTTGTGAGCTCAGCAACATAAAAAGGCCTTGACGTTCACGGAAGACAACAGTGGTGGATGGTCTAAGGATCCTCTCTATGGTAAAGAAAAACCCATTCACAGCTAGGGATGAGCCGAACACCCCCCTGTTCGATTCGCACCAGAACACGCGAACAGGCAAAAAATTTGTCCGAACACGCGAACACTGTTAAAGTCTATGGAACACGAACATGAATAATCAAAAGTGCTAATTTGAAAGGCTTATATGCAAGTTATTGTCATAAAAAGTGTTTGGGGACCTGGGTCCTGCCCCAGGGGACATGGATCAATGCAAAAAAAAGTTTTAAAAACGTCAGTTTCTTCGGGAGCAGTGATTTTAATAATGCGTAAAGTGAAACAATAAAAGTGTAATATCCCTTCACTAAAAAAACTGTCAAAAATGTTAGAAATGACAAGAGACAGTTTTTGACAATTCCTTTATTTAAATGCTTCTTCTTTCTTCTTTCTTCTATCTTCTATCTTTTTTCGGTTTCTTCCTCCATCTTCTTCTTCTTCTGGTTCTTCTGGTTCTTCCTCCGGTGTTCTCGTCCGGCAACTCCTCCACGGCGTCGGCGTCTTCTTCCCTTCTTCTCCTCGGGCCGCTCCGCATCCATGATGGCATGGAGGGAGGCTCCCACTCTTCTCTTCATCTTCTTCTCTTCATCTTCTTCTCTTCATCTTCTTCTCTTCATCTTCTTTTTGGCTCCGCATTCATGATGACATGGAGGGAGGCTCCCGCTGTGTGACACTTCTCCTCTTCTGATGGTTCTTAAATAATGGGGGGCGGGGCCACCCGGTGATCCTGCCCCCTCTGACGCCACAGGGAAGTCCCGTTTAAATTTTGGCCTGAAGGGTCTGGTATAGATTTTGAAGGGGACCCCACACCATTTTTTTTTAAATTTTGTCCGGGGTTCCCCTTAATATCCATACCAGACCTGAAGGGCCTGGTATGATATTTAGGGGGACCCCCCACATAATTTTTTTTTTTAATTTTGGTTCGGGGTTCCCCTGTGGGGAATTCCCATGCCGTTTTTATCAATGAACTTTTATGTGTATTGTCGGACCGGCAATTCATTAATAGCCGCGAGTAGTTTAAATTACTTTTTTTCCTTTGAAATGTCATTTTGCTGTCAGACTGTTCTAAACAGGGGAAACATGCGCCCCTTTACAGGCATACTATAGACACCCCCCAGGTACGAAACTTTTATTGTTTCACTTTAAGCATTATTAAAATCACTGCTCCCGAAAAACTTTTTTTTGCATTGATCCATGTCCCCTGGGGCAGGACCCAGGTCCCCAAACACAATACCATGAATATAAGTCTTTAAAATTAGCACTTTTGATTTCTCCCATAGACTTTTAAAGGGTGTTCCGCGGCATTTGAATTTGCCGCGAACACCCCAAATTGTTCGCTGTTCGGCGAACTTGAGAACAGCCGATGTTCGAGTCGAACATGAGGTTGACTTGAACTCGAAGCTCATCCCTATTCGCAACATCTAGACAAGTGAAGGACACTCTCCAGGAGGTGGGTGTATCATTGTCAAAGTCTACAATCAAGAGAAGACTCACCAGAGCAAATACAGAGGGTTCACCACAAGGTGAAAGCCATTCATAAGCCTGAAGAATAGAAAAGCCAGATTAGAAGTTGCCAAAAAACATCTAAAAAAGCCAGACTAGTTCTGCAAAAGCATTCTTTGGATGGATGAAACTATGATTAATCTGTACCAGAATGATGGGAATAAGAAAGTGTGGAGAAGGCTTGGAACAGCGTCATGATCCAAAGCACACAACGTCATATGTAAAACATGGTGGAGGCAATGTGATGGCATGGGCATGCATGGCTTCCAGTGGCACTGGGTCATTGGTGTTTATTGATGATGTGACAGAAGACAGAAGAAGCCGGATGAATTCTGTAGTGTTTAGAGATACACTGTCAGCCCAGATTCAGCCAAATGCAGCAAAGTTGGTTGCATGGCGCTTCACGGTACAGATGGACAATGATCCAAAACACACTGCAAAGCAACCCAAGAGCTTTTGAAGGAAAAAAAGTGGAATATTCTGCAATGGCCTAGTCAATCCCCTGATCTCAACCGAATACAAAATAACAGAAAAAGTCAATGTGCATAACTATTCACCCCCTAAAGTCAATACTTTGTAGAGCCACCTTTTGCAGCTCCAAGTCGCTTTGGTTAAGTCTCTATGAGCTTGTCAAATCTTACCACTAGGATTTTTGCCCATTCCTCAATGCAAAACTGCTCCAGTTCCTTCAAGTTGGATGGTTTGCGCTTGTGAACAGCAATCTTTAAGTCTGAACACAGATTTTCTATTGGATTGAGGTCTGGGCTTTGAATAGGCCATTCCAACACATTTACATGTTTCCCCTTAAACCACTCGTGTTACTTTAGCAGTGTGTTTGGGGTCATTGTCCTGCTGGAAGGTGAACCTCCGTCCTAGCCCCAAATCACACACAGAGTGGTACAGGTTTTGCTCAAGGATATCCCTGTATTTAGCACCATCCATCTTTCCCTCAACTCTGACCAGTTTCCCAGTCCCGACTGCTGAAAAACATCCCCACAGCATGATTCTGCCACCACCATGCTTCACTGTGGGGATGGTGTTCTTTGGGTGATGTGATGTGTTGGGTTTGCGCCAGACATAGCGTTTTCTTTGATGGCCAAAAAGTTAAATTTTTGTCTCATCAGACCAGAGCACCTTCCTCCATACATGTTGGGAGTCTCCCACATGCCTTTTCGCAAACTCAAAACGTGCCATTTTGTTTTTTGCTGAAAGTAATGGCTTTCTTCTGGCCATTCTGCCATAAAGCCCATCTCTATGGAGCGGCCGGTTTATTTATTGTCGTCCTATGTACAGATACTCCAGTCTCTGTTGTAGAATGCTGCAGCTCCTCCAGGGTTACCTTAGGTCTCTGTGCTGCCTCTCTGAATAATGCCCTCCTTGCCCGGTCCATGAGTTTTAGTGTGTGGCCGTCTCTTGGCAGGTTTGCTGTTGTGCCATGTTCTTTGCATTTGGTTAGGATAGATTTGATGGTGCTCCTAGCCATCATCAAACATTTGGATATTTTTTAATACCTAACCCTGACTTGTACTTCTCAACAACATTGTCCCTTACTTGTTTGGAGAATTCCTTGGTCTTCATGGCAGTGTTTGGTTAGTGGTGCCTCTTGCTTAGGTGTTGCAGCCTCTAGGGCAGTGGTTCTCAACTCCAGTCCTCGGGACCCACCAACAGGTCAGATTTTAAGTATTACCTTGGGGGGTTGCAGACTAGAATACTGCAATCACTGAGCAGCAAATTATATCACCTGTGATGTATTTCAGCTATCTTGCAAACCTGGCCTGTTGGTGGGTCCTGAGGACTGGAGTTGAGAACCACTGCTCTAGGGCCTTTCAAAAAGATGTGTATATGTAATGACAGATCATGTGACACTTAGATTGCACACAGGTGGATATTATTTCACTGATTATGTGACTTCTGAAGGTAATTGGTTGCACCAGAGCTTTTTATGAGCTTGATAACAAAGGGGGTGAATACATACGCACATGACAATTATCAGTTTTTTATTTCTGAAAAATAGTTTTATGTATATATTTTTCTAATTTTACTTCACCAACTTAAACTATTGTGTTCTGATCCATCACATATAATTCAGATTAAAAAAAAATTGAACCAAAGGCTGTAATGTAACGAAATAGGTAAAAAGCCAAGGGGGGTGAATACTTTTGCAAGGCACCGTATATCCCTCAATAAAACAAAAAAAAATAAAAAAGTTCATGGACTGATTCATGCCTCTGTATGCCTGAGAGTGAATGCAGGGCTGGGAAGGGTGACAGACAGATCACAATTCTTAGCAGCCCCTACAGGGGTACCACTAAATATATATACAGGCAGTCCCAGAGTTTTGAACACCCGGGTTACGAACGACTCCTACTTACAAACAGACCTCAATGCTGGTCACTTTTGCTCCACACTGGTCTTGGATACTGCCGAGCAGCCATCTTGCAGTGCCGGACACATTCCACACTGCAGTACTGCATGTACCTGAGTAACAAACAACAAGTGAGCTATATAGCCATCTAGGAGTGCATGAAATTTAAACAGTAATTAAGTTAGAATAGATTAGATGCACTCCTAGATGGCTATATAGATCACTTGTTGTTTGTTACATAGGATACCTTGCAGCCTCAAAAGACCCCTATATACTCTATAAGAGCCTCTATGTCCCTGTCTTGGACTACTACATGACTCAGGTAGTACGTCTTCATGTTTTGATATATTTTTCACCTGAAATGGCAGCATATATATAATGATTATTTTTTATTTTTAGGTCACCTTTCCCATTCTTTGGCCTCAGTGCTCTTATTTGAGCAACATCTCATGGTCGGCGGAACAAGGCATCACCGTTTTTTTGATCCACCCTTGATAGGAAAAAACTTCTAATAGGCTATTGAAATGCAACTATGAGACATGGTCCTTTTTATGTTTTCTTTAATTTTAAAGATATTTCAATGGAATGTTCACCTGTGACTCCACCATAGTATATGTAAGTCTGCCAGATATTGGATACTGTACATACCATAATCATTCTATTGAGAAAAACTCTGTTATTGATACTCAAATATTTCTCTATAATTATGTTATAGGTGTACAATCTGTCTCCTAACAAACCTGAGGAAAGGAAATAAACTGAAATGCGTTGGGTGAAGGACAATACTTGGCGTTATGCTTTGATCATGGTGTTTTTGGACACAGATTTGTATACATTCCAAGTTTTTAAACATTTTCTGTTAAATAAATATATTTTGCTACAAATATATATCTTTCTATATCTTTCCCAATATATAAGTGCCTATAAAGTCCGCCTAGGGGCATTAAGTTTTGGTGTATCAACCCCAATGAGTCAGCCAGCTCAATAAAACAATGCACCCACTATGTGGCTGATATATTGTGTCACAAGTTCTAAATCAGTTAAGATAGCGTAGCCAGGTGCTGAGCTTACAGCAATATTGAGATGGATACATTGCCCTTTATTCTTCTCTTCCTGTACTGAGATACTGATGTTATGCTGCACCATTCTCCTCAGCAACCTACAGGGGGAGAGCTAAAGCTAACCAAGCATAGACTTCTATGCAGAGCGCTGAAAATCCTGGGAGTTTTAGTTTGAGACAGTAGCCATATAATGGGATGAATGGACTTCTTACAATACAAATCCTAATAGGCACTGTGCAGATGATGAAGTGTAGAGATGATTTTTATTAAACTGCCCAGGAAAGCTCTTGCTCTTGGCACCAAGGGAGTTAGAGAGAGAGCACTTCTGTCTGGATATTTGCCTGCCAGTGGGAAGTTATATCAGCGGAGTTCTGAGCCTGAGACTGGAAGTGAGGATACCCGGGGCAGTGCAGCACCACCCACATTACAGCACCTGCACCGCTGCAGCAGGGAGACTGGAGCATCCACTCACCCGCTGCTACCCATCGCTGATCACCGGAGGCTTTCAGGGATAGACTGAGGTTTCCCCCCCTTATATAGAAAAAAGTCACGGCAGCATCCTGGGGACTGGTGAGAGGAAATTCACCCATTGCTGATACTGCTAGCAGGGACTGAGCCACTGAGAGCAAGACACCAAGGGTTCCAATCCATACCGCATCAATACTGCTGTCTGTACTGCACTTTTTCCAAATTTAGACTGCATCTATACCAACCCTATACTGCACATCTGAATCACACTCTACTTTGCACTTGTGCCAAGACTATATGTACCTATACTGCATACAGGTTGACTGGGACTGCTGTTAAGTGCAAAGTTGCTATTAAAGGGCCCCGGCTATAACCGGCAAAAGACATCTCAAAAGACTGTCCCTCCCATAATAATGGTCAGGATACAGGCAAAGGTCAGCAAAACTAGACCAGGCAGGTGAGTAAGAAACAAACAGAATCCAAAGACAGGTCGAGGTCAAGGCAGGTAGCATTCAAGCATGGTCAGGACAAGCTGGGTCAATCATAGTAGTCAAGTACAGGAATGGGCACAGGAACACAGGAAGTATTGCAGCTCAGATAGCACTGCCTAGTACAACTTCTGTACTTAAACAGTCCACTTGGCACCAGTATCAGTAGTGGGTGTGTGTGCCCCCGCTCACATGAGTGCATATGCGCATGGCTACGCCCAGAGAAACAAGCACCCACAGTCCTGCGCTTGCACATCTGTATGCACCTTGAGCCTTCACCTGCGCTATGGCTGGTGTTCTCCGCCCACTTCCCATACCAATGTTTTTCGCCACACAAAGGTCTTATTCATGTAGACTTGAGCTATAAAATAGCACACCAAAAATGTATATATATACTCCACCCATAATTGAACAAAAACTAAAGTACTTAATAAACAAATAGTATATAAACATAATAAATAGCTAAAAAAAATCATACTCCATCCAAAATCAATCATAAACTAAAGTGCATCAAAATAAAGAGTATATAAAAATACAAAATAGAAACTGTAAATTTTTATAGAGTTTTTTTTTTATTTTGATGCACTTTAGTTTATGTCCTATTATGGGTAGAGCTTATTTTCTAGTGTGCCGTTTAAGAGAGTGGCACAGATTGTGCTATGTTCATGGTGGTGTGAATAAGCCCTTGAAGTGGAAGTGGCAGATGAAACATGCAAAAAAGCACCATTTACTTAAAACATTTTCCCTTGCGCCTTACCTTTTTTCTTTAGTTTCAATGTACACCGCATGGCATATGCAATGTACAATACTGACTTATTGGAGCTTGGTGCCAGGAATGATGTCACTTTTGTATGCATGCACAGGAATTACATCATCAGTTGCTGTCCAAAGCCAGCAATACTATAAAAATACTATAAGGTAAGCACTGAAATATTAGCTCAAAATATGTACATTTTTCCTTTATTTTTACCTGCTGATCCAGCCAGTAAATCTATTATTTTTCAACTTACTTTACCAGACCAAGTTGTTCAAACAAAGCAGCAGTTATAGTGTTGAGACAAGACATTTAATACTGACAGGGTTGGTTACAATCAGGGGCGTTGCTAGGGCTACAAAAGATCTGGGGCTAGAGTCCATAGCAGCGAAGTAAATATATAGTATATATATATATATATATAGTATATATATGTATATATAGTTGTGCTCATAAGCTTACATACCCTGGCAGAATTTGTAATTTCTTGGCAATTTTTCAGAGAATATGAATGATAACACAAAAACTTTTCTTTCACTCATGGTTAGTGTTTGGCTGAAGCCATTTATTTTAACTGTGTTTACTTTTTTTAAATCATAATTACAACAGAAACTACCCAAATGACCCTGATCAAAAGTTTACATACCCTGGTGATTTTGGGCTGATAACATGCACACAAGTTGACACAAAGGGGTTTGAATGGCTATTAAAGGTAATCATCCTACCTGTGATCTGTTTTCTTGTAATTAGTGTGTGTGTATAAAAGGTCAATGAGTTTCTGGACTCCCGACAGACCCTTGCATCTTTCATCCAGTGCTACACTGACACTTCTGGATTATGAGTCATGGGGAAAGCAAAAGAATTGTCAAAGGATCTGTGGGAAAAGGTAGTTGAACTGTATAAAACAGGAAAGGGATATACAAATATATCCAAGGAATTGAGAATGCCAATCAGCAGTGATCAAACTCTAATCAAGAAATGTAAAATGAGGGGTTCTGTTGAAACCAAACCACGGTCAGTGTCAGAAACCATGAAATCAGGTCGAGACAGAAGTATAGTAAATCACACTTGTTTAATAATAAAAGTAAAAAGAACAAACGTAGTAAAAACATAGCCAAAGTTCAGTAACCGGAACAGATAGTCAGCCAAGCCAGAAGTCAGGGATCAATGTAGTGGAACAGCAAGCAGGATCTGGAGCCAGAAGGAATGTCAGCAAAGCAAGTCTTGAACAGGATTGCAGGAGATAGTTTCTGTGATGTTGACCAAGGTGAAGGCAGAGAACCTGTGGACTGGATGGCTTAAGTAGGCAGGACTGATGAGCAGGATATCATTAACAGCTGAGTAACTGGAGAGATAGGAGCTGGCAATTAGCCGACAGCTGAGTGGCCAGCTCAGAGAAGAAAGGGCTGAGCCCAGCCCTGACAGTCAGATAGACCAACTAAAATTTCAGCCACAACAGCCAGGAAAATTGTTTGGGATGCAAAGAAAAACCCACAAATACCTTCAGATAAAATACAGGACTCTCTGAAAACATGTGGTGTGGCTGTTTCAAGATGCACAATAAGGAGGCACTTTAACCACTCCGCGCCCGCGCTATAGCCGAAAGACGGCTACAGGGTGGGGCTTAATTTCTGGGAGGGCGTCCATGGACGTACTCCTGTTTCCCTGTTCCCCGCGTGCTGCCGAGGGCGGCATCGGGGAAAATCTGTGTTGGCTGTGTCCCTTGGACATGGCCAATCACAGATCGTAGTAAATGGCCAATCACAGCAGCCATTTACCACTCGATCGGAATGTCCAATGAAAGATGACCTCAAATGTAAACATATGAGATCATCTCTCAGTGCCGACTCTCCCTCCTCACACAGAGACCGCGTGTGAGGAGGGAGAGCTTCGTAGCTGCAGATCTGTGAGTGCCAACCGTTTTCAAAGTACAGTACAGTAAAAACACAGTAAATCAGAGCCCAAATAGTGGCCATAAAGTGTCACATCAGTGCCGTTGGTTGTCACAGTGCTCATCACTGTTATGCCCTGTACACACGGTCGGACCTTGTTGTCGGAAAATCCGACCGTGTGTGGGCTCCATCACACATTTTCCATCGGAATTTCTGACACACAAAGTTTGAGAGCAGGTTATAAAATTTTCCGACAACCAAATCCAATTCCGATCGTGTGTACACAAATCCGACGCACAAAGTGCCACGCATGCTCAGAATAAATTAAGAGACAAAATCTATTGGCTACTGCCCCGTTTATAGACCCGACGTACGTGTTTTACATCACCACGTTCAGAACGATTGGATTTTCCGACAACTTTGTGTGACCGTGTGTATGCAAGACAAGTTTGAGCCAACATCCGTCAGAAAAAATACATGGATTTTGTTGTCGGAATGTCCTATCAATGTCCGACCGTGTGTATGGGGCATTAGTGTCACAGTGCCATCTATCAGTGCCATCCATCAGTGCCATCTGTCAGTGCCATCTATCATCCGTGCCATCTGTCAGTGCCATCTTTCATCAGTGCCACCTGTCAGTGTCACCTGCCACATCAGTGCCACGTTACATCAGTGCCACGTGTCATCAGTGCCACATCAGTGTCATGTGTCATCTTTCATCAGTGTCAGTGTCACGTGTAATCAGTGCCATCTGTCATCAGCGTCATGTGTAATCAGCGCCATTTATCATCAGTGTCACGCGTAATTAGTGCCATTTGTCATCAGTGTCATGTCCCATCAGTGCCTTCTGTCATCAGTGTCACCAGTGCCTACCAACAATGGCTAGAAAATCATTTACAGCTGAGGAGGCGTACAATATTCTTGCGGCCAACGAGAGCAACTGGGAGCTCTCCGCTTCGGATTCCTCAAATTCAGATTCTGAGTCTGACCTGGACTACGAGCCTTTCCTAAGCAGTGGAACACTGACAGCCTCAAGGAGGATGAGAGCCCTCCCACCAGACAAAGGCGTTCTGGTGAGGAGGCAGTGTCATCCACCAGCACCGCAATGCCATCCACTAGCACCGCAGTGCCATCCACCAGCACTGCAGTACCTCGGCAAGAAAGGCCAAGTACCAGTGGGGTGTCACCTCAGTCCCAAAGGGTTAGGTCCCATGCCAGCCTTCCCTATTCCCTTCAGAACCCCTTGTGGCTTCCTCCTAACTCAGGAGAAGCTAACATTCCCCCTTTCACTGCCCAGTCAGGAGTTCAGGTGGACACAGAAAATTTTTCACTGATAGATTTTTTCCACCTTATTTTTACTGAGGATATGCTTGCATCAATTGCAATGCGCCCCTTTACAGGCATACTATAGACACCCCCCAACTACGAAATTTAAAGGGATATTACACTTTTATTGTTCGACTTTAAGCATTATTAAAATCACTGCTCCTGAAAAAACAGCCGTGTTTAAAACTTTTTTTTGCATTGATCCATGTCCCCTGGGGCAGGACCCGGGTCCCCAAACATTTTTTATGACAATAACTTGCATATAAGCCTTTAAAATTAGCACTTTTGATTTCTCCCATAGACTTTTAAAGGGTGTTCTGCGGCATTCAAATTTGCCGTGAACACCCCAAATTGTTCGCTGTTCGGCGAACTTGCGAACAGCCATGTTCGAGTCGAACATGAGTTCGACTAGAAACTTGAAGCTCATCCCTACTCGTCAACCAGAAGTTAAGAAGAGGGGAGATGGCAAGTTTACGGAATGAGGAAATTCTGGCTGTGAAGTGGAGGGACAGAAGAGATGTCTACATGTTGTCTTCGATCCACAATAATACCTTTGTGGAGATCACCAGGAGGAATGGCCAAATCCAAAAGCCAAAATGTATCCACAAATTTAATATGTTCATGGGGGTGTCGATTTCAACGATCAAATGGTCGAACCCTACCTAGCCACAAGACGAACATACCAGTGGTATAAAAAAGTATCAATTTATTTGTTTAATTTGGCCATATACAACACCTATATAATCTATCGCAACTCCACTGAAAGCCCCAAACCCCTCCTTGGCTACCAGGAGGAAATCACCACTGCCCTTATATTCCCGAATGGCCCACCAGAAAATATTCAATCCTAAGTGATTAGCCAACTCTCCGAACGCCACTTTCCCGATAAAATCCCTCCCAGACCAACAGGCCAAAAACGTCAGAAAAAATGCCGGGTGTGCACCAAAGAAGGAGTGAGAAGAGACACCATGTATTATTTTCCCCACTGTCCTTCAGAACCAGGGCTCTGCATAGTTGACTGTTTCCGCCGTTACCATACTTCAGTAAATTATTAGTGACATATGGTAACCATAACCCTCACTTCCTGCCATTTACCTTTACCCCCCTTATGCCTCTGCTTGCTCTGTAACTGACCCTGGCTTGTTATTCGACCATGCTTCTATCTACCGATTCTGTACATACCTCTGCCTGATCTGGAACTGACCCTGTCTTGTTTTTCGACCACACTTCTGCCTACCGATTCTGTACATACCTCTGCCTGATCTGAAACTGACCCTGGACTGTTTGACCATGCCTCTTGCCTGCCTCTTGGACTGATCTTGTACCCTGCTACTGGACTAGTGGGATTCATAACACAGGGGTCTCACATATGTGAGGGGCTCCAGAAATGTTTTTCTGGATGAAGAAAATAATTTTTTTGTTTTCTCATTCCTAGATTAGGGTCTGGAGACTCGGAGGCTTCAAAGAGATTTGGGTGGGAGAAGCCTTTACCCCTGTCCCCATTCTGTCCTGAACGAGGCCCTACTTCTGCCTGCTGCCTGTAGGACTTCTGCCATCATGCCTCTGCCTGTCACATGAACTGACCACACCACATGGACCATGTTCCTACCTACTACCAGGACCAATATTTTGGCACTGCTGACAATCTCTGCCTGATGTGACCCTAGACTGTATATGGACAGTATCCCTGCCTGATGCCCTTTACTGACTATGGAAAGTATTCCTGCCTGTTCCCTGAACAATTGTGTTCACTTTTGCTGACCAAGTCCCTACCTGCTGCCTTGACCAGTGCTATCCTCCTGTGGACAACTGCGCTACTAAAACCACAGGTAACCTTTTGTTTACCCTTTACTCAGCAGAATGTATTTTGGGATGTAATTCTTGGTATGTGCATGCTATGTGTCCCTATAACACCTGACGTTGTTCCTTGCATGTTGGGCCTGTTTGTGGCCATTGTCCTGGTACTCCAGGGCCTTCAAAAGTGTAATAGGTGGTTGAGAAATGAGATGTGTAATTTATGCTCCTATAATGCCTGACAGTGTTCCTTACATATTGGGCCTCTGTATGTGGCCAGGCTGTGTAAAAGTCTCACACATGTGGTAATGCCATACTCAGGAGGAGTAGCAGAATGTAATTTGGGGTGTCATTTTTGATATGTACATGCTATGGGTTGGAAATATCTTATAAATGGACAACTTTGTGTAAAAAAAATGCGTTTTCATTTTTTTCCCACATTTTCCAAAAACTTCTGGAAAAAAATGAACCATTCAAAAGACTCATTATGCCTCATAGATTATATGTTGGGGTGTTAGCTTTCCAAAATGGGGTCATTTTGTGGGCGTTTCTATTGTCTTGGTGCTCCAGGGCCTTCAAAAGTGTAATAGGTAGTCAACAAGTTAGATGTGTAATTTATGCTCCTAGAACACCTGATGGTGCTCCCTGCATGTTGGGCCTCTCTATGTGGCTTGGCTGTGAAAAAGTCCCACACATGTGGTATTGCCATACTCAGGAGGAGTAGCAGAATGTATTTTGGGGTGTCATTTGTGGTTTACACATGCCATGTGAGATAAATAACCTATTACAATGACAATTTTGTGGAAAAAAATAAAAAAAATCCAAATTTTGAAAAGAATTGTGGGAAAAATGACAACATCAAAAACCTCACCATGCATCTTGCTAAATACCATGGAATGTCTACTTTCAAAAAAGGTGTCATTTGGAGGGTATTTGTACTTTCCTGGCTTGTTGGGGGTCTCAAGAAATGAGATTGAGGCCACCAGTACATCAGGTGTGATTTTTTTTTATGATTTGCACCACAGCTTGTAGACTCTCTAACTTTCACACAGACCAAATAATATCCACTAATTTGGGTTATTTTTACCAAAGATATGTAGCAGTATAAATTGTGGCTAAAAATTATAAAGAAAAAATAATAATTTGCAAAATGTTATCACAGAAACACAGAAAAATTTGTTTTTTTTTCAAAATTTTCGGTCTTTTTTCATTTATAGCGAACAAAATAAAAAACCCAAAGGTGATCAAATACCACCAAAAGAAAGCTCTATTTGTATGAAAAAAAAGGACAAAAAATTCATTTGGGTACAGTATAACATGACTGAGTAATTGTCATTCAAAGTGAGGAAGCACTGAAAGCTTAAATTTGGTCTGGGCAGGAGGGGGGTTTAAGTGCCCAGTAGGCAAGTGGTTAAGAAACTTGGGCTGCATGGTCGAGTCACCAGAAGAAAACCATTACTATGCAAATGCCACAAAGTATCCCGCTTACAATACGCCAAACAGCACAGAGACAAGTCTTAAACCTTCTGGCACAAAGTCATTTGGAGTGATGAGACCAAAATTGAGTTTTTTGGCCACAACCATAAACGCTTTATTTGGAGAGGAGTCAATAAGGCCTATGATAAAAGGTACACCATTCTTTTTCACGAATAGATCATATTCTAATCCCATCAAGTATGCTACCAGAAATCATATCATCCAAAATCATTCCTTTTCCATGGACAAACCACTGCGCAGTATTCATTACCATTGCTTCCACAATTCCTAGATCACACGATACCACTTGGTGTATAAACAATTCAATTCTGGCCCACCCTTCTCATTGTATTGAGATTGAAAAAGCACTTTCTGATTACCTAAAATCCAATGATACAGACGATGTCTCTGCTATTACATTATGGGAGGCGCACAAGGTAGTCATTAGGGGTAGACTGATACAACAAGCAACTAACATTAAAAGAGAACGCAAACTGTTGTTTGCAAAACTTGAATCTACCTTTAATGACTGTCATCAAACTTTTCAAACCTCCCCGAATGCTACCAACAGTACCAAACTAGAAAAAGCCCGCCTGGATCTAGATCTTTTTCTTACTGATACCGCAGATAAACTTATAAGTAAACGCCAGCATGTTCAATATCGCAGGGCGAATAAACCTGATACACCTATGGCCAGAATTGAAAAAAATTCACAACATATACATACGCCTATCAGATTGAAAGTATCCCGGGAATCTTACACTAGTAACCCAGTGAAAATACTTGAAATTTTTCGCTCTAAGTTATCTAAACTATATTCTTCTGCCTCAAATTTTGATAAAACTAAAGCAGACACACTGTTCTCCAATATCACACTTCCTAACCTTAATCAACAACAGAAAGATCTTCTTGAATGTCCAATTACAGATACTGAAGTCCTTAACGCAATAAAATCTTTAAAATTAGGTAAAAGACCAGGCCCAGATGGATTTTCGGCAACATATTATAGACAATTTGCATCAATCTTAACACCTATCTTAACTAAAGCCTTCAATTCGATCCTTAAAGGTAACTCATTTAGAAAAGAGACTCTCACCTCTATAATAGCAATGATCCCCAAACCACATTCTGACTCCACCTCCTGGACTAATTATCGTCCTATATCCCTCCTAAATCTCGATATAAAATTAATTGCTAAAATTTTGGCCACTAGACTGAATAATATTATTGGCCTACTAATCCATAAAGACCAAACAGGCTTCATGCCTAAACGCCAAGCTGGAGATAATATCAGGAGAGCACTCTTACTTATTAATGCGGCTAAAACTAGACGAATCCCAGCTTGCCTTGTATCCTTAGACATAAGGAAAGCATTCGATTCGGTTACGTGGCCTTATATGGAATATGTCCTTGGTAAATGGGGATTTGGAAACAATTTTTTAACCTGGGTCTCATCCTTATACAATAATCCTAGAGCATATATCAAATATGCAGGCTATAAGTCAACAATGATTGATATCAAAAGAGGCACTAGACAAGGATGCCCTCTTTCCCCTCTACTTTTTGCCCTAATAATAGAACCCCTGGCACACCTTATTAGAACCAATTCTGACATTAAAGGTATCGAACTAGGTGGTTATCACCATAAACTATGTCTCTTTGCGGATGACATTCTCATATTTTTGTCTCATCCCCATATATCCACCCCTAATCTACTAAAAACACTAGATAATTTTGCCCAAATATCAGGACTACATGTTAATCCAACAAAATCAAATGCATTAAATATTTCCTTATCTCAATTAGAACTTCGGCAGGCACAAACTTCCTTACCCTTTACTTGGGTTCCAAAGCAGCTTCCATACATAGGAATAAAACTCACAATCTCTCTTAAAGACCTTTTTGCGGCAAATTACTTACCCCTCCTTAAACAAACTTCCGGTTTCCTGAAACAATGGGCTCTTCTATCATTGTCATGGTTGGGAAGGATTAATGCGGTAAAAATGTCAATCCTGCCAAAATTCTTATATTTATTTAGGGTACTCCCTATTTCTTTACCATCTTACTTTCTTAGACTTACTCAACGTAGAGTTATGTCCTTCATTTGGGGTACCACCAAACCTCGTATACCTAAATCTACGCTTTACCTTAATAAATTGAGTGGTGGTTTGGGATTGCCCAACTTTTCCTCCTATTTCTACGCGGCACAGCTAGCACTTATACCCAAGTATCATACTTCTGTAGAAGCTCCCCTATGGGTAGCTATTGAATCAGTGGAAAGTGACCCTATCTCAGTGGCAAATATGTTTTGGCTCTGTCCTGCTGATAGAATACATCTTTCTAATCCTATCACGAAACAGACCCTAGCAGTATGGGATAAATGTAAATTTGCACATAATCTTCAATCAACACATAATCCCTTGCTTTCATTTCTTAATAATCCAGCCTTTTATCCTGCCTGGAAATTCCCAAAATCATTCTCTGCATGGACCTCTACGAACCTGACTCGTTTATACAATCTTTCCTCGACTAAAGCTATTTATACATTTCCTGTACTATGTGAAACCTTTGGGTTACCTAAAACTGAAATATTTTGATATTTACAAATTAAAAATTTTTATGAACTACTTCTTAGTACAGGCTCAACTCTTAATAAAATGACTCAATTTGAGCGGATTTGTATAAGTGATCCACACATTAGAGGACTTATCTCAATATTATATTTCCAACTTAATATATCTAGTGAGTTTCTACCCTCATACACAACTAAATGGGCACAAGATATGAATCGAGTGTTTATTAAACCAGATTGGTCGAATATATGGTCAGCCACCAAAACTTCCTCTCCAAATTGTTTTGCTGCAGAAACTAATTACAAGGTTCTAGCACGCTGGTACCTTGTACCAGCTAGAATAGCTAAATTTGTCCCCACATATTCACCTAATTGCTTTTGAGGATGTGACACAGCAGGAACACATTTTCACATATGGTGGCAATGCCCCGTAGTTGAAGAATTCTGGAAGAATATATTTCTTATGGCTTCTAAAGCCCTGGAAATCATGATTCCTCCAGATCCTGCAACGGCACTCCTAAACCTTAAACCCACAATACTCACCCATACTCAATTCCAATTGTTTATCCAACTTAGCACTGCAGCTAAACAAACGATTGCCAACGATTGGGCAGCTTTACCATCTGAGAAGATAAAGAACCTCATCCACAAATACCACAAAAGACTTCAAGCTGTCATTGATGTTAAAGAGGGTAATCCATGGTATTAGAAACTGGGGTATGTAAACTTTTGATCAGGGTCATTTGCGTAGTTTCTGTTGTGATTATGATTTAAAAAGAGTAAACATGGTTGATTGATAATAAATGGCTTCAGCCAAACACTAACCATGAGTGAAAGAACATTTTTTGTGTTATCATTCATATTCTATAAAAAATGGCTAAGAAATCATAAATTCTGCTAGCGTATATAAATTTATGAGCACAACTGTATATTACATTATATATTATCATTACATCAGTGTCCCCAGAGAGCCCCCTCTTACATCCGGATCCCCAGAGCCCCCTCATTACATCAGAGTCCCCAGAGAGCCTCCCCTTACATCAGGGTCCCCAGAAAGCCCCCCTTGCATCAGGGTCTCCAGGGAGCCCCCCTTACATCAGGGTCACCAGAGAGCCTCCCCCTTACACGAGGGTCGCCAGAGAGCCCCCCTTACATCCGGGTCCCCAGAGCCCCCTCATTACATCAGAGTCCCCAGAGAGCCTCCCCTTACATCAGGGTCCCCAGAAAGCCCCCCTTCCGTCAGGGTCTCCAGAGAGCCTCCCCCTTACATCAGGGTCCCCAGAGAGCCTCCCCTTACATCAGGGTCCCCATGGAGCCTCCCCTTACATCAGAGTCCCCAGAGAGCCTCCACTTACATCAGGGTCCCCAGAGAGCCCCCCACTTACATCAGAGCCCCTAGAGTGCCTCTCCTTACATCAGGGTAACCAGAGAGCCCCCCACTTAAATCAGTGTCCCCAGAGAGCCCCTACTTACATCTGGGTCCCCAGAGAGCCTCCCCTTACATCAGGGTTCCCAGGGAGAGGGCGGGCAGCAGAGAGATGATGTAATCTCTCTGCTGCCCGCAGCTGCATAGTGAGGGCAGAACAGTGGTGATGCAGGCTGGGCTGTGAGAGATAATGTCATCTCTCTGCTCTCTCGCCCGCCCGCTCTCCGATTCTCCTATGCTACCTGCCGGCTAGCTCTGTCATGCTGCCCGCCCGCTGCAAGCACTCGGGGCTATAGCCCCAGAAGCCACCCCCTAGTGACAAAGGCTGCCTGTACTTGTAGTTCATTAATTTACAGAACTTTGTGAATGAACCATGTTGGCATGTGGGTGGAGTCCGTACGGCCGCTGTCTTTTCAAACAGTGGCAAGCTGGTACAGGGGGAAGATCCCCAGCTTGCTGTCACAGGAGGGGGGGTGAATTAGAGAGCAGCTGCAGGATCAGGAACATGTTACACGTTCCATCCTTAAAATGGGTGGTACATTTAACATTTTCCCAATGATGAACTTATCCTTTAATTGTTTAATTGAAACAACTACTCACTTTAGACTTAGTTTTAGTCTTATTTCATGTCAGAGGTTTACAAGCACTTTAAAGAGGAGTTCCACCCAGGGGGGCCGTCAAAAAAAAAAAAAAAATTAAAAGTCAGCAGCTGACTTTTAATTGGACACTTACCTGTCCCTGGGTCCAGCGATGCGGGGGATCGAAGCCCCGCTCGTCCCCCCCCTCCACTCGTCGGCGCCGGCATTTCAACTGTGGGCGCCAGGCTGTGGCTTCACAGCCTGGCACCCACTGCGCATGTGCGAGCGGCGCCGCACGCCTTGATTGGCCGCTCAATCACCTGGGACCTGTAATGGGTCCCAGATGATTGACAGGAGGGAGGGAGCAGAGCGGTACCCTTTCTGTGCCTGGGGGGAAGCGATGTCACCAGCCCAGGCAAAGGAACAGGCAGACTACGAGGGACCACCTAGCAACAGGCATTTAGAGGTAAGTGAAAAAAAAAATATCCAAATGTTTTTTTATTTTTTTTTTTAGAATTTTTCCAGCTATTTTTGTTTTTTGGGTGGAACCCCACTTTAAGTCATGTAATTGCCATGTCAGTGTCATCATCACAGACTAGAGAAAAAAGGATAATTAGATAGTAATTTGATCCCATTGTAATAAATTAAATATGTTTACATGTAGAATTTAAAAATAGTAAAAGCTCAAATGAGCAAAATGATTTGCAGGTAAATTGAAAATGTTTTGATATGACCAAATATATCATTATATTTTGTCTAATCTGCTGAGAGACATATGGTTTATTGATTACTATAGCGCGGACCCTAAATTTCATGATTTTTTGCAGATCAGACAAATTTGCATTGAAACATGATCGCCAACCAACAATTTAATTTTTCGCTTATCTGAATATTTCCAGAAGAACTGGCAAATTGCAAATTTTTCCCTGAAGATATGCCTCATATTCAGAGAATCACAAATATCAGAATAATAAACAGTATGATCCTTAGCATATTGGACAAATATGCATGAATATATTTATCACTAATAGATAATATATTTATCACTAATTTATAGAATAGGATTACATGTGAGTCAGAGAACCTATCCCTACAGTTCAATGTATGCACTCACATCTGCTCCATTACATAGGAAGGAGTGTGTGTATGTACTGTATATACTGTATAAAGGTGTATAGATTCCACTTCACTTTACAGGAATATCTGGGGTGAGTAAGACATTCGTAAAACCCATATGCAACTTTTACCTGTATTTTCCTAACTGTAATGTAGAGAATTTTATTCCTGTAAGATTTTGGTTTCCTGGAAGGTAAGATAAACATCGATGAAAACTGAGAAGCAAGAAAATAGCTTGGACAGCAGTGTACACAATCGATATTCTATAACAGAAAGAGAATAATAAGCAAAACTGTAGACTTGGTACATTCTATTTGCATGACACTGATAAAATATTTAATTTAAAATATCTTTTTCTAATGTCCTATTCTAGGAGAATAAATTTTATTTATATTGTATATAATAATATTGCTGACATTTCAGGAAAGTGAAGAAAATGTGAAAATACAATCAGTCAAAATTGAACTGCGCTTAGTGCCTTTGAAAACAAACTTTCTGAAAAGCTAATATTTAATGTAGCAAAGTCTTTAACCAGTCTTTTTCCAGCCTAATGAGAACCTTCGAGACCAAAGACAACTAACATCCTTCATTATGTAGTGGGTTGTGAGGCATAGTGGGTGCAAAGATGGTGAATGTCATTGGGCGCCAGACACTTCTTGGATACAAAAGAGGTTTTTTTCTTTTAACAGTCCTTTTTATATTTTGAAGGGATAGAGGTTTAGGGCCAGGACAATTTCAATTGGCAGACTCAGAGACTTCAATAGGAGCACAGCCGTACAGGGAAAGGCCCCAGCAAGGCACCACTTCTGCACGTGCAGGATTGCTGTCTCCTATGGCAACAGTACTTACCAGTTGCTAACACAAAGTTCAACAGTTCTCTCAGCTTCTTTACAACGTCTACTTGTAGTTTTTAAGCCCCTTGAGCTCCTAGTCTCTCACTGGACTCTCTGATTCACTGACTCCGAATCCCGTGAGCTCCTCAAGGCTTTTGCGGTGGTATCTCACTCAAATGTCACCCACGCTTCTCTGCTGGGTCCCTAGCTTGGCACTCCAGATACTTTTCAATCTTCACACCTGCTAACCAGCTTGGCCCCTGGCTTGACACACAAGGCTGCTCTGCAAGCGTCACCTCCACTGGTTGGGTCCCTGACTTGATCACCGCCTGAAGTTTCCTGATTCTCCACCATGCCCGTTCGGTGAGAACACTGCTCCGGTACTTGCTTCAGTTATTGACTGTGGTCCCTGGTAAAGGTGGTTGATCCTTTTGTGGCAACAGCTTCCCTTCTACCTCTGACCACGACAGGTTCTCCGGCCGACAGAACTGTCACTTTTGGTTGGACTGCAAGCCACAGTCCCAACCCTGCGCTGCCCTCTTACTTCTGGATAGGCCCTCACACAGCCTGGCAGCCAGATGCCCCCAGGAAAGGCCCAATCTCCAGCCTAGTAGCCCGGGCGTACGAAACATGTCCACTCACACAGCCATCCAGGTGGCACAGAACATAGATCACCTGACTCCACCCAGATATATAGGCTCTCCAAGCAGGCCATGGGAATAAAGACCTATATATACCTATATATATACCTATACCTATAACTTGATCTTGAGTTGTCCTTCTCATACCAAGTTCCCGGCCACCTAGTGGCAGAGGAGAAAAGCACAACAAGGCCAAACTTAGGGAGAAAAACAATGGATCTCTAACAACTAACTACATTAGCTACTCCTGACAAGGAATTTGGTGAGGAGCTGCCTAACTAAACCCCAAGGCGCTACTTTAAGATAATAAAAAAAAGGTTTGGTGTCCTAAAGAATTTGAACTTTTTCCTATGAGCAAGTGTCTAGGTAAATTTATTCATCTAATATTCTGATTTAAAGTAGAACTCCAGGCATACAGATAAGTAGACTGATGAAATATGTATAGTATATGTGAAATGTTTAACATGTCAATTTTAAAAGTCTGTCTAGCCAGTCTTGAGATTCACATAACACTGCCCCTCTGCATAGCCAGGAGAATGGCATCACTATGTACAACACAAAAAACACAAAAAAGACAAAAAAGAAGAACACAAAAAAGAAAGAGGGCGCACCAACCTAGTGCATTACCACTGATAAACTTTAATGCAGCATAAAAACAGTAAAAATTATACTCACAAACGAGCTAGTATAAATAGCTTTCAAAAGGGCGCAAAAGCGCTGTTTCTGTGGATCGACACCCCAGGACCTGTTGCCGAGAGGATAAGACCAGCGCAAATGGCTGATGGCTTACGCGTTTCAGGGGAGCACCCCTTTCTTCAGAGCCTAAGCGGGCAATTTAGCTTGAATACCCATTGTTCAAATGAGGGCTGCAAGACGCTAGGCATTACTTCTATAGGAGGCTGCACCACATATCCAGTTCATGGACACCTGAGCGCAGGAGAGGTCTTTTTTCTTGTGTTTATCACTATGTACAACTGCAGCTTTGAAGGTTCCTGTGTCTTCTGCCTGATCAGCTTTAAAATTTTCCTCTGCAGAGCAGCGCAGACCATAATAAAGGTCAACGTGTCTAAGAATAGTGGACGGTCAATTATATTAACAGTTTTTTACAATATGTCTATATAACTGGACTTTTAGATTTTTTTTTTATTTCCCTAGTTCATAAAGGAGGAATTCAGGCAAATTTCAAGCACCTAATGGAATATCACATATAAGTCCATTAGTGGGCAAATGGAGTTCACGCCGCATTTCACCCAGCCAAACACTGGCTGGGTATGACTGCCTGAAATGGCCTGCCTCAGAATATCCTGTAAGCCAGGATACCTAACAATGAACTGTTATACAATCATGTGGAAGATGTGTTCTAGAGAAGACATGTATGTAAACTTTCCCTGCCAGAGGGCAGACAGCAGGATGGTGCTGTTGTCACACATGATCTTTACTGGCACAATATGGCATGGGGTTAGTCACCAATGGACCTGTCCCTGCAGAGCTGACAGAATCTTGTCCCCAGTGCGGCTTGTGTCACCTAGGCATACCAGGCACCAAACTGAATTTCAGTGTTTTGCCTAAACCATTGTATAGCCTGTTAGTCACTTGGGGGCAGGCCCAGACTAGGAAAAAAATAGGCCCAGCGGGGCTGGCAGTACAGAACATTGTTGCAGCCTACACTTGCTTGTACACTGCACAACGCCATGTTAATCCCCTATTGTTTGAGGTTGCTGATAAATAGTCCTGTGTAGTGGAGCAAGAGGTGGAAAAGAAAAAGCTACAAGATGGAGGTGTTCTTTCCTTTTGCTGTTGACTGCTAGCAGGTGCTGCTCCCATGAAGTTGCTTGGTGAATACTCATGTGTCTCTGCATATATGTGGTACCCAAATCTTTTTATTACCACACATGAGACGCTGGTGATAGATACTGCAAATGACTAGGGTGCCATCTGCAACATAAAAAAGGCCCACTGATAGGGACCTAAGGATGTCAGTGCCCTACACCCATGGAGCTCTTCCATCTGGTGGAATAGGGTGGCTGCTCACTCCTGTCCTCTGTGAGCTGCCCCTGGATGACATCCTTCCTTGCCAATATTTTTCCTCCCCTTCACTTTCCTCTAATACTATATTTGGCATCTGGCATGTGAGACCTCATCATCATACCCCCTTCCTGATCACTAGACACAACTTGGATATGCTGAAGTTGCAGGAACATCAGTACCAGTTGGCTCTCCCTGCTTGTTATCGCCTCCCTCTATGCTAGTGTTATTCCCCTCCTCTTGCAGCAATAGCTAACACTGTGTATAAATATGATAATCATATTCTATCCAGGGCCAGCATAAATTAAAACAATAAAAAGCTCAAACACCAACCCACAAACGAAACAAAAATCCTCTTTTTTATTATTTTTATCTGAAAAATAAAGCTTAAAAAAATTAACCCACCTGCTGCTTCTGGAACTCAGCACAGGAAGTGAGGCTACAGGATATGATGTAGCAGGAAATAGGGGGAGAGGGATAAGACTTTGAACAAGCAATGTGGTTGAGGACCAAACAAGCGTAGTTATTCTGGAAGACAGAGGAGGACAGAGGTGTTTTGAGACTTTGGAGGAAACACATGTTTTGTGTTGGACTCTGAGCAAGGAGCCATGAGAAGATTTCATCACCAGGAAACCCAAGTTAAGTAGTCAAATAGTATATTTATCACATACATAGCTTGTGCATGTTGTAGTCATATTTTGTAATACTTTGTCAATGAATTGTACTGTATATCCTGCAGTTGCATGAGCTTTTTTAGTAAAAGCATTAATATGCTACAGAGTTTTAAGTACTTCCTTGATTTATACTGCAAAGAAACCTTAAAAGAATCAAGCAACACAACCAACGAAGCCCATGGTCATACTAGTAGGACCATCTGTGTCCCATTTATCAAAAATATAATGGCAAAGTTAAAAAAAGACAACCTTCCATGTTGCTTTCACAATGCAGTTAACATTTAAATGAACCATAAAAGACCAATACTGCCCATGGTCATATTAGTAGGAACATCTGTGTCCCATTTGAAAAAAGTAAGGGAAATCCCCTATTAGACACTCTTGGTATCAGAACAAAATGGTAGCAATGCCAGCAGAACCAGAGGGAGAGAATCTCCCTAGCAGGAGACACAGACAGTAATAATAACCTGTCAACACTTCAAAACTTACCACTCTACTTTAACAAAGGGACAACCAACATGTGATATAGTTGTTTGTTGGATGTTATATATACAGTACATACAGTATATATGTTTGCATTTTCCTACTGCTCTCTTGCAAGGGATGACTATGAAGGAGTGCTTTTTATGTTTCTCATTTATTATAATTCTGATCACATCAGCAGAGTTTACTCTTGATTATGTGCAAATGACATTTACACATAGGAGAGGAGTTTCCTAATTCTCCATTGTACCTGGGTGACAACTCCATGAGCCCATAATTTACTATACTCTTACTTACCTGTTAATTATTCTATTCCCTCCCAAACATACACTGAACATTTCTAACAACAAAGGGAAAAAAATAAGTATGTTTACAAGCTAGTAATGCTTTATTACATTTATAGCTACTATTAAATATTTCACTTTTATGTTTTACACCTAGCTGTCTGATAACATCTTCTCTTACCACAAGCTTTGCTGTTCCAAGTGTTCATATGATAATCTTGATTGAGTTCTGATTATCACGATGGGTTTTCATGACTGCTGACATTTCCAATTTTTTGCATCTGTTCTTCAGCCACAGGAAAATGCAGAACTTTGTTATGTATTGTGACAAAACAGATTAGCAAGAAAGAAATCTGCTGAAATGCCTGGCTCCTACATTGCATTTTGTCATCATTCCTGCAGTCCAATGTGATATGAGCTGACGTTTTACAGCAAAAAAGGGAGTTGTGTGTCAGAACTTGTAAAGAAGTATCAACCTTAGACCATCAACAGTGATAACAAGGAACACAACAGCTCTTCGCTAACTTGATTTTGCTGAGCAGATCTTATTTTTTAACCATAAATATTTTCTACTTTATATTGCTGTGTTTATAAAATACAATGTATGATTCCATATTAAAAATTATAATACCAAATAAGGCATTCATTTACTGTACACATGTGCCTACTCTGTGGCTCTTTTACCTTACCTGAAGAACATTTCCCTTTCCTGCAGGTTATTACTCCCTTCCTGCACTGTGGACTGTGCCACACTGCAAAGTGTCCCAAATACAAAGGGACTGGTGGCAATTTTGAAGGAAATGAAGTGGTAAGGAAGACTTCTACTAGCTAAAGCCATGAACTTGGCCCAGTCCACTAAACAAAACAAGGAGAGAACCTACTGGGGACTGGAGATAGAGTACATGTGCTAAAAGGACCATAGACTGCATGTGGATTCAGTGCTGCTATGCTAAGAGAGGCTACCATTTACACCGAGTAGTGGTCATACTACTGTGAAGAAACTGAATTACAATGGGCGAGTGTGGTGTGACTGCAAAGGACATTCTGTCAGGGAAGGACTGTTGATGAAGATGCTTCTGTTTCATCTGGAATTGTAGGATTCCACCGGCCATTCATTCCTCTTTTACACTGTTAACCAGTCTGATTACAAATAGTGCCAGTTGGAAGTGAGCACTCTAACCAAAGATACACTGGTCCAGCACTGACTAACTGTGTTCAGGATCCAGTGGCAAGTGGTATACACAGGGACTTCTTAATATTAGTTAAAGCCCTCAGCAGGCCACCTTTCCTGTGAGGTGTGTCCATTGTACTACAATGTTTTTCATTGTATAATATTGCAGTGAATAACTGTCTGTTTGCTCTGTATTCCTATCATTTTGCAGTCACGTCTGTCCAATAAAACCACTGAAAGCACATGTGTATCATGAGTTCAGATACTACCCAATGGGTTATCCCCTCCAGAAGCAGAAGGACGCAATGAACCAGCAACTCCCTCAAAGACAGCTCTACAAAGGGATTCAAGAATACTTATTATAAGCCCTTGCAGCTGGCCTATATTATAAAAACAACTATTTGTATAGGTACCTGAGCTTGGTACCAGACCAAAATATGTAATTTCACCTCCTGTGGCAAGGGTCCTTATATCTGGTGGGTTCTACTTAAGGAACATAAAACATAATAGGGAAAGGGGCATAGTACAGCTCATGATATGTGTGTGTCTCTCTGTTCAGTACAGATTTGCTTATTAAAACATTGCTGGTTCAGGCTCCCGCATTCATCTCTTTGGCCTCTTCCACCACTGCTCACTTGCCCTGAACCACTCTTCCATCACTGCTCACTTCTTCCACCTCAGCACTCACGTCTACCACTCCACTGGACAAATGCACTTCTGCACTTCTTCCCACCATCAAGCACTGCTTACCTGTTGTGGCAAGTGTTAAACCAGTTTTTATGTTCCTGCCAGAGGTGCACATTTGGCTTTGGACATTGTTGGAGACAAATGTAGTGGTAGTCATCTAAACCCACTCTCAGACTTAACTGCAGTTAGAATGAGAATATAGCTAGTGGGTTTGTTTGCTAGCTGAGGGGGTGGGGGGGGGGGATAGAACACAGCAGCAGACTGAGGGAAAAAATGGTGGTCGGTCAAAGCATTTGGACCTGGAACACTCAGTAGGGTGGGTGCATTGCTGACAAACAGGGAATGAATCTTCTTTGAGCTGCAGCTGCAAGTGACAAGCATGGCTGAAGCTTAAAGTGCCATTGTGGCCACAGTTTATATCTATTAACTCTTAAAGCAGTTCTAAAATTTCTGATGCACCGGTTTTCCATTATTTACATTTTTTTTGACTGAGAGTAAATTTACCTTTTGTCTCTCAATTCTTCTCTGTAATTCACCTGTACATGTACATTGTACAACATATACTCAGTTCTTTTTCCTGAAAGTATATTGGGGTGCATAGCATTACTTACCTGACAGCTGCTCTTAGTGATTTAGCTAATTGCAAGTGCTGTTAAATCACGATAATTGCTTTGTTATT
This sequence comes from Lithobates clamitans, assembly GCA_037952925.1. Classification (NCBI taxonomy): domain Eukaryota; kingdom Metazoa; phylum Chordata; class Amphibia; order Anura; family Ranidae; genus Lithobates; species Lithobates clamitans. Next base: position 2,741,715 of record JBBGZY010001203.1, on the reverse strand, counting down.
TTTCACCCTAGCAAGCAACTGAAAACTTGATAACAGTATCTGCATATTTGCCACATGGCGGTGTCTGAAAATGAACTATTCATTCACTTTTGAAACAGCAGAGTGACAATTAAATGTCAGTTTCATCATTACCAGAAAGTGCTGGGAGCAATAGAGACACTTTCATAGCTACTGGCATCTGCAGTCCACAAGAAATCACAATCATTCTCCACAGGAGGAATTAAGAATAAGACAAAATGAACCTGAAAAACAGTCATATCCTCAGCTTTCAGTCTTTAGAGCCCTGCAGAGTACCAACTGAAGGTATTTAAAGCAGACCTAGACTCAGCCAACCTTAGTCTTCAAACAATATAAGACAAGTCAATGGGGAATGATAGCACTTATAGTCAGCATTTTGCAGCTGCTCCATTGCTCAGACCTACTTTTTCTTTCCTTGTACAGCGTCTCTGTGGAAAAATTCTGATGGTTTCTAGACCAACTTCCTGATCACACTGTCAATGCAATCTATTCATTAAAGGCAGGAGTGGCTGGCATATGCCTATGGAACTGCTGATAGAAAAACAAGGGGGGCTTATGTACCTTTACATCCTGCTTCTAATTGATTTTATGACTTAAAGGTCTTATTTTGATCATTAGTAATAAATACCTAATACATACCTCCCAACTTTGTGAGATGGAAATCGGGACGCATTATAGCTTAAAGTATGTAGGTAAAGGAAACACCCCGTCATGCCTCTGGTAACACAGACCTTGATGCCGACCTTAATGCACAAAAAAATTATCGTTTTATCCACAATTTTTCATCCATCATTATTTTCCTTTCTTCTGGCTTTTCAAAGTAAAAAAAAAATAGAATAATTGAAAGTGTTTGTAAATCTAAAAGAAAAAAATTGCACTGACAATTAATTTGTTTACATTTGATTTGTTATGTTACTAATACTTTTCTTCCTGCCTATGTTTTGTTTTACCTGGTTGATCCTGCCTGCATCCCTTCTCCTGAGAGTAAAAGGACGATGCTAGCATGGCTGCTGGTCCATGCTAGTGTGGTCAGTTTATGGTCAGTTTATGTCTTGTGTCATTGTCTTGTGTCCCCTTGAAGATACTGGAACATACAATAGTTCAGTGTACAACTACTTTAAAGGTTTGTCTTAATGCAAGCCTGGATTGCTCTCATTTTTCTTTTTTTTTTGCCATTAATTTCTCTTATGATTTGACCTTTGAATGGCTGTGGTATTTACCATTGGTGCCTTATCTGGGTTATGTCTCCTTTGATCACAGGGGTGCTCCACGTGGGGTGAAGAAGTTTCAAAGAAGGGGGTGGGAGGGGGGACTGAGTCTAGAGTTTAGCTTTATAGTTCTAGTACAAATTTTTAACCCAGGCAATAAAAATATGTCTCTGGACTCTTGTAACAGGGTCCTGCCTTTGATAATAAAACAGTGGTGGCCTCTCCATGGGCCATCACGGCGGCGGCAGCTTCTGTCTCCTCCCTACTCAGCGGCCAATCGGGATTCTTCTCTTTTTGACCAATCAGAAAACGAGTCTCACACCCGCTTCTGATTGGCCGGATTGAGGGTCAGTGTTTCAACAGCGAATATTTATTTCCTATTGCAACACACCTGGGTGGGATCGGAGCGCATTCTCTGCAACCCCAGCCCACCCTTGTTTGAAGCCTATTAGAACCTTTGGCTCTAATCGGGTGCTTCAAAAAACCCTGCCTGCTATTATCCATGCGCATGGTGCCCTGAAAGGGTCAGGACACATGGAAGGGGGTAGCCACGGCTTCCATGGATAGATCGATGCTATGCATGAATCTATCCATTGCATATAGGGGGTGGCGTGGAGAGAGGGGGCGAAGCCCAGCACCCCTAATGGACAGGTCGCCACTATAACAAAAAAATATTACAGAAATTACATATACTGGAAAATCTGGCATCCATGTGTAACTAAATTTGATAACTGTTAAGTAAACAGTTAAAAAAGAAACATTGCTGTATACCTCGTGCATTGTAACATATCTAATTAAAGAAAACGCAAACATGCAGCTTGAGAAACTTTGAGGCTACTTATGAACTTTACAAAAGCAAAGGAAGCTTTTAACATCAGCACCTCCAGTGCATCCTGCAGCAGAATTCTTCACAAGTATTAACATTAGACATTGAGCCAAACCACTATGACACATTGGAGTTTTTTTACTAAAACTGAAGAGTGAAAAATCTGATGTAGCTCTCCATAGAAACCATTAAGCTCCCAGGTTTTTTGTCAACACTTAATTGAACAAGCTGAAGAAACTGATTGGTAGGGATGGCATGGGCTGAACACCCCCCCCCCCGGTTCAGTTCTCATCCTAAACATGCGAACGGCTTGAAAGTCCGCGCTGCCCCAGGATACATGTATCAATGGAAAAAAAAGTTTAAATAACTGACGTTTTTTCAGGAGCAGTGATTTTAATGATGCTTAAAGTGAAAAAATAAAAGTGAAATATTCCTTTACATATCGTAACTGGGGGGTGTCTATAGTATGCCTGTAAAGTGGCACATGTTTCCCGTGCTTAGAACAGTCCCTGCACAAAATTACATTTCTAAAGGAATAAAAGTCATTTAAAACTGCTTGAGGCTTTAATGTAATGTCGGGTCCCGGCAATATGGATGAAAATCAGTGAGACAAACAGCATGGGTACCCCCCCAGCCCATTACCAGGCCCTTTGGGTCGTCTTGTATGGATATCAAGGGGAACCCCGCACCCAAATTAAAAAAAGAAAAGGCCCTATATACTCTGAACAGCAGTATACAGGCGGTAAAAACAAGACAGGGACTGTAGGTTTGTTCTTATGTAGAATCTGTTTGTAATTTGGAACAGGTACATTTTGTAAGTGTAGCTCCAGCCAAAAAATCTATTTTTAATCTTTTTGGAAAACATAGGGAAGGGTTATCACCCCTGTAACATTTGTTTTGCTGTCTGTGCCCCTGTTCAGAAGATTTCACCTCACTTTCTGCCCCAGAAATGAAAATTTGGGGTTTTTAAGGGAAACAAGGATTGGTGATAAATCAGTGGAGGAGACACCTTTTTCCCATATCAACTCTTACAGGAGAGAATTTCCCTTCCTAGGGGTAGATTTCCTCTCATTTCCTGTTGTCTCCCTCCATTTGTAAGTAGGAATCGTTTGTAAGTCAGATTTTTGAAAACAGGGGACCGCCTGTATATACTATACGGCCTGCCCTATACACTCTGCAGAAAATTGGGCCTTAGGTGTTGGTGGTACCAAAACACTGTAAGCGCTCACAGTTACTCTTGGTGGGCGCTGAAACAGGCCCCGCTGTGAAATATTATATCAAGAATTGTAATTACATGCCCCTGTTAAACAGGGGCAGAAAAATTGGGACTTAGGCGGTGGTGGTGGTGGCACAACACTGTAAAGCCTCACAGATACTTTTGTTGAGCACAGGAACAGGCCCTGCTGTGAAATATTAGATCAAAAATTGTAATTACACACCCCTATTAAACAGGAGCAGAAAAATTTGGCCTTAGGCAGTGATGGTGGTGCCACAACACTGCAGCCCCTCACATATACTCTTGTTGAGCGCAGGAGCGAGCCCTGCTGTTAAATATTTGATAAAAAATTGTAATTACATGCCCCTGTTAAACAGGGGCAGAAAAATGAGGCCTTAGGCTGTGGTGTTGGTGCCACAACACTGCAACCCCTCACAGATATTCTTGTTGAGTGCAGGAACGAGCCCTGCTGTTAAATATTTGATCAAAAATTGTAATTACATGCCCCTGTTAAACAGGAGCAGAAAAATTGGGCCTTAGCCACTGGTGGTGGTGCCCAGAACTAAAATTGTTCTTAGAAGCTATCAGCATGAACATTGAAGAGGAATAGGATAGTCACTCAGCATAACAGGATAGTCACTCAACATCAGCAGTCTTGAAGGGATCTCACATTCATAAAAAATTAATCAGTTACATCAGCATCAGGTGCTTGGTAGCTGGTGATCCAAGACTGATTCATTTTTATGAAGGTGGGCCGATCAACCGAGTTGGTGGACAGGCACACTCTGTGATCGGTTACAAAGTCTCCAGCAGCATTGAATTTGCTTTTCTGAAAGAACACTGGATGCAGGACAGGCCAGTAGCTCATTTGCATACTGTGCAAGCTCTGGCCAGTGATCCATCCTCAAGACCCAGTAACCCAGTGGATTTTCGGTTGGAAAGGTCTCCAAGTCTGATCTTGCCCCTAGGTATTCCTGCACCATGTACAACAGATGCTGGCGATGGTTGCTGGAACCGATCAGACCTTGGGGCTGTGGACTAAAAAATTGCCTGAACACATCGGTCAGATGGCCACCTTCTCCACCGCTCCTTCTGTGACTGACCGAAGCCTCACCAACATGTTGTCCATGAGTACCAGGAAATTGTAACCTCCCAGGCTCTGGAAATGCATTGCAAAAACCTTTCTGCAAGGCCTCCCGAAGATGTTTCATCCTCTGCTCCATCTGCGATGGCTGGATAAGTTTCGCCACCTTACCCTTGTAACGTGGATTAAGAAGGGTTGCCAGTCAGTACTGATCCCTCTCCTTGATACCACAAATCTGAGGGTCCCTTCGTAGGCTTTGCAGGATCAGGGAGGCCATGCAGCGTAGGTTTGCTGAGGCCGGAGTCCTCTGGGTCACTAAGGACGACCTGATCCACAGGCACCTCCTCCCATCCACGTACAAGTCCATGGGTTTCTGAGGACTGAAAACAATCCCTTGAAGACTGCTGCTGATGCTGAGTGCCAGGCTCCACCTCCATGCTGACACAATCCTCCTCCTCCTCTTCCTGTGTGATAGACGCGCCTGCAGGAATACTATCTGGATAAAGGGGGCATTGAGAGGTAAGGAAGTCCTCCTCTTCCTCCCTCTGTTCTGCCTCAAGTGCCCTGTCCTATTCCACGCAGCATGTGCTCCAACAGGAAGACAAGAGGGACAGTATCACTGATGCATGCACTGTCACTGCTCACTTTCCTTGTGGCCTCCTCAAATGGTAGCAGGACAGTGCATGCATCCTTGATCATGAGCCACTGGCGTGGCGAAAAAAAGCCAAGCTCCCATGACCCTGTCCTGGTGCCATACTCGCACAGGTAGTCATTAATGGCCCTCACTGCGTGTGCAGCCACTGCAGCATTGCCAACGTTGAGTTCCACCTGGTGGGCATGTCACAGATGAGGCGGTTCTTGGGCAGGTTGCATTTCCTTTGGAGGTCAGCCAGCCGAGCACTGGCATTATATGACCGGCAGAAATGCGCACAGACTTTCCTGGCCTGCCTCAGGAGATCCTGTATACCCGGGTACCTGCACAAGAACCACTGCACCACCGAATTAAGGATGTGAGCCAAACAGGGAACATGGGTAAAGTGTCCCTGTCGGAGGGCGGAGAGGAGGTTGGTGCCATTGTCGCAAACCACCATTCCTGGCTGAAGCTGGCATGGCATCAACCCCCTCTGAGCCAGCCCCTGCAGAGCTGACAGAATCCCCGCCCCCTGCTTGCATAGCCCCTAGAACGCCTAAGGAGCACCGCTGGTTCTGAGGACAAATCTGCACAGGAAGAGGCCATAGAGGAAGAAGAAGAGGAGGGGGTGGAGAAGAGATGTGTGGCAGAATCACCACTACCAGCATTTTGGAGGCGTGGTGGTAGAACAAGCAATAACAATACTACACCCTGTCATGCATCCTTCCCAGCTGCCAGTAGGGTTACCCAGTGCGCCGTGAAAGAAAGGTAACATCCCTGTCCATGTCTGCTGAACCATGAGTTAGCGGTAATATGCACCTTACCGCTGACCGCCCTGTCCAATGAGGCCAAGACATTGCCTTCCACATGTCGGTAGAGAGCCGGAATGGCCTTCCGAGAAAAAAATTGGCGTTTGGGAACCTGCCACTGAGGTACCGCACATTCCACAAATTCTCGAAAGGGGGCAGAATCTACCAGCTGAAAAAGAGTGTATGTGGAATGGTGTCCCTCGCGCTACTAAAAGTAACAGAATATGTCTAGGACAAAAATATGATAATAGTGTAACACCAGCTACAAGACCTAAAAGTGCTCACATAACACAAATATAGAAATAAAAAAGTGATCTCGTGCAGTGAAAAATGCAAAGCACTCTAAAGTGTTAAGTGCACTATATTTAAATAAAGTGCAATAAGAGGTGTATAATTGAGTATAATCAACAAATTACTCATATAAATAAATAAAAGGATGGTATCAGATGTCCATAAATAAACTTGTGTAAGTATAAAATATAAAATGACAAAGAATGTCCAGGGCCACACCAAAGAACTTTTGGAAAAATGCGTCAGCAGCGCCCTGCACATGTGGAGCTCTGCGGTGTGATGCAGTCGGTTGCCTGCCCTTAAGCTGGCCCCTGGAGGGCATCCTGCCTCATTGGAGATGTGCCTCCTCCTCCTCTCTTGTATCTGACACCCACGTAGAGTCAGTGACCTCCTCATCCCCTCCCTCCTCACCACTGGTGCAAACCTGGCAGTATGCTGCAGCTGGGGGAACATGACTGTCAGTTTCTTGTCCTTCTTGGTCACCCCCTCTCTCTGGGCTCACGTTACTGCCTTCATCCTCAACCTGGTTACCATCACCATGCAGCATGAACCCTACACTGTGGTCGAATAGTTCGGGGGACTCCTCAGGGCATGATGGTGGGGCTAGGGAAGGAGTGACTAGTGACATTGAGCCGATGGAAGAAGCCGCTTTGGCAGCTGCGTTGTCACACAAAGTACCCTGAGCTTGGTTGACAGAGGATGAGGAGTAGGGATGAGCTTCATATTCGAATTGAACGCATGTTCGACTCGAACATTGCTTGTTCGGTTGTTCGCCGAATTCCGAACAATATGGGCAGTTTGTGCCAAATTTGAGTGGCGCGCCAGGGTGGCTTTGGCCAATTATGCCTCAGGGGGTTTAGTACATGCCCTGCACTGTTTAAGGCCGCCTGCACGGCGGCCCTGTGTAGTGTGTTCCGGCATTGAGAGAGAGATAGATAGACAGAGAGACAGTGTCGTTGGATTTAAGTTAGATTAGGAGAGTAGGCAGGCGAGTCAGTTAGCTGCACTTACAGTGTATTGTGTATATATATACATCCTAGGTGTTGTATATATATATATATATATATATATATACACACACTGTATTCAGTTTAGCTAGATCCGTTACTGTTATTCTCTTCCTACTACTGACAGGCAGGCAGGTGTTTTTACAGTATTTACAGCTACCTGAAGACAATTGCTGGTGTTCCTCTGATCCTATTAGTCCTATTAGCTATAGTATTTACAGTTAGTGTAGTGCGTCCTCTGCACAGTGTGCACCTAAAGCTACCTGAAGAAAATTAGTGGTGTTCTTCTGATCCTATTAGTACAGTACCACAGGCAGCTGCAGTATTTACAAGTTAGTATAGTGCGTCCTCTGCACGGTGTGCACCTAAAGCTACCTGAAGAAAATTAGTGGTGTTTTTCCGATCTTATTAGTACAGTACCACATGCAGCTGCAGTATTTACAAGTTAGTGTAGTGCGTCCTCTGCACAGTGTGCACCTAAAGCTACCTGAAGAAAATTAGTGGTGTTCTTCTGATCCTATTAGTACAGTACCGCAGGCAGCTGCAGTATTTACAAGTTAGTATAGTGCGTTCTTTGCACAGTGTGCACCTAAAGCTACCTGAAGAAAATTAGTGGTGTTTTTCTGATCCTATTAGTACAGTACCACAGGTAGCTGCAGTATTTACAAGTTAGTGTAGTGCATCCTCTGCACAGTGTGCACCTAAAGCTACCTGAAGAAAATTTGTGGTGTTCTTCTGATCCTATTAGTACAGTACCGCAGGCAGCTGCAGTATTTACAAGTTACTGTAGTGCGTCCTCTGCACAGTGTGCACCTAAAACTACCTGAAGAAAATTAGTGGTGTTCTTCTGATCCTATTAGTACAGTACCGCAGGAAGCTGCAGTATTTACAATTTAGTTTAGTGCGTCCCCTGCACACTGTGCACCTATATCTACCTGAAGAAAAATTAGTGGCGTTCTCCTGATCCTATTAATACCACAGGCAGGCAGCTACAGTATTTACAGTTAGTGTAGTGCGTCCTCTGCACATTGTGCACCTAAAGCTACCTGGAGAAAATTGCTGTTGTTCTGCTCCTATTAATACCACAGTCAGGCAGCTACAGTATTTACAGTTAGTGTACTGTGTCCTCTGCACATTGTGCACATAAAGCTACCTGAAGAAAATTAGTGGTATTCTTCTGATCCTATTAATACCACAGGCAGGCAGCTACAGCATTTACAGTTAGTGTAGTGCGTCCTCTGCACAGTGTGCACCTAAAGCTACCTGGAGACAATTGTTGTTGTTCTGCTCCTATTAATACCACAGGTAGGCAGCTACAGTATTTACAGTTAGTGCACTGTGTCCTCTGCACAGTGTGCACATAAAGCTACCTGAAGAAAATTAGTGGTGTTCTTCTGATCCTATTAATACCACAGGCAGGCAGCTACAGCATTTACAGTTAGTGTAGTGTGCACCTAAGGCTACCTGGAGACAATTGCTGTTGTTCTGCTCCTTTTAATACCACAGGCAGGCAGCTACAGTATTTACAGTTAGTGCACTGTGTCCTCTGCACAGTGTGCACCTAAAGCTACCTGAAGAAAATTAGTGGGGTTCTTCTGATCCATATAATACCATAGGCACGCAGCTACAGCATTTACAGTTAGTGTAGTGCGTCCTTTGCACAGTGTGCACCTAAAGCTACCTGGAGACAATTGTTGTTGTTCTGCTCCTATTAATACCACAGGTAGGCAGCTACAGTATTTACAGTTAGTGCACTGTGTCCTCTGCACAGTGTGCACCTAAAGTTACCTGAAGAAAATTAGTGGTGTTCTTCTGATCCTATTAATACCATAGGCAGGCAGCTACAGCATTTACAGTTAGTGTAGTGCGTCTTCTGCACAGTGTGCACCTAAAGCTACCTGGAGACAATTGCTGTTGTTCTGCTCCTTTTAATACCACAGGCAGGCAGCTACAGTATTTACAGTTAGTGCACTGTGTTCTCTACACAGTGTGCACCTAAAGCTACCTAAAGAAAATTAGTGGTGTTCTTCTGATCCTATTATTACCACAGGCAGGCAGCTACAGTATTTACAGTTAGTGCACTGTGTCCTCTGCACAGTGTGCACCTAAAGCTACCTAAAGAAACTTAGTGGTGTACTTCTGATCCTATTAATACCACAGGCAGGCAGCTACAGTATTTACAGTTAGTGTAGTGCGTCCGCTGCACACTGTGCACCTAAAGCTACCTGGAGACAATTGCTGTTGTTCTGCTCCTATTAATACCACAGTCAGGCAGATACAGTATTTACAGTTAGTGTACTGTGTCCTCTGCACATTGTGCACATAAAGCTACCTGAAGAAAATTTGTGGTGTTCTTCTAATCCTATTAATACCACAGGCAGGCAGCTACAGCATTTACAGTTAGTGTAGTGCGTCCTCTGCACAGTGTGCACCTAAAGCTACCTGGAGACATTTGCTGTTGTTCTGCTCCTATTAATACCACAGGCAGGCAGCTACAGTATTTACAGTTAGTGCACTGTGTCCTCTGCACAGTGTGCACCTAAAGCTACCTGAAGAAACTTAGTGGTGTACTTCTGATCCTATTAATACCACAGGCAGGCAGCTACAGTATTTACAGTTAGTGTAGTGCGTCCGCTGCACACTGTGCACCTAAAGCTACCTGGAGACAATTGCTGTTGTTCTGCTCCTATTAATACCACAGTCAGGCAGATACAGTATTTACAGTTAGTGTACTGTGTCCTCTGCACATTATGCACATAAAGCTACCTGAAGAAAATTAGTTGTGTTCTTCTGATCCTATTAATACCACAGGCAGGCAGCTACAGTATTTACAGTTAGTGTAGTGCATCCGCTGCACACTGTGCACCTAAAGCTACCTGGAGACAATTGCTGTTGTTCTGCTCCTATTAATACCACAGTCAGGCAGATACAGTATTTACAGTTAGTGTACTGTGTCCTCTGCACATTGTGCACATAAAGCTACCTGAAGAAAATTAGTGGTGTTCTTCTGATCCTATTAATACCACAGGCAGGCAGCTACAGCATTTACAGTTAGTGTAGTGTGTCCTCTGCACAGTGTGCACCTAAAGCTACCTGGAAGCAATTGTTGTTGTTCTGCTCCTATTAATACCACAGGCAGGCAGCTACAGTATTTACAGTTAGTGCACTGTGTCCTCTGCACAGTGTGCACCTAAAGCTACCTGAAGAAAATTAGTGGTGTTCTTCTGATCCTATTAATACCACAGGCAGGCAGCTACAGTATTTACAGTAAGTGTAGTGCGTCCGCTGCACACTGTGCACCTAAAGCTACCTGGAGACAATTGCTGTTGTTCTGCTCCTATTAATACCACAGTCAGGCAGATACAGTATTTACAGTTAGTGTACTGTGTCCTCTGCACATTGTGCACATAAAGCTACCTGAAGAAAATTAGTTGTGTTCTTCTGATCCTATTAATACCACAGGCAGGCAGCTACAGTATTTACAGTTAGTGTAGTGCATCCGCTGCACACTGTGCACCTAAAGCTACCTGGAGACAATTGCTGTTGTTCTGCTCCTATTAATACCACAGTCAGGCAGATACAGTATTTACAGTTAGTGTACTGTGTCCTCTGCACATTGTGCACATAAAGCTACCTGAAGAAAATTAGTGGTGTTCTTCTGATCCTATTAATACCACAGGCAGGCAGCTACAGTATTTACAGTTAGTGTAGTGCGTCCTCTGCACAGTGTGCACCTAAAGCTACCTGAAGACAATTGCTGTTGCTCTGCTCCTATTACTACCACAGGCAGGCAGTTACAGTATTTACAGTTAGTGTAGTGTATCCTCTGCACAGTGTGCACCTAAAGCTACCTGAAGACAATTGCTGTTGTTCTGCTCCTATTACTACCAAAGGCAGGCAGTTACAGTATTTACATTTAGTGTACTGCGTCCTCTGCACAGTGTGCACCTAAAGCTACCTGAAGACAATTGCCGGTGTTCTCATACTAATAATACTACAGGCAGGCAGTTGATTCTTCTAGCTGCAGTATCAGTATATATATACATCCCAGCTTTGTGCAGCTACATCTTTCTGCAGGCCATTAGTATGTCTGGAAGGCCAACAAGGAGAGGCAGACAGTCACAAGCCAATAAAAGAGGGCAAGCAGGCTCTGTGTCTAGAGGCAACAGTGCTGGTCGTGGAGACGGTGCATCCTCATCAACACATGGCCGTGGGACACGTTTGTCCTTTTTTTCGGCAGCTGGCCGTGTTGAGCTGCAACATGCGGAACACTTGGTAGAGTGGATCACCAAGCCATCCTCATCCTCCTCATCCTCTCTCACCCAGGATCAGGGTACTTTGTCTGGCAAAGCAGCTGCCAACGCGGCCTCTTCCCTCGGCTCAATGGCATCAGTCACTCCTTCCCTAGCCCCACCATGTCCTCCTGAGGAGTCCCCCGAACTGTTTGACCACAGTGTTGGGTACATGCTCCAGGAGGATGCCCAGCGTTTTGAAGGCTCCGATGATGGTACCCAGCTAGAGGAAGGCAGTAACGTGAGCCCAGAGAGAGGGGGTGCCCAAGAAGGACAGCAATCTGGCAGTCATTTTCCCCCAGCTGCAGCATACCGCCAGCTTTGCTCCAGTGATGTGGAGGGAGGGGATGATGAGGTCACTGACTCCACATGGGTGCCGGATAGGAGAGAGGAGCACCACATGCTTGACTAGACATATGTTGACCTGCCATGCATTACGTTGGCAAGTGTACCTAAAAGACCCACACCAAAGAACAAAGAGGACCTCTCCTTGCTCCTCATCAGCTGGGATCTCCAATGCCACTATACCTTCAGTCCTCTCTGAGACCTGCACTGAGAGGAATGAAGGTGTAGAATTAGGTGTGTCACAGCCAAGTACTTGGGGGCAATCTGCTATCGGTACACCAATGTCAGATTGTACTAGGCAAATTTCCCTTCCCCAGCTGCTGCACCGCCAAAAGAAGTTCGCTCCCAGCCATCCACATGCCCAGCGGTTGAATGCTAGCTTGGCTAAATTGCTAGCACTTCAACTGTTGCCTTTTCAGTTGGTATACTCTGAGGAATGTGCGGTTCCTCAGTGGCAGGTTCCCAAACGCCACATTTTCTCACGGTGGTTTGCGACAATGGCACCAACCTCCTCTCTGTCCTCCGACAGGGACAACTGACCCATGTGCCCTGTTTGGCTCATGTCCTTAACATGGTGGTCCAGTGGTTCTTGGGCAGGTACCCGGGCTTACAGGATGTCCTGAGGCAGGCCAGGAAAGTCTGTGTGCATTTCCGCAGGTCATATAATGCCAGTGCTCGGCTGGCTGACCTCCAAAAGGAATTTAACCTGCCCAAGAACCACCTAATCTGTGACATGCCCACCAGGTGGAACTCAACGTTGGTCATGCTGCAGTGGCTGCACAAGCAGCAGAGAGCCATCAATGATTACCTGTGCGACTATGGCACCAGGACAGGGTCAGGGGAGCTTGTTTTTTCCCCACGCCAGTGGGCCATGATCAGGGATGCATGCACTGTCCTGTCACCATTTGAGGAGGCCACGAGGATGGTGAGCAGTGACAGTGCATGCATCAGTGACACTGTCCCCCTTGTCGACCTGTTGGAGCACACGCTGTGTGCTCTCAAGGTCCCCTTTATCCAGACAGTGTTCCTGCATGCCCGCCGATCACACACAGGGAGAGGAGAAGGAGGAGGAAGAGGAGGATTGTGTCAGCATGGAGGTGGAGCCTGCACTCAGCATCAGCAGCAGTCATTAAGGGATCATTTACAGTCCCAAAAACCCATGGACTTGTACGTGGCTGGGAGGAGGTGACTGCGGATCATGTCATCCTTAGTGAAACAGAGGACTCCGGACCGAATGTCTCAGCAAACCTACACTGCATGGCCTCCCTGATCCTGCAAAGCCTGCGATAGGACCCTCGGATTTGTGGTATCAAGGAGAGGGATCAATACTGGCTGGCAACCCTCCTTGATCCACATTACAAGGGTAAGGTTTCAGACCTTATCTTGCCATCGCAGAGGGAGCAGAGGATGAAACATCTTCAGGCCTTGCAGAAAGGTCTGTGTAACGAGTTCCCAGAGACTGGGAGGTTACAAACTCCTATTCCTGGACAACGTGTTGCTGAGGCTTCGGTCAGTCAAATAAGGAGCGGTGGAGAAGGTGGCCGTCTGACTGATGCGTTCAGACAATTTTTTAGTCCGCAGCCCCAAGGTATGATCGGTTCCAGCAACCATCGCCAGTGTCTGTTTTACATGGTGCAGGAATACCGAGGAGCAAGATCTGACTTGGACATCTTACCCACCGAAAATCCTCTGGGTTACTGGGTCTTGAGGATGGATCACTGGCCAGAGCTTGCACAGTATGCAATTGAGCTACTGGCCTGTCCTGCATCCAGCGTTCTTTCAGAATGCACATTCAGTGCTGCTGGGGTTTTGTAACCGATCACAAGGTGCGCCTGTCCACCGACTCGGTCGATCAACTGACCTTCATAAAAATGAATCAGTCTTGGATCACCACCAGCTACCAAGCACCTGATGCTGATGTAACCGAATCATTTTTTTTGAAAAGTCAGATCCCTTAAAGACTGCCTATGTTGATGCTGAGTGACTATCCTGTTATGCTGAGTGACTATCCTCTTCCTCCTCAACGATCATGCTGACAGCTTGTAGGAATATTTTTGGTTCTGGGCGCCGCCACCAGTGGCTAAGGCCCAATTTTTCGCAGCAGGGCCCGTTTCTGCATCCACCAAGAGTAACTGTGAGGACTTACAGTGTTCTGGCAACACCACCACCACCAAAGGCCCAATTTTTCTGCCCCTGTTCAACAGGTGCATGTAATTACAATTCTTGATCTAATATTTCACAGCAGGGCCTGTTCCAGCTTACACCAAGAGTAACTGTGAGGACGTACAGTGTTGTGGCAACACCACCACCACCAAAGGCCCAATTTTTCTGCCCCTGTTCAACAGGTGCATGTAATTACAATTCTTGATCTAATATTTCACAGCAGGGCCCGTTTCTGCGCCCACCAAGAGTAACTGTGAGGACTTACAGTGTTGTAGCACGAGCACCACCACCACCACCACCACCAAAGGCCCGATTTTTCTGACCCTGTTCAACAGGGGCATGTAATTACAATGCTTCATCTAATATTTCCCAGCAGAGCCGTTCCTGCGCCCACCAAGAGTAACTGTGAGGGCTTACAGTGTTGAGGCAACACCAACACCTAAGGCCGCAATTTCTGCAGAGTATATAGGGCAGGCCCCTACTTTCAAACATCCAACTTACAAACGACTCCTACTTGCAAACAGAAGGAGACAACAGGAGGTGAGATGAAATCTACCCCTAGGAAGGGAAATTCTCTCCTGTAAGAGTTAGTATGGGAAAAACATGTCTCCTCTCCACTGATGCTTTATCACCAATCCTTATTTCACTAAAAAAACCAAAACTGTCAAAAAACATTTGTCATTGGGACAGAAAGTGAGGTAAAATCTTCTGAAGAGGTGCACAGACAGCAAAACAAATGTCACAGAGGTGATAACCCTTCCCTATGTTTTCCAAAAAGCTTAAAAATAGATTTTTTGGCTGGAGCTACACTTTAAAAATGTACCAGTTCAAAATTACAAACAGATTCTACTTAACAAGTGCGGGGTACCCCTTAATATCCATACAAGACCCAAAGGGCCTGGTAATGGACTGGGGGGGTACCCATGCCGTTTGTCTCACTGATTTTCATCCACATTGTCGGGACCTGACATTACATTAAAGCCGCAAGCAGTTTTAAATCACTTTTATTACTTTAAAAATGTCATTTTGTGCAGGGACTGTTCTAAGCACGGCAAACACTTCACAGGCATACTATAGACACCCCCCAGGTAATATGTTTAAAGGAATATTTCACTTTTTTCACTTTAAGCATCATTAAAATCACTGCTCCCGAAAAAACGGACGTTTTTAAAAGTTTTTTTTGCATTGATACATGCCCCCTGGGGCAGGACCCGTGTCCCCAAACCCTTTTTAGGACAATACCATGCAAATTAGCCTTTAAAATTAACACTTTGATTTTGAACATTCGAGTCCCATAGACTTCAATGGGGTTCCAACGTTCGTGCAAATTTTCGGTCCGTTCGCAGGTTCTGGTGCGAACCGAACCAGGGGGTGTTCGGCTCATCCCTAATGAGGAGGATAAGGACGGCTTGGTCATCCTCTCTACCAACTCTTCTGCATGTTGTGGCTCAACACGACCAGCTACCGAAGGAAAAGGACAAGCATGCCCCACGGCCATGTGCTGAGGATGCACCGTGTCCACGACCAGCACTGTTGGCTGTAGACACAGAGCCTGCTTGCCCTCCCTTAGTGGCCTGTGAGCGTCTGCCTCTCCTTGGTGGCCTTCCAGACATACTGTACAATTAGATTAGCAAATTTTATTTATATTAAATTAAAATTTATTTATATTAAATGAACTGCAGCTCACTGAGTCACCTGCCTGAAAGTGTCTTTGAACACGTACTCCAGGAATGGCCTACAGTGTCTTTGAACAAGCACTCCAGGAGTGGCCTACAGTCAGGTATAGGCTTGGCTAGACTATATATATATATACAAGCCTGTATAGATATATATATATATATATATATATATATATATATATATATATATATATATATATATTTAAATATTAAATGCACTGCAGCTAACTGTATCGCCTGCCTGCCTGAAGTATATTAGCAACAGTACGCCAGGAACGGTCTGCAGTGAGATCTAGCTAAACTGTATACAGTGTGTATATATATTTTTATATATATTTTTATATATATATATATATATATATATATATATATATATATATATATATATATATATATATTAGACTGACTATATATATGAAATACACTGCAGCTAACTGAATGAATGAATGACTTGTATAGTCCTGCAAATGCGTACTGAATCGCCTCAAGGCGCTTGGTCCGTCCTGTGTGGTCCAGCTTGTTAGAAGAGGTAGGCCTTAAGTTTTTTCCTGAAGGCCTGGTTGGTTGATCAAAGACTGTGATTAGGTATGTAGCGTTTTATTTTCTCGCATAGGTGTTGAGGAGCTTTTCCTTGTAGGCATTTGTGGGTGAGACAGAGGGTCTTGAATGTGATCCGATCCTTTACGGTTAGCCAATGTAGGCTCCTCAGTGATGGGGAAATGGATTCCCAGGGTTTTTTTCCTGTTATCACTCTTGCTGCTGTGTTTTGGATGAGTTGTAGGCGTGCAATCTGGTATTTAGGTAGTCCGGTGTAGAGGGAGTTTGCGTAGTCGAGTCGGGAGTTGATGATAGTTCCAACTACTGCTGCTTTGTCCTCTTTTGGAATGAAGGTAATGAGTTTGCGTAGCAGGCGAAGAAGATGGTGAGACCTGCTGACTACTGATCCAATTTGTGCATCCACTGACATTTCTGAGTCAAAAATGAGTCACCTGCCTAACTGAATCAACTGCCTGCCTAAAGTATATTAGAAACGGTACAGCAGGAATGGTCTGCAGTGAGATCTAGCTAAACTGTATGCAGTGGATATATATATATATATATATATATACTAGACTGACTGTATATATATATATATATATATATATATATATATATATATATATATATGAAATACACTGCAGATAACTGAATCAACTGCCTGCCTAAAGTATGTATATTGGAAACAGTACAAAGGAACGGTCTGCAGTGAGATATAGCTAAACTGTATACAGTGTATATAAGTATATATATATATATATATATATATAGATACAAAACCAGGATGCATATATATATATATATATACTAAATATACATTGCAGCTAATTGAATCGCCTGCCTGCTCAAACTAAATGAAATGATAGTCTTTCTGTCTCTCTCTGTCTCTCTCTGTCTCTCTCTTAACAACGCCACCAACACACTACACACGGCAGACGTGCAGGCGGCCTTATATAGTGTGGGGCGTGGACTTAACCCCTTGAGCCATAATTGGACAAAGGCACCCTGCCTTTGGCCAATTATGTCTCTCTTCCGTGACGGAGCTGTGATTGGCCAAAGCATGCAGGTCATAGTGCATGCTTGACCACTCATTAGCCAGCAATGCACTGCGATGACGCAGTGCATTATGGGCCGTGACGCGCCGCTCAAATTTGGCACAAACGGCCCATAATGTTTGATCTTCATCGAACGATCGCACAGCCGATGTTAAAGTCGAACGCATGTTCGACTCGAACAGACAGTCCATCACTACTGATTGGCTATCATGCACAGCTGCACCAGATTTTGCACTCTTCAGTTTTAGTAAATCAACCCAACTGCCCCCCGTTCAGGCTGCCATGAGAAAAAACATATTTTCTAGAATTGCTTAAAAATATATCATTTTTAAGCTGTCTGTTAATTTTGCAAGATTTATCTACTTTAGTATACGCTGTTAAAAACATTATGCAATTATTTTAAATAGAGCAGTTGAATAATTCATATCAGAGTAAAAATCATCTTCACATGTAGTGACCTTTACGATGGCCACGTTCTGATGAAGTAATTTTTATTCATTGTATGTATATTTATTTAGAGCACCTTTACTGGCAAAGATTAAAAATACATAGTCTAACTAATTACACTCTGACTGATTTGAACTCACCTCTCAACATTTTTTATTCCCTGGGCCTATTAGTATAGATTGCTGTAATCATTCATTTTACATACTTATACATTTTCCTCTGTACTGACTAAGAAGACCTTTAAAGTCAAATACATGATTTAATACACTTGGAATATTGTTTTCCTGAAGCTAGAGCTCTGTATTATTAAATGATGTAAAATGCTAAGCAGATCTGTGCTTATTTAATAATAATTTGCATGATACTTCTTTCTCAGGACACAAGCATATTTTGCAATTACTCTCCCTGTCCTGATTAACTTTGTTTATTTCTTAATTAGGATCCAATGTCTGCTGGTTGGGAAAATAATCATTTGATTGATGTGTTTGATTTCCTATTTCCATTTAACTCTTGAATAACTTTTGCACCAATTAACTAGATTGCAATGCGGTAAATACTTAATTTGAATGGAAATTTTAGTCCATTAAAGTAATAACCACAATATTGATTGGTGATAATGCCTCAAGGCTAATAAATAAGTGTCAGATTAAGTTCAAATTAATTAGTAACTAGTCATTTACTTGGTAAATGAAGTTAATTTTTAGTCTAGGGCTCGTAGGAATACAGTATTTATGAGATGTGCTGGAAATAGATTTTAATTATAGCTGCATTTATATTATAACTGCATGCTAAATATGAATCAGCAAAACTGTACATTATATATACACTGTATATATCTAGAATGAAGATGGGCGTATCTTGTCAAGCTCGATATTCTTTAGGTCAGGTCAATTCTGTTTAAACCTCATCATTCCCAAACTTAGCAGCAAATCCCATTAAAGTCTGGGAGGCAAGGAAGTCTAGGAGGCAGGGAATTTTGTTTGTGGACCCCAGACATTTTTAGGACTAATAGGCAAACTACTATCGAAAACTGCATGGGAAGCCTACCCATGTCCCATGGGGGGGACATGTAACGATGCCAAAAAAATTATAATAATATTTCAGCACAATTTATTTTTTTATTTTTTGTCAAATTCAGTTTTTTCTACAATTAGGTTGGTTTATCTACAGCATACATACAGTTAATTGATTGCTTTTTTCAGGTAGTTTTAGCAACAACACATTATTTTTCATCAAATAGTAGCACTATGTTTAGCAGATAGATATTGTATTTACCAGTAGTTCACTGAAGTTGCTGCTGTTCTCACTAATCCAAAACTGTACTACCACTGGCCAATTTAGATTAAACTTTGGTTTAACAAATAAAAAAATCTATTCAAGTATGTGTTCATAACTCAAAAAGTACATTCTATTGCTCTCTGCCTCCTCCAAATGTACAATGTTTTTTTTTTTCTTGCTGCGATAATCCGACTTCCTGATAGAGAGTGGCTATGTTCATTCTCCATGGTCCCACTACATGTAGGAATGTAGCCACCCTCTCTTGCTCTCTCCCAAGGTGGAATAGGCACAATGGACTGTGAATTATGGGATTTGTAATATATATAGAGCAGTGCACATAACTAATCTGTACTGCTCAATCCAAAAAAATGAAAGTGGGGGAATAGGAGAGCTTCAGGAGCGCACAGTATTTTACAAGGAGACAGAAAAACACAGTAAAATTTTTTTCATGAAATATAGATTACATGGCCATTAAGTACAGGATGAGCATGGATGATTTTTGGAAAATAAGGATATCGTTTTACAGCTGTGTAAAATTAGCCCTAAACAGGACATTTTCAGTAAAAGAGAATTCACTCAAAAAATACAACCCCAATAGAGTGTTTACTCGCATACCTTTAGCAAAGTGTAGATATAGTGTGGACCTAGAATGAGATGCCATATCATATTGTGTTCTCATTGGCATCATGCTAAATTGAATGGAAAGGGCACAGGTAAAAGGGGTGGGACATATGCCTTTCAGAACACATCACATAATGCATATAGATTAAAAATGTTCTTTATTAATACAGATAATAGATGCCTAATAGCATACAACAATGCAGTAAGACCCCTTTCACACTGAGGCAGTTTTCAGGCACCTGAAAGCGCCTGAAAATTGCCTCCCATTCATTTGAATTTGTGCTTTCACACTGGGGCGGTGCACTTGCAGGGCTGTAGAAAAAATCCTGCAAGCAGCATCTTTGGGCCAGGTTTGGAGCGCTGTTAAAAGCACTCCAAAAACACCCCTGCCCATTGAAATTAATGGGCAGCACCTCAAAAGCGCCCTAAAAAGCGATTCAAAAGCGCCGCAAAACAGGCCTGTTTTGGGTTTTTTTAAGGTCACATTGTCATTTAAAAAAGTGCCCCGCTAGTGCCACAAAAGAGATGCTAAAACGTTGCTAAAGCACCGCAAAAATGGCAGATGCTTCAGCGGCTGTTTTAGCAGCACTTCAATGTAAAAGAGGGATCAGGGCCCTGTATCCAAGTGTCTCCCATGAACCACTCCATTAGCAACCAGAGTCCATGGAATGGAATTTCCCATTTGTTTGATATGCGTTAGAATTACGGACTATATATGCATATTAATTACCTGTGTCTGCTGCCTTCTGTGTGTTCAGGATTTTCAGTCCCATAGTCTGGTCCCATATATATTATACCTGTTCCTGCAGAGCTGGATGTAGCAGGCTTTTCCCATGGGTCTGTAGGAGATATCCCCACCTGGAGATCCATGTCAAACTTTTATTTTATTTTTTTGATGCCTGTAGGAGCTACATATTCTCACTTGAGTTAAGAGTTACACATTATACATGCTTGAATGGTCCTGAAGAAGCGGGAGTTCCGCTAAGCTCTCATTGAATATATACCTCTGTGCTCTCACGATATGCACTTTATACTGTATGGTATTACCCGCATTGTTGTATGCTATTAGGCATCTTTAATCTGTATAAACTTAATAAAGAACATTTTTACTCTATATGCATTGTGTGATGTGTTCTCAAAGGCATATGTAAACTCCCACCCCTTTTACCTGTGCTCTTTCTCTTTTCTATCCTAAATGAAATGAATAAAAAAATAAATATCTACAGTAGGTTTTATTACAAAAGCTTAATGGAACAAGGTGAAGTTGGAAGCTGATTGGTTACTATGCACAGATGCACCAGATTCTCCAGTTTTAGTAAATCCCCCCAATGTGATTTCCTCTTCAGCACTTCAAACAGATATGTAAGCATACAAGATACAGTGTTGTGTGCATCAAGATAAAAAACCTTCTGCCTTTACAATTCCTTTAACCAGTTGCCAACCGCTGCACGACGATGTACGTCGGCACAATGGCAAGGGCAGGCATAAGGCAGGCATAAGGGCTTACCTGTAGGTCTCTGCCTACCCCCCCCCCCGGTGCCTGCTGCAGTCGGATTAGAGTCAGGAGTGTTCCGAGCTGAGGGGGAGGCCACTGATTCATGGCCACCCCCTCACGATCGCTCCTGGCAAATGACAAGCTTCCTCGGCTTCTGTAATGTAAACAGAAGTGGAGGAAGTAATGTCATCGCTCCTCGTGAAGCCTTTTCGTTCCGGCTTCCGAGGAGAGAAGACATCAAGTAAGTGCACCAAACACTACACAAACAGTAGAACACTCTAGGCACACTTTTCACCCCCCAATAACCCCCCAATCACCCTCCTGTACCCCGTGTCACAGTGACACCAATAGCAGTTTTTTTTTTTTCTGATTATTGCATTGGTGTCATTTGTGACAGTTATAAGTGGTAGGGCAGTTAGTGGTAGGCCCTTTTAGGTCTAGGGTACCCCCCTAACCCCCCTAATAAAGTTTTAACCCCTTGATCACCCCCCATCGCCAGTGTCACTAAGCGATTGTCTATCTGATCACTGTATTATTGTCACGGGTGACGCTAGTTAGGCAGGTAAGTATTTAGGTTCACCGTCAGGTGTTTATAGCATCAGGTACCCCCATATACTACCTAGTAAAGGTTTTAACCCCCTGATTGCCCCCTAGTTAACCCTTTCACCAGTGATCACTGTATAACTGTTACGGGTGACGTTGGTTAGTTCTTTTTTATAGTGTCAGGGCACCCGCAGTTTATTACCTAATAAAGGTTTAACCCCCTAATTGCCCGGCAGGTGATATAAGTATAGTTTTTAGGATCAGATTTGGTTTGCGTCGCCCCTGGCAGCATCAGGTTAGTGCCAGTACCGCTAACACCCACGCACGCAGCATACACCTCCCTTAGTGGTATAGTATCTGAACGGATCAATATCTGATCCGATCAGATCTACACTAACGTCCCCAGCAGTTTAGGGTTCCCAAAAACGCAGTGTTAGCGGGATCTGCCCAGATACCTGCTAGCACCTGCGTTTTGCTCCTCCACCCAGCCCAGCCCACCCAAGTGCAGTATCGATCAATCACTGTCACGTACAAAACACTAAACACATAACTGCAGAGTTCACAGAGTCAGGCCTGATCCCTGCGATCGCTAACAGTTTTTCGGTAGCGTTTTGATACAGTCGCTAACAGTCAGGAGCTTTTTTACCTGTGAGTCTCACTACTGTACCACTAAATTTAGAGCCCATTATGGCAAATCGAAGGTACAGTAGTGAAGAGGCCTACACGTTTCTGAGCATGACAGATAGTGAAGAGGAAGTCACTCATCTGTCACATTCAGGCTCAGAATACAAACCTGTAGACAGCAGCGGCTCCATGACAGATAGCTCTGATGACAGAGTTGTGGTCCATGCCAAAGTCAGGCGTACCAGACCCCAATCTTCTTCTTCTGCTGTTGAGGTGCAAGAACTGCAGGGCTCTCATATGGAGCAGATAAGTACCATATAAGCACCAGCGGCCTAGTACACCCAAACTGGTCGTACATCCAGCATTGCAGTAACACTTGGTGACGTGGCGAGTCCCATAAGTGCAGTTCAAGCTGGTGAGGTGGCAAGCACAAGTAGTGTCCCGCTGCCACCAAGAAGACGAACACAGACCCGTCGTACCCATAGTGCCCTTCCTGCTGCATTTGCCAATCCTAATTGGGAACCCACCACTTCTGCAGCACCCGTACTTCCCCCATTCACTGGCCAACCCGGCATTCAGGTGGAAACAGTTGATTTTACGTCACTTTTTATTCGCTGTTTTTCACCGAAGATCTCTATAGATCTATTGTGGACCAAAGCAATTTGTACGCTGGTCAACACATCGCCACTATTCCCCAGTCCTCCCTTGTCAGAGAATGGAAACCAATTACAGTTTCCGCATTTAAGATCTTTCTGGGCCTATCCCTCCTCATGGGCATAACCAAACAGAGTGAGTTGCGGTCATATTGGTCCACTGACCCAATTCACCATATGCCCGTGTTCTCTGCTTGCATGACCAGGGCACGATACGAGCAGATTTTGTGGTTCATGCACTTCATCAACAATGAACTCTGTCATGCTCATGGAGACCCTGGATCGGCTCTACAAAATTCGGCCCCTCGTAAACCACTTCAACTAACGTTTTGCAGACTTTTTTACTCCCCATCAAGTTGTCTGCGTTGATGAGTCCCTGATTAGGTTTTCTGGCCGCTTGTCATTCAAACAATACCTTCCCAGCAAGCGTGCCAGATACGGGGTCAAGATGTATAAGCTCTGTGACAGAGCCACAGGCTTTACATGTAATTTTATGGTTTACGAGGGAAGAGATTGTCACATAGAGCCGACAAACTGCCCTGACTACATAGGAAGCACTGGCAAGATTTGTTTGATCATCAGATTGGCGCATGTGGCACCGTGCGGTCTAATCGCCGGTGCTTTTCCCAGCAGCTTGTAGATTCTCATCTTAGGCTGGGGGAGAGAGCCTGCTTGAAGTGTAATAACTTGCCCTCTATGAAGTGGAGGGGTAATAAGAATGTTTTCGTTCTTACCTCCCTTCATGCAAACACGACTGTCCAAATTACTACGGCGACTGGTGTTGTGGAAAAACCCCTCTGTGTCCACGAACATAACCAAAATATGGGAGGGGTTGACCTCAACGACCAGTTGTTGGCGCCATACCTAGTTGCCCGTAAGGCCAGACGCTGGTATAAAAAAGTGTCTGTATACTTATTTCAATTGGCTTTGCTGAATGCTCATGTGCTATACAGAGCTTCAGGACGGACTGGATCCTTCCTTAAATTCCAGGAAGAGATCGTCAAAGCCCTTCTGTTTCCAGACAAGAGGGGGGCTTCCATCATAACAAATATGGAGTGTGGTGGTCCCATCCCTTACGTGATAAATCATAGAAAAAAGAATCCCCCTTGGATTAGGACTTTGACAGACCACCAGACCCGTTCAAGTAAAAAAATATATATTTTATTGATATACTTTAAAAAAAGACGTGAGAGTGTCTATAGCATACGAAATATACAAAAATCAAAAAAATCATTCCATACAGAATAGAGACAAAATCAGAAACAGAAAAAGTATACAAGATGACGATAGTTAGTATACTCTCATGAGGGTAATGTACCCCGTCACCCGACGTGTTTCCCGTATTTTGGTACCTTCATCAGGGCTTTGAGAGTGAATATTGTGTACATGTATGGATTCTAAAAATATACAAAAAGGCATGTCAGAGAGAAGACATCACATTCTAAAAATGAGCTATGAATAGATCCTAGAACCGGATAGGCACAAACATAGGAGAGTAATTGTACATGATATAAAAATCGCAATATATCAGTTACTAGAACTAAACATGCATAATATGACACTGTGGAAAGCATACATGTTAAACGTAGCACATGCCCCTAGGAATGACTCTGTGTTCAAGTAGCACCCATGGCCATGTATTTTCATTTGTGCCAGACCGAGAGTATATAAGAATAGTACATGTGTTGAAATGATGGTATCTATAAAAAAAAGTGTAGGTAATAATTGGTTATTTGATTACCACATGCAGTTAGTCCATGTGAAGGGAAAGGGGAGTGGGGAAAAGACAAAGAAAAAGAGGAGAGGTGCCGAAGGAAGAGAGAAATAAATAAATGAAATAGGGTGACGCAAAAGAGGCGTAGATATGAGGCCCTTATCACAATGTAACAAAGATACCTGTGTGTGAAAAAAACCTGTTTCCAGACGGTGCCCCACCTCACCTTCCCCAACCAAATGCAGTAAGCCGGCTGCATGAGAGGCATTTTCCTTATGTCCTCCCCAGCACCCCTACACAATGAGCCCCCCAAAGAAAATGTTGTGTCTGTAGAAAGCACGGATATAGGCGTGACACTGGCTATTATTGTCCCTCCTGTCCTGACAATCCTGGTCTTTGCATTGGTCAATGTTTTGAGTGCTACCATACACTAGTTGAGTTTTAGTGTAGGGTACAGCATTGCACAGACTAGGCACACTTTCACAGGGTCTCCCAAGATGCCATCGTATTTTGAGAGACCCGAACCTGGAACCGGTTACAGTTACAAGAGTTACAGTTATAAAAAAAAATGTAAAAAAAATAAATTGCTCTTTTTTACTGTATTCTATTCTGCAATGTTTTATTGTTATTATGTTTTATCAAGTTTTCTTTTCAGGTATGTCATGTTTTTATACTTTACTGTTAAGCGTGTTTTATTGTTAACCATTTATTTGTTTTCAGGCACGCCATTCAGCTGTAGCAGCAGGGGCGGAGGAGCGATTTGCTCCTACCTTTTGCAGGTAGATGCCCCCATGCTTCGGCATATATATATATTTTAAGCACAGATTGCGTTAAAAAATGTTTTATTTTTTACTTTTTTTTTTTGTAATTGCTTTGCAGGTATGGTATGTCTTACTGTTATACTGTAATGTTACTTTGTTTTATTGTTAACCATCATTTGCTTAGCAGGTACGCCATTCAGTTGCAGCCGTGACTCCAGTGCTGTAGGGGATGATTTCACCACCACAGTTATAAAAAAGAGCATATATGCCGAAGCATGGGGGCAGCAGGGACGGAGGAGCGATTTGCTCCTAACTTTTGGGGCGGATGCCCCCATGCTATGAGCTATATATCATTTAGTGACAACTTTGTGCAAAAAAAAAAGTTTGTCATTTTCCCGCAACTTGTGGCAAAATATAAAGTATTCCATGGACTCAACATGCCTCTCAGCAAATAGCTTGGGGTGTCTACTTTCCAAAATGGGGTCATTTGGGGGGGGGGGGGGTTTGTCCCATCTTGGCATTTTATGGCCTTATAAAACTGTGATAGGCAGTGAAGAGTGAAATCAAAAATTTACGGGGGCCCCGTACGCAGCTAGGCTCCCAAAAAGTCCCACACATGTGGTATCCCCGTACTCAGGAGAAGCAGCTAAATGTATTTTGGGGTGCAATTCCGCATATAACCATGGCATGTGTGAGCAATATATCATTTAGTGACAACTTTCGGTAAAATATTTTTTTTTTTGTCATTATTCAATTACTTGGGACAAAAAAATAAAATATTCAATGGGCTCAACATACCTCTCAGCAATTTACTTGGAGTGTCTACTTTCCTAAATGGGGACATTTAGGGGGGGTTTGTACTGCCCTGCCATTTTAGCACCTCAAGAAATGAGATAGGCAGTCATAAACTAAAAGCTGTGTAAATTCCAGAAAATGTACCCTAGTTTGTAGACGCTATAACTTTTGCGCAAACCAATAAATATACGCTTATTGACTTTTTTTTTACCAAAGACATGTGGCTGAATACATTTTGGCCTAAATGTGTGACTAAAATTGAGTTTATTGGATTTTTTTATAACAAAAAGTAGAAAATATCATTTTTTTTCCAAATTTTCGGTCTTTTTTCGTTTATAGCGCAAAAAATAAAAAATGCAGAGGTGATTAAATACCATCAAAAGAAAGCTCTATTTGTGGGGAAAAAAGGACGCAAATTTCATTTGGGTACAACATTGCATGACCGCCAAATTGTACAAAGGACTCTGGTTAGGAAGGGGGTAAAACCTTCCGGGGCTGAAGTGGTTAGGTGGTACTAAAGTCATAACATATTTTACCTTAATGAATTCCCTGCATTAAGGTAAAAAGTGTCCCAGTAGCTCCCAAAATACCTGAATCCTCACTTGGTCCAGCGATGAGCCCATCTCTCCCTGCATTCACAGAACACAGAGGCAGCAGCAGGAGCCATTGGTTGTTAGTCAAATCCTGTGAGCGGAGGGGTGGGGCTGAGCCACATCGTGTTTTTCTATGGATGCACACAACCCAGTTCGGGAGAGAGTCCACATGTCTGTCCCTATAGCAAGTGGCTTGCTATGTGGTTAGACACAGAAGAGTAGCAGATAGCACTGGCAGAGGATCCCAGAAGAGGAGATTTGAGGGTCACTCTGTGCAATGGTATTAGTAAGTATAACATGTTTTTTTATTTTAGGTTAAAAAAAAATGTATCCTATAGAATCACCCCTTCATGACGGAGGGTAAAACAAATCGCCTGAACATATTTTTGCAACTTTGACATGAGTTAGTAAAATTGTACATATCATCGCAGCTACTTAGTGTATTCAGGTGAATTATACTGTGTTTTTTTTCAGGACAAGTTGGATTTTCATTTTGAGGTAAATGATAGTGAATATCTTGGGGTTTTTTTTCAAAGGAAAACTGGCACAAAAAAAAACATTTTTTAAAAATGTAATTGTATATTTATTGCTATTACCATAACCTAAATTAAAAAATCGGTGATCAAGTGCCGCGCAAAAAAACTTGGTGAACCACCACTGCGCTCTAGTGAAAAACCAAACAATAACTATAGCTGCCAACTTATAAGAAGTGATGTGAAATTATTTTAAATAAATAAAATAGTGGCTTTGTAAATCACATGAATAATTTATATGTAGTGATAGCTAGTGAAATGGAATACATCAACATTTGGTGCTATTGCTATACCAATATAATGTCCGTGATACTTCCAAATGACTCTACCTGTCCATTAGCGACCAGGAGAGTAAAAACACAGTGACAAAAATTATGACTAAACAGTCCACGCAATGTTATGTAGGTAAACTGATGAGGAAAAGTCCATGCAAAATACTGTGCATCAAAAAAGTGAATCTGAAAAACAATCTACCTATGCCATAAAGGTCTCTTCCACCACACCAGTTGTGAATATGATCCACTCATATGGAGGTGCACTCACCAGAAAATATTGCCTTGCACTCTCATGCTCGGCGTGTAGGCAATATTAAAGCCCCCCCGGGGGTTTGCTCAAAATAAATGAAGTTGCGATCACAGCAGATGGAACTCTTCAATTAACAGCAATCCTCGTACAGGTGTACGGCAACCCAGCATCTGTTTGTAATGTGTGACATATTGCGCTCTGCACTGGTCAGCTGAGACTGCCTTGTACTGTTGAGGATCCAACGAGGGGAGGGATGAGATCTAACCGTTGCATCCCGGGTCCGCCGTGACCATAGTATACTGCTTTTATCTGTCACAAAGAGCTTACTTTTTATGCCTTTTAAAATTGCAAGAATGTGAGTATAATGATAGAAGGTCTTGTGTGTATATTTCAATAAATGCTCTCAATGTTATCACACTATTGGAGGCACTGTTTCTTTTCATGTCGGTATACCTCTTCAGGATGAGGATTGCTGTTAATTGAAGAGTTCCATCAGCTGTGATCGCAACTTCATTTATCTTGAGCAGTGCCCCGGGGGGGCTTTAATATTGCCTACACGCCGAGCATGAGAGTGCAAGGCAATATTTTCTGGTGAGTGCGGCTCCATATGAGTGGATCACAATCACAACCGGTGATTAAATCGGTGTTTACTCTCCTGGTCACTAATGGACAGGTAGAGTCATTTGGAAGTATCACAGGCATTATATTGGTATAACAACAGCACCAAACGTTGATGTATTCCATTTCACTAGCTATCACTACATATAAACGATTCAGGTGATTTACAGCGCCACTATTTTATTTATTTAAAATACTATTACCATAACCTGCTGCCAAAAAAATAACCCTGAATAAATTCTCCTCATCCTGACTATCACATGTCAAAAGCTCAACGAAGCTGGCCCCCCTACAATCAGCACAAATGAAAACTCATGTGTGTTTCTTTAGTGCTACGTTTGTGCTGTTTTGTGCTGTAAAAATTTACAATTATGCTTCTTTTATTTTTAAGATACAGTATTAGAAATTGTTTTTTCCCAGACTGTGACATCATCTAGCTCCCCTACAACACCCAAGTTACAGGAAACCAGGCTGGTTGGTTAGTGCCGCGTTTGTGCTGGTTTGTGCCATTTAAATTTCTGTTCCATCTTTTATCAATTTTGCATTATTAATGATTTATTAACGGTCACTAAAGGTCACTCAACCCCCCTACAACACCCAAAAGACACAAAACTGGGCTCGTTGGTTAGTGCTACATTTTGTGCTGGTTTGTGCTGTTTAAATTCCTGTTCTATCTTTTATAGTTTTTGCATTGTTAATGATTTATTAAAAGTCACCAAAGGTCACTCTACAAAAGCCAAAAGACACAAAACTGGTCTTGTTGGTTTGTGCTACGTTTGTGCTGGTTTGTGGTCAATCTGATTAAAAATATATTAATAACGCAAAAACGATAAATGATAGAACGCAAATTTTAACACCACAAACCAGCACAAACGCAGCACTAACCAACCAGCCTGGTTTTGTGATATTTGGCTGTTGTAGGGGGATAAGTGATGTCATAGTCTGGGAAAAAACTATTGCTAATATCTTAAAAATAAAAGCAGCACAAATGTAATTTTTTATGGCACAAAACAGCACAAACATAGCACTAAAGAAACACGCTTGAGTTTTCATTTGTGCTGATTGTAGGGGGGCCAGCTTCGCTTCACATAATGTGTATATTATTTGTTGTTTGTACCTATGGTAGAACCCTAAAACAAGAATGCACCTTTTGTTTTTTTATTCTACCTAAAACACACTGAAATTAATTAAAACATTTTTTTATCCTAAAATACACTGACCCTAACCTTTGACCCTCATAATGACCTTTGACCCAAACCCTGACACTTGCGTAGATCAAACCCTGATCTAGCTATTTTATTCATGCAACACTATACCCAAACAAAATTCATATAATTGTTTTTAAATAAATAAAGCTTTCTTTTGGTGGTATTCCATCACCACTGGGATTTCTACTATTTGCAATATAAATGAAAAAAGACCAAAAATGCTGAAGAAAAAAAACCAATATGTTTTACTTTCTGCTACAAAACATATTGAATAAAGAATTTAAAAAAATCTAATTTCTTCATAAATTTAGGCCATAATGTATTCTGCTACGTCTTTGATAAAGAAAAAATCCAATAAGTGTATATGGATTGGTTTGAGTGAAAGGTATAGTGCCTAAAAACTATGGTATATATGCTGGAATTTTTTTTTATACTACTAATGGTGGTGATCAGCGACTTATAATAGGACAGTGCGGCGTGAAATCTGACACTAACTGATTCTAGGGGGAACTGACTAACTGCCACTGACACCACCAGTGACATTAATACAGTGATCAGTGATATTATACACTGTCACTGGACTAATGATACTGGCTGGGAAGGGGTTAACATCTAGGGCGATCAAGGGGTTAAATGTGTGCCTAACTATGTGGTCTATGTGTCAAGTGTGCTGTTTTTACTTATAGATCTCTAAGTTTCTCATCCCTGCTTTGCAGAGCTGAGAAACAGAGAGGTTGTTCTCTCTGTACAGAGCTCTGTGTTAATTGTCATCACAGAGCTCTGGGCTGTGATTGTACACAGCCAATCAACAGGCCAGCTGGGACTTGCTGACAGGCTCCAGCTGTGTACAAATACAGCGGGAGCCAGCCGGGGGGCACTATAAACCTGGAAGTTGGCAGCAGCGTACAGGTAGGTTGCTTTGGCTACACTGTCGGCTCTTCCGCAGTACATTGCAGGTGGGCAGGACGTGGTTAACACACACTGTTCTTTGTTTACATTTTTCTACTCTAGCAAAGAGATAAAAGATACAATGTATTTTTTCTCCATTCAAGAGGAGAAAAAAAACACAGCGGCAGGCTATACAGTAACTGATCACAGTGATGGCAAGTCAGTTTGTTTTTATGCTTTGGAATATGACCCCCCTCCCCAAATATTAGAGGAGGGAATGTTGGCAACCAGTTGCTCCAGTTAGAGACTTACTGGACCAAGACTTTAAAGACCACCTTTCAGCCAGGACTGAATAAGGCACATACTTGGGAAATTATCTGTTAGATACCCCAAAAAGAAATGATAAAGCCCCCAAATACAACACCACCTAAAACAAAACCCCTCTTTATTCAGGATAAACCTTGCAGCAAGCAAAAACAAAAACAAAAATGTTTACTATGGATAAGACAGAAGCTAAAAGTAACCACTGACCTCAAATATGCCACATAATAAAATATAAAACAAACAATCCCATAATAATTAAAGCAAAAAAGGCAGCAAATGGAGTTGATTTCCCAAAAAGGTAGCAAGCAATTAAAGTACAGTTTCCTAACTGACCCTGATCTCTACGTATGCAGTTTGATAGCTTTTCCTATTCTTTCAGCTTCTGGTACATTGACACAATTGCTGTCCTTTGCCCCTTTTACAGTTAAGGGACTGGCTTATCCAGAAGTCCCTCTATTGGCCCTTCTAAGCCATTTAGTCATAGCTCAAATGCAAGTGCATTATGGTTTTAAATACTAAATCTGGATGTAAATTCACTGGGATCTTCAAATGGAACTCAAAAGATTTGCCTCAAACTGTTAGCAGCAAATCCTACCCTTATCCCTAATCTGAAACATTGGCTATAATACTATGATTAAAAAACAGCAAAAATAAACATTCCAGATACTTTGGTATACAGTGCATCTGGGAATTATTCTCAGCCAGTGGCGACTGGTGAAGTTTTAGGATGGGGGGCCCCAGACCCGCCCTTCCTTTTTGACCCCTCCCACTTTGTGAAAATGGGCGTGGTTTCAGCGAAATAGTGGGCGTGGCTCTAAGGTGGTGTGGTTAGCATCTGAGATGAACGAGGGATGGAGGGAGAGGGAGAGAGGGACAGCAGGCCTAGATCCTACACAACAATAGAAATGTGTATTCTACAAAGTTTAACATTCAGCAGATAAAGATACTCCAAAAACCTGGTGTTAGCGCTTCAATCATCCCAGCACCATGGTTGTTATGGTGTCAGGATGATTGAAGCGCATTATTACTATTATTACATTGTAATATAAAATGAAATCATTCAACTCACCATAATGCAGAATCAGTGGGAGCCCCGAGTGTGTCACTAGCCACGTCGCCCACAACCAGATGCCATCAGGTGTCCCCAGCAGTCCGTCCTTACATGCAGCCTGTGTCACATCAAATGCAGCCTCTGTCACATAAAATGCAGCCTCTGTCACATAAAATGCAGCCTCTGTCCCCCCAAATGCAGCCCCTGTCTCCCCAAATGCAGCCTCTGTCTCCCCAAAATGCAGCCTCTGCCCCCCCCCAAAATGCAGCCTCTGTCCCCCCCCAAAATGCAGCCTCTGTCCCCCCCAAAATGCAGCGACTGCCCCCCCCAAATACAGCCTCTCCCCCCCCAAATACAGCATCTGTCCCCTTACATCAGAGTCCCCCGACAGCAGGTGTCCCCATCAAAGTCCCCCCACAGCAGGTGTTTCCCATCAGAGTCCCCCATCAGAGTCCCCCATCAGAGCCCCCCACCAGAGCCCTCCACAGCAGGTGTCCCCTATCAAAGCCCCCCACAGCAGGTGTCCCCCATCAGAGCCCCCCACAGCAGGTGTCCCCCATCAGAGTCCC
The DNA here is from genome assembly GCA_037952925.1 of Lithobates clamitans. NCBI lineage: Eukaryota > Metazoa > Chordata > Amphibia > Anura > Ranidae > Lithobates > Lithobates clamitans. Next base: position 2,709,314 of record JBBGZY010001203.1, on the reverse strand, counting down.
CCCACAGCAGGTGTCCCCCGTCAGAGCCCCGTACAGCAGGTGTTCCCCATCAGAGCCCCCCACAGCAGGTGTCCCCCACAGCAGGTGTCTCAATCAGAGTCCCCCCACAGCAGGTGTCCCCATCAGAGTCCCCCCAAAACAGGAGTCACCCATCAGAGCCCCCCACAGCAGGTGTCCCCCATCAGAGCCCCCCAACAGCAGGTGTCCCCATCAGAGCCCCCCAACAGCAGGTGTCCCCATCAGAGTCCCCCCACAGCAGGTGTCCCCCATCAGAGCCCCCCCACAGCAGGTGTCCCCATCAGAGCCCCCCCACAGCAGGTGTCCCCATCAGAGCCCCCTCACAGCAGGTGTCCCCTACAGCAGTTGTCTCCATCAGAGTCCCCCCACAGCAGGTGTCCCCATCAGAGTCCCCACACAGCAGGTGTTCCCATCAGAGTCCCCCCACAGCAGGTGTCCCCATCAGAGTCCCCCCACAGCAGGTGTCACCCATCAGAGCCCCCCACAGCAGGTGTCCCCCATCAGACCCCCCCCACAGCAGGTGTCCCCCATCAGAGCCCCCCACAGCAGGTGTCCCCCATCAGAGCCCCCCATAGCAGGTGTCCCTATCAGAGCCCCCCCACAGCAGGTGTCCCCATTAGAGTCCCCCCACAGCAGGTGTCCCCCATCAGAGTCCCCCCACAGCAGGTGTCCCCCATCAGAGCCCCCCACAGCAGGTGTCCCCATCAGAGTCCCCCCACAGCAGGTGTCCCCATCAGAGTCCCCCCACAGCAGGTGTCCCCATCAGAGTCCCCCCACAGCAGGTGTCCCCATCAGAGTCCCCCCACAGCAGGTGTCCCCATCAGAGTCCCCCCACAGCAGGTGTCCCCCCATCAGAACCCCCCACAGCATGTGTCCCCCATCAGAGCCCCCCCACAGCAGGTGTCCCCATCAGAGCCCCCCCACAGCAGGTGTCCCCATCAGAGCCCCCTCACAGCAGGTGTCCCCTACAGCAGTTGTCTCCATCAGAGTCCCCCCACAGCAGGTGTCCCCATCAGAGTCCCCCCACAGCAGGTGTCCCCATCAGAGTCCCCCCACAGCAGGTGTCCCCATCAGAGTCCCCCCACAGCAGGTGTCCCCCCATCAGAACCCCCCACAGCATGTGTCCCCCATCAGAGCCCCCCCACAGCAGGTGTCCCCATCAGAGCCCCCCCACAGCAGGTGTCCCCATCAGAGCCCCCTCACAGCAGGTGTCCCCTACAGCAGTTGTCTCCATCAGAGTCCCCCCACAGCAGGTGTCCCCATCAGAGTCCCCACACAGCAGGTGTTCCCATCAGAGTCCCCCCACAGCAGGTGTCCCCATCAGAGTCCCCCCACAGCAGGTGTCACCCATCAGAGCCCCCCACAGCAGGTGTCCCCCATCAGAGCCCCCCCACAGCAGGTGTCCCCCATCAGAGCCCCCCACAGCAGGTGTCCCCCATCAGAGACCCCCATAGCAGGTGTCCCTATCAGAGCCCCCCCCACAGCAGGTGTCCCAATTAGAGTCCCCCCACAGCAGGTGTCCCCCATCAGAGTCCCCCCACAGCAGGTGTCCCCCATCAGAGCCCCCCACAGCAGGTGTCCCTATCAGAGTCCCCCCACAGCAGGTGTCCCCATCAGAGTCCCCCCACAGCAGGTGTCCCCATCAGAGTCCCCCCACAGCAGGTGTCCCCATCAGAGTCCCCCCACAGCAGGTGTCCCCATCAGAGTCCCCCCACAGCAGGTGTCCCCATCAGAGTCCCCCCACAGCAGGTGTCCCCATCAGAGTCCCCCCACAGCAGGTGTCCCCCCATCAGAACCCCCCACAGCATGTGTCCCCCATCAGAGCCCCCCCACAGCAGGTGTCCCCATCAGAGCCCCCCCACAGCAGGTGTCCCCATCAGAGCCCCCTCACAGCAGGTGTCCCCTACAGCAGTTGTCTCCATCAGAGTCCCCCCACAGCAGGTGTCCCCATCAGAGTCCCCCCACAGCAGGTGTCCCCATCAGAGTCCCCCCACAGCAGGTGTCCCCATCAGAGTCCCCCCACAGCAGGTGTCCCCCCATCAGAACCCCCCACAGCATGTGTCCCCCATCAGAGCCCCCCCACAGCAGGTGTCCCCATCAGAGCCCCCTCACAGCAGGTGTCCCCTACAGCAGTTGTCTCCATCAGAGTCCCCCCACAGCAGGTGTCCCCATCAGAGTCCCCACACAGCAGGTGTTCCCATCAGAGTCCCCCCACAGCAGGTGTCCCCATCAGAGTCCCCCCACAGCAGGTGTCACCCATCAGAGCCCCCCACAGCAGGTGTCCCCCATCAGAGCCCCCCCACAGCAGGTGTCCCCCATCAGAGCCCCCCACAGCAGGTGTCCCCCATCAGAGACCCCCATAGCAGGTGTCCCTATCAGAGCCCCCCCCACAGCAGGTGTCCCAATTAGAGTCCCCCCACAGCAGGTGTCCCCCATCAGAGTCCCCCCACAGCAGGTGTCCCCCATCAGAGCCCCCCACAGCAGGTGTCCCTATCAGAGTCCCCCCACAGCAGGTGTCCCCATCAGAGTCCCCCCACAGCAGGTGTCCCCATCAGAGTCCCCCCACAGCAGGTGTCCCCATCAGAGTCCCCCCACAGCAGGTGTCCCCATCAGAGTCCCCCCACAGCAGGTGTCCCCATCAGAGTCCCCACACAGCAGGTGTTCCCATCAGAGTCCCCCCACAGCAGGTGTCCCCATCAGAGTCCCCCCACAGCAGGTGTCCCCATCAGAGTCCCCCCACAGCAGGTGTCCCCATCAGAGTCCCCCCACAGCAGGTGTCCCCACCAGAGTCCCCCCACAGCAGGTGTCCCCCCATCAGAACCCCCCACAGCATGTGTCCCCCATCAGAGCCCCCCCACAGCAGGTGTCCCCATCAGAGCCCCCCCACAGCAGGTGTCCCCATCAGAGCCCCCTCACAGCAGGTGTCCCCTACAGCAGTTGTCTCCATCAGAGTCCCCCCACAGCAGGTGTCCCCATCAGAGTCCCCCCACAGCAGGTGTCCCCATCAGAACCCCCCACAGCATGTGTCCCCCATCAGAGCCCCCCCACAGCAGGTGTCCCCATCAGAGCCCCCCCACAGCAGGTGTCCCCATCAGAGCCCCCTCACAGCAGGTGTCCCCTACAGCAGTTGTCTCCATCAGAGTCCCCCCACAGCAGGTGTCCCCATCAGAGTCCCCACACAGCAGGTGTTCCCATCAGAGTCCCCCCACAGCAGGTGTCCCCATCAGAGTCCCCCCACAGCAGGTGTCACCCATCAGAGCCCCCCACAGCAGGTGTCCCCCATCAGAGCCCCCCCACAGCAGGTGTCCCCCATCAGAGCCCCCCACAGCAGGTGTCCCCCATCAGAGACCCCCATAGCAGGTGTCCCTATCAGAGCCCCCCCCACAGCAGGTGTCCCAATTAGAGTCCCCCCACAGCAGGTGTCCCCCATCAGAGTCCCCCCACAGCAGGTGTCCCCCATCAGAGCCCCCCACAGCAGGTGTCCCTATCAGAGTCCCCCCACAGCAGGTGTCCCCATCAGAGTCCCCCCACAGCAGGTGTCCCCATCAGAGTCCCCCCACAGCAGGTGTCCCCATCAGAGTCCCCCCACAGCAGGTGTCCCCCCATCAGAACCCCCCACAGCATGTGTCCCCCATCAGAGCCCCCCCACAGCAGGTGTCCCCATCAGAGCCCCCTCACAGCTGGTGTCCCCTACAGCAGTTGTCCCCATCAAAGTCCCCCCACAGCAGGTGTCCCCCATCAGAGTCCCCTATCAGAGCCCCCCACCAGAGCCCCCCACAGCAGGTGTCCCCTATCAAAGCCCCCCACAGCAGGTGTCCCCCATCAGAGTCCCCCCACAGCAGGTGTCCCCCATCAGAGCCCCTCACAGCAGGTGTCCCAATCAGAGTCCCCCCACAGCAGGTGTCCCCATCAGATTCCCCCCAAAACAGGTGTCACCCATCAGAGCCCCCCACAGCAGGTGTCCCCCATCAGAGCCCCCCCACAGCAGGTGTCCCTATCAGAGCCCCCCACAGCAGGTGTCCCCATCAGAGTCCCCCCACAGCAGTTGTCCCCATCAGTGTCCCCCCACAGCAGGTTTCCCCATCAGAGTCCCCCCACAGCAGGTGTCCCCCCATCAGAACCCCCCACAGCAGGTGTCCCCCATCAGAGTCCCCCCACAGTAGGTGTCCCCATCAGAGTCCCCCCACAGCAGGTGTCCCCATCAGAGTCCCCCCACAGCAGGTGTCCCCCATCAGAACCCCCACAGCATGTGTCCCCCATCAGAGCCCCCCCACAGCAGGTGTCCCCCATCAGAACCCCCCACAGCATGTGTCCCCCATCAGAGCCCCCCCACAGCAGTTGTCCCCATCAGAGTCCCCCCACAGCAGGCGTCCCCCCCCAAATGTAGCCTCTGTCCCCCCCATTCTCCGCACAGCGGTACTTACCTTGGATCTCCTGTGGTGTCCTCCTCCTCACACTGGCACCAGCATTCTTCCTGTTTCCTTTCTCGGGCGCAATGAGAGAGAGAGGCAGGAAGTGACACCTGACTCAGGGCAGATGTCAATCAAATCTGAAGTGCCAAGTAGCTTCTGCCCGGCGCCTGTAGTATGTATTACTATGGCCGAGCGGAAGCTACTCGGCGCATCAGAAAACGCCACAAGGCGTGCTAAACGCCCGCAAATGCAGCACCACGTCTGCAATCTCGTGATTGCATAGACACGGCGCTTCCTATAAGTGCACTGTGTCCGGCGTCGCACTGTGTCCGGCGTTCGAACACAGTGCACTTAAGGACCTTTTTTTTCCTTTTTTTTTTTTTTAAGGGCCAGTAATAAAATTTTTTTTTTTTTTTGCTGCCTGGGGGGGGGGGCGACAAAGGCACCAATTACAGCCTTAATTCTGTTTGAGTTTGATGCTACAAGCTTAGCACACTTATTTTTGGGCACTGTATCCAATTCTTCTTTGCAGGACCTCTTAAGCTCCATCAGGTTAGTTGGGGAGCATCGGTGCACATCCATTTTCAGATCTCTCCAGAGATGTTTCATCTGGTTCAAGTCTGGGCTCTGGCTGGGCCACTCAAGGACATTCACAAAGTTGTCCCGTAGCCACTTCATTGTTATCTTGGCTGTGTGCTTAGGGTCATTGTCCTGTTGGAAGATTAACCTTCGCCTCAGTTTAAGATCCACAGTGATCTGGAGCAGGTTTTCATCAAGGATATCTCTGTACATTGCTGCCTTCATCTTTCCCTCAATGCTGACTTGTCTCCCAGTTCCTGCCTCTAAAAAACATCCCCACTGCATGATGCTGCCACCACCATGCTTTACTGTAGGGATGGTATTGGCCAGGTGATGAGCAGTGCCTGGTTTCCTCCAGACACAACGCTTGCCATTCAAGCTAAAGAGTTCAATCTTTGTTTTATCAGACCAGAGAATTTTGTTTCTCATGATCTGAGAGTCCTTCAGGTGCCTTTTGGCAAACTCCAGGGAGGCTATCATGTGCCTTTTACTGAGGAGTGCGCTGGACCATTTATTTTATATTAATTTTTCTGTGGTTATGGACTAACCTTTTCCGTGCTTGCAGCAGTTAAATAGTTACTTTGTTTAGTAGAGCGGGAATATGCATTTATCTTTATTCTTCCATTTATGGATGATGGAGGCCACTATGCTCATTGGGACCTTCAATACTGCAGGGGGAAATGTCATCAGCACACCAAGGATTCCCTAGAAGGATCCAAAGCTTTATTCACATGATCACACTGTACACATATGGCAATATGTGTACCCTGTGACCATGTGAATTATGCTTTGGACCCTTCTGGGGAATCCTTGGTGTGCTGATGACATTTCTCCATTCAGATTGTCTGCGGTTTCCAGCTGGTGGTCATTACAGGACCCAGCATTATTACAGCCATTTTCATGAATGTGTGCATGGGGAATATTGCGAGAGGACTTCAATGCTGCAGAACCTTTCCCCAGATCTGTGCCTCAATACAATCCTGTCTTGGAGGTCTACAGACAATTCCTTGGACTTCATGGCTTGGTTTGTGCTCTGACATGCTCTGTTAACTGTGGGACCTTATATAGATGGGTGTGTGCCTTTCCAAATCATGTCCAATTAACAGAATTTACCACAGGTGGACTCCAATCTAGTCATGGTAAATGCTGTGAATACTTATGTACATGTGATTTTTTTCATTTACTATTTTTAACTATTATTATTATTATACAGAATTCATATAGAGCCGACAGTTTACGCATCGCTTTACAACTTGAGTGTAGACAGTATTAACTACACTACACTTTAAAACAGTAGGAATCAGAGAGCCCTGCTTATTAGAGCTTACAATCTAAGAGGGAGGGTCAGGAGATACGAGAGGTAATAACGGTGGGGGATGTACTAATGGGGAAAATAAATGTACAGTTGTTAGGTGGGGAGCAGATAGGCTTCTCTGAAGAGATGAGTTTTCAGGGATCGTCTGAAAGTGGACAAAGTAGGAGATAGTCGGACAGCTTGGGGTAGAGCATTCCAGAGGATGGGAGAAGTCCTGGAGGCGAGCATGGGATGAGGTGACAAGGGAGCTAGAGAGCAGGAGGTCTTGGGAGGCATGAAGAGAACAATTTGGTTAGTATTTTGAGATCAGGTTAGTGATGTAGCTGTGGGCCAAGTTGTGGATGGCTTTGTAAGTTATGGTTTAATAAATTTGCAAACATTTCAAACAAACTTCTTTCACTCTGACATTATGGGGTATTGTTTGTAGAATTTTTAGGAAAATAATGAATCCATTTTAAAATAAGGCTGTAACATAACAAAATGTGGAAAAAGTGAAGCTCTGTGAATAGTTACATAGTAAGTCTGGCTGAAAAAAGACACAAGCACATCTAGTTTAACCAATAAAAGGAAAAAAAAGTATATATATATATATATATATATATATATATATATATATATATATATATATATTTACATACATGCACAATCCCATATAAACAATCCTATACCCACATTTGTTCCAGAGGATGGCCAAAAAGTCCAGCAAGGCATGATCCAATTTGCTCCAGCAGGGGAAAAAATTCCTTCCTGATCAACTTTACCTATAAACATTAGTATCCAGTTATATCATGTACATTTAGTAAAGAATCCAGGCCTTTCTCAAAACAATCTACTGAGCTGGCCAGAACCAGCTCTTGAGGGAGACTATTCCACATTTTCACAGCTCCTACTGTGAAAAAGCCTTTCCATATTTGGAGATGAAATCTCTTTTCCTCCAGACATAAAAAGTGCCCCCTTGTCCTCTGTGATGACCTTAAAGTGTATAACGTAACACTAAGTTCACTATATGGACCACTTATGTATTTATACATGTTGATCATATCCCCCTTAATCTTCTCTTCTCAAGAGAGAATTCGCTCAGTTCAGGTAATCTTTCCTCATAGCTGAGCTCCTCCATGCCTCTCATCAGTTTGGTTGCTCTTCTCTGCACTTTCTCCAGTTCCCCCGATATCCTTTTTATGAACTGGTGTTGAAAACTGAACTGCATATTCCAGATGAGGTCTTACTAATGGTTTGTACAGGAGCAAAATTATATCTTTCTCTCTGCAGTCCATGCTTCTCTTAATATAAGAAATTATTTTGCGTGCTTTGAATGCACTGTATGTCCATATGGAACAAACCCAACTATCCAGAATTAGGTAAATTAGAGGGTTTTGACCACTGGAGGAAAACAGGCATAAGCAGTCATGCTTAGACTTGTACTCTAGCCTCTTAGTGGCAGAGTGTTCTAAGATACAGACAGGTGATATAAATGAGGACCTGTGTATGGCAGTGCTTAAGGCAATACCTGATCTCATTCTCTTTCCTCTAAACTAACACAGTTGTTTATTCCACACAGGGTATATTATACCCCTCAAAAACTGTACTCCTGAGGCAGGTTTGACTTGCCTTGTTGCCCTGGGTCTCCTATTAATTTATATGCTCTGGTGGTGCCCTAATATATTTAATATTGGTCAGCTGTCTTTCAAACTATTCAGGACTTGTGCTCCATTCAGCTCCCATTTGAGCCTACGATTGCCCTCCTGAGCATTCTCCCCGAGGATGTTGTACCACCATCATCTAAACTACTGCTGGTGCTCCAATCAGGTAATTTTTTTTGGTGGATGTCTAATAAATGTACTACCCTTTCTGGCCTCCAAGTTCATTTTAGTTTTATTTCATTTTCAAGACTTCATACCCTTAAGAAGATTCCATATAATGAAATGCATAGATATTCTCAGATTAGGCATTGTTTTGCCTCATATTACACTTTAACATTACCTTTTTCTCTACTCCCTTCGAAAAAATCTGCAAAAGCTCCCCTAGAGGTAATGGCCTTATTTCTTCACTTTATAACATATTATTATCCACTCCCACAGTTGAAAAAAATCTATATATGATAAATGGGAACAGGTGGAAAGCAATTCTCTTTTGAGGAATGGTCAACTATGATATGTAATCTCCGTAAATGCACATGTTCTCTCTCCATTAGAGAAACAGCTATAAAAGTTTTAACTAGATGGTATTTTACACCAACTCGATTACATAACATGTTTTCTGAGACTCTGATTGCTGTTTTAGAGGCTTCAATGACAAAGGATCTTTTTTCATATATTTTGGAGTTGTGAAAAGCTTCAACCAACATGGCAAAGAGTATCAACCTTAGCCTCTCAGTTATCATCTAACTCTATTATTTTCTCTCCGCCCATGTGTTTATTATTTGCTCCTATTCTCAAAGTACCTTCATCGTTACAAAAATTAATTTACACACTATGTGTAGCCACAATGTGGGCCATTGCGTTTAATTGAAAAAATCCATCTGCACCTTTTGTTCAGATTAAAGACATAATCAATGCTATTATGTTGTCAGAGAGGATTTTTCAAACTCTTTCTGATTCCATGCTTACCTTTCATGCAAACTGGGATATCTGATCTTCTATTTTCAATACAATAGCAGACTGATGTTTTTTCTTTTCTTTTTGTACATATTTCTTGATATGGCCTTGTTGGCTTGCTCGCAACTGATATGTCTTATGTACCCTTTTTTAATTTAATTACATTTACAATTTATTTTGTGTTTGTTATTGAATGTCTTCTCCATTTGATCTATGTTTATTATAACATTGTAAACTTATTAGCTCTTATGCCTACTAAAAGTATACTATTTTTGTAAACATGGATGTTAATATTTTGTACTAGTATCTGACATGCATTATTTATCAATAAAAAGTTTGTAAACATAAATTACTGATGGTGCGTTTACTGTTTTTTGCACATAAACACATTGCTCAATGCTGGCTATCTCCTGGTCCTCCAACCTTTTTACAATGGCATAATCCAGTTAATGCCATTTTAGTGAGACTAACTAACATATATTCTCTCATATGCATATGATGCATGATGTTGTACATTTTTTTTTTTACCTTTTTTTATAAGATCCCAATAAACATTTATTGAACCAGGAAAAAAAAAAAAAAATTAACTTAAACTTAAATAAAACTTACATATCAACATAGGGGTTGTCCTAAGAAGTATCAAAAAATGTGGTCGCACTGGATATCGTCTCCTTTGCTGGCCTTCTCTTTCACTTCTTCTGTAGACTTTTTGTCAGGAGTGTGTTGTGCACCTGCCCCTCATTCCAGCATCCTGGTTTTGGCTATGATGCATTCTCCCTGTCTGTCTGTCCACCTGCAAGGTGATTGATGTAGCCAGTCTGGGGACCAAGCCTTGTTTAAGCCAGTCAAGCCTGCAATTTCATGCTTGTGATAGCATTTTTAATACATGCTCAAGCTCTTTGCCTGTCTGTCCTGCTTTGCTGTTTGGATTCCCCTGTTTATGACCTCAGATCAGAAATCGACTACTCTTTCAACTCTGCCTGCCTTTTGACTATGGATTTGACCCTGATTATTCTGCAGCTTGCCTGCCTTGTATCTGGACTGTCATTGAACTACTTTGCCTGTCTGCCAACCACAAGTATGTGTTCGTGCTTGCCCCGTCATGGTAGCCAGGCACTATAGTATTGGGGGGGGGGCACCCGATTAGCGGTAGGCCTGCTTGCCTTATAGGAAAGGGGACTACTATAGGTGAAGAAGCCAGCTATAGTGCCTGATCACTGAAAAATGAATTACATTTTTAAATATTATGTAATTAAAAAAAAGCAATATTTTACTTGCGCTAAAATCTGGCAATTGCATCATGATGCCTAAATCATTTTTTGTGTTCTAGGATTAAGAAATAAAGCATGCATTCAGTTGAGAACCTCAGATTTTCTATGTTATAACATAATATAATTGCCTTTCTTTTTAACTTACATTTTATTTTGTGTTTGTTATTGGATAAACATATTTTAGAACAAAAAAATGTCTTCTCCATTTGATCTATGTTTATTATAACATTGTAAACTTATCAGCTCTTATGCCTACTAAAAGTATACTATTTTTGTAAACATGGATGTTTATATTTTGTACTAGTATCTGACATACGTTATTTTTCAATAAACCGTTTGTAAACATAAATTACTGATGGTGCGTTTATTGTTTTTTGCATGTAAACTCATTGCTCAGTGCAGGCTATCTCCTGGTCCTCCAACCTTTTTACAATGGCATTTTTACAATGGCACCTTTTTACAGTAGCATAATGCAGCTATTGTGTCTGACCACTGAAAAATTAATTACATTTTTAAATATTATGTAATTTTAAAAAAGCAATATTTTACTTGCTCTAAAATCTGTCAATTGCATCATGATGCCTTTTGTGTTCTAGGTAAAGCATGCATTCATCTGAGAACCTCATAGGTTTTCTATTTTATAAAATAAGATAATTGCCTTCCCAATAAAATGACCATTAACCTAATAATTAATTGGTACCATCCTAAATATTATTGAATATTAATAAAGTATAACAAGTATTATTGTTATCACTGAAACAATTAATTATCATATTATTGCACCAAGAGGCTATCCAACCAAATATGGATATTTTTGTGCATAAAAGCATGTATCGTTTTTTTTTTAATAAATATGATATTACATTAAATTGTATTCAGCACAAAATTTAGAATAAAATTACAGCATATAATGTGATGAGTTTCTTTTGCCGCGTACACACGGTCGGACTTTCCGGCATACTTGGTCCGGCGGACCAGAGTCTGCCGGACAATCCGCCCGTGTGTGGGCGTCGGCGGACTTTTCTGGCGGACTTCTTCCCAAAAGCCCGCCGGACCTAGATTTGAAACAAGTTTTAAATCTTTCCGTCGGACTCAGTTTCGGGCGGAAAGTCCGCTCGTGTGTGTGCTGGTCCGACGGAAAGCCCGCTCGTGTGTATGCTGGTCCGACGGACCAGATATGACATGAGGGCAGGGTATTGCATCTCGCGCTCGCTGCAATAGGAAAAAAAAAATTTCCTATTGCGGCGAGCGCGGGGCATGCCGGGCCCTTAGGTCTGGTATGGATTATAAAGGGAACCCCCTACGCCGAAAAAACGGCGTGGGGTCCCCCCTAAAATCCATACCAGACCCCGATCTGAGCACGCAGCCTGGCCGGTCAGGAAAGGGGGTGGGGACGAGCGAGCGCCCCCCCTCCTGAGCCGTACCAGGCCGCATGCCCTCAACATGGGGGGTGGGTGCTTTGGGGAAGGGGGGGCCCTGCGGGGCCCCCTCCCACCCCAAAGCACCTTGTCCCCATGTTGATGAGGACAAGGGCCTCTTCCCGACAACCCTGGCCGTTGATTGTCGGGGTCTGCGGGCGGGGGGGTTTATCGGAATCTGGGAGCCCTCTTTAATAAGGGGGCCCCCAGATCCCGGCCCCCCACCCTATGTGAATGAGTATGGGGTACATGGTACCCCTACCCATTCACCTAGGGAAAAAGTGTAAGTAATAAAACACACTACACAGGTTTTTAAAATATTTTATTAAACAGCTCCGGGGGGGGGTCTTCCTGCGGCTTCGGGGGTCCCTCCGCTTCATCTTCTCCCGGCGTCCGGGTGGTTCTTCTCCCGGTGTTCCAGTTCTTATTATTAAAGAGGGCTCCCAGATTCCGATAAGGCCCTGCCCGCAGACCCCGACAACCAACGGCCAGGGTTGTCGGGAAGAGGCCCTTGTCCTCATCAACATGGGGACAAGGTGCTTTGGGGTGGGGGGGCCCCGCAGGATGCCCCCCTCCCCCAAAGCACCCACCCCCCATGTTGAGGGCATGCGGCCTGGTATGGTTCAGGAGGGGGGGGCGCTCGCTCGTCCCCACCCCCTTTCCTGACCGGCCAGGCTGCGTGCTTGGATCGGGGGTCTGGTATGGATTTTAGGGGGGACCCCTCCCTATATAATCCATACCAGACCTAAGGGCCTGGAATGCCCCGCGAAGGGGCTCGCAAGGTGTCAACCTCAATCTCTTTTCTAGTCCCGTCGCACCTGAGTCACGTTCAAAATGAACGGACTTGTCCATGTGTGGGCAAGTCCGTTCATTCTGAAAGTCCGCCGTAACTCCGGCGAAAGTCCGTCGGAAAGACGGGCGGACTTAGCCCGCCAGAAAGTCCGGGCGTGTGTGGGCAAGTCCGTCCGTTTTAAAGTCCAGCGCACCTGGCGGACAAAGTCCGTCGGAAAGTGTGCCGGACCAAGTAGGATAGAAAGTCCGACCGTGTGTACGCGGCATTAAGCACTTTGTTGAATAAATATATCAATCCAAATTAAACAAATCCTATATTCATCAAAAGTACCCACATCAAAAGAGCCCACTATTTTGGTCACTAATGTATAGCTGAAGTTACTGTAGCAAAGTCAGTTGGGGGAGGAGAAAAGTGTGCAAGTAAATGGGCAAACAAGTTTTTGGTGATCACCATAATTGGCCGTCATGAGGATCACACGACCAAGAACTAAACTCAAGCTTCCTGATCTAAAGTTTGGGATCTGCAGCTGTCACTGACAGAAAGGGTATGGAGCTAGATACTAGTTCACAGCTTCAATGTACAGTAGTTTAATGTTCTCATGGCATGAGGAGCTGTATCTGACAATGTTAATCTGTAAATCGCAGTTGTCCAGAGATTATCCTAATCCTAAATCTAACCCATAAAACTAAGTTGACACCTGTAGATCCATTATTTTTCAGACATTTAAAATGATGCCACACTATGGTTAAAAAGAAAATATGTTCAAGTATGTATTCTTAAGTGCAAAAAGTACCTTCCAAATCTCCAAATTGTTTTTTTTTTCCTTTTTTTTCTTTTTTTTTGCTGCTACAATCTGACTTCCTGTCAGAGGGTGGCTACCTTTGTTCTTCATGGTTCTAATGTATATAGGAATGTAGCCAAGCTATCTTGCTTGCTCCTGAGATAGACTGGAGACTAGGAGCTATAGACTAGGGATGTGCAGTCTGCATGGAGCAGAGCATATGACTGCAAAGAATGCACACTGCTACTTCCAAACAAATGGAAGTGAGAGGGGAAAAAGGAGAGGTTGAGAGCTCATAGGGAATATTGCAAGGAGGCAAAAAACACTAAGAAAGAATTTCTTGTTCAATATTTTTATTGAAATTTGTATAAGAGAATACAAAGTATAACAATTTATAACAATCTTAACATGGGATACACATATGAACAGTAGAATCATATCTATATATTCACTACAATAACTAAACTCACAGGAGAGGTGTAATCAAAGATAATAGATACAATATGAATTAGTTATAAATGTGAAGACCTAAATAGAGGTCAAAAATTATAAATGGGAGATATAAAGCATGCCTCCAGACCACCCTTCCACCCCCTACGGGCTCAAACTGTGGATGGGTGGGGGCATGGTTATTTGAAATTGAAAATGTTGTTGCAAACAATAATTAGGCCATGCAATATACCTGAGAGAAAAGTTACAGATAAAAAAATAGATATAAAAAAAAAGGGAAAGGAGTAACACTCTCGTTACAAATTGTTAGCTGTATATAACTTATTTAAAGAGAAAAATTGTAATAATCTAACACTTATAAAAGCAATACTCATTATTAATGAGATATGAGTCATTAAGCAAAATGTTAAGGTATCCCTAAATTGTCATTTGCATAATAAATAAGAAAAGAAAAATAAGTAGAGTAAGAAGAGAATAGAATATAAGAACTATACGGACATTATAGCATGTACCAAATAAGGATTACACAGGTTTGCCCTACATATTGAAGAAATTCCAGAAAGACTGATAGTAAGACAAGAAAAGAAGAGAAGAAAAGAAAGAATCTCTCGAAGTGGTGATCCGGCTCCCGACATGGATAAGTAATAATACATTAATATAACAAGGATTCTAATAGGGTAACATCAATGACTGGTCAAAAGAAAAGAAATGCTTAGCCCATGGCTGCCAAATCATACATAATTTATTAATACAATTGTCTTCAATAGCTGTCATTTTAACGAATATGAGGGCCTTGTTCATTCTATGTTTGGCTTCCACCACGATCAGTGTATTGGTCTTCCATGCCTTAGCTATGGTTTATTTGGCAGCAGTATTGATTTGAATAAGCAATTGGAATTGAATATGGGTAAGTCTAGCCGGTTTAAGATTTAGAAGTGCAATGGCTGGGTCTAGGGCTACAGGGGTTTCTAAAGCTTTAGATGCCATTGCAAATATATTTTTCCAGAATTCTTGAGCAATCGGGCATTGCCACCATATATGAAAGTTGGTACCTGGTGTGGAGCAACCTCGAAAGCAATTATTAGGATAAGAAGTAAATTTTGCTATTCTAGCTGGTACTAGGTACCAACATGCCAGAACTTTGAAATTAGTTTCCAGAGCAAAACAATTAGGAGATGAGGATTTGGTAGCCAACCAAATATTAGACCAGTCATTGATATCGAACATCGTCCTAAATCTTTTGACCATTTGGTAGTATAAGAGGGAAGTACATCATTAGGGGTAGTAGTGAGTTTTTGATAAATAAGTGAAATTAGGCCCCTTATGTGTTTGTCACTGATACAAATTCGTTCAAATTGATACATTTGATTAAGTGGTGTACCGGTCGTAAGGAAAGGCATGTAAAAATGCTAAGAAAGAATTTAATGAAAAATAGATTACAGGGCCACTAATGCCTCGTTTCCACCGAGCGGATCGGTTCGGTTCGGTATGGTACGCTATTTTGGGTGTTTCCATTACGAAAGCGTGCCATACAAACGAACCGTATCGCTCCATTCAGGGTCCTGCTTCAGATGTGGGGCCATAGAAAACGGAACGGTTCGGTTAGGGCGGAGTTACCAGCGTCATACGATCTTTTCCACTGATTGGCTGACACAAAACCCTCTGCTGTGCTCTGATGATGTCAGAGGAAAGCGCCGAGCAAACACATGCATAAAAGGAGAATTAAAGGAAAAGGATGCCCGCTAACAACAGCCGTGTTTGGTCATCACAGGAACTATCTACTTTCCTTAGCATAATTGATTATAGCGTTATTCAGAGTGAGCTTGATGGATCAGTAAGGAATGAAAAGGTGTACAAAGATATTTCTCAGCGGATGGCAGCCGAGGGATTTGAACACACGTCAGGTCAGTGTAGGGCAAAGCTTAAGAAGCTTAAAGGCCAATGTAAAAAATTTAAGGACGATAACAGCCGTAGTGGAAACAGTCGGAGAACTTGGAAGTGGTACGACGCCATGGACGCCATTTACGGTCGTAGGCCAGCAAACCAAGGCAGGGAGGGAGGTCTGGACTCTGCAACTTCAATGCTCGAATCCATGACAGACCCCTTTGGTGAGTTTTTTTTTATTATACATAGGATTTTGCTCTGCTAACCATTTAAAAAATACATATAACCATATGTTATATGCTACCATTTTCAGAAACAAGTGATGGAGTCTCCAATGATGCATCAAACGTTTCCGATGATGGACCTTCAACCTCTTTCAGCAGCAAAAGTACCAAAGGTACATCGTGCCTGGGTTTGTTTGAAACTGTTTTAAAGGTTTGTATCTTTTTTTCTTTTTTTGGTGCAAGGTTCTGGATAAGTCTAAATGTTGCTAACACATGGTGTGCTGTGTCAAGGATTTTGCTGCTCATGGTTCGCTCCTCGATTCGATCTCTTAATCATCCTGGTTGGTTCCCACCCTTTACTATAGATGGCTAATCCCCCTGCTGATTCCTTTACAGTCCTTTCCTGGAATGTCAGAGGTCTTGGATCAAAATGCAAGTGAGCTCTCCTCTTCCAGTACTTAAAACCCCACTCCCCCCAACTCATTCTCCTTCAAGAGACCCATCTTATGGGCAGCAAAATCCTGACATTGAAAAAACCGTGGATACAGAGGGCTATCCATGCCACATACTCTACATATGCAAGGGGTGTGTCGATCCTTATACACAAGAACTTCCCATGTGTGATTGAAGAGGTGTGCACGGACCCACAGGGTAAATTTGTTATTGTTGTATTTACACTATGGTCTCACAGATATATTGTCATTAATATGTATATCCCTCCACCTTTCTCACCTGTACTGTTATATGCGGTTATGGAAAAGATTGCACCCTTCTGTCCTGGGAAAATTCTAATTATGGGGGACTTTAATGCTATCATGTCCCCGGCATTGGATAGACCTGCTCCGCCTAAGCATCATTGCGCGGATCTCTCTATTTGGGCTCAGGCAGTAGGCCTCGAAGAGATTTGGCAGTGGAAGCACCCTGCCGCCAGAGTCTACTCGGGTTTTTCAGCATCCCACAAAACCGCATCCCGTATAGATCTGGCCTTTTCTAACCCCCCACTGTTGGCAGATGTGCTGGAGACATCCTACTTACCAAGTGGTTTGTCTGATCACAGCCCATTGGTGGTGACGCTTCGCTCTCCTGCATCCCGGAGTGCTGCACTGTGGAGGCTGGGGGCTCACTGGGTCTCCCATCCGGAATTAACTGAAATTGTACCCCCCTTGCTAGCTGATTACTGGGAGGGGAACACTGGGTCCTCCTCCCCTGAAATCACTTGGGATGCATTTAAAGCATATACGAGGGGACAATATATCTCATCCATTGCCCATATTAAAATGAAACAAATAAAAGAAACCCAACTATTACAACAATCGGTGACAAATCATACCTCTACATACAGCTCGGATCCCACACCATTTAATTTTGACTCACTTATGGCAGCCCAGAGAGAACTGAATATTCACCTGACAGAGGTCACACGACTTACAGCTCATAGGAGCAGACAAAGAACTTTTGAACAGGGTGACAAAAATGGTCGCCTGCTGGCCCTATTGGCGCAAAATGACCAACCGCTCACACTTGTCTCCAACCTGCGGACTTCTGATGGGGACACGGTGACTTCCCCCTCAGAGATTCTGCAAACATTTACTGCTTTTTACGAAAGGCTGTACACTTCCACGTTGCCCTCTGATTTTCAGCCTGGGCGGCTGCGGGACCTGTTAGATCCCCTGGCCCTGGGCTGG
This sequence comes from Lithobates clamitans, assembly GCA_037952925.1. Taxonomy (NCBI): domain Eukaryota; kingdom Metazoa; phylum Chordata; class Amphibia; order Anura; family Ranidae; genus Lithobates; species Lithobates clamitans. The sequence continues at coordinate 2,691,890 of JBBGZY010001203.1, read as the reverse complement.
CTTTCGGACCAGGAGCGTGAGACACTAGTTAGGCCATTTACAGCCCTGGAAGTTCTGAATGCTATTCAATCCTTCCCCACTGGTAAGGCACCGGGGCCAGATGGCCTCCTAATTGACTTCTATAAGTCGCATGGAGACCTCCTGGCACCCCTGTTAGCCCAGTTACTTAATGGGTGTTTGAAACATGGTAAGCTGCCCGACTCAATGTATCACGCATATCTGACTCTAATTTACAAACCCTCTAAAGACCCAACCTCTTGCGCTTCATATCGGCCAATTGCATTGCTAAATAACGATTTTAAAATTTTGACCAAATTACTTGCTCTACGACTATACCCCCTACTACCTTCAGTCATTGATTCGGATCAAACTGGCTTTATGCCCCGTAGATCCACTGATGTCAACCTCAGAAGATTATACACCAACATACATGCCCAACACCACAACACGGGTTCGAGAACTATAGCTTCACTTGACATAGAAAAGGCTTTTGACACCGTAGAGTGGCCTTTTCTCTGGGAAACACTGCGTAGAATGGGATTCCCCTTGTTATTTATTCAATGGCTCCAGGTACTGTACAAATGCCCCACTTCATTGGTAAGACTGGGGGGGGTGGACTATCAGCTCCCTTTAAGCTCACTAGAGGAACCCGGCAGGGCTGTCCTCTCTCTCCAGCTTTATTTGCCTTAGCTATTGAACCGGTGGCGGAGGCGCTGCATACTTCCCCACATATTAGAGGTCTCCGTATTGGCTTGCTGGAGGAGAGACTGGCCCTGTACGCAGACGACATGCTTTTGTTCCTTAATGATGCTGGTCCATCCTTGCAGGGTGTTCTGAACGTGCTGGATGCTTTTGCGGGGATTACCGGACTAAAGCTTAACTGGTCCAAATCCATACTTTTTCCGATAGACCAGGAGGCCAAAACCACCTCCCCACCAAACTGTTCCCTAAAATGGGTTGAAACGTTTAAGTACCTAGGGGTTCATATATCCACACAAGCATCAGATTTCATCCCACTTAACCTCACCCCCACACTCCTGGACACTAAGACAAAACTTAAATCATGGAGTAACTTACCTCTATCAGTTTGGGGACGAGTAAATCTCCTCAAAATGAAAATTATCCCCAAACTCACATATCTGTTCCGTCACTCCCCTCAGTGGATACCAAAATCATTTTTTTAAAAACTGAATCAATTGTTCTCATCCTTTATCTGGGGATCCTCACCACCCAGGTATAGGCTGTCAACCTTGATGCGGCCATTAACGCAGGGCGGTATGGCATTTCCTGATTGCTATAAATATTTTTTAGCTACCCAACTGGTGACAGTGGCCTGGTGGCTGCACACGGATAAAACTAATTCATCCACAGCCCTAGAGGCCACGATAGTGGGCTCGTTGGAAGCACTGCAATTTCTGGTATTCAGAGGCCCTCGAGCCCCATATCCTCTGACACCCTCTATGCATATCACCCTGCGGGCTTGGCGGGCAGGACTAGAAATAGAAAAATACAAATCAACCGAGATCTCTCCTAACGCCCTGATCTGGTTGAACCCTAATTTACCACACATTTACAAACTTCCCGACCCCTTCACATGGACCAAATATGGTATAAAAATTCTTTCTCACATAGTGTCACAAACGTCATTATCTCCCCTTGCACACCTTTCCTCTATATATAACGTGCCTCAGCATTATCAATTTCGTTATCTCCAACTGTCACATGCTTTTGCTGCGCAGTTTCCACGCGCCTACTGCATCATGGTTCAGTCGGGGCTGGAGAAGACACTCAGAACAAGGTGTGCAGAGAAACCTACCTCACAGTTATATGCGCATTTGGTCTGTGTGTCTCTCCCACCTCTAGATAAACTCTGGTCTTGCTGGCAGATTGACATACCCTCACTGGACAATGATGATTGGGATGATGTCTGGGATTTCCCTTTCAGCTCTTTAGTGTCAATGCGGGATCGGCTGATCCAATTTAAGTGCAAAGAGCGTATATTACTCCACATAGACTTCATAAAATGAACCCTACATGTCCATCGGAGTGTTGGAGATGTGGAATCTCCCCAGGAGAGTTCTCCCATATTTTCTGGCATTGCCCTGCAATTCAGAAATATTGGAGCGAGGTGATTGACATGGTCAATAGAGTAGCATCAACCACATTACCACAAGCCATGGAAGTCTGTCTTCTGGGACTAATCGAAACACATGTACCAACAATAGCAAAACGCACATTGGTCAGGTTATTACTATTCTATGCACGGAAAAACATTGCCATACAATGGAAGAAGCCCACCCCCCCTTCTCTGACACAATGGAAAAGTCTGGTAAATGATAACCTTCCTTTATATAAAGACACATACTTCAATAGAGGGTGCCCGATGAAATATGATAGAGTCTGGCGGACACGGTTAGATGAAGCGGAAACAGCTTGTTGAGTTTCTAAAATAACATGATGGGGGTTGTAAATAATAAAGTATTGAGGGGTTCGGTCCTGTTTGTCACGATTGGGAGGGGGGACTTGACGCATCAAGAAACCTCTAAAAAGATATAAGAAGCAAGACATGGGTTTAGCTTGACATATGTTAAATACAAATTATAGTATCTCGCCATGTAACAGATATGGTACCTTGTATAAGCACTATAGTTTTGTGAGTTGTGTATGTATTGTTTGTCTTGAAAAATGCAATAAAAATATTTATAAAAAAAAATAAAAAAAATAAAATATATATATTTTTAAAGCACCCTGTCCCTCCCGTGCTCGTACACAAGGGCGGATGCATGTGTCGGTCCCGCATGCACACATAAACGACAATCGCACCACACATGTGAGGTATTGCCACAAACGTCAGAGCGAGAGCAACATTTCTAGCACCAGACCTCCTCTGTAACTTTAAACTGGTAACTTGTAAAGGCTTTTAAAGCGTTGCCTATGATGACGTAGTTTGTTGCCATTGCACCTTTTATTTTGGAGTAACACCATCTTTTAGCGTAACAAATTGGTTATTATACTGTGTTTGTATGCATTAAAATTCATTAAAGTGTATTTTTTCAAAAAAAAATTAGCTTAAAAACCGCTGAGCAAATACTGTGTGACATAAAAAATTGCAAAACCCACCATTTTATTCACTAATATCACAATTTGATATTCTGTATGTTGCACATTCATTAAATATTGAGCTTGTATTGCTTTTCTGGAACAGCTGCCATTTTTCATACAAGTCATACAAAAATGTTTAGGTGCTGTTACTTTAACAGTAGAGAACTAGATTAACTGTTTCATAAATTGAGCTAAATAATCTGCTATCTTCTGGAGACTATTATATAATATGCCTATGTTTAACAACAGGCTTAAATAAATAACTAAATTAAAATTAATGAAAGTGACCCTCTCAAAAATGCTGCCTACTTTTTTTGAGTCCTTGTCTCAATATTCAGCCAGAAATACATTTGCACATTAGCTGGAATGCCAGGGGGTCAGAGGTTGCTAACCTTGAAAATAGGAGATGAGTGTGTGAAGTCAAGCTGTTGACAAGCCAGCAAAATGCATGCTGTCTTCCAGCTTCTTAGTAAGCATATAAGCATCAAGCCCAGAGCCTTATAGTTGTTTACATTCCATTACCAAACGGCTTTCCTGGAATACACATCTTCAGGTGCCACTTACATGATACTTTTAAAGTATAAGTTATTGGAGAAAATTTCAGCATCTAAAACCTCTCATGTCATCTTGTTCTCACGCTGTGTACACATTGTACAAGTAATTAGTTATCATTTAGGATGCAATAAAGGCAAGCTTTTGTTAGCAGCTAACTAAACAAATCTTAGAATGATCCTTTGTATGATGTTTACCCACGATATAATGGTGTCAGCACTGCAAAGGTCTGGTGAATTGATCAACATCAAAGACCATGCTCCTGATGCAAATGACCAAAGCTTTGTTACAGCTCCACAAAGAGGTATGAAAAAAAAGAAATATCAAAAACCTGTACAAATGTCTAATTTAAAAATATATGCCTAATTGTGGACAACAAAGCATTAACAGCACTCTAAATGAATAGCATAAAGTATTCAAACATATGATGACTCATATACTGCAGTGGGAAAAAACCTCTCATATAGCATCAAAACATACATATACCATGAGCGGTAATTTTCATTAAAGTGTCCGTCAACAATCTATTATCACTAAAAATAGAAAGATGTGTAAGAACCACTCCTCCTAAGTTCAATGCAGTGAAATATCAAGACGTGATGATATGCTTCCATGCACAGATGTGAACTACATCCATAGGAAACCATGTTAAATGGACTGTAGTGTGTTTCTACAAAACTGAAAACCCACTAAATAATGCATAGGTGTGAACCAGGCCCTAACCTGTAGGTCCTGCCCTAATTTGCTCACAAATGTATGCTCTCAGATGAACTGAAAAGGGTGGAAAGCTCTTCAGTGCAAATATACATTTACATCCTGGCGCCCATGATATAAAAGAACCACAGTCTTCCAATCACCAAGGTTTTAGTTATTTTCTTACATTATCATGTAAGACTTATACTTGCCCTTTTTATTTCTACATCCCTTTTCTACACTAAACAGCTCATGATTGTGAATTTGCTTTCCACTTATTGGCTGTTTCTTCTTTAAAGGGAATGTACAGTTTGTATTTACTTTATTTATAATAGCTAGAACTAACAATTAAAAAAAGTATGTATGTGTTTTTTGTTTTTTGTTTTTTTGCTTGGGACTGGCACGACCCTTCCAATAACACTGGGTTACCTCGGATAGCTATATATGACTTCTCAAATACAGTCATAAATGATAGTCAAATTTATGGTTCACTATATTAGTGTTGTGCTAGGCAGCCAACTATGTTTATAGGCCACTTATGATGAGGACTTACAATAATGCTCTCTATATACAAGTTTTTAATGCCTTTACAACTTACTGTTCATTTCCTCAAAGGATTCGAGGAAATGATTCTGAAACTATTTATGCTTGTATACATAGTTACCCATCTACCCCACTTAGGTTTTACCTCAGACTTCTGACTAGCTCTTAGGTATTGGTGCTTTGTAGCTTCGAGTTTGAGTCGAACATGAGTTCGACTCGAACGTCGGCTGTTCGATCGTTCGTCAAAGATCGAACATTATGGGGCTTTCGCGCCAAATTTGAGTGGCGCGTCACGCCCCATAATGCACTGCGTACTGCACTGCGTCATCACATGCTTTGGCCAATCACAGCGCCGTCAGCAAAGAGAGCCATAATTGGCCAAAGGCAGGGTACTTTTGGCCAATTATGGCTCAGGGGGTTAGGTCCACGCCCCACACTTAATAAGGACGCCTGCATGTCGGCCTTGTGTAGTGTGTTGCTGGCGGAGAGAGAGAGAGAGAGTCATTTCATTCATTTTGAGCAGGCAGTTTATTCAGTTAGCTGGATCTCACTGCAGACTATTCCTGCTGTACTGTTTCTAATATACTTCAGGTAGGCAGTTGATTCAGTTAGCCAGATCTCACTGCAGACCGTTCCTGCTGTACTGTTTCTGATATACTTCAGGTAGGCAGTTGATTCAGTTAGCTTCAGTGTATTTAGTATAATATTATATATATATATATATATATATATATATATATATATATATATATATATAATATATATATTGTATCCAGTTTAGCTAGATCTCACTGCAGACAGTTCCTGGTGTACATATTCAAATACTCTTTCAGGCAGGCAGGCCAGGCAGGTTATTCAGTGATCTGCAGTGCATAAAATATATATACGGTCTCCTACATGTATATATACTATGTATATATAGTGCATAAAATATATATACAGTCTCCTACATATATATATCCACTGAATTCTAGTCTAGCCAAGCTTATATCTCACTGCAGGCCATTGCTGGTGTACGTTTTCAAATACACTTTCGGGCAGGCAGGTAAGTGATTCAGTGATCCGCAGTGCATTAAATATATATACATACAGTCTCCAACATATTTATATCCACTACATTCTAGTCTAGCCAAGCCTATACCTGACTGCAGGCCATTCCTGGTGTACGTTTTCAACAACACTTTCAGGCAGGCAGGCAGGTGATTCATTGATCTGCAGTGCATAAAGATATATATACAGTCTCCTACATATATATCCACTGCATTCTAGTCTAGCCAAGCCTATACCTGACTGCAGGCCATTCCTGGTGTGATTTTTCTAGTAAACTTCAGGCAGTGTTTTGCTATTCCAATTTTACAGCCTGGAAGGCCACCAAGGAAAGGCAGACGCTCACAGGCCACTAAAAAAGGGCAAGCAGGCTCTGTGTCTACAGCCAACAGTGCTGGTCATTGACACAGTGCATCCTCAGCACGTGGCCGTGAGGCATGCTTGTCCTTCTTTTCGACAGCTGGCCGTGTTGAGCCACAACATGTAGAAGAGTTGGTAGAGTGGATCACTAAGCTGTCCTCATCCTCCTCATCCTCTGTCACCCAGGCTAAGACAAGTTTGGCTGCCAATGCTGCTGCCAAAGCGGCCTATTCCATTGGCTCAATGGCATCAGTCACTCCTTCCCTAGCACCACCATCATGTCCTTAGGAGTCCCCCAAACTGTTCGACCACAGTGTCGGGAACATGCTGCAGGAGGATGCGCAGCATTTTGAAGGCTCCGATGATGGTACCCAGGTTAAGGATGAAGGTAGTAACATGAGCCCAGAGAGAGGGGGTGCTCAAGAAGGACAAGAAACTGGCAGTCATGTTCCCCCAGCTGCAGCATACTGCCAGGTTTGCTCCAGTGGCGAGGAGGGAGGGGATGATGAGGTCACTGACTCTACGTGGGTGCCTGATAGAAGAGGAGGAAGAGGAGGAGGCACATCTCCAATGAGGCAGGATGCCCTCCAGGGGCCAGCTTAAGGACAGCCAGCCGAATGCATCACACAGCATGTGCAGGGCGCTGCTGACTCCCCACATTTTTTTCAAAAGTTCTTTGGTGTGGGCCTTTTTTGACATGTGTTTAGCAGATCGCACCATTGCTGTTTGCAACATATATCTGAAGCATATCAAGTGTGGCCAAAACAGCAGCCGCTTGGGCACCACATGCTTGACCAGACATATGTCAAGCTCCCATGCAGTCCATTGGCAATAATACTTGAAAGGTACACCAAGAACAAGGCAGACCTCTTCTTGCTCCTCATAATCTAGGATCTCCAACCCCACTATACCTTCAGTCTTCTCAGAGACCTACACTGAGAGGAATGAAGGTGTAGAATTAGGTGTCCCAAGCACTTGCGGGCAATCTGCTAGCGGTACACCTAAATCTGATTGTAGCAGGCAAATTTCTCTACCCCAGTTGCTAAATCGTCAAAAGAAATTTGGTCCCAGCCATCCACATGCTCAGCGGCTGAATGCTAGTTTGGATAAATTGCTAGCACTCCAACTGCTGCCTTTTCAGCTGGTAGACTCTGCCCCCTTTCGTGAATTTGTGGAATGTGCGGTACCTCAGTGGCAGGTTCCCAAACGCCTTTTTGTTTCTCGGAAGGCAATTCCGGCTCTCTACCAGCATGTGGAAGGCAATGTCTTGGCCTTGTTGGACAGGGCGGTCAGCGGTACGGTGCATATTACCGCTGACTCATGGTCCAGCAGGCATGGACAGGGGCATTACCTTTCTTTCACGGCGCACTGGGTAACCCTGCTGGCAGCTGGGAAGAATGCAGGACAGGGTGCAGTAATGTTGGAGCTTTTTTCCGCCACCACGCCTCCAAAATGCTGGTAGTGGTGATTCTGCCACACCTCTCTCCTCCACCCCCTCCTCTTCTTCTTCCTCTATGGCCTCTTCCTGTGCAGATTTGTCCTCGGAACCAGCGGTGCTCCGTAGGCATTCTAGGGGCTACGCAAGCCCTCAGGCAAAAAGATGCCATGAGGTGCTTGAATTGGTCTGCTTAGGGGACAGGAGCCACACTGAGGTAGAGATTCTGGCAGCTCTTCAGGGGCAGGTTCAGAGGTGGTTGATGCCACGCCAGCTTCAGCCAGGAATGGTGGTTTGCGACAATGGCAGCAACCTCCTCTCCACCCTCCGACAGCGACACTTGAACCATGTTCCCTGTTTGGCTCACATCCTTAATTTAGTGGTGCAGCGGTTCTTGTGCAGGTACCCAGGATTACAGGATCTCCTGAGACAGGCCAGGAAAGTCTGTGGGCATTTCCGCATCATATAATGTCAGTGCTCGGCTGACTGACCTTGAAAAGGAATGCAACCTGCCCAAGAACCGCCTCATCTGTGACATGCCCACCAGGTGGAAATCAACATTGGCAATGCTGCAGCGGCTGCGCACACAGCAGAGGGCCATCAATGAGTACCTTTTTTTTGCCACGCCAGTGGCTAATGATCAAGGATGCAGGCACTGTCCTGTCACCATTTGAGGAGGCCACGAGGATGGTGAGCAGTGACAGTGCATGCATCAGTGATACTGTCCCTCTTGTCTTCCTTTTGGAGCACACGCTGCATGGACTAATGAACAGGGCACTTGAGGCAGAGCAGAGGGAGGAAGAGGAGGACTTCCTTACCTCTCAAGGCCCCCTTTATCCAGACAATATTCCTGCAGGCCTGCCTATCACACAGGAAGAGGAGGAGGAGAAGAATTGTGTCAGCATGGAGGTGGAGCCTGGCACTCAGCATCAGCAGCAGTCAGATTCATTTTTTTATGAATGTGAGATCCCTTGAAGACTGCCTATGCTGATGCTGAGTGACTATCCTGTTATGCTGAGAGACTATCCTATTCCTCCTCAATGTTCATGTTGATAGCTTCTAAGAACATTTTTGGTTCTGGACACTAGCACCAGTGCCTAAAGCCCAATTTTTCTGACCCTGTTTAACAGCTGCATGTAATTACAATTCTTGACATAATATTTCACAGCAGGGCCCGTTCCAACGCCCACCAAGAGTAACTGTGAGAGCTTACAGTGTTGTGGCAACACCACCACCAAAGGCCCAATTTTTCTGACCTTGTTCAACAGGGGCATGTAATTACATTTCTTGATATAATATTTCACAGCAGGGCCCGTTCCAGCGCCCACCAAGAGTAACTGTGAGGGCTTACAGTGTTGTGGCAGCACCACCACACCCCCACCAAAGGCCCAATTTTTCTGACCCTGTTCAACAGGGGCATGTAATTACAATTCTTGATATAATATTTCACAGCAGGGCCCGTTCCAACGCCCACCAAGAGTAACTGTGAGGGCTCACAGTGTTGTGGCACCACCACCACCACCACCACCAAAGGCCCAATCTTTCTGCCCCTGTTCAAAAGGGGCATGTAATTACAATTGTTGATATAATATTTCACAGCAGGGCCCATTCCAGCGCCCACCAAGAGTAACCGTAAGGGCTTACATTGTTCTGGTACCACCAACACCTAAGGCCCAAATTTTTGCAGAGTATATAGGGCAGGTCGTATAGTATATACAGGCGGTCCCCTACTTTCAAACATCCGACTTACAAATGACTCCTATTTACAAACGGAGGGAGACAACAGGAAGTGAGAACAAATCTACCCCAAGGAAGGGAAATTCTCTCCTGTAAGAGTTAATATGGGAAAAAGGTGTCTCCACTGATGCTTTATCACCAATCCTTGTCTCCCTAAAACCCCCAAATTTTCAAAATCCAATTGTCATTGGGACAGAAAGTGAGGTGAAATCTTCAGGGGCACAGACAGCAAAACAAATGTTACAGGGGTGATGATAACCCTTCACTATGTTATCCAAAAAGCTTAAAAATAGATTTTTTGGCTGGAGCTACACTTAAAAAATGTACCTGTTCCAAATTACAAAGAGATTCAACTTAAGAACAAACCTACAGTCCCTGTCTTGTTTGGACCGCCTGTATACTGCTGTTCAGAGTATATAGGGCCTGGGGGCCCCATGCCTTTTCTTTTTGTAATTTGGGTGCGGGGTGTGAGGAACGCGGATGTCAAATCCCTGCCCTCCTCGCTAACTTGCAACGAAGGACCGGCCAACCTCACACCACGCTGTCACTTACGTAACAATGCCACTCTCAGCTGCGCCCAGCACAAAGATTTTCCAGCTTGCGGGACCACAATCTAGGTGCGAGCAGCCTGAGAGTGATCGTTACTGGGCTAATTACACAATTAACCCTTTAACTGCCACCACCCTTGTTTAAAAGACCGAGCTGGGGGAGGCTCGTAATTTTAGCAATACCAATTATAATTTTAGAATAAGCAACTGCCACACACACTGCCACCACAGACAGGTCTGCTCAGAGTCTTACTCTACAACAGTAGCACCCTTCAAGAGGCAGGTTTGTTTATAGCTTGCATAAACAGCTTTAGAGACAAGGTTAACACTTTTCAACATAAGGGTATATTATGAAAAGGTCAAAGTTGATGCAAATAAAACATTTACAGAAAAAAGATGTTTCAAAAGATAAAGACAATATACAGCCACAAAGCAATAAGGTAGAATTGGGAAGGAAAAATACTTGCAATTAATGTCCGAGGGTTGATCAGAGTTCGATCGATGAGCTAGGTAAATGGTTCTCAACTTGGCAGATGTTTCTTCTTGGATGGTAAAAGGAGAACTGACCATTGTCTTGGCATCTCCTCTTTTCTGTCAAATCAAAGGGGGTGTTGACAGGGACCAGTAACCAATCGTCTGGTCATCTTGTTTAGGGGTTGGTTGCTGGGAGGTGTCTACACTCATGACCACGTCCCAGGTAGATTTTGTGATACATATTCATATATCTGCATCTATAGTGTTTACTAGACATGTGCATTCGTTTTCGTCCGAATGCATTTTAGTCCGAATTTCAGGTATTTTCATTATCGTTTTAACAAACGTTAACGAAAGTGCAGAATCTGAAAAACGAAAGATCCGACAGAAACAAATGCTTTATTTTCATTTTCGTTGCTACAACAGTTCGATATAGATAGGAGATTCGACATGATGATGACAATAGCAATCTGTGTCCATCAAACCTGTGGTTGAATGTGCCTAACCTTAACTCTATTAGTCCAAGATTATTCTACATAGAGAGAAAAGATTCGACATAGAGAGAAAAGATTCCACGTAGGGGAGAAAAGATTCCACGTAGGGGAGAAAAGATTCCACGTAGGGGAGAAAAGATAAATAAAAATAATGATCATGATGAATGTTATTGGCTGAATGTAACCAAAGAGGAGGAGCAGTACAATAGCTAGAACTAAGTACACACGTACTTTGGCTTATGGTGTCTGTTGAAAGTTCTAAGAAGATTCGACGGAGCAGGTAAACTATACGGCGCCGTACAGTTTAGCTGCTCCGTCGAATCTTCTTTGAACATTCGAAAGACACCATAAGCCTTCAATGACAGATTCAACCTCAATTTGGGTTTTCGGACGAATGCAATTTTTAAAAAAACGAAATAAATAAAAACGAATTTCGGGAGAACTAAATAAATTTATTTTTCGGACGAAAACGAAATTCCGAAACGAAATATTTCAGTGTGCACATGCCTAGTGTTTACAGACTGCAAATATCCATATTATTATTCAGCGTGAGATTTCCTTCAAAACAAATCTAAACATGTCATATCTCCAGTGTATAGTCGGCTTGGGAGGAATAAGCAGTACCAGTGGTTTCCCATATGACCTGACATAGGGGTGTCTGGACTTGAAACGTTACAAATTATCTGAGGAAACTAAATATGTCCATATTATGGCTGTGCTATTACTAAGTCGGAAGTTATGAAACATGCTGAAATTTCATACTTATTCCACTGTTTTAAGCTTGATGTGTATTCAGACATTTTACAACCGGGGCCTGTTGGGTCTCTGAATGTAGAGGGTGACAGTTTTATGACAGGCCTGAACACTCTGCCCTATCAACAAGCTGTTTTTTTTACTGACCTAGCCTAGTTCTGTTTTCTCTGTTGAGATAACCTTTTCTGGTGAACTTAAAAAGCCTTGAATTCCTAAGACAAGGGAGGAGGAAGTTCAGATTTCTCTGTAATGTTACATGGTTAGCCAAGCTATCATGGCTACTTCCACACAACAGTACGTGATATCGTTACACGGGGTTCCCCTTAATATCCATACAAGACCCAAAGGGCCTGGTAATAGGCTGGGGGGTTACCCGTGCCGTTTTTCTCAATAATTTTCATCCATATTGCCGGGACCCGACATTAAATCAGAGCTGCAAGCAGTTTTAAATGACTTTTATTCCTTTAGAAATGTCATTTTGTGCAGGGACTGTTTTAAACACGGGAAACACGCACCACTTTACAGGCATACTATAGACACCCCCCAGGTACGATATTTAAAGGAATAATTTCACTTTTATTTTTTCACTTTAGGCATCATTAAAATCACTGCTCCCGAAAAAACGTCTGTTTTTAAAACTTTATTGATACATGTCCCCTGGGGCAGTACCCGAATTCCCAAACCCTTTTTAGGACAACAACTTGTATATTAGCCTTTAATATTCGCACTTTTGATTTCTCACGTTCGAGTCCCATAGGCTTTAACGATGTTCGAATGTTCGCGCAAACTTTCGGTCCATTCGCATGTTGTGGATGTAAACTGAACCGGGGGGTGTTCGGCTCATTCCTAGTGCTTTGTAACTTTAGTTGCCCCAAGACCCCTAGTGATTTCTCCCATTTCACACCTATCCCGCTTTAGCCCCATCAACCTTTCCTCTGTCTGCCATATTCCCCTTATTCTTGTGCCTTCTTCGTGTCCCTAGGCTATCAGACCTTTCCCAGTCCTTTTTTTAGCCCACCTCAAATCAATACTTCCCGTAATCTTAAGCTAACAAATTCAATGGAGATAGCCAAGTGTTTCAGGGAGTTGTATACCTTATTATACAATTTCCCTAACCGACATCCCTACCAATCATCTGACCATACTTCTGCTTCAATGTCTCAATATCTGATAGACTCAGGGCTAGGGAAACTTCCTCAGAAAGCAAGAGACTTCATGGAAAAGCCTATACTCAAGGATGAACTCCTGCTAGTCTTCAAATCTAAGCCTTCTGATGTCACGGTCAGGGGTCAGGACAGTAGCTAGCAGTGGAAAGGCTCACAAAGAATCCAGCAGAATAAATACACAAGCAGGTCCCCCTGGTGAGTAATGCAGGTTCACACGAGGCATGCGGTCTAAGCACTAGCCAGTCTTCACCAGAGCTGCTAATGGTAGAGATGGGATTCGCTGTGTGCCAGTACCAGGTTACAGTTGTCAAGATGACTGCACCAGAAGGTGAGCAAGCCGGTGTACAATAGCAGATGTAGCAGGCAGGGATCAAGCAGAAGCCTAGTCAGTAAACAACCAAAGGTCAAGAAGAAGAGGTTGCTTGGGATCAAGCTGAATGAGGTCGAAGAACAAGCCAAAGGTCAGTAATGCGTGGTAGTAAAGGTACAGATGGCAGCAGGAGCACAAGGTGCTAGATACTGACTGGAGAAGAGCACCATAATCTGGCAAACAGGAAGTAAAAAAGGATGGTTTAAACAGGAAGCTCATAAGAGGAGCAAGTTCAAGGTTCACCAGTTTAGACACCCCCAGTTTAGATGCCACAGTCTTCACCCTGCAGAAACACACAGGAGGCATCGGCCTTCCTGACTTGATACTCTACCATTAAGCATTTCCTCTCTCCAGGGTGAAAGGTGTAAACTCACTCTAATTAAAGGCTGGTTACTTTGGAGCAGGAGATGTCACCATTCCCCATCCAAATCCTCCTGGGACTCCCAGCGTATAGCCACAAGGCCATCAGAAACATTCCTAGATAGGCCTGACAGTGAAAGTTGCGGCGAAATCACTTTCCCTCTCCAACAGTTCTTCTATCCTCTCCCTGATTACATCAGTTATTGGTAATCCAGAATTCTCTCCTGGTTTGCATAACCCACATAAGGACTTTCTCTCCCATGAGGGCTGGAAATCAGTAGGGCAAATGCAAAGGATGGTAGATTCTCTGCTTACTCTTTGGCAAAATTTAAAAGTCTGACTTTTTCTGAACCCTCTTAAGCTCCCTTAAGACCAAGCATGTTGATGTGCTGCAGACTTTTAATTTTGAGATGCTATGTAGTGACTCATCTCCACTCCTCCATGCTCTCTCCTAAGACTCTCATTGCACTTTTGGAAAATGATGTACAGCCCTTCCTCCTCAAATGGGAAGAAGACCTTATCCAAGAGTTCACTTTAGAACAATGGGACTTAGTTTTAAACTTCACATATAAATCTTCTATATCCAGCAGATTTCAGGAGGTGTTATGGGTATAAACTCCTAATTATATTGTATAGGGTCCCTGTGAGACTGCATTGGATGATTTCCCAGGCTAATGCCTCTTGCTGAAGATGTAAGGATTCACTCCTATGCTCTCTCTTTAGAGAACCCAAAGTGCTCTGGGAATCTTTTGAAATGTATTAAATGTTAATTCCCTAAATCAGGGAGTGTTTTGTTTTCTGAATATACAGACGTGCTCATAAAGCCAGCCATAGATGGATCAAAATTCACCCGCTTTAGCAGGGATCGGCTGAATTTCAAATCATCTATGAGCAGGCTGGTTGTACAACAGTTTATCTCTCAATCAGCTTCTGTACAACAGGATTTATTAGTGCTGCTGGCTATAGCTGGCAACACTAATCATTGTATTATGACAGAGGGAAACTCTCCATGTTGAATAGCTCCCCCATCAATACCCCATGTGTTGATGGGGGAATTAAATATATACCGTATATACTCGAGTATAAGTTGATCCGAATATAAGCCGAGGCACCTACTTTTACCATAAAAAACTGGGAAAACTTATTGATTCGAGTATAAGCCGTGGGTGAGAAATGCAGCAGCTTCTGTAAGTGGAAAAAGAGGGTCAACAATGCCCATCTGCAGCTGCATGCATCACTGTGTCCTTTGCATACCTCCCTGTGTCCATTGCAGCCTCCCTGTGTCCATTGCATGTCTTCCCTGTGTCCATTGCATGCCTTCCCTGTGTCCATTGTCCTGTGTCTATGCCTTCCCTGTGTCCATTACCCTGTGTCCATGCCTTCCCTGTGTCCATTGCCTCCCTGTGCCGATTTGCCTATCTGATCAGCCCGTGTCATGCAGTCAGACAGCGGCCCTCCAGTGTACAAAAACTGCACCTCCTCCTCGTCCTTGTCTGTGATAGGTGGAACACTCTGTTTCCCAGCAATCAATGTTCAGTGTTCCACCTATCACGGACATCTTCTTGTCCTCGTCCGTGAGATGAGGACGAGAGGACGTTAGTGATAGGTGGAACACTGAACACTGACTCACTGTTGGGAAACTGAGTGTTCCTATCACGAACGAGGACGAGAAGGAGGCGTGGCTTTTGTACACTGGTCGGCTGCCGTCTGAGCATGGCATGGGCTGATCAGGTATGCAGAGATGGCAGTGACTTGAGTATAAGCCGAGGTGGGCACTTTTAGCACAAAAAAATGTGCTGAAAATTTGGCTTATACTCGAGTATATACGGTATATATTTTTTTTCATTCAACCTGCTGGTTGAACGAAAAAAAAGGATCATCTATGGCAGGGCCGGCAACCCGTCGATCGCTGATAGGTGACTAATTGACCACAATCCTTCCTTGGTGACCCCCAGGACTTGGACAGGAATTTCAGTTTTGGTTTTATCTCTAAATACCTTTGTTCTATACATTTTGAAGCTTCTGTAGGTGCTAATTGGAGAATTGTAAGAGAGCTGTTTTCTGGCATATGTACAGCAACATTTACAAATTTTACAAATCAAAACAATGTCAGATGATACACCCAAAGTATATCTAAACCCAATAACAAACACATGTCAGTTGTAGTGGCTGCATTAGTTTGATTATTTGGACTACTAGATTTGGATGGACTTTTTACATAGGTGACTAACAAATTGCCGTATCATGGAGCATTGAAATGAAAGGGAATTAGTCACACAAATCCAAGTGGTGTCTGTAGTAAAGCATTGCTGCGATTTTAATGCCCAATCTGCCCCACCACTGCTAGTTTTGGTAAAATTTAGTTTATAAGGTTGGAAAAAGACACAGGCCCATACTGTTTAAACTATGTGTGATTTTAATCCTCTAATAATTCCCATAGTATTGTATATTCTGCCTCCTGTGGAAGACATCTAAATGTTTTTTGAAACTGTTGGCATTCTTAGCTAGAACCCCTTCTTGGGGGAGAAAGTTCAAAATTTTTACTGCTCCAACATCGAAGAACACTTTCCACAATCTAAGGTTAAAGTGTAACTAAAGGCAAAACTTTTGGTTTTTCATTTTGGATAGAGTAAGGGAAGGTTATAACTAGGGTTGCACCGATACCGATACTAGTATCGGTATCAGTGTCGATACCGAGCATTTGCACGAGTACTTGTACAAATACTCCGATGCTTAATCCGATACCTGAGAAAGAAGAGGCATCATGCCCGGAAGTCAGTGGGTGGAGAGGGTATCAACAACACGCTGGCAGCAACGGCAGGTAAGCTGGCTGGGCCAGGGCTGTGCAGTCGCTATGTTCCTGGGTGTTCTGTCAGAATCGGCGACCCAACACATTTGGTAACAAAAGTGACGTTCCACCAGAACACCGCAATGCCCATCTTGGTATACCTTGCACTCGACCGCAGTAAGGCTTCTGACTGCAGGCTTATTGCGGCCGAGTGCAAGGTGTACCAAGATGGGCATCACGGTGTTCTGACAGAACGTCACTCCGTTACTGAATATGCGGTGATGGGTCGCTGATTCTAATGGAACAGACACTTGTCTGTCTAGCCATCAGAATTGAATATCAGTGCCCATCAGTCAGTGCCACCCCATCAGTGTCCTTCAGTGCCACCTCATCAGTGCCCATCAGTGCCACCTCATTAGTGCCCATCAGTGCCACCTAATCCTATCAGTGCTGCATATATTGCCTCCTCATCAGTGCCACCCCTTCAGTGCCATCTCATCAGTGCCCATCAATGCAGCCTATCAGTGCCCATCAGCGCAACCTCATCAGTGCACATCAGTGAAGGAAATTACTTACGGTATTTACAAAATTTTCTGAAAGAAAAAAACTTTCACATGACATTAAAAAAAAGTATTGGTAATCGGTATTAGAGAGTACTTGAAAAAAGTATCAGTAATGGTCTTTAAAAAGTGGTATCGGTACAACCCTAGTTATAACTAGGGTTTGGCCGAACAGATCCCTGTTCGGTTCGCACCATAACTTTCAAACACAGTGAAAGTTCGGACCCGAATATCAAACCCCATTAAAGGCAATGGGACCCTAGCTTCAAAAATCAAAAGTGTCCATTTTATAGGCTTATATGCCAGTAATTGAGCATACAATGGTTATAGGGGTCCGGGTCCTGCCCTGGGGGACATGTATCAATTAAAAAAAAGTTTGTGAAAAACGTCATTTTTAAATGAGCAGTGATTTTTTGATTTTTAAAGTGAAAGCATAAAAATGAAAAAATCCTTCCAATATAGTGTCTTGGGGATCCCCTAAGGCTCCATTCACACTAGCGCGTTTTTTGATGCATTTTGCAGAAATGCACGGGAATTTTTTAACATGGGTTCCTATGGAACATGTTCACATCAATGCCTTTTTGTTTCTCTCCATTTTTGGAAAGGGTCAGGGACTTTTTTTCATGCAAAATGCAGTGTTTTGCATGTAATAAAATTCAATGGACAAGCATCAAAAACGCAAGTGCACCGTTTTTGCAGCGTTTTTGATGTGTTTTTGGTGCGTTTTTGATGCGTTTTTGCCGTTTTTGTTTTTTTTTGTTTTTTTTTAAGACTGTAAAAAAAAACTGTAAAAAAAAACCCGCAAAACGCAAATCGCGGCAAAAACGCTGCAAAAACGCAGCAAAAACGCTGCTCAAAAACGTGGCAAGCATGAAAAAAAAAACTCCAAAAACGCTCAAAAGCAACATGCATAGGTGTGAATCGAGCCTTAGTCTACTTGTAAAGTGGCAGATCTGTACCATGTCTAGAATCTGCTGCAGCAATAATTGCATTTATAAATCCCAAAAAAATGACATTTTCCCTGCAAACTGCCTTTATTTTGCTCAGCAACAGCTGGGGAGCAAGTGTGTATGATGAGGGCACAATGTAGTGCACTGGGAACAAGATTAGAGATTTTTTTGGATACATTCTGGTTTCACTTTGAGTTTGGATAGAAGTAATGGGTGCGTAAAAATTGGTCTTTGTTTGTTGGTGGCACCTTCCCACCGTAATCCTATAGAGGTAATCTTGATGAAAGCAAGAATTGGCTTTGCTGTAAAAAATTTAAATGATATGCACCTGTCAAACAGGTGCAGAAAAATTGGTCTTTGGGTGTCAGTGGTGCCTTCCCACTATAACCCTACAGAGGTACTCTTGATGAAAACAAGAATTGGCCTTGCCGTAAAAAACAATGATATGCACCTGTCAAACAGATGCAGAAAAATTACTCTTTGGGTGTCAGAGGCGCCTTCCCACCATAACCTTATAGAGGTGCTCTTGATGAAGGCAAAAAAAAAATTGCAATAATATGCACCTGTCAAACAAGTACTGAAAAATTGGTCTCTGGGTGTTAACTGTGCCCCTGAAACCTATACCAAAAACATTCTTCCAGATGAAATGATTGAACACCCTCAAAGCTAGGCAGCCTCAAAGTCCTGCAGAGATTCCACATCCCAAAAAGACGTAATCAGTGACATCGCCATCAGGGGCTTCATAGCTGGTAATCCAGAACTTATTCATTTTTTATAAAAGTCAAATGTTCCACGGAGTCTATTGACAGACGCATTCTATGATCAGTAACGAAACCTCCTGCGGCACTGAATGCCCGTTCTCCATCTCTGTTTTGGGCCCGAGGTAATTGTCCACCATGTGATGCAGATGCTGCCGATGGGATGTGGAAGCTGACAGCCCTGGGCGGTGAGGACTAAAAAAAATTACGAAATGCCTCACTTAGGTGGACATCTTCTCCAACACTCCTCTCTTGACCAACGGAAATCTCAAAACTACGTTTTCCACAAGACTGTAACCTACTTGAGTCAGGGAAAACGTTCAATAAAATCCTCTTTAACGTGTCCTCAAGAGATTTTATCTTCTGCACTCTCTGTGGGGATGGGATGAGTTCTGAGACCTTCCCCTTATAACGGTGGTCAAGGAGGGCTGCCAACCGGTAATCACCCTTCTCCTTTATGCCACATATTCTTGGGTCTTTTCGCAGGCTTTGAAGCATGAGGTTGCCCATGCACCTCAAATTTGCCGAGGCTTAAGAAGCAGACTCCTCGGGGTAACTCAGAATGACAGCATCTGTGTCAGGGCTGGGCTCAGCCCTTCCTTCTCTGAGCTGGCTGCTCAGCTGTCAGCTAATTGCCAGCTTCCATCTCTCTCCACAGTTACCCAGCTGTTGTTGATTCTGCTCATCAGTCCTGCCTACTTAAAGCCATCCAGCTCACTTGATCTCTGCCTTCACCTTTGTCAGCATCACAGAGACTTTCTCCTGCGTTCCTGTTGAAGACTTGCTTGGCTGACCTTCCTTCTGGCTCCTGATCCTGCTTGCTGTACTATTACGTTTATCTCTGGCTCCCTGACGTTTGCTTGGCTGACTACCCAATCTGATTACTGAACTCTGGCTTGTTTTGACTACGCTTACTCTGTTTACCTTATTATTTAACAATTGTGATTTAACTATACTTCTGTCTCAGTCTGATTCATGGTTCCTGATAATCTGGAACTTCCTCCTCCCAGCCACGTACTACTCCCAAGGGTCCTGGGGTTGGAAAGCCATCGCTTACAGATTGACGCATGTCTTCCTCTTCCTCAAAGCCTATGAAAGTGCCAGAATCCTCCTCCCCTCTCTCCTCATGTGTGTTCTGTGACATAGGAATGATAGTGTCTGGATACATGTTTGACTTCTTGCTGCAAAAAAAACCCCATGGGGAAACCTTTCCAATCAAGGAAGTCCTCCTCTTCCTCCTGCTGCTCTGCCTCCAGTGCCCTGTCCATAATGCCACACAGAGTCTGCTCCAGCAGGAACATAACAGGGATTGTGTGACTGATGAATGCACTGTCACGGTTCACCATCCTTGTGGCCTCCTCAAATGGTGACAATACAGTTCATGCATCCTTAATGATCAGCCATTGACGTGGGGAAAAAAATCTGAGGCGGCCTGAGCCTGTCGTCATGCCGTATTTGCACAGGTACTCATTGATGGCCCTCTGCTGCATGTATAGCCGCTGCAGCACTGACAAAGTTGAGCTCCACCTGGTGGGAATGTCGCAAATCAGGCGGTTTACGGGCAGGTGGATTTCCTGCTGAATTTCAGCCAACTGAGCACTGGTCGTGTATGACCGCCTGAAATGGCTACAGACTCTTCTTTCCAGCTTTTGCACATCTTGCAACCTTGGGTTTGTGTTTAGGAAATGCTGCACCACCAAATTGGGGGTGTCTAAGGGCAGACAGGAGGTATGAGCCATTATCACACACCACCATTCCTGGCTCCAGCTGGCCTGGCGTGAACCACCTCTGGGCCTGTCCCTGCAGAGCTGCAAGAATCAATGCTCCGGTGTGGTTCCTGTCCCCTAAACACACCAGCTGAAGCACTGCTTGGCACCTTTAAGCCTGACTCTGGGAATAGCCCTTTGGATGCTTAGGGGGTACCTGATGTTCATAGGACAATTCTGCAGAGGAGGGCATGGAGGTGGCGGAGGAGGGGGTAGAGCTCACAGGTCTGGCATCATCACCACCAGCTGTATGGAGACACAAGCTGCAGCACCAAGCCCTGTCCTGCATCCTTTTGAGTTGCAAGCAGCATTACCCAGTGTGCTGTGAATGAACTATATCGTCCCTGCCCATGCTTGCTAGACCACTTGTCAGCAGTAAGGTGGATTTTACGGCTGACTGCCTTTCCCAACGTTGCCAGAACATTCCCTTCCACATGATGGTAGAGAGATGGAACGGCCTTACGTGAAAAGTAGTATCGACTGGGAACCTGCCATTGTGGTACAGCACATTGTGTGAATTCACGGAAGGGGGCAGAATCCACCAGGCTGAAAGGCAGAAGTTGGAGATCCAACAGATTTGACAAGCTTGCATTTAGACGCTGGGCATGTGGGTGGCAGGGACTGTATTTTTTTTCCCACTGCAGCAGATGGGGAAATTTGCCGGCTACAGTCTACAGCTGGTGGTGTGCCGCTGGCAGATGTACTGAGAGGACTTGGGACACCCTGTGCTATACCATCATCCCTGTCAGTGGAGGCTGCTGAGAGGTAATGACTCAGTATAGCAGGGGCAGACTAAAGTAGGTAAGGAGGAGGAGGAGAAGGAGGAAAAGGGACAGATTTGTGCACCTTTTGTGTGTGCTCTTAGCAACAGGCTGAGTGGTTGCATGTTAAATGCTTTTTTAAGCATGTGGTACCCAAAAGGTTGGTGTTTTTGCCAAGTTTGATGTGCCTGAGACACAGTTTGCAGATAGCAACAGTGCGATCTACTGCAGATGTGCTGAAAAAGGCCCAGACAGCTGAGCTTTGGGGAGTGGCCCGGGAGATAGCAGCTGCAGAATGTGATGGAATAGGGTGGCTGTTCTCTACTCTATCTTGATGTCGGCCTCCTTGGGGTTGTGCTGCCTCACCTTCAGTTTCCTCCTCTGCTCTACCTTGCACCCAAGTCGCATCAGTGACCTCATCATCATCTCCATCTCCTCCATCTTCATCATTACCACTGGAGACAACTTGGCAATACTCTGCTGCTTGGGGAACATGAATGCCAATTTGTCTACCAGTGTTCCTTCCGTGTCTCTAGGCTCATGTTCCTGTCATCCTCAACCTCAGAACTAACATCTGAATCCAGTAATGGCTGGGCATCATCAAGTGGCTGACACTGTGGTCAAACAACTCAGCTGACTCCTCAGTGGCTGATGTTAGGGCTATGGCAGGAATAGATGTGGACAAGAAGCAGGTTTATCCACTCTGGCAACTGCAGGGGACTGCACACTTGTCTCTGCTTGCGTGACAGAGGATGAGGAGGATGAGGAAGGTTTAGTAACCCAGTCCACCACCTCCTTGGCATGCTGTGGCTGGATAGCACGGGCAAACTCACTAAACAGAGGAAATGATGCCCTGCCTGAGGACTGACCACCACGTACACATTTGCCTGTGGACACATTTGTTGCTGGCCCCCTTACAGTGCCAAGGGAACATCTGCCTCTCCTTGTTGTCCTCCCAGACATTATTGGGAGGGAGGGGGCGGTGCTTTTAAGCAAATGTAAAGAAGAAGTGGAAATCTGTACGTAGATGCACTTTAATCAAGGTAAAGAGGTGTTTGGTGCACTTTAATTTGAGTACTCACACTACACAGACACACTCCATGGATACACTATAATCTACAGCAATATAGTGCACCAAACGTACAGTGACGCACAGAACTATATCTCGTTAAACTGACAGTAACGCACACAAAACTATATGGCATTAAACTGGCAGTAATGCACACCAAACAATATGGCGTTTAACTGGCACTAAAGCACACAGAACTATATGGCGTTAAACTAGCAGTAACGCACACAGAAGTAAGTGGCATTAAACTGGCAGTAACGCACACAGAAGTAAATGGTGTTAAACTAGCAGTAACAGAATCAAAAAGACGATGTTCAACCGTCACTACATTGACGGTATCTGAACTGTCCCTACTCTAGCTATACACTAATGTAAAGATTACTGACACGCTCTCATTACACTACACTGAAACGATATGAGCTGTCAATACTCTATCTGCACACTATGCAAATCTGAATGATGGTCCTCTTCACTACACTCACACTATCCCTAGAGTGACACAAACTAATATTCTACGTTGACAATTGAAGCAAAATAACACAGTATAGCACACTAACTAACTAAATGCACTGAACAGAGCCCTGTTCTATCTCTCTGCACGTCAAAATCACACTGAAAATGGCTCCCATTGAAAGAAAACGTTTATACTTTGGAGCGGGAATGAGCCATGATTGGATAAAGTCATGATGACCGTGTCCAATGATGAATCTGACAGTGCTCTGTGTCCTGATTGGCTAAAGCTTTCACTGCTTCAGCCAATCAGGGCTTGCAATGCACTGTTCAGCCCCGCAATGCATTGTGGTCGGTTTGGGGGGCCGAACGACCCATTTGTTTGGATGTTCGCCGAATGACTGAACAACTGAACAACGAAAGTTCGGCCCGAACTTATGCTCGGGCCGAACCATTCACCCATCCCTAGTTATAACCTCTGTCAGGTTTTTTTTGCAATCTGTGTCCCATAGCCAGGGCTTTTTTTTTTTCAGGGAATAGGTGCAGGAACTCAGCCTTCACTTCTGCCCCTACCCACCTCTAAGCAATGCCCCTTGGTTCCACCTCCTACCTACATCCCAGTACTGCCCCTAGTGTCCCCATTAAAAGACTTCCCCTCTATTACTTTTCGGCAGACAGCCCAAAATTTGTGATTTCTACTCACTTTTGATGATAATGGTAAATAGGGCAAATAGAGAGGGTGAATCTCCCTAACGCAGCAGCAAAAAAAAAAAAAAGGATTTGCCTTTAGTTGCACTATAAACCTCCTTTTTCTAACCCTAAATCGTGGTCATGTGTCCTCTTCAGGTACCTTAGAGTAATCAGTTTAATACAGTTACTGAAGTCACCGTTGCTATATTTGAACATTGTTATCATATTCCTCTTAGGTGCCTCTTCTGCAGAGTAAACAACTGTAATCTATGTAATTGATCCTCATAGCTAAGGGCCTCCATCTGACTTATTAATTTTGTTGTCCTACGCTGAACTCTTTCTAATGTAAAAAAAAATTTTTCCTGAGAACTGGTGATCAAAACTGAACCGTATATTCAAGATGTAGCTGAAGCAGTGTTTTGTAAAGGGTTAGAATTTTTAATTTATCTCATGAATATACAGTATGCCCTTTTTAATGAGTGACAGTATTTTGCTCCTCTTGTTAGCTGTGGCTTGGCATAACATGCTATTGCTAGGTCTGTGATCTACAAGCAACCTCAGATCCTTTTCCATTACTGATTCCCCCAGGGAGCCCCTCCTAATGTGTGTATTGCATGTATTGCATGTGTATTTATGGCACCCAAGTAAATAATGTTACTTTTCACAATATTGAACCTCATCTGCTATGTGGCTGCCCAACTCCCTATTTTATTAAGGGCTTCTTGCAATGATGCTACATCCTGTACTTATTTCCCTGCATAACTTGCAATCATCAGCTGGCAACAAACTCAAGATAAACCTTCCAGACAGGTTCCAGATCAGGTAGTATTGGGTGATTAGAGTGGCCATTATATTTTAACCAAGGAAGGTTGTTATCTCATTGCAATTAGGTGTGAGAGATGATTAATAACATCACAATTATACTTGCACATTATGTAAAGTTTGCCCCTAGTTTGGCCATCTTCAATTCTTTTAACTCAGCATGCTCTTTTTCTAGCTATTGGAGGACCATTCTTGTAACTTCTGTCAATGTGAACTGGATTTTTCTTATCTGATTCTAATCTTGGCATTTTGGATACGTGGACTAGTGTGCTGCAGACAATGTACACAAAATAAAGAACTGCTAGGAAACAGTGGAAGGATTTTTTTTGCCAGAATTGAAGAAGAATTGCAAAGCCTCTTCTTGCAACCCCCCACCCCCCGAAAAAAAAACACAATAGTTTTTATTTTAAAATCTACAATTTTTACCCAGTGCCTGAACAGATGTAGCAATTTACCAAGCATATGTACCAACGTGTACCTTTTTTACATATACATAAAGCTACCATAATTTAAGCTAGTGTTTTCCTAAGAAATACTTAAGGACAACAAACAGTTTGCTATATCTAGCAGTTTTCAAACAAATCATAGATGTTATAATTACTGGCTTCTGTCTATGCTGTTTGTTAATACACTAGAGCTGCTGTATGAAAATGGTAATGTCATATGTTGTTAGTGGTTCATAAAAAGGGAATTGTGAAAGAATAAATTGTGCAGATAGAGCCCTTTGTGTGTATTCATGAAATGATGGCACAGATCACGCTAACTATTTATGCTTCTTATTTGAATCTCTCAGTGTGCACTGCAGACTCAAGAATGGCCTTGAATGGCGACATGGGTTCATTATAATAGCTCTTTTGTTTAATACGTATGAGACAAAAGCTGAGGTTTGCTGTTTAAATTTTTCATGAACTTTTAACTTTACTACAGTGTCTGCTCTGATATTTATTTTGTTTTCAATTGTACAATATTACCACTGTACTATACAGGAATTATTGAAGCCCAGGTGTCAAACAGACAATTTACTTAAAATAAAAAGAAATTGCAATTTAAATATTTTGTGTTTTAACCACTTAAGGACCAGCCACTGCAGTTATACTGTGGCAGGTTGGCTCCCCTAGGCGAATCGCCGTCATGTTATGTCGGCCTCTTTAAGAGCTCTAGGGGGCATGCGCAGCACGACGCCAGAGCCGACGCACGTGGCTGGCGGTCGTGATGCCCGTCGGCCACCTGCGATTGCTCCTGACAGAGATAAAACAGAGATCTGTCAATGTAAACAGTCAGATCTCCAGTCTGTCAGGGGAGGAGAGACAGATCTGCTGCTCCTAAAGATTAGGAACAGCGATCGGTCTCCTCCTCCAGGCAGTACCATCCCCCCAAACATGAGGGAACACATTTAACCCCTTGATCGACCCCTAGTGTTAACCCCTTCCCTGCCAGTAACATTTACACAGTAATCAGTGGCAATTTTTAGCTCTGATTGCTGCATAAATGTCAATGGTCCCAAAAAAGTGTCAAAAGTGTCTGATCTGTCCACAGCAATGTCGCAGTGCCACTAAAAATTGCTGATTACCTCCATTACTAGTTAAAAAAAAAAGAATAATAAAATTGCCATAAATCTATTCCCTCTTTTGTAGACACTATAACTTTTGTGAGAAACCAATCAATATATGCTTATTGCGATTTTTTTTACCAAAAATATGTAGAATATATATCAACCTAAACTGATGAAGAAATTTGTTTTTTTTTTGTTTTTTTGGGAATATTTATTATAACAAAAATTCAAAAATATAGGTTGCTTTTTAAAATTGACGCTCTTTTTTTGTTTATAGCACAAACAAACAAAAAAAAATAAAAAAAAAAAACGCAGAGGTGATCAAATACCACCAAGCTCTATGTTTAGGGAAAAAAAAGGACGCCAATTTTGTTTGGGTACAGCGTCGCACGACCGTGCAATTATCAGTTAAAGCAACGCAGTGCCGCATCGCAAAAATGGCCTGGTCATTAAGGGGGCAAATGCTTCTGGTCCTTAAGTGGTTAATAAGAGTTATACACATAACAATTATCTCTAGAGGCCAGCAGGTAATAATTATGCTACTATTGACTGATGTCTAGGTTATAAGTATGTCATTGGATTTACAAATTAACAGTTTATAAAATTACAAAGGTATCATGGGTCAAACAGGGATGTAAAACATGGAATGTAGTATTACCTTGCTTTTTAATTAGTCAGAAAGGAACATAATCTTTTACATATGGACACACAAAGCCCTCACATATAGATGGTGCTGGCTGAAGATGTCTGACACACTGCATACATTTTAGCTACAGGTTCTTGCAAAAGTATTCACCCCCTTGGCTTTTTACCGATTTTGTTACATTACAGCCTTTAGTTCAATGTTTTTTTAATCTGAATTATATGTGATGGATCAGAACACAATAGTCTAAGTTGGTGAAGTAAAATTAGAAAAATATATGCATAAAACAATTTTTCAGAAATATAAAAACTGATAATTGGCATGTGCGTATGTATTCACCCACGTTGTTATGAAGCCCATAAAAAGCTCTGGTGCAACCAATTACTTTCAGAAGTCACATAATTAGTGAACTGATGTCCACCTGTGTGGAATCTAAGTGTCACATGATCTGTCATTACATATACACACCTTTTGAAAGGCCCCAGAGGCTGCAACACCTAAGAAAGAGGCACCACTAACCAAACTGCCATGAAGACCAAGGAACTCTCCAAACAAGTAAGGGACAATGTTGAGAAGTACAAGTCAGGGTTAGGTTATAAAAAAATTATCCAAATCTTTGATGATCCCTAGGAGCACCATCAAATCTATCATAACCAAATGGAAAGAACATGGCACAACAGCAAACCTGCCAAGAGACTGCAGAGTTCTACAGCAGAGACTGAAGTAACTGTATATAGGACGACATTAAGCCGTACGCTCCATAGAGTTGGGCTTTATGGCAGAGTGGCCAGAAGAAAGCCATTACTTTCAGCAAAAAACAAAATGGTACATTTTGAGTTTGCGAAAAGGTATGTGGGAGACTTCCAAAATGTATGGCATTACAGACATTCAGCATCCACTCCTGATGAGTCGGTTTACTGACGAAACGCGTCGAGATTTTGAGGATGTAACCCCTCACACTTCCATCAATATTTTTACAATAATATTTTTATGAATTTACTGTATATCTACTAGTTCTATTTCATCATATCTATGAAATATGTACAATTGTTTCATTGTTATGGTAATCATGTTTTACATTTATATGTATGCTGTGTATTTTCCAAGATGTCTGCATATGCATTGAGCAACTATTTGTCATATACAACGCTACGTAATTTGACATTCATGTATAATAAATTCTTACTCTCACGTTGTGCTTGAGCCTGCCTCATTTAAAGTCCCATACTCTTTTATTATGTTTTGAATTTAGATTAGGGATGGGGGCGCACTACCCTGTTTCCCTGTGCTCTTCATTTAAAGTCCCAGTATATGGAGATATACATTCCCCCCGCTTTTTTGCGTGCTGAAACCGGGATGGAGGCAGAGCTTCAACACAATGGGTAGCATGTAACTACCTCTTTTACGCTTATATATTTACCTTAGGGATAGACGGGATTCTTATGACCCTACCCTCTGGATGTTATTTACTGTTTATGTATACTTGCGATGCATGGTTTTTATATGTGACCCCTTTTTACATATTATTGTTCCACAGTTCTTTCATCCTTAGTGGATGTTGTTCATTGTGCTTGCTCTGCTCTGGTTGCCTTCTATCTTTTCTTCCCCGGGAGCTGCGATTTGCATCAGACACCGCTCCCTGCCACCCTTCAGTTTGACCAGTGTCATGGAGGCGGATAGCCTCGTGCGTATTGACGCCACGCACATGTCGCACCAGTGACGTCCTCTTTTGGGCGCCACTTGGTTATCTCAGCATTTTTCCATCTAGCTGATGTGCTGGATGGAATAAGTTTGGCGCCATTGGCGGGCAGGCGCTTCCTGCCCGTCATCACGCTTGCGTAACGTTGGTGCGTGTCTGCCCTATTTGACCTGCCCACCTGGGCATCCCCACCCACAGTTGACCAGATGACCTGTTTGCACTGCCTGCTTCACATCACACCAAAACTCCATTACTTAGGGGTAATTCCATATGTCACGGTCTCCCTATACTTTTCTACTTCACTCTCTTCACCTTATACTTATATTGAATTTCTATGATCATCACCTAACAGGTGTATCTCTTTTCACGATTCTCTTAATGCTACTTGTTCACTCTTTTCCTGGTTTATGCATATTTTTTCACATTTTCATGTTTTCACTTTACATATAACTCTACATATAATCTTTTTTGCACATTATCTAGTAGGTGTATTTTTACCTATGCCATATTTTGCACTTCAACGTCACTCTTTTTCACTTTCTTTCCTTCATGTATTCTAATCTCCTCTGCGCCTGATAGTGCTGCCGGGTTTATCGTATACAATACTTTTCATTTATCTTACAGATTTTACTTGCCATTATTGGCACAATACTTAATATACTATATTTGTTCACTGGCTGGGGGCTTTTCAGTGTGGGCCTGTTGTTCCGGGCTGACCTTTGCACCTCAGCTCACGGGGAGGCTTGATGTGGTGACTCCTGCATACCAGGATTATTCAAGTTCAGCATTCCAATGGGATGTAAGTTTGTGGACTTGACTATCTCTCTTTTTTCTATATAAACCTCTTTACATATAATATTTTCCATATCATGGGCTTTTGATTTAGAACACCTTTTATTACTTACAGACATTCAGCATCCGCTCCTGATGAGTCGGTTTACCAATGAAACGCGTCAAGCTTTTGAAGATGTAACCCCTCACACTTCCATCAATATTTTTACAATAATATTTTACAATAATATTTTTATGAATTTACTGTATATTACTAGTTCTATTTCATCATATATGAAATATGTACAATTGTTCCCCTGTCATGGTAATGTTTTACATGTTTTAGATGTCTGCATATGCATTGAGCAATTATTTGTCATATACAACGTTACGCAATTTGACATTCATGTATAATAAATTCTTACTCTCACGTTGTGCTTGAGCCTGCCTCATTTAAAGTCCCATACTCTTTTATTATTTTTTGTATTTAGATTAGGGATGGAGGCGCACTACCCCCTTTCCTTATGCGCTTCATTTAAAGTCCCAGTATACGGAGATATACACCCCCCCCCCTTTTTGCAAAATGTATCGTGGAAGGTGCTCTGGTCTGATGAGACTAAATTTTTACTTTTTGCCCATCAAAGAAAATGCTATGTCTGGCGCAAACCCAACACATCTCATTACGCAAAGAACACCATCCCCACAGTGAAACATGGTGGTGGCAGCATCATGCTGTGGGGATGTTTTTCTTCAGTCAGGACTGGGAAACTGGTCAGAGTTGAGGGAAAGATGGATGGTGCTAAATACATTGATATTCTTGAGCAAAACCTATACCACTCTGTGTGTGATTTGAGGCTAGGAAGGAGGTTCACTTTCAAGCAGGACAATGACCCCAAACATATGCAACCAAAGCAACACTTGAGTGGTTTAAGGGGAAACAGGTAACTGTGTTGGAATGGCCTAGTCAAAGCCCAGACCTCAATCCAATAGAAAAATCTGTGGTCAGACTTAAAGATTGCTGTTCACAAGCGCAAACCATCCAACTTGAAGGAGCTGTATCAGTTTTGCTATGAGGAATGGGCAAAAATCCCAGTGGTAAGATGTGGCAAGCTCATAGAGACTTATCCAAAGCGACTTGAAGCTGTGATAGCCGCAAAAGGTTTCTCTACAAAGTATTGACTTTAGAGAGGTGAATAGTTACGCACAATGACTTTCTGTTATTTTGTCCTATTTGTTGTTTGCTTCACAATAATAAAAAAAATCTTCAAAGTTGTGGGCATGTTCTGTAAATTAAATGATGCAAATCCTCAAACAATCCATGTTAATTCCAGGTTGTGAGGCAACAAAACACGAAAAATGCCAGGGGGGGGGGTGAATAATTTTGCAAGGCACTGTACTTGGCTATGCATTAACGTTTTACTACTAATTACTAAGGAACACACAGCAGAGCCAAATACTGAAATTAATTAAAATTTGCCAAAATACATAGATCTCTCACCCCTGTGTAGAGCAAAGTTTCTTAAACGATGGATCTGGACCCAAACTGGGTATGTGCATATTGCCACTTGACTTTGCGTCCAAGTCTGAAATTGGTGTGGTGAAGGCAGTTACCCAGTCAAGATTATTGGTTGAAGAGTCCTGGTGCTGGTTGAAAATGTATCTACTCCTAGAAGCAAATACAACTAAGGTTTTATGACTTTAGGCTTTACTAAAGTGTACAGAAATAGAGAAGAATGACTGCAATGTATTCTATATCGGTATGTTCTTAGTAATGGAAGACTTAAAGGGTTACTCCACTTTTGTGAGAAAAAAATTAACAAATAGCAAAAAAAAAATAGTATAGTGTATACTATTGCGACAGTCTTAGACTAGTCATATTGCACTTGAAAGTTATTGAATTAAATTCTCTTTCCAATCTGCAACACTGTAATTTTCTGTAAAATGCAATGCAATATGGCAACCTGGAAGCATTCTGTACAAAGATGGTATACAGGAGGTCCCCCCAGATATTTAATTTGCTGCTTGAGTGATTGGCTTACTAATTTCCTAATAACGCAAAGTAGAAATCTGTAGCAAAGTTTGTTAATATTGTTGCAATGTACATAGACCACCCAGAGGGGAATGTTTTTTTCCCAACAAAAGCCTAACTAGTCTTAAAAATGCTCCCTCCCCCCTCCTATCACCTATGCTAACTATCCTATGTAAAAAAGAGCTATATACTTAGCTATTTTCAGCCCACTCTAGTCTGGTGACATGACCCCTTCCTCTCTAAAGCTGGCCCTACATGGATCACAATTTGGTCGGTTCAGCAGGGACAGGTTGAATTTTGATCCATGTATAGGTAGGGTGGTTGTACATAAATCAATCCACTGATTGGAAAATTTCTCCTTGATCAGTGCTGCTGGCTATAGCCATCAGCGCCTATCAGTGTATTCTGACAAAAGGGAAGTCTCCCTGCTGTCAGAATACAAAGGTACAATGGCAGGATCCCCATCTGCATTGAGTATGTGGATGGGAGAATAAAGTAATTTCATCCGTTGGTTGAATGAAAAAAAAATTCATCATCTATGGGCTGCCTAACTGAGCTAAGACATACAATCAAGCCTGGAAATTTATCTATTTTAGAGAAAGTGACATATACAGTATTTTTCAGAACAAGGAAAGGAGAGTGTTTACAATAAGGAAGCAAATGCTTTCAGCTTCAACAAAATGGCGACCTCCAGCATGAAGGCATTTTACAACACACACTAACTTTGGTAGCATACATAATGTGGAATGTATGTTTTTTTTTTTTTTTACCATTAACATTAACTTGTAATCAAACTGGTATGGGTAAAGTTCCATTTTAAGTTTACCAAGCAAAAAAGGCCCTTTTTCAAAAAGTAGCATTTTACAACACACACTAACTTTGGTAGCATACATAATGTGGAATGTATGTTATTTTTTTTTTTTTTACCATTAACATTAACTTGTAATCAAACTGGTATGGGTAAAGTTCCATTTTAAGATTACCAAGCAAAAAAGGCCCTTTTTCAAAAAGTAGCTCAAAAATAGGTCAGCTTGTATGACAGTAGCTGCTGTGGGTATAGCTAGCTAGTATCATACTATGAATTTAGGCAATATTGTTCTGCATTGGCTCTCATGTACACTCCACGTTTAACCACCCTTCTCCCGTGATCTTTTATGAACAGTGGTTAGCACATTTGTCTTGCAACACTGGAGTACTTTATTTAGAATCTAACCAGAACACTATCTGCATAGAAGTTGCAAGTTCTCTCTGAGCATGGGCTTACTCTGGGTGTGGCAGTTTCCTCCCAAGGCATGCTGGTAGGTTAATTGACTCTTGTCTAAAATGGCCCCAGTATATGAGATAGGGACCTTCGATTTTAGGGTCCTTGAGGACAAGGACTGATGTGAATAGCATTTTAAGTTCTGCTTAACCTGTCTGTGCGTGCACTATAATCGAAAGACAGCTACAACGTGACTCTGCAGTTCTGTGTGTGCAATCAATGTGCTCCCTTTGGCGTGCATCGGGCGTGCTCTGTGAATGTGACCACTGTGTTTATCATGTGATCAGCTGTGTCAAATCACATCTGGTCACATGTAAACAGACTTTCTGACCACTATGTCCTTTACCATGTGATCAGCTGTGTCCAATCACAGCTGATCACAGGTAAACAAATGTGGCGGTTATTGGCATTCCTATCCTTACATGCTGTCTGTGCCCATCAGTGCAGCTTATCAGTGCCCATCAGTGCGGCCCCATCAGTGACTCCTCATCAGTGCAGCCTCATCAGTGCCCATCAGGGCAGCCTCATCTATGCCCATCCGTGCAGCCTCATCAGTGCAACCTTCTCAGTCCACATCAGTGCAGCCTCATCAGTGCCCATCAATGCAGCCTCACCAGCACACAACAGTGAAGAACATTTACTTATTTGCAAACATTTCTAACAGAAACTAAGAAAAAGTTTTTTTTTTTTTTTTTGTTTATTTTTGTTTGGTTAGCAAAAAATAAAAAACCCAGTGGTGATTGCATACCACCAAAAAAAAGCTCTACCTGTCTCAAAAACATGGCATTGAAGAGGTTACATTGATGGCACTAAATAAATACTTGTAATAAAAATAATAATAATATTAACAAAAACAATAATAATACAGAGCTGCATTAATTTCTGCTTGCGTTTTTTTTTATTTTTTATTATATGGACATTGGTATTTGTCTCTACAGTCTATGGCTTTGCTGACATACATTTCGAAATTTTACACTGGGTGGACTGGTTGCTGCATAGGAAACCATCATACATAAGGTTTCAACAACTGTCAATTACATGCATTTTATGCATTTTCAATGACAGAGAATGCTGAAGTTACACACATAATACCAACTACCTTAACTGATTCTGCACAACAGATGTTAGTATCTAGCTTTGGTGCCCTCCAAGTACTAACAACTTCCAGAAATTATCCAGCAATAGGATTAGTAGAGGGCAAAGAAACCACTAAGTGTCATATCTTTGTTGGCCAGGTCAGGAAGATGTTTGCAGAGTTTCAGCCAATGGGGTAGAAACATGTTATTGCTCTGCCCAGCAACAGGATTGCTAAGGTTTTATAGCACTTATACAGTAAATGTTTAGTGGGAGGCAGAAATCCTATACGGCAATTAGGGATGAGGTTGATGTTCGGGTCGAACATGAGTTCGACTCAAACATCGGGTGTTCGCCCGTTCGCCAAAGAGCAAACATAGGATGTTTGCAGCAAATTCGTGCGCCGCGGAATGCCCCATAATGCACTCCCAGATCGCAGTGCATTGCTGTATGATGATTAGCCAAAGCATGCACATGACCTGCATGCTTTGGCCAATCACAGCGCCCTCTGTTAAGAGAGCCATAATTGGCCAAAGGCAGGGTGCCTTTGGCCAATCATGACTCAGGGGGACTAAGTCCACATCTCACACTATATAAGGCTGCTTACACGGCAGCCGTCTGTAGTGTTCTTGGTGTGGATAGATAGATAGATAGATAGATAGATAGATAGATAGATAGATAGATAGATAGATAGATAGATAGATAGATAGATAGATAGATAGATAGATAGATAGATAGATAGATAGATAGATAGATAGATAGATAGATAGTGAGTGATATTGGGGTGTTTAACTCAGTGGTAGATGCATCTTCACGTAGTGAGTCCACAGCAGTCAGTTATCAGTTTTGAGGGCATGGCAGCCGATTTTTATTAACAGGAACAAAATAAAATTTTATACACAGGATTTCCCACACAGGGGTTCTTCTCCAGTAAATTCATACAACCGAAAATGCCAAGCCTCCTGACTCCTAGGCTTTCTTTGCCTTGCAGTTCCCTGCTGAACCGGCCTACTCCTGGCCTCAACAGGATTCTCCAGACCACTGGATTCGCTTACTGTTCCCCAGACTTCAGGACTTCCTTCAGCCCCTTTGGACTTGCTAGTTGCCTCGGCTCTCCCAGCCTCCCAGACCCTTTTCTGGTCTCACAGGCCCTTGTAGCTATCCCAACCTTCCCAGTCCTTCAGACATGAAGTCCCCCCTTACCAGGGATGTAGTCTCACACAGGGCAGACAGCTTCCCAGTCCTTCAGACATGAAGTCCCCCCTTACCAGGGATGTAGTCTCACACAGGGCAGACAGCTTTTCAGACACAGGTCTGTCTTGATACAGCAGCAGCAGCAAGCTGCACACACTCCACCTTCCTCCACTCTCTGCTCTCACCAGCCCCTCGTTATACGGGCTGTGTGCACCTGGGCACCCAACCTGCTGGCTATCCATAAGACCTGGACACAGGGTTGGAGATTCCGTCCCACCCAAGACTCTGAGGAATCTCCAAACCACAGAGCCCCATCTAAAGATAGTAAAATCCAGAGAAAGCTGCCAGAGTAGATTTCTCCTCTCAAAATAATTGCTCTGTAGCCTTGCAGTCACCTGACATGCAAACTCTGTGTCCATTTTCCATCCCTTTTCACAGTGACAGGGACTCTGACTATTACAATATATATATGCTAAAATCGTAAATATAAATTTGCTAAAATCATTTAAGTTAATTTTTTTTCCTCATTATTGTACACACAGCACCCCATATTGACAGAAAAACACAAAATTGTTGACATTTTTGCAGATATATTAAAAAAGAAAAACTGAAATATCACATGGTCCTAAGTATTCAGACCCTTTGCTAAGAATTTAGTAGAAGCACCCTTTTGATCTAATACAGCCATGAGTCTTTTTTGGAAAGATGCAAGAAGTTTTTCACACCTGGATTTGGGGATCCTCTGCCATTCCTCCTCCAGATCCCCACCAGTTCTGTCAGGTTGGATAGTAAACGCTGGTGGACAGCCATTTTTAGGTCTCTCCAGAGATGCTCAATTGGGTTTAGGTCAGGGCTCTGGCTGGGCCATTCAAAAACAGTCACGGAGTTGTTGTGAAGCCACTCCTTCATTATTTTAGCTGTGTGCTTAGGGTCATTGTCTTGTTGGAAGGTAAACCTTCGGCCCAGTCTGAGGTCCTGAGCACTCTGGAGAAGGTTTTTGTCCAGGATATCCCTGTACCTGGCTGCATTCATCTTTCCCTCGATTGCAACCAGTCATCCTGTCCCTGCAGCTGAAAAACACCCCCACAGCATGATGCTGTCACCACCATGCTTCACTGTTGGGACTGTATTGGACGGGTGATGAGCAGTGCCTGGTTTTCTCCACACATACTGCTTAGAATTAAGGCCAAAAAGTTCTATCTTGGTCTCATCAGACCAGAGAATCTTATTTTTTACCATCTTGGAGTCCTTCAGGTGTTTTTTAGCAAACTCCATGCGGGCTTTCATGTGTCTTGCACTGAGGAGAGGCTTCCGTCGGGCCACTCTTCCATGAAGCCCAGACTGGTGGAGGGCTGCAGTGATGGTTGACTTTCTACAACTTTCTCCCATCTCCTGACTGCATCTCTGGAGCTCAGCCACAGTGATCTTTGGGTTCTTCTTTACCTCTCTCACCAAGGCTCTTCTCCCCCAATAGCTTAGTTTGGCCGGACGGCCAGTTCTAGGAAGGGTTCTGGTCATCCCAAACATCTTCCATTTAAGGATTATGGAGGCCACTGTGCTGTTAGGAACCTTAAGTGCAGCAGAAAGTTTTTTGTGACCTTGGCCAGATCTGTGCCTTGCCACAATTCCGTCTCTGAGCTCTTCAGGCAGTTCCTTTGACTTAATGATTCTAATTTTCTCTGACATGCACTGTGAGCTGTAAGGTCTTATATAGACAGGTGTGTGGCTTTCCTAATCAAGTCCTATCAGTATAATCAAACGCAGCTGGACTCAAATGATGGTGTAGAACCATCTCAAGGATGATCAGAAGAAATGGACAGCACCTGAGTTAAATATATGAGTCTCACAGCAAAGGGTTTGAATACTTAGGACCATGTGATATTTCAGTTTTTCTTTTTTAATAAATCTGCAAACATGTCAACAATTCTGTGTTTTTCTGTCAATATGGGGTGCTGTGTGTACATTATTGAGGAAAAAAAATGAACTTAAATGATTTTAGCAAATGGCTGCAATATAACAAAGAGTGAAAAATTTAAGGGGATCTGAATACTTTCCGTTCCCACTGTATATACAGTATACAGTCAGTCTAATGTATATATATATACACTGCATTTAGCGTAGACTACATATTCAGTGTTTATTCTATATCTAGTCAGTGCAGGCAGTGTGTATATATATATATATATATATATATATATATATATATATATATATATATATATATATATAAATGAACTTCAGGTGGGTTACCCTCTTTTCTTAGATCCGTCCGATCAAGGCACCGTCAAGGTGGACTCCCAACCTTCCACCATAAATGGATAGAAAAAAAGACGTGGATCGATGCTTGATGCAAAAGTGTCTTTACTGAAAATATTTCAATTAGTACAAGCAAGCTTGCTTGTACTAATTGAAATATTTTCAGTAAAGACACTTTTGCATCAAGCATCGATCCACGTCTTTTTTTCTATATATATATATATATATATATATATATATATATATATATATATATATGTATACAGTCTTGTATATATTTATATACTCTGCATCCAGTGTAAACTATATCTACAGTGCATTCCGTGGTGTACTGTTTCTAATACACTTCAGGCCGTGTATTAATATATATATATACACAGTCTCATATATATATGTATATATATATATATATATATATATATATATATATACACTCTGCATCCAGTGTAGCCTATATCTACAGTGCATTCCATTGTGTACTGTTTCTAATGCACTTCAGGTAGTGTACACAGTATCTAATACAGTGTGTACAGTGTCTACTACACTTCTGGTGGTATACACAGTATAAAATACAGTGCAGCCGTTGTACGGTTTCTAATAAAGTGCAGGCGATGTACACAGTATCTAAAACAGTGTGTATAGTTTCTACTACACTTCTGGAGGTGTACACAGTACACAATACAGTGCAGCCGTAGAACAGTTGCTAATACAGTGCAGGCGGTGTACACAGTATCTAATACAGTGTGTAAAATTTCTACTACACTTCTGGTGGTGTACACAAGGCAACAATACAGTGCAGCCTTAGTACAGTTGCTAATACACTTCAGGTGGTGTACACAGTATCTAATACAGTGTGTACAGTGTCTACTACACTTCTGGTGGTATACACAGTATAAAATACAGTGCAGCCATTGTACGGTTTCTAATAAAGTGCAGGCGATGTACACAGTATCTAATATAGTGTGTTCAGTTTCTACTACACTTCTGGTGGTGTACATAGTACACAATACAGTGCAGCCATAGTAAGTTGCTAATACAGTGCAGGCGGTGTACACAGTATGTAATACAGTGTGTACAGTTTCTACTACACTTCTTGTGGTGTACACAGTACACAATACAGTGCAGTCGTAGTACAGTTGCTAATACAGTGCAGGCGGTGTGCACAATATATAATACCGTGTAGTGTGGTGTTGCAAAACAAAATATACATCATGTCCAGAATGCCACCAGGGAGAGGCAGAGACCCACAGGCCACTAAAAGAGGGCAAGTAGCCTCTGTGTCTACAGTCAACAGTGCTGGTCGTGGACATGGTGCATCCTCAGCAGGTGGCCATGGGGCACGCTTGTCCTTTTTTTCTGCTGCTGGCCGTGTTATTGAGCCAGAACATGCAGAAGAGTTGATGGAGTGGATAATAAAGCCATCCTCATCCTCCTCATCTTCTGTTACCCAGGCTCAGAGTAGTTTGCCTTTCAACACAGCTGCCAAAGCGGCCTATGCCACCAGCTCCTTGTCCACAGTCACTCCTTCCATAGCCCCACCATCATGCACGAAGGAGTCCCCAGAATTATTCGACCACAGTGTTGGGTACATGCTGCTGGAGGATGCGCAGCAATTTTAAGGCTCCGATGTTGGTTCCCAGGTTGAGGAATGGAGTAACATGAGCCTAGAGAGAGGGGGTGCCCAAGAAGGACAAGAAACTGGCAGTCATGTTCCCCCAGTTGCAGCATACTACCAAGTTTGCTTCAGTGACGAGGAGGGAGGGGATGATGAGGTCACTGACTGTACTTGGTTGAGAAGAGAGGAGGAGGAGGAGAAGGAGGTACAGCTCCAACAAGGCAGGATGTCCTCTAGGAGGCAACTTAAGGGCAGCCACCCTATTGCATCACACCGCAGAGCTCCGCAGGTGCAGGATGCTACTGACTCCCCGCTGACTTTTAAAAGTTCCTTGATGTGGGCCTTTTTTGACACGTGTGCACTGTTGCTGTTTGCAACCTATGTCTGAATGCGGATCAAGCATGGCCAGAACAGCAGCCACTTGGTCACCACATGCTTGACCAGACATATGAAGACCTGCCATGCAGTCCGTTGGCAACAGCACTTGAAAGACCCACATCAAAGAAAGAGGCGGACTTCTCCTTGCTCCTCATCTGGGATCTCTAACCCTACTATACCTCCAGTCCTCTCAAAAACCTGCACTGAGAGGAATGAAGGTATAGCAATAGGTGTCCTAAGTACTTGCAGCCAATCTGCTAGCAGTACACCACCATCTGATTTTAGCAGGAAAATTTCCCTACCCCAGTTGCTGAACCGTAAAAAGAAATTCAGTCCCAGCCATCCACATGCTCAGTGTCTTAATGCTAGCTTGGGTGAATTGCTAGTACTGCAACTGCTGACTTTTCAGCTGGTAGACTCTGCCCCCTTTCGTGAAATTATGGAATGTGCTGTACCTCAGTGGCAGGTCCCAAAATGCCATTTCTTTTCACGGAAGGCCATTCTGCCTCTCTATCATCATGTGGAAGGCAATGTCTTGGCCTCGTTGGACAGGGCCGTCAGCAGTAAGGTGCATATTACCGCTGACTCCTGGTCCAGCAGGCATGGACAGGGACGTTACCTTTCTTTCACAGTGCACTGGGTAACTCTGCTGGCAGCTGGGAAGGATGCAGGACAGGGTTCAGTATTGTTGGAGCTTGTTCTGCCACCACACCTCCAAAATGCTAGTGGTAATTCAGCCACAGCTCTCTCCTCCACCCCCTCCTCTTCTTCTTCCTCTATGGCCTCTTCCTGTGCAGATGTGTCCTCGGAACCAGCGGTGCTCCGGGGCTACGCA
Organism: Lithobates clamitans; assembly: GCA_037952925.1. Lineage (NCBI taxonomy): Eukaryota > Metazoa > Chordata > Amphibia > Anura > Ranidae > Lithobates > Lithobates clamitans. The sequence continues at coordinate 2,652,335 of JBBGZY010001203.1, read as the reverse complement.
AGCACTCAGGCAAAGAGATGGCATGCGGTGCTTGAGTTGGTCTGCTTAGGGGACAGAGATTCTGGCAGCTCTGCAGGGGCAGGCTCAGAGGTGGTTGACGCTACACCAGCTTCAGCCAGGAATGGTTGTATGCGATAATGGCACCAACCTCCTCTCTGCCCTCCGACAGGGACACTTTACCCATGTTCTCTGTTTGGCTCACATCCTGAATTTGGTGGTGCAGTGGTTCTTGAGCAGGTACCCGGGCTTACAGGATCTCCTGAGGCAGGCCAGGAAAGTCTGCGGTCTTTTCCGCTGGTCATATAATGCCAGTGCTCGGCTGGCTGACATTCAAAGAGAATGCAACCTGCCCAACAACCGCCTCATTTGTGACATGCCCACCAGGTGGAACTCAACGTTGGCAATGCTGCAGCAGCTGCACATGCAGCAGAGGGCCATCAATGAGTACCTGTGTGAGTATGGTACCAGGACAGGGTCAGGGGAGCTTGGCTTTTTTTCGCCACGCCAGTGGCTACTGATCAAGGATGCATGCACTGTCCTGTCACCATTTGAGGAGGCCACAAGGATAGTGAGCAGTGACAGTGCATGCATCAGTGATACTGTCCCTCTTGTCTTCCTGTTGGAGGACAAGCTTCGTGGAATAATGGACAGGGCTCTTGAGGCAGAACAGCGGGAGGAAGAGGAGGACTTCCTTACCTCTCAAGGCTCCCTTTATCCAGATACTAGTATTCCTGCAGGCCCACAGATCACACAGGAAAAAGAAGAGGAGGATTGTGTTAGTATGGAGGTGGAGGACAACACTCAGCATCAGCAGCAGTCTTCAAGGGATCATTTGCAGTCCCCAGAAACCCATGTAGTTGTACGTGGCTGGGAGGAGGTGGTGGAGGATCATGTGATCCTTAGTGACCCAGAATACTCAGGATTGAATGCCTCTGCAAACCTACACTGCATGGCCTCCCTGATCCTGCAAAGCCTGAGAAAGGACCCTAGGATTCGTGGTATCAAGGAGAGGGATCATTACTGGCTGGCAACCCTTCTTGATCCACGTTACAAGGGTAAGGTTGCAGAACTTATCCAGCCTTCGCAGAGGGAGCAGAGGATGAAACATCTTCGGGAGGCCTTGCAGAAAAGTTTGTGCAATGTGTTTCCAGAGCCTGGGAGGTTACATTTTCCTGGTGCTGGACAACGTGTTCCTGAGGCTTCGTTCAGTTACAGAAAGAGTGGTGGAGAAGGTGAACGATACCTTCAGGCAATTCTTCAGTCCTCAGCACCCAGGTCTGATCAGTTCCAGCAACCATCACCAGCGTCTGAATTCCACGGTGCAGCAATATCTAGGGGCAAGATTAGACTTGGAGACCTTTCCACCGGAAAATCCACTTGGTTACTGGGTCTTGAGGATGGACCACTGGCCAGAGCTTGCTCAATATGCAATTGAGCTACTGGCCTGTCCTGCATCCAGCGTTCTTTCTGAACGCACATTCAGTGCTGCTGGAGGCTTTGTGATCGATCACAGAGTGCTCCTGTCGACAGACTCTGTTGATCTGCTCACATTCATAAAAATGAATCAGTCTTGGATCACCAGCTACCAAGCACCTGATGATGATGTAACCGATTGATTTTTCTATGGATGTGGGATCCCTTGAAGACTGCATATGCTGAGTGACTATCCTATTATGCTGAGTTACTACCCTATTCCTCCTCAATTTTCATGATGATAGCTTCTAAGAATATTTTCGGTTCAGGGCACCACCACCACTACCTAAGGCCCTATTTTTCTGCCCCTGTTTAACAGGGGCACATAATTAAAATTTTTTATCAAATGTTTAACAGCAGGGCTCATTCCTGCGCTCAACAAGAGTATCTGTGAGGGTTTGTAGTGCTGTGGCACCACTACCACTGCCTAAGGCCCAATTTTTCTGCCCCTGTTTAACAGGGGCGTGTAATTACAATTTTTGATCAAATATTTAACAGCAGGGCTCGTTCCTGTGCTCAACAAGAGTATCTGTGAGGGGTTGCAGTGTTGTGGCACCACCACCACTACCTAAGGCCCAATTTTTCTGCCCCTGTTTAACAGGGGTGCAAAGTTACAATTTTTGATCTAATATTTCATAGCAGGGCCTGTTCCTGCTCTCAACAAAAGTATCTGTGAGGCTTTACAGTGTTGTGCCACCACCACCTAAGGCCCAATTTTTCCTCCCAGTTTAACAGGGGCATGTAATTACAATTCTTGATATAATATTTTCACAGCAGGGCCCGTTCCAATGCCCACCAAGAGTAACTGTGAGGGCTTACAGTGTTCTGGTACCACCAACACCATTTTCCGCAGAGTGTATAGGGCAGGCCGTATAGTATATACAGGCGGTCCCCTAATTTCAAACATCTGACTTACAAACGACTCCTACTTACAAACGGAGGGAGACAACAGGAAGTGAGAGGAAATCTACCCCTAGGAAGGGAAATTCTCTCCTGTAAGAGTTAATATGGGAAAAAGGTGTTTCCCCACTGATGCTTTATCACCAATCCTTGTTTCCCTAATAACCCAAAATTTTTAAAATCCAATTGTCATTGGGACAGAAAGTGAGATGAAATCTGCTGAACAGGGGCACAGACAGCAAAACAAATGTTACAGGGGTGATGATAACCCTTCCCTATGTTATCCAAAAAGCTTAAAAATAGATTTTTTGGCTGGAGTTACACTTACAACATGTACCTGTTCCAAATTACAAACAGATTCAATTTAAGAACAAACCTACAATCCCTATCTTGTTTGTAACCCGGGGACTGGCTGTATACTGCTGCTGTTCAGAGTATATAGGGCCTGGGGGCCCCACACCTTTTTTTTTTTTTTAATTTGGGTGCGGGGTTCACCTTAATATCCATACCAGACCCAAAGGGCCGGGGGGGGCAACATTACATTACAGTTTAACATTACATTACATTAGCAGTTTTAAATGACTTTTATTCCTTTAGAAATGTCATTTTGTGAAGGGACTGTTCTAAACATGGGAAAAATGCGCCACTTTACAGGCATACTATAGACACCCCCCAGGCACGATATTTAACCACTTCAGCCCCGGAAGGATTTACCCCCTTCCTGACCAGAGCACTTTTTACAATTTGGCACTGCGTTGCTTTAACTGCTAATTGCGCGGTCATGCAATGCTGTACCCAAACAAAATTTACGTCCTTTTCTTCCCACAAATAGAGCTTTCTTTTGATGGTATTTGATCACCTCTGCCGTTTTTATTTTTTGCTCTATAAACGAAAAAAGACCGAAAATTTTGAAAAAAATTATATTTTCTACTTTTTGTTATAAAAAAAATCCAATAAACTCAATTTTAGATATACATTTAGGCCAAAATGTATTCTGCCACATGTCTTTGGTAAAAAAATGTCAATAAGCGTATATTTATATTTTATATTTTGACACAAGTTGCGGGAAAGTGACCAATTTTTTTTTTTTTGGCACAAAGTTGTCACTAAATGATATATTGCTCAAACATGCCATGGGCATATGTGGAATTACACCCCAAAATACATTCTGCTGCTTCTCCTGAGTACCGGGATACCACATGTGTGGGACTTTTTGGGAGCCTAGCTTCATACGGGGCCCTGAAAACCAATCACCGCCTTCAGGATTTCTAAGGGCGTAAATTTTTGATTCACTCCTCATTACCTATCACAGTTTCGAAGGCCATAAAATGCCAAGATAGCACAAACCCCCCCCAAATGACCCCATTTTGGAAAGTGGACACCCCAAGCTATTTGCTAAGAGGCATGGTGAGTATTATGCAGCTCTCATTTGTTTTTGAAAATGCAGAAAGACAAGAAAACATTTTTTTTCTTTTTTCAATTTTCAAAACTTTGTGAAAAAAAGTTAGGTCTGCAAAATACTCACTATACCTCTCAGCAAATAGCTTGGGGTGTCTACTTTCCAAAATAGGGTAATTGGGGGCAGTTTGTGCCACCTGGGCATTCCATGGCCTCTGAAACTGTGATAGGCAGTGAAGAGTGAAATCAAAAATGTACGCCCTTAGAAAGCCTGAAGGCGGTGCTTGGTTTTCGGGGTCCCGTACGCGACTAGGCTCCCAAAAAGTCTCACATATGTGGTATCCCCATACTCAGGAGAAGCAACAGAATGTATTTTGGGGTGTAATTTCACATATTCCCATGGCATGTTTGAGCAATATATCATTTAGTGAAAACTTCTGCAACTTCAGCAACTGCAAAAAAAATAAAAAATTGTCTTTTTCCTGCAACTTGTGTCACAATATAGAATATACCATGGACTCGACATGCCTCTCAGCAAATAGCTTGGGGCATCTACTTTCCAAAATGGGGTCATTTTGGGGGGGTTTGAACTGTCCTGGCATTTTATGCACAACATTTAGAAGCTTATGTCACACATCACCCACTCTTCTAACCACTTGAAGACAAAGCCCTTTCTGACACTTTTTGTTTACATGAAAAAAAAAAATTTTTTTAAAGAAAATTACTTTGAACCCCCAAACATTATATATTTTTTTAAAGCAAATGCCCTACAGAATAAAATGGTGGGTGTTTCATTTTTTTTTTCACACAGTATTTGCGCAGAGATTTTTCAAACACATTTTTGGGGGAAAAAACACACTTTTTAAAATTTTAATGCACTAAAACACACTATATTGCCCAAATGTTTGATGAAATAAAAAAGATGATCTTAGGCCAAGTACATGGATACCAAACATGACATGCTTTAAAATTGCCCACAAACGTGCAGTGGTGACAAACTAAATACATTTTTAAACGCCTTTAAAAGCCTTTACAGGTTACCACTTTAGATTTACAGAGGAGGTCTACTGCTAAAATTACTGCCATCGATCTGACCTTTGCGGTGATACCTCACATGCATGGTGCATTTGCTGTTTACATTTGATGCCAGACTGACGCTTGCGTTCGCCTTTGTGTGGGAGCAGGGGGGGACAGGGGTGCTTTTTTTTTTCTTTACTATTTTTTTGCTTTTTTATCTTATTTTTAAACTGTTCCATTCATTTTTTAATTTTTTTAATCATTTTTATTGTTATCTCAGGGAATGTAAATATCCCCTATGATAGCAAAAGGTACTCTTTTTTGAAAAAAATGGGGTCTATTAGACCCTAGATCTCTCCTCTGCCCTCAAAGCATCTGACCACACCAAGATCGGTGTGATAAAATGCTTTCCCAGTTTCCCAATGACGCTGTTTACATCCGGCAAAATCTAAGTCATGAAATGCTCGTGGCTTCTGGTTTCTTAGGCCATAGAGATGATTGGAGCCATTCTGGTCTCTGATCAGCTCTATGGTCAGCTGGCCGAATCACCGGCTGCATTCTCGGGTTCCCTGTTGGGACAGGAGAGCCGGAGAAAAACATGAAAGACGGTGGGGGGCATTCCCACCCACTGCTTGTAAAAGCAGTCTAGAGGCTAATTAGCTGCTAGGATTGCTTTTACATGAAAGCTGACCACTGGCTGAAAAGAATGATACCAAGATGATACCTAAACCTGCAGGCATCATTCTGGTATAAGCACTCAAAGTCCAGCAACATACCAGTATGTTGCTGGTCCTTGTTGGGCATATATTGTAAACTTTTTTTTCATGCAGCCTGTGGGCTGAATGAAAAAAAGATTTTGATCGGTGGGTATGCCCACCATTAGAATACCTCCCTTCATCCACCCACTTCTAATGATGGGCATACATGCACCGTTTATATATGCCGTAGCATGGGGGCATCCACCCAGAAAAGGTAGGAGCAAATCAATCCTCCACCCACTGCTGCCCCCACGCTTCGGCATATATGCTGAAGTATGTGAAATCACCTCCGACAGCGCTGGAGTCACGGCTTTATGTATCATGGGAGCAAATGCTGTTGCTGTCAAGATAAATAAATCCACGCTGCACCTGAATGGTATACCTGCTAAGCAAATGATGGTTAACAATAAAACAAAGTAACATTACAGCATAACAGTAAGAATTACCATACCTGCAAAGCAAATACAAAAAAAACATAGTAAAAAAAAAACATTTAAACGCAACCTGTGCCTAAAATATATATATGCCAAAGCATGGGGGCATCCTCCCGCCAAAGGCAGGAGCAAATCGCTCCTCCATCCACTGCTGCCCCCACGCTTCGGCATATATGCTGAAGTATGTAACTGTGGTGGTGAAATCACCTGCGACAGCGCTGGAGTCACGGCTTTATGTATCGTGAGAGCAAACGCTGTTGCTGTCAGGATAAATAAATCCGCTCTGCAGCTAAATGGCGTACCTGAAAACAAAAAAATGGTTACCAAACATGATAAAAACATAACAACAATAAAACATTGCTGAATAGAATAGAGAGCAGAGCAGAACAATAGAGAGAGAATAGAGAGAGAAAGAACAATAAAACAACAACTATTTTTGGTTTTTATTATTTTATATTTTTTTGTGTTTTTTTTTTTTTTTTACACTTTTATTTATAACTTTAACTTTTGTAACTGGTACCAGGTTTGGGTCTCTCAAAATGCGATGGCATCTTGGGAGACCCTGTGAAAGTGTGTCCTAGTCTGTGCAGTGCTGTACCTTACGCTTATACTCAACTAGTGTATGGTAGCGTTCACAACATTCACCAATGCATGCCTAAATCCGCGCTTGCTACAGACACAACATCTTTTTTGGGGGGCTCGTTGGGTAGGGGTACTCGGGAGGACATAAAGAAAATGCCTCTCATGCAGCTGGCTTACTGCATTTGGTTGGGAAAGGTGAGGTGGAGCACCGTCTGGAAACAGAAGGGCTCTGACGATCTTTTCCTGGAATTTAAGGAAGGATCCAGTCCGTCCTGAAGCTCTGTATAGCACATAAGCATTCAGCAAAGCCAATTGAAATAAATAAACAGACACTTTTTTGTACCAGCGTCTGGCCTTACAGGCAACTTGGTACGGCACCAACAACTGGTCGTTGAGGTCCACCCCTCCCATATTTTGGTTATATTCGTGGACACAGAGGGGTTTCTCCACAACACCAGTCGCCGTAGTAATTTGGACTGTCGTGTCTGCATGAAGGGAGGTAAGAACGAAAACATTCTTATTATCTCTCCACTTCATAGCGAGCAAATTATTACACTGCAAGCAGGCTCTCTCCCCAAACCTAAGACGGGAATCTACAAGCCGCTGGGGAAAGCCCCGGCGATTAGGTCACACGGTGCCACATGCTCCAATCTGATGATCAAGAAGGTGACTAAAAAGTGGCAAGCTCGTGTAATAATTGTCCACGTACAAGTGGTACCCCTTTCTGAATAAGGGTGACACCAAGTCCCACACTATCTTGCCTGCACTTCCTATGTAGTTAGGGCAGTTTGTCGGCTCTACGTGACTATCTTTGCCCTCGTAAACCATAAAAGTACATGTATAGCCTGTGGCCCTGTCACAGAGCTTATACATCTTGACCCCGTATCTGGCATGCTTGCTGGGAAGGTACTGTTTGAATGACAAGCGGACAGAAAATTTAATCAGGGACTCATCAACGCAGACAACTGGGGAGTAAACAAGTCTTCAAAACGTTGGTTGAAGTGGTTTACGAGGGGCCGAATTTTGTAGAGCCGATCGTATTCAGGGTCTCCACGAGGAACAGAGTTCATTGTTGTTGAAGTGCATGAACCGCAAAATCTGCTCGTATCGTGCCCTGGCCATGGAGGCAGAGAACACGGGCATATGGTAAATTGGTCAGTGGACCAATATGACCGCAACTCACTCTTTTTATTTATGCCCATGTTGAGGGAAAGGCCCAGAAAGATCTTAAATTCGGAAACCGTAATTGGTTTCCAATCTCTGGCAAGGGAGGACTGGGGAATAGTGTTGACCAGCGTACAAATTGCTTTGGTCCACAATAGATCTATAGAGATCTTCAGTGAAAAACAGCGAATAAAAATCCAGTGCCGTAAAATCAACTGTTTCCACCTGAATGCCGGGTTGGCCAGTGAATGGAGGAAGTACGGGTGCTGCAGAAGTAGTGGGTTCCCAATTCGGATTGGCGAATGCAGCGGGAAGGGCACTACGGGCACGACGGGCTTGTGTTCGACTTCTTGGTGGCAGTGGGACACTACTTGTGCTTGCCACCTCGCCAGCTTGAACTGCACTTATGGGACTCGCCACGTCACCACGTGATACTGCAGTGCTGAATGTACGACCAGGGTGTACTAGGCCGCTGGTGCTTGCCAGTTCACCAGAAGGAATAGCGGCGCTAGTACTTCTCTGCTCCATATGAGTGACCTGCGGACAGAAGAAAAAGATTGGGGTCTGGTACGCCTGACCATGGCAGGGACCACAACTCCGTCGTCAGCGCTATCTGTCATGGAGCCGCTGTCGTCTACAGGATCGTATTCTGAGCCTGAGTCTGACAGATGAGTGACTTCCTCTTCACTATCTGTCATGCTCAGAAACGTGTAGGCCTCTTCACTAGTATACCTTCGATTTGCCATTTTGGGCTCTGAATTTATGGGTACACTAGTGAGACTCACAGGCAAAAAAGCTCCTGTCTGTCAGCGACTGTATCAAAACGGTACCAAATAAACTGTTAGCGATCGCAGGGATCAAGCCCGACTCTGCGAACGCTGCAGTTATGTGTGCTTAGTGTTTTGTAAGTGTCAGTGATCGATTGATACTGCACTCGGGTGGGCTGGGCAGGGCTGGGCCGAGGGGCAAAACGCAGGTGCTAGCAGGTATCTGGGCTGATCCCACTAACACTGTGTTTTTGGGAACCCTAAACTGCTGGGGACGCTAGTATAGATCTGATCGGAGCAGATATCGATCCATTCAGATACTATAGCAATAAGGGAGGTGTATGCTGCGTGCGTGGGTATTAGCGGTACTGGCGCTAACCTGACGCTGCCTGGGGCGACGCAGACCTTATCTGACCCTAAAAACTTAACTTATATCACTGCCGGGCGATTAGGGGGTTAAACCTTTATAAGGTAATAAACGGCGGGTGCCCTGAAACTATAATAAACTATAAAAAACAAACTAACTAACCAGCGTCACCCGTAACAGTTATACGGTGATCACTGGTGAAAGGGTTAACTAGGGGGCAATCAGGGGGTTAAAACCTTTATTAGGTAGTATATGGGGGTCCCTGTCGCTATAAAACGCTGATGGCGAACCTATATACTTACCTTCCTGACTAGCATCACCTGTGTCACTAATACAGCGATCAGAAAAACGATCGCTTAGTGACACTGGTGACGGGGGGTGATCAAGGGGTTAAAACTTTATTAGGGGGGTTAGGGGGGTACCCTAGACCTAAAGGGGGGTACCCTAGACCTAAAGGGGGCTAACCCTAACTGCCCTACCACTTATAACTGTTACAAACTGACACCAATGCAAAAAAAAAAACTGCTATTGGTGTCACTGTGACAGGGGGTACAGGGGGTGATCAGGGGGTGATTGGGGGGTGAAAAGTGTGCCTAGTGTTTTCTACTGAAAGTGTAGTGTTGGTGCAACTCACATTGATGTCTTCTCTCCTCGGCGCCGGAACGAAAAGATCGGCTCGAGGAGAGATGACATCACTTCCTCTGCCGCTGTTTACTTTACAGCAGCAGAGGAAGAATTTCATTTGTGGGGAGCGATCGCAAGGGGGCTGAGGGGGAATGAGTGGCCTCCCCCTCAGCCTGTATAGCTTCCCCACTGATGTTGACCGCCTCGGGCACCGGGGGTGGGGCGCGATGCACCCCCAGCCCGCGGGAGGCAGATCATGTGCCAGGTACGTGATTTTGCCTGCCCATGCCATTCTGCCGCAGTATATCTGTGTTAGGCGGTCGGCAACTGGTTAAAGGAAAATTTTACTTTTATTGTTTCACTTTAAGCAATATTAAAATCACTGCTCCCGAAAAAACATCAGTTTTTAAAACTTTTTTTGCATTGATTCATGCCCCCTGGGGCAGAACCCGGGTCCCCAAACACTTTTTATGACAATAACTTGCATATTAGCCTTTAAAATTAGCACTTTTGATTTTTCACATTCGAGTCCCATAGACTTTAACGGGGTTCACGTGTTCACACAAATTTTTGGTCTGTTTGCATGTTCTGCCGCAAACCGAACCGGGGGGGGGGGGGGGGTATTCAGCGCATCCCAGCTTTAGCGCAACTCTGCCAAAATAGACAATTGTACACCACTTCGAAGCAATGTTTCATATTCCTATTTCTGCAATCAAATATCTGTGTGCGAAGTATACCTTTTTTTGTTTACATAGGAGAGAAAAGACTCGGAGGATACCACTCATCAGAAGAGACAACAGACCCCCCACCTCATGAAGAAATGGAAATCCCACAAACACAACAGGAGGAGGAGGAGGGAGACGTGATGGAAATAGTCACCACAACAGGTGAGTGTCTGCGACCACAGATTCAGGTAAGAAATGGATGCCGACATATTTATAATACATGTTTTTTTTATATATATTTTTAGGTGATCGTGATGTTGTGGATGAAGGTCATTTCACCAGTGAAAATGCCCAGATCCTGATCGGGGAGATCATGGGGTGTAATAGGGACTTGGAAAACATCAAGCAAAACATCAATGATGTTCAAAACAAAATGAAGAACATCATTGATGTTTTAGGGAGAGTTTAAAACCCCTCGAAATCCCTTACTTATTTCTGCTTTGTTTTTCTGACAATTTTTAGAACATTTTTTGACATATTCTCGAAAAGCCAAATTTTGAAGATGCACACACTGGGGGTCATTTACTAAGATGAATGCACTGCGCTGCCCCCGCCCGCAGAGCCCCACAACCTCCGGCCAAGGGTTGTTGGGACGGGGCCCTTGTCCTCATCAACATGGGGACAAGGTGCTTTGCGGGGGACCCCAAAGCACCCTCCCAATGTTGAGAGCATGTGGCCTGGTACGGTTCAGGAGGGGGGGGCGCTCTCTCGTCCCCCCTCTTTTCCTGTGGCCTGCCAGGTTGCATGCTCGGATAAGGGTCCGGTATGGATTTTTAGGGAGACCCCACGCCATTAAAAAAAAAAAATTGGTGCGGGGTTCCCCTTAAAATCCATACCAGACCTGAAGGGCCTGGTATGGATTTTTAGGGGGACCCCACGCCATTTTTTTTTTGGCGTGGGGTTCCCCTTAATATCCATACCAGACCTGAAGGGCCTGGTATTGAATTTCGGGGGAACCCCACGCATTTTTGTTTCTGAATTTTGTTTTTTTTCTTAATGCTGTTTTTATCAATGAACTTTTATGTGTTTGGTCGGACCGACATTTCATTATAGCCACGAAGTGAACCAGCGTAAAAAAAAAAAAGTCTAGAGGTGCGCCCGTTCAACCTATGCAAATGCATTTACGTTGCTTGACATTTACTAAGATTTTGCTGGCGCACTGAATCAAAGCATTTGAACAAGCGCAAATGCCGTTTGAGCATGCACAGTGTATAAATTCACCTCCCGCAGCTCTAAGTGTATTTGACAGCGCTGCCGGCTTGTTCAGAGAAAGTTACTTTCTCATTCTATTTTGGCCATATTTGTTACTTGGACAGTTAGTACTACACTTCCCCACATCACCCCCATAATATGGGCACTTCCAGCTTGTTTAAATTTTAAGTTAAAGATGCCGTGCACGATGTCTATAGTGGCGTACCGATCACCTCTTCCCGTGCGCCGGGAAGAGAATAGTAAATGGGGGATCGCGCTGTGTTACCGGTGCAAATGCTTTGTAAATACGAAAATGTCATTTGCGCATCGGCGTGCACCGCAAGTCATGGCGCAAATGCTTCGCAAATCAGCCCCACTGTGTCAACATGTGCTATCTGCCATCACGGGAGATCAATGTACTCGTTTTGGGCCATTTTATAAATTTTAGGGGGGGGATGTTTTGGATAGGTAACCCTCTCCACTTCATTGAGAGATGAATGCCTAAATAATGGGGATTACTTTGGCCAGCCCCTCCTTACTTACACTATTGCAGCCCACTGGACAGGTAAGAGTGTCATAATACAAAGAGATGTTTTGGACAGGTAACCCTCTCCACTTCATTGAGAGATGAATGCCTAAATATTGTGGATTACTTTGGCCAGCCCCTCCTTACTTACACTATTGGCAGCCCACTGGACAGGTAAGAAGTGTCATAATACAAAGAGATAAATACACACTGTACACATTTTAGCACATTTTTACATTCTGATATTACCTATTAAGATAATCATAGGATACAAAAACTTTGAACATTACCATTTGAAAGTATTCAGGCAGGCCCTTGCACTACATGCTTTGGGGAATTCATCCATAAATCTGACAACAAAAGAGATGGGTATAGTGTGTATGGGTTTGGCAAAGTCAGCAGATAGAGGATTAAGGATAGATAGAGGATTGATATCAGCTGAGTTAGCAGTTGGGGGAGGGAGGGTTCCAAATGATTTTGGGACCCCAAAAAAAAACACTGGCACTCTGCCAGAATTTCAAGCACAAATCACATTTTTACACATTTTAAGGGATGTTTAGGGTAAAGCACTACTATGGAGCTGACAAAATACATTGTTAATTGAGTAGACAAGGTGGATATAGGCCCAGGAGAGCATGCTGGGGAGGTAAGTGAAGGTAAATATGTATGAAGGACAAAAAAAATTCAGAAAAAATCCAGCATGCATGAGGACAAAGGGGACATTCACAGCATATTACAATTATGGTAATTAGGGAATGAGGAAAGAAATACAATATATTAACAAACATTAAATACAATAAAATGTGATGTTAAAGGATAAAAAATCTTATCTTCATATACTCCTTCTGCAGGACCTGGATGATGGCAGAACAGGTCTCTGGGATAATGAACCCCAGAGCCTGGGGGGAGATGCCCCCAGTCTTTTTTAGGTGGACTCCCTCTTTAAAGGCGCAGGAACACACTGAACACCCAGCACATTGCACAATGGCAGCAAAGGTGTCAGTACATTGCCTGACCAATATGTCAACAATAAAAAAAAAGGTCACTGCCCCCACCTATAACTGGTCTTCAGGATATAGGTCTGCAGCATACAGGGTGCCTTGCCGTGGCCTGCAAGCTTACGCATGTATTTGCAAATGTGTGCAAATAAACCCCTGTTTTTAATGCATACTGTTAGACAGGTTAATTTGGTTGGTTGCAGGCTGGTTGGTAAGTTGAGCTTGGAAATTCTTTGGTTTTATTTGACATGCGTTTGTCCTTCCAGTGCGCCTTTTTATGAAGACCAGTTATAGGAGGGGGCAGTGACCTTTTTTTGTATTGTTGACATATTGGTCAGGCAGCGCACTGAGACCTTTGCTGCCATTGTGCAATATGTTGGGTTTTCAGTGTGTTACTGCGCCTTTAAGGAGGGTTGGGCTCCCTCCAGTCATCTTCCCTTCATCTATCCATCAGAATACATGTGCTCCCACTGTGGAGACTCTTCAACGTTAGAGTTAGGGTCTGCAGGATACAGGGTGCCTTGCCATGGCCTGCAGCTTACGCATGTATTTGCAAACGTGTGCAACTAAACCCCTGTTTTGAACAAATACTGTTACACAGGTTAAATCGGTTGGTTGCAGGCTGGTTGGTAAGTTGAGCTTGGAAATATTTGGTTTTATTTAACATGTGTTTGCCCTTCCAGCGCTCCATTTCCAGTACATCCTTCCTGAGGACTGGTGCCCAGAACTGGACAGCATGCTCTAAAGTCTTGTAGAGCAGGAGAATTATTGTTTTATCTCTGGAGTTGATCCCCTTTTTAATGCATGCCAATATTCTGTTTGCTTGTTAGCAGCAGCTTGGCATTGCATGCCATTGCTGGGCCTAACATCTACTAGGACCCCCAGGTCCTTTTCCATCCTTGATTCCCCCTGAGGCTCTCCCCCCAACAGTGTATAGATTGCATTCATATTTTTGCCACCCAAATGCATTATTTTACATTTTTCTACATTAAACCTCATTTGCCATGTAGTTGCCCACCTTATTAATTTGTTCAGATCTTTTTGCAAGGTTTCCACATCCTGCGGAGAAGTTATTGCCCTGCTCAGCTTAGTATCGTCTGCAAATACAGAGGTTGAACTGTTTACCCCATCCTCCAGGTCGATTGGTCCCAGCACAGAACCCTGGGGGACCCCACTACCCACCTCTGACCATTCAGTGTACTCCCCATTTATCACCACCCTCTGAACTCGCCCTTGTAGCCAGTTTTCAATCCATGTACTCACCCTATGGTCCATGCCAACGGACCTTATTTTGTACAGTAAACATTAATGGGGAACTGTGTCAAATGCTATCGCAAAATCCAGATACACCACATCTACGGGCCTTCCTTTATCTAGATGGCAACTCACCTCCTCGTAGAAGGTTAATAGATTGGTTTGGCAAGAACGATTCTTCATGAATCCATGCTGATTGCTGCTATTGATACTGTTCTCGTTACTAAAATCTTGTATATAGTCCCCTATCACCCCCTCCAAGAGCTTGCATACTATTGATGTTAGGCTAACTGGTTTGTAATTCCCAGGGACGTAGGTTGGGACCTTTTTAAATATTGGTGTTTCATTGTCTTTTCTCCAATCACCTGGTACCATTCCAGTCAGTAGACTGTCAGTAAAAATTAGGAACAATGGTCTGGCAATTACTTGACTGAATTCCCTAAGTACCCTCAGATGCAAGCCATCTGGCCCCAGTGATTTATTTATGTTAAGTTTCCAGAGTCTAATTTGAATTCTGTCCTCTGTTAACCATGGAGGTGCTTCCTGTGATGTGTCAAGAGGATAAACAATGCAGTTATGGTTACTGAATTCAATACCTTCGCCATCTCCCCATCCTTGTAACCTAATGTCCTTCCTCATTCTTTACGGGGCCAATATGGTCTGTCCTCCCTTTTTTACTGTTTACATACTTAAAGAATTTCTTGGGATTTTTTTTGCTCTCCTCCACTATGTCTTTTGTGTTCTATCTTAGTCTAATTGCACCCTTACATTTCTTGTTGCATTCTTTATAAAGTCTGAATGCTGATGATGATCCCTCAACCTTGTATTTTTTGAATGCCTTCTCCTTTGCTTTTATATGCATTTTTAAATTGGAGTTAAGCCATCCAGGACTTTTGTTAGCTCTTTTTAAATTTATTACTCAATGGTATAATGGCTAATGCCCTTATTTAATATGCTCTTAAAGCAAACCCACCTCTCTTCCATGTTCTTTGCTCCTAAGATTGTATCCCAATTCATGCCTTCTAACAAGGTTCCTAAGTTTAGGGAAGTTTGCTCTTTTGAAATTCAGTGTCTTTGTATTCCCCTTATGTTTCCTATTTGTGTGATTTATACTGAAGCCAATTGAGCTGTGATTGCTGTTTCCTAAATTCCGTGATCAGGTCTGTATTGTTGGTAATCAGTAGATCCAGTAACGCTTTATTTCTAGTTGGTGAGTCTACCATTTGAACCATGAAATTGTCCTGCAAAACATTTAGGAACTGGAAAACTTTAGACTAATGCGTGGTTCCCTCCTCCCAGTCTATGTCTGGATAATTAAAATCCCCTATTATGATAACACTTCCCATGCTTGCTGCTAATCCAACTTGTGATAGGAGATCTGTCTCCCCCTCCTCCCTCAAGGTAGGGGGCCTATAGCAAACTCCCAGTAATATTTCCCCCTTAGCCTCATCCCTTTGGAGCTCTCCCTATAAGGATTCCACCTCCTTCCTAGCTCCCTTAGTGATGTCATCCCTCACATTCACTTGTACATTATTCTTGATACATAGGCATAACCCTCCCCCTTTTTTACCCTCTCTATCCCTGCGATAAAGGGTATACCCTTGAATGGTTGCCAGCCAATCATAAGAGCTGTTGAACCAGGTCTCTGAAATTCCCACAAAATCCAAATCCTCCTCGTACAACAGTATCTCTAGTTCACCCATCTTGTCCGCCAGGCTCCTGGCATTGGTGAACATGCCACAGAGTTTAGAACGTTTGCATACTATTCTCTTATTGGGTGTTCCGAGATTGCAACTAGGACTTGTTACTATACTTACCTTGTGTTTTTGTGCTTTAGTCAACCTACCACTAATGCCCCCAATACTACCCTCTGGAATATGTTCCACGCTGACTATCTCTACCTCTGGGCCCTCTCCCCCGTCGCCTAGTTTAAAAACCGCTCTAACTTTTTGGCCATCTTTACTCCCAGCTGATCTGCACCCTCCTCATTTAGGTGCAGTCTGTCCCTTCTATAGTACTGGTGATCGACTGAGAAGTTGGCCCAGTCCTCCAGGAACCCAAACCCCTACTTAATAGACCAGCTCTTCAGCCACTTGTTTACTTCCCTAATCTCCCTCTGCCATTTTGGTGTGGCTTGATGTATCGGTAGTATTTCTGAGAATACTACCTTGGAGGTCCTTTTCCTCAATTTAGCTCCCAAGTCCCTAAAATCGTTCTTTAGGACACTCCATCTGCCTCTGACTTTGTCATTGGTGCCAACGTGCACCATGACAGCTGGGTCTTCCCCAGCCCCTCCCAGTAATCTGTCCACCAGATCTATGATGTACCGAACCCGAGCGCCCGTAGACAGCATACAGTTTAGCGCTTCAGGTCTTTGTCACAGATTGCCCTCTCTGTCCTTCTAAGAATTGTGTCCCCTAGCACCAGAATCTGTCTTTCCTTTCCCTTCACTTCCTCCCCACTCTCACTGGAGGAGTTCCCCCGGCAGCTAGGGGAGTCACTCAGCTCCAGCAGTGCTGGTCCCTGACTGATTTCACAAATGTCACTCAATGGGGCGTACTTATTGGGATGTTTCAACCCAGGATTTGCCTCCCTGGCACTTTCCCCTCTACCCTTCCTGACTGTCACCCATCTACCCTTTTCTAGTGCCTGCACCTCTTTGTCTCACCCGCCTCTGTGCTAGCCCCTGCCGGCACCTGCCGGGTACGTACCCAGCTCTCCTTTAGTATGGAAGGTCTTTTCAGTGTTGACCATTGCTTCCCTAGATTCAGAACCTCGGAAACAATGTGCTTACATTTTTGCACAGCAGTATTCTCCCTTGATCGGATAATTAAGGAAAGCATACATGCCGCAAGATGTACACTGAGTCGCATCACCACACCCACCGGGCATCGTACCTACTAATTTAATGAGGATTGGGAATTATACCCTGTCCGAATGACCTAACAACTAGCTTCCTGACACTAATACGCAACAAGATAATACACAGGTACTCAACAAGACAATACACAGGTATTCAACAAGACAATACACAGGTACTGGCTGACCAACATGCATTCGTCCACTCTGAGACCAATGTGCACACACACACACAATACACAGGTACTACCTGACACTAATACTCAATGCAGCCCACGTGTACTTGCAGCACTCATGTACTTACAATACACAGGTACACACTCACCCTACACAGGTACTTGACCCCTGTTACAACCTCTTTTTTTAACTCTGTTTTTTTTAACTCACCACTTAGTCCAGTTTCACTAACTCTGTTTTTTTAACTCACCACTTAGTCCAGTTCCACTTGGTGCAGCAAGCTCAAAGATGAGCAGGCTCACAATGAGTTCTACACAAGGTTAGATAGGCCTCAAGCACCTGTGATCAATTAACCACTCCCCTTAATTAGTAGGCTGAAGGAGGCAAAGAAAAAAAAGCTGTTTAAAAAGTGACAGAAAAAGATGTTTAACCACTTCCATACAGGGCATTTTCACCCCCTTCCTGCCCAAGCCAATTTTCAGCTTTCAGCGCTGTCGCACTTTGAATAACAATTGCGCAGTCATACAACACTGTACCCAAATGAATTTTTTATCATTTTTTTCCCCACTTTCTAGAGCTTTCTTTTGGTGGTATTTGATCTCCCCTGCGGTTTTTATTACTTGTGCTATAAACAAAATAATAGTGACAAGTTTGAAAAAAACACAATATTTTTTACTTTTTGCTATAATAAATATGCAAATTTTTTTTTTTTTAAACAAATTTTTTTCTTAGTTTAGGCCGATACGTATTCTTCTACATATTTTTGGTAAAAAATATCGCAATGAGCATATATTTATTGGTTTGCGCAAAAGTTATAGCGTCTACAAAATAAGGGGATAGATTTATAGCATTTTTATTATTATTTTTTTTTACTAGTAATGTAAAACTACATTACTGATGTTGGAAGAGAAGGCCTGGTTTACAATCTGTGCTCTAATTCATCCCCAAGCTGTTCTGTTGTGTTGAGGTCAGGACTCTGTGCAGGCCAGTCAAGTTCCTCCACCCCAAACTCACTCATCCATGTCTTTACGGATCTTGTTTTGTGCACTGGTCCAAATCTTTTGGTGGAGGAGGGATTATGGTGTGGGGTTGTTTTTCAGGGGTTGGGCTTGGCCTCTTAGTTCCAGTGAAGAGAACTCTTAAGGCATCAGCATACCAAGACATTTTGGACAATTTCATGATCCCAACTTTGTGGGAACAGTTTGGGGAGGGCCCCTTCCTGCTCCAACATGACTGTGCACTAGTGCACTGAACAAGGTCCATAAAGACATGGATGAGTGAGTTTGGGGTGGAGGAACTTAACTGGCCTGCACAGAGTCCTGACCTCAACCCGATAGAACACCTTTTGGCTGAATTAGAGCAGAGACTGCGAGCTAGGCCTTCTCATCCAACATCAGTGGCTGGCCTCACAAATGCGCTTCTGGAAGAATGGTCAAACTTTCCCATAGACACACTAAATTTTGTTTACAGCCTTCCCAGCCGCTGTTATAGCTGCAAAGGGTGGGCCAAAACAAATTTTAACCCTACGGACTAAGACTGGGCTGCCATTAAAGTTCATGTGTGTGTAAAGGCAGGCGTCCAAATACTTTTGGCTAGATAGTGTATCTGGCAAGATTTACAATAGTGGTGGAACCCTCCTACAAATAATACTACATTTAGACATAGTTTTAGGACCTGAGTTAGGAGTTATGTTTAACAACATAGAGAGATGAGACAGCTTCTCTACAGCAGCACGTTTGGGATTCAAACCCAGACCCTCAGAGATGCTAAGCAGAGGTTTGAACCTCTAAGTCACAGAGCTGCCACATGTGGAAACCTCCTACACATAAATACACATATACTGCATCTCTTTGGACATCTAGGTGATGGAATTACATTACTCAAGAGTTATTCTTCTTGATTTATTCTGTGATATTTGGTGGTTCTTGGTGGGTGAGTGTAGAATAGTGATGTTACCCTCTAATTTTTGGGAATTACATTTTGATTTCTGATGTTGGTACACATATCACATTTTTTGGGCTCAAATTATGATTATTTGGAAATAATAAAAACACACAAAATTGTGACTCATTTTAAATTTGCATCAGCAATGGTATTGTTTGTGGTTTGTAAAGACACCTGTGTGAGTTTGGGTAAAAAATTTTGTGAGACGGAGAGTAACAAATGAAAGAGAAACATATATTTTACCAAAACATCAAAACATTCCACATTCCACATTCTAGCCAGGGGTGGATCCAGGGGGGGCAATGGGGCAATTGCCCCCTCCAAGAAATTAGTGCAATGAACAGGCCAGTCAGGGCCCAGGGACGAGTGTGCGGGCGTGCCAGTCAGCGGGAGTTGGCAGGTGAGTGAGCTCCTAGCGTGGGGGGTGCCGTGGCCCCGGGCGTGACATTTAGGGGGGCGCCAGTAAGTGTCACTGGCTGCCTCCTCCTAATTTTATCTTCCTGTGTCCCCGGTCTCCGACCGCCATGTTCAGTCTCCGGCGCCCTGTGATTAGGCTATGGAGATCACGTGAGGCTAGAGCTGGCCTGTCCGTGATTTCTCCTGAAGTCCCGCCTCCGCACATGACCCCCATATGCCCAATCACAGAGCGCTGCGCCGGACACTGAACATGGCAGCTACAGCGCGGGGGAGAGAAGCATTGTGAGCCATAGCTGTCTTCTCCTCCGGACTGATGCAGGCCAGCCAGACACGAAGGTGACTGAGACTCCCTCGTGTCAGTCCTGTTACTGGCCCGGGGGGAGAGAGAAAGTCAGTTAGTGTAGTATAGTGGTCAGTTAGTGTAGTATGGTGGTCAGTTAGTGTAGTATGGGGGTCAGTGTGTAGTAAGGGGGTCAATTAGTGTAGTATAGTGGTCAGTTAGTGAAGTATGGTGGTCAGTTAGTGTAGTATGGGGGTCAGTTAGTGTAGCATGGTGGTCAGTTAGTGTAGTATGGTGGGTAGTTAGTGTAGTATGGGGGTCAGTTAGTGTAGTATGGGGGTCAGTTAGTGTAGTATGGTGGGTAGTTAGTGTAGTATGGGGGTCAGTTAGTGTAGTATGGGGGTCAGTTAGTGTAGTATGGTGGGTCAGTTAGTGTAGCATGGGGGTCAGTTAGTGTAGTATGGTGGGTCAGTTAGTGTAGCATGGGGGTCATTTAGTGTAGTATGGGGGTCAGTTAGTGTAGTATAGTGGTCAGTTAGTGTAGTTTAGTGGTCAGTTAGTGTAGTATGGTGGTCAGTTAGTGTAGTATAGTGGTCAGTTAGTGTTGTATGGTGGTCAGTTAGTGTAGTATGGGGGTCAGTTAGTGTAGTATGGGGGTCAGTGTAGTATAGTGGTCAGTTAGTGTAGTATAGTGGTCAGTTAGTGTAGTATAGTGGTCAGTTAGTGTAGTATGGATTGCACGCTTATAATTTTTTCTACACAATGCCTGTGCATTGTTAAAGGGGCAAGTGGCTGACGCTATGTTCAAATAACTCAGCTGACTTCTCCATGCATGATGCTTGGGCTATGGCAGGAGTAGCTATAGGCAAGGAGGCAGAAAAAGCCACTCTGGCAGCTGCAGTGGACTGTGCACTAGTCTCTGCTTGGGTGATAGAGGATGAGGAGGATGAGTATGGTTTAGTAAGCCAGGCCATCACCTCCTCTGCATGCTGTGGTTGGATAGCACAGGCAACATCACTAAACAGGAAATGGTGCCCTGCCTGAGGACGGACCACGTCTATCTTTGTCTATGGATACAGACACTGCTGACCCCCTCGCAGTGGCACAGGAAAGCCTGCCATTCTTTGTTGGCCTCCCAGACATGATGGGGGGGGGTTATTACCAAAATGTAATAGAGACAGGAAAATTTGCTTTATTCAAAGTGGTGTTTTGTGCACTTTAACAGGCACACTCCACTGACACTACAATATACTGCTGTAAAAGTGCACTGGCACACTACAATATAACGCAGTAAAAGTCCAATGACACACTACAATATAATGCTAATATAGAGTTGTCATATTCTTTCTATTGTATTTTCTATTATAATGTCTGATTCTTTGAACATTAAATAAAGAATTAAAAAAATATGCAGTGACAGTTTTGAAAAAGACCAGATGCCTATTTTGGTGCAGCATAGTCCATTTTGGGCACAATAGAATTCAAATGCATTTTTGGTGCGTTTTTAGGAGAGTTTTGTGTTTAACTGCTTCCTGACTACCACAGTCATTGTACATCGGCTCATTTAAGTGATATAGCGGGCGCGCCCACGGGTCCTGCGGACTCGATGTCCGCCCGAGACCCGCGATTGTGATATACAGAGGCAGAATGGGGGTCTGCCTATGTAAACAAGGAGGATCCCTGCTCTGATCGGGAACAGCGAGCTCTGTCCTGTCCCTTGAAGTCCATCCTCCCTACAGTTAGAACACACTGAGGGAACACAGTTAACCCCTTGATCATCCCCTAGTGTTAACCCTTTCCCTGCCATTGTCATTTATACATTGATCAGTGCATTTTTATAGCACTGATCAATGTAATAATGTCACTGGTCCCCAAAAAGTATAATTTGAAATCAAATTTCTCCGCCGCAATGTCGCATTCCTGCTAAAAATTACTGATCGCCACCAGTACCAGAAAAAACAATAAAAAAATAAAAGTCCCTAAATCTACCCCATAGTTTGTAGATGCGATAACTTTTGCGCAAACCAATCAATATACGCCTATTGCAAATTTTTTTTACCAAAAAGAAGATATATCGGCCTAAACTGATGAATACTTTTTAAAAATTTCTTATATATATATATATATATATATATATATATATATATATATATATATATATATATAAATATATCATAGTAGAAAGTAAAAATTAATTATTTATTTTCAAAATTGTTGCCCTTTTAGGTTCATAGCACAAAAAATAAAAAAACGCAGAGATGATCAAATACCACCAAAAGAAAGTTCTATTTGTGAGGAAAAAAAGACGACAATTGTTGGATACATCGTTGCACGACTGCTCAATTGTCAGTTAAAGCGACGCAGTGCCGTATAGCAAAAATGGCCTGGTCAGGAAGTGGCTAAATCCTTTCGGTCCTTAAAGTGACACTAAAGGTTTGATTTTTATTTTTTAAAAATACCAAACATGTCATACTTACCTCCACTGTGAAGCTTGTTTTGCACAGAGTGGCCCCGAATGGCATTTTCTGGGGTCCCTCGGCGGCACTCCTAGCTCCTCCCCATCTCAGATAACCCCATGGGAGAAGCACTCTCCCAGGGGGTTACCTTGCAGGCGCGCTCCCGAGTCTTGCATTCTGTGTCCATAGCCGCCGAGTGCAGGACTCAGCCCCGCCCCCCCGGCGCTCGTGTCATTGGATTTGATTGAAAGCAGTGCGAGCCAATGGCTGCGCTACTATCAATCTATCCAATGAAGAGCCGAGAAGAGCCGAGAAGCCCGGGCAACGATCGAGCGTGGGATCAAGTGCAGGACTTTCAAGGGCTCAGGTTCGTAAACCAGGGGGCTGGGGGGCTGGTAATCATCAGATAGGATGCATTAAGGTGAAAAGACATGAACCTTTACAACCCCTTTAAGTGGTTAACACACTCTCCTCTCTTCCTAAAAAGAAATATATGAAAACACATGTAAAAATGCACTATAAAAGTGCACTGAAAAACACATGATTATGCAGCAGCACTAGTGTGAACCTAGGCTAAGGCTACATTCAAACAGCTGTATAGCAGCATTTGTTTACTGCAATCAAAGGATGCTGAATGCTACTTTTGGGCACAGCAACACTCTGTGCTATAACCACATACAAATTGGCCCATTAGCTGCATCCAGTTTGTGTATAGCCGAAATTCTGCAGAAACTCTAACCCTGGATTAACACTGGCTTTGTCCAGGGTTCGTCAGAAGCTCTATCTGCATGTAACTGCTCAGATGAGTGGTTATATACAAACAGCAGTGGCAGCAGCCATAGATTTGTACAGAGTTTAAATCTGACAGCCACCGTTGACAGCTGCAGTTGTTTGCACATAGAGACTGCAGGCAGTGTTTACAACCTCTGGTTAAAATATAATTATTCTTGCTGGCAACTGCCCCCGGTCAGTGATATAAATCTAAATGTAGCCTAAAGTTAAGGCTGGAGTTCTGCTTTAAAAATGTCTGAATATTGAAAGCTTTTTATTGGATTCTACAAGACCCAGGATTCTACTACTTGTAGTACATTTATTTTAAATAGACAAGACAGTCTTTTCTATTGAATTGCTGAGAGAAGAAGAAATAACAGATAGAAGTGGTTTTAAAAAGACTAGCAGGAACTGTTGGCACATATGTTTTTTGGTAAAGTAAATCTATCAATGGAAAAAGGACATCGGTCTTCATCATCACAGCAAACGTAAGCTGTGGCAGGAGATATCTATTCTACCTGCAGAACCAGCTTCCTTATATCATCTGCCTGTCTGAGCTTGTTCTATCTGTATTAAAAATAGCTGGAAGCAAAAACACTTTGGTTAAAAAATAAATGTCATTTTGATAGGAATACTTTACATTATGACTTAATTTAAGGTGCCCTTTTCCAGCATGTTTACTTGGATCATGTAATGCAATTAAGGCCAGTGTCAAGAGAAGGGCAATTTCTGAGACTTTAACTAGAAGGATTTTGCTGCACTTTGCTTCTTCACGTAGACATAAAACAAATCATTATGGTTATAAAACTTAAGTGTTATAACTTTTATTTTTTTAACATTTAGAAGTTTCAGGAAAATGAACCATACTTTACTCACTTCAAGACCAGGCTGTTTTACCCCCCTTCCTGCCCAGGCCACTTTTTCAGATTTCAGCCCTGTCACATTTTGACAATTACTTAGTCATGCAACGCTGTGCCCAAATTAAATTTGTATAATTTTTTTGAGACAGATATAATTTGTAATATTAATTCACCACTGGGTTTTTCATTTTTTTAAATATATAAACAAAAAAAAGACCAGAAATTATGAAAAGTTTCTGTTATAAAATTTCACAAATAAATAATCTTTCTTCAAAAATGTTGCCAAAATGTGTTTCGCTACATTTTTCTATTAAAAATAACCCAAATCATTGCATATTATTTAGTCTGTGGGAGTGTTATAGAGTTTACAGACTATGGTATATACAGTATATTAAAAAAAAATCATCATTCCTGATGTGCTGACTGCCAATGTAATTTCTTGAGGCCCTGACATGCCAGGATAGTACAAATATCCCCAAATGAGCCATTTTTGGAAAGTAGGTAGTGTATGGTGTGTTTTTGTTGTATATATTTTGTCACAATTCTTTTGGAAAATTAAGAAATTAAATATTTTATTTTACATAAAGTTGTCACTTTAACAGGTTATTTATCACACACAGCATTGACATACTTTAATTATACCCCAAAAACACATTCTGACACCCCCCCCCCCCCCCCCTCGAGTATGAGGATACCACATCCAAAATCCAAGAAGCCCCTTTGGGCTTTCAAGGAGCATAAATTACATGTCTAACTTCCTGACTACCTATCATATTTCTTGAGTCCCTAAAGTGCCAGGACAGGAGAAACACCCATTGCCTACATTTTGGAAAGCAAACACTGCCAGGTGTTTTCAGGAAGGCATGGAAAGTATTTAGAAAAAATAGTTTTTTTGCCACTACTTTTTGGAAAATTTGTGGAATGTTTTTTTTTAGTCAAAGTTGTCAATTAATAAAATATTTCTAACACACAGCTAGGGATACTTAGAAAAATGCCCCAAATATATTCTGCTACTCCTTCTGAGTATGGCAATATCACATGTGTGAGACCTTTTTGCAGCCTAATCATAGAGAGGCCCAAAATCCAAGAAGAACCTTCAGGCTTTCTAGGTGCATACATTTCACTTGCAAGGGTAGTTTTTTTTTTCTTTTTCTCTAGGTGTAAAAAACATATTGTAGAGTAATATGTAAACCAAAATAAAGATCATAAGCTAAGTGTTAATCATTTTAATTTGTATGACTCTTTTACCATGCAGCCAATATTTAATCTTCAAAAAAACTACATATGAACAGTGACTTAAAGGGTATGTACACCCTAAATAAAAACAATTGATGTTTTGCATCATTTAACCTACAGATTGAATACTGTTTTCAGTTTCTTTCCCATAAATCTTACCTGAACATCCTGCCAGTAAAAGTGCTATGTAATGGGCCTCTGGTTGCAGTGCTGTGCATGCTTCCTCAGTGGGAATATACGACATCATGCTGGTGCACAACACGCCTCTAGTTTTCCTGTATCCAGTTTACACAATGCTGCTCTTCAGTCCTGCAGACACCTCCCACACCTTTACCTTTTAGTAGAAAATACCACAGAGAAGCATGGGACTCGCATTCCTCAGTATGCAGTGACATCACAGGCAGTGCTGATATCCTGTACCTTTTCCTTTCCTACAGACCCATGTCAGCAGATGCAGAAGCTGTCTGAAAAACAGTCATGTGACCCCAGAATAAAAAGGCAAAAAAGTAACAATAAAAATAGTGTTTGCAAAGTATGCACTATTTTATTTGAATATGCTGCTGCAAAACCCTACATAGTTGCGAAAGGCAAGGCTTACATCTGATTTACTCTCTGCATGGGAAAATCAGTAAAACAAGGTATTAGGGCTCTTAATACTTTAGGAATAAATACTAAAAACATATTTTCCATTTGCCAACAGTCTGTATCATTTCTGAATTTACAAATGTGCATAAAAAGTGTGAAAATGAATATAAACAAGAAAGGAAACAAACTACCTTTACTAATGAGACACAGTTTGGTATGCTTTTCAATATTGATGCCACCCAGTGGTAGATTCATTGTATCGTGAGCCCCACACTGTTTTCAAAACATTTCTTCAGGTTTGGAGAGCGTTTTAATTTTTTATTGGATTTAAAGCAGCTGTATACTCAGTATGTTTTATACTCATGCTTCATATGGAAACAAATCTTACAGGTAGTGAGAGTGAGCATTTGAATTGGGTATAGTTGTTTGGGAGATCTTAAGGGAAACCTTTTTTGAGACCATTACAAAGGTATGTTATTGCTGATCACTCTCTAAAAAAAAAACCTCTAAAGACAAAGCTGAAGCTGACTTTCTTCAAAGAGCATCCCCATAGATTTTCCTGATGTCAGGTACTCTGGACAGCTGGCCATTAATATAATCCACCATGAATGTTATCTGTTCTAAATTTTTACTTGTTGGAAAAAAACACTTGTATGGTAATCTGGGCTAATTTAGACCACTGTTTCAATCTGAAGACCCAAAAACCCATGGGTAGTGATTGGCCGAACACCCCCGGTTCGGTTTGCACCAGAACTCTCGAACAGAGAAAAACTTCGGACCTGAGCCGCGAACTCCATTAAAAAAATCAAAAGTCCCAAATTTGAAGGCTTATATGCAAGTTATTGACCATAAAAAATGGTATGGAGGCCATAATTTTTAAAGGAGCAGTGATTTTAATGATGCTTGAATTGAAACAATAAAAATTCCAGGGGGTGTGGCTGGCCACGAAGCAAGATGACCACCTGATACCTTAGGCGTGGGACATACAGCAACCCGCAGTACCTAATATCAGCGATTCCCCCCTCTCTGTCACACCAGAGGGGAGAAGATCTAACTTGCACCCGAGCGGTATGTCCAGAAGGAGGAATACCATCCTACAAGCCACGCTGCCTCACTGACTATTTAAGTAAAGCTGACATGCAGAATGGCAAAGATGGCGCCGACGTGGCGCCCAATGCCTCCTTCCCAGACACCAGAGACCCGCAGGACTATGTTACCAGCCCTGAGGAGATGGATAGCACATCGAGGTAAGAGAGACACTCAGTCTCCAGCTCTCTCTCCTAACAAAGTTCCCCTGCTTAAAAAACAACACTGGGATGCTCCTGCAGCTATAGGCCCTGAAATAGCTCGCTCTGACTTCCTACCCACTCTGCCTGCCTCTGACCAGCCGCTTCTGTCCCTGCAGAATAACATGCGCAACGAGTTGAGGTCAATCTCCATGTTACACTCCAGAATTGATCAGGTAGAAGACTGCACTGATGACCTGGAAAAGCAACTCACTGAACACACTGCGGCCAATAATGAAATGGCAGATGTCCATGATCAACATACTGAGGAGATACACTATCTGCAAGCCAAAGTCGCAGATTTAGAGGACCGTTCGAGGAAGAATAACATTAAATTCTGGGGTGTACCAGAAACTGTTAAACTTCCGATCTGATCCCCTACATCCAACAACTATTCTTCCTACTCTTCTGTGTCACTATACAGAGATATCTCCGCTGCCATGGCTCAAAAACTGAGGGAATTCTCCCAGATCACTGCAATCCTTCAGAACCACAACATCCCATATAAGTGGGGTTTTCAAACTAAACAGGTAGTCACATACCAGAGCCAAAACACCAACATCTTCACACCCAAGGATGGAATAAAACAAATGCTTAAATGGGGCCTAATTACCTCACCACCGCCTGACCCACTACCTCAGCGACCATCAACACAAATCAAGGATACCAGGCTCAAGGCCTCTGCTACCACCCGCAGGTAAAAAACTTCCTATGTCTTTACTCCTTCGAGACACAAGGTGCCCCCTGAAATTTTTGATCTAACAAGCCTGCATTCTCTCATCTCAACAATTGTCCCTGATCAGCATAATACTGACTGCGCTCTTTACTCTTTCCCCCAAGAAGGAAAAAGTGCCAAGCACTTTACAGTACTTTTGTTGTTTTTCACATATATTTTTTTTTTCTTTCTTACTATTCTTTCTGTTTATTGCACTACATGTGACAAGATTTTTCAACCTAAATGCTCCTTATCGGCATAGAATCTCATTTTCTACAAGCTCATCACTGATACCTGCCACACTTCTAAGATGCCAATGATGCTAAAATGGGAACAGCTACTACAATGCTCCTACACCTCCCAACAATGGTACCACTCGCTCCATGCACCTTTGAAAATCTCAAGATGTGTGCTACATTGGGAAACTGTTCAAAAGTTATTCCACAACTGGTACCTCACACCAACTAAGCTCGCCCGCATCTATCCAACCTCCACCAATCTCTGTTGGAGAAACTGTATGATCCCAGGAACCCCACTACACATTTGGTGGAACTGTCCAATCCTGATCGCATTTTGGACTATGCTCTCTAAACTCCTTCTCTCCATTCTACCAACTCCTGTATCCCTAAGGCCTCAAAAGGTACTATTGGGTCTGGACATGGATTTATGGCCCCGACCCTCCCACACAGTCATCTCCCACATATTTATTGATACTCGACTAGCTATTGCCAAAAATTGGAAAACCCCCAACCCCCTCCCTAGTTTGGAGCTAATTGCTCTTCTGAATAACTATTGCCTGATGGAATTTAGGTATGCCAAAGCCCACCTACAAATTCCTAAATTCCAAAAGCAATGGGATCTTTGGCTCAAACATCCTAAATGCCTACCTCCCATGAATGCTCTACCACATATCTAAAACCCTAATGCCTTGTCCACACACAATTGACCATAGCTTTGCTCAAATACCTTTAGTTGCTAAACCTTTGTTAAATGTACTCAACTGATTCTTAAATGTCTTCTGTATACCATCAATTGATACGATAACCTGCTTATCACATGTCTACTCATATGTTGATCAACTGTTCAACTTCATACTTTTATTACTCTCTATAACTTACAATAAAACTGAGTTAAAAAAAGAAAAGAAAAATCCCTTTAAATATAGTGTCTGGGGGTCCCCTTAGTCTGCCTGTAAAGTGATGTATCTGTACTGTATATAGAATCTGCTACAGCAAAACTGACATATGTGAAGAAAAAAAAAACACTCACAGTTGCAAGTTATTGCAGCAATTCATGCCAAAAAAGTTTAAGAATATGGTGTAAGGTCTCCCCTAAAATCCATACTAGATCCTTATTCGAGCACGCAGCACAAGCGAGTGCCTCCCCTCCTGAACCATACAGGTACCAGGCCACATGGGTGCATGACATCACAAGGGGGTGATGCCTTCAGGTGACATCACCAGGTGGCCCCACCCCTTACCTATTTAAAAACTGTCAGGAGGAGCAGACATTCAGGGTTAGCCTTCGTCGCTGACTTTTTTTTCTTTTTTTGGATCTGGCGGTGCGACGGGTGTCTTGATTGATGATGGATCGACATTTTTTTATTTTTTACTTTTTCAATAAAGTAATTTTCAAAAACTGCCATCTGTCTTTATTGTTGACACCTTTTTTTTGGTGAATGAGTAGGGATACAATGTACTCCTTACTCATTCACATGGGGGGAGCAGGATCTGGGTACCCCCTTGTTAAAGGAGCTTCCAGATTCCGATAAGCCCCCTGCCCGCAGACCCCCACAACCACTGTCTGGGAGTACATTTGAGTGCATTACTTTCAGTGGGTTACTGTATGTTTCTGTTTCAATTATATTTATTGAAAGTTTTCTGAAGAATAAAACAATAACATTACAAAGGAGAGTGGCAAACAATCCTTGCCACTTTCTGACAATATAACTAATTAGGAAATACAAAGGAAGAGAAGTGGGGAGGGGGGTAGGAAACATACAAGGAGCACTTAGTAAGATAGTCTAATGTTGGTGTCCTCTATAGTTGCATACCAAAAAAGGGGAACAAACATTTCAAAGGTGGTTGAAAGACCTGTAGAGCCGAGAGCCTTCTCAGGGTCAAATTCACAGGTCCATCTATGACACATATATAGGCCCTAAGGCCTTAAATAACAATAATATGAAGCTTTTATGGAATGTTTGTCAGAAATAAATTGCATTGGATGTGCATTATAAACTTCAATTACTTTCTCAACTATCCCAACACAATGAGGACAGTAATGGGAGTTACTGTACATTTAACACAGTATATTTAGATGCGTTACTGCACGTTTAACGCAGTATATATCAGTGCATTACTGCATGTTTAATGCAGTATGTTTGAGTGCATTACTGCATGTTTAATGCAGTATATATTAGTGCGTTACTGCACATTTACCATAGTATATTGCAGTGCATAAGTGCATGGAGGAGTCAGCTGATTTATTTGAACACAGTGTCAGCCACTTGCACCTTGATGATGCACAGTCATTACTTGGTTCAGATCTTGGTTCTGAGGTTGAGGACGGTAGGAACATGAGCCTACAGAGAGGGGAGAACACTGGTAAACAACAAATTGACAATCATGTTCCCCCAGCCGCAGTGTCTTGCCGAGCTGTCTCCAGTGATAACTTGGGTGCTGGATAGAGCAGAGGAGGATAGTGAGGGTGAGGCACAACTCCAAAGAGGCAGCCATCATGGAAAAATAGCGAGCAGCCACCCTATTCCACCAAATTGTGGAGCTGTTATCTCCCGACCCACTTCCTAGAGCTCAGCTGTTTGGGCCCTTTTTTAGCAGCTAATTTGCAAACTTTGCCTCAAGCACATCAATCGTGGCAAAAACACCATCCATTTGGGTACCACATGCTTGACAGGGCATTTATCTAATAGGGACCAACACTGCTGGAGCTGAGGGACTCCCCTAGCTGCCAGGGGAAGAACTCCTCCAGTGAGATTGGGGGGGAAGCGAAGGGAAAGGAAAGACAGATTCTGGTGGTAGGAGACTCGATTCTTAGAAGGACAGAGGGCAACCTGTGACAAAGACCTGAAGCGCCAAACTGTATGCTGTCTATCAGGCACTCGGGTTCGGCACATCACGGATCTGGTGGACAGATTACTAGGAGGGGCTGGGGAAGACCCAGCTGTCATGGTGCATGTTGGCACCAATGACAAAGTCAGAGGAGGATGGAGTGTCCTAAAGAACGATTTTAGGTACTTAGGAGCTAAATTGAGGCAAAGGACCTCCAAAGTAGTATTCTCAGGAATACTACCGGTACCTCGAGCCACCCTAGAAAGGCAGAGGGAGAATACGGAGGTAAACAAGTGGCTGAAGAGCTGGTGTAGAACGGAGGGGTGTGGGTTCCTGTAGAACTGGGCCGACTTCTCACCAGTTCTATAGAAGGGACGGACTACACCTAAATGAGGAGGGTGCAGATCTGCTGGGAGTAGAGATGGCTGAAAAGTTAAAGGGGCTTTTAAACTAGGTGACAGGGGGGGGGGTCCAGACTTCGAGATAGTCAGCATGGAACATATTCCAGAGAATTTATTCCTAAAGCACATAAACCCAAGGTTAGTATAGTAACAAGTCCTATTTGCAACCTCAGAACACCCAATAAGAAGACAGTATGTGACCGGTCTAAACTACGTGGCATGTTCACCAATGCAGGAGCCTGGCGGACAAGATGGGAGAGCTAGAGATACTGTTGTACGAGGAGGATTTGGATTTTGTGGGAATTTCAGAGACCTGGTTCAACAGCTCTCATGATTGGCTGCCAACCATTCAAGGGTATTTCCTTTATCGCAGGAATAGAGAGGGTAAAAAAGGGGGAGGGGTATGCCTGTATATCAAGAATAATGTACAAGTGAATGTGAGAGATAACATCACTAAGGGAGCTAGGGAGGAGGTGGAATCCTTATGGGTAGGGTTTCAAAGGGAGGAAACTAAGGGGAAAGTAATACTGGGAGTATGCTATAGGCCCCCTAATCTAAGGGAGGAGGGGGAGACGGACCTCTTATAACAATAAAGCGTATATTTATTGGTTTGCGCAAAAGTTATAGCGTCTACAAACTAGGGTACATTTTCTGGAATTTACACAGCTTTTAGTTTATGACTGCCTTTGTCATTTCTTGAGGTGCTAAAATGGCAGGGCAGTACAAAACCCCCCCAAATGACCCCATTTTGGAAAGTAGACACCCCAAGGAAATTGCTGAGAGGCATGTTGAACCCATTGAATATTTATTTTTTTTGTCCCAAGTGATTGAATAATGACAAAAAAAAAAATATTTACAAAAAGTTGTCACTTAATGATATATTGCTCACACAGGCCATGGGCCTATGTGGAATTGCACCCCAAAATACATTCAGCTGCTTCTCTTGAGTATGGGGATACCACATGTGTGGGACTTTTTGGGAGCCACCCCAAGCTATTTGCTGAGAGGCATGTTGAGTCCATGGTATATTTTATATTTTGACACAAGTTGCGGGAAAGTGACGCATTTTTTTTTTTTTTGCACAAAGTTGTCACTAAATGATATATTGCTCACACAGGCCATGGGCAAAATACTCACTATACCTCTCAGCAAATAGCTTTGGGTGTCTACTTTCCAAAATGGGGTCATTTGGGGGGGGTTTGTGCCACCTGGGCATTCCATGGCCTTCGAAACTGTGATAGGCAGTGAAGAGTGAAATCAAAAATTCACGCCCTTAGAAAGCCTGAAGGCGGTGCTTGGTTTTCGGGGTCCCGTACGCGGCTAGGCTCCCAAAAAGTCTCACACACGTGGTATCCCTGTACTCAGGAGAAGCAGCAGAATGTATTTTGGGGTGTAATTTCACATATTCCCAAGGCATGTTTGAGCAATATATAATTTACAACAATTTTAGACAGGATCCAATTAACCTACCAGCATGTCTTTTGGAGTGTGGGAGGAAACCGGAGTACCCAGAGGAAACCCACGCAGGCACAGGGAGAACATGCAAACTCCAGGCAGGTAGTGTCGTGGTTGGGATTCGAACCAGCGACCCTTCTTACTGCTAGGCGAGAGTGCTATCCACTACACCACTGTACATGAAAAAGTTTTTTTTTTTTGCAAGAAAATTACTTTGAACCCCCAAACATTATATATTTTTTTAAAGCAAATGCCCTACAGATTAAAATGGTGGGTGTTTCATTTCTTTTTTTCACACAGTATTTGCGCAGCGATTTTTCAAACGCATTTTTTGGGGAAAAAACACACTTTTTAAAATTTTAATGCACTAAAACACACTATATTGCCCAAATGTTTGATGAAATAAAAAAGATGATCTTTGGCCGAGTACATGGATACCAAACATGACATGCTTTACAATTGCGCACAAACGTACAGTGGCAACAAAATAAATACATTTTTAAAAACCTTTAAAAGCCTTTACAGGTTACCACTTTAGATTTACAGAGGAGGTCTACTGCATGGTGCAATTGCTGTTTACGTTTGACGACAGACCGCCGCTTGCGTTCGCCTTAGCGCGAGAGCAGGGGGCGACAGGGGTGCTTTTTTTTTTTTTTTTTTTTAATTTTTTTTTTGCTTTTTTATCTTATTTTTAAACTGTTCCTTTCATATTTTTTTAAAATCATTTTTATTGTTATCTCAGGGAATGTAAATATCCCCTATGATAGCAATAGGTAGTGACAGGTACTCTTTTTTGAAAAAATTGGGGTCTATTAGACCTTAGATCTCTCCTCTGCCCTCAAAGCATCTGACCACACCAAAATCGGTGTGATAAAATGCTTTGCCAATTTCCCAATGGCGCTGTTTACATCCGGCGAAATCTAAGTCATGAAATGCTCGTAGCTTCCGGTTTCTTAGACCATAGAGATGTTTGGAGCCACTCTGGTCTCTGATCAGCTCTATGGTCAGCTGGCTGAATCACCGGCTGCATTCTCAGGTTCCCTATTGAGACAGAAGAGCCAGAGAAAAACATGGAAGACGGTGGGGGGGAGCATTCCCTCCCACGGCTTGTAAAAGCAGTCTAGAGGCTAATTAGCCACTAGGATTGCTTTTACATGAAAGCCGACCGCTGGCTGAAAAGAATGATACCAAGATGATACCTAAACCTGCAGGCATCATTCTGGTATAACCACTCAAAGTCGTGAATGGCGTACCTGAAGACAAAAAAATGGTTAACAATAAAACACAGTAAACAGTAAAGTATAAAAAATTGCATAACTGAAAAGCAAGCATGATAAAACATAATAACAATAAAACATTGCAGAATAGAATACAGTAAAAAAGAGCAGAACAATAGAGAGAGAGAATAGAGAGAGAGAACAATAAAACGACAACTATTTTTTTTAATTTTATATATTTTTTTTTTTTTTACACTTTTTTTGTAACTAACTTTTATAACTGTAACCGGTTCCAGGTTTGGGTCTCTCAAAATGTGATGGCATCTTGGGAGACCCTGTGAAAGTGCGCCTAGTCTGTGCAATGCTGTACCCTACGCTAATACTCAACTAGTGAATGGTAGCGTTCAAAACATTCACCAATGCAAAGACCAGGATTGTCAGGACAGGAGGGACAATAATAGCGGGTGTCACGCTTATATCCGCGCTTGCTGCAGACACGACATTTTTTTTGGGGGGTTCGTTGGGTAGGGGTACTCGGGAGGACATAAAGAAAATGCCTTTCATGCAGCTGACTGCATTTGGTTGGGGATGTGAATGGGGGAAGTACGGGCGCTGCAGAAGTGGTGGGCTCCCAATTAGGATTGGCGAATGCAGCAGGAAGGGCATTATGGGCACGACGGCCTGTGTTTGTCTTCTTGGTGGCAGCGGGACACTACTTGTGCTTGCCACCTCACCAGCTTGAACTGCACTTATGGGACTCGCCACGTCACCAAGTGATACTGCAGTGCTGGTTTGACTACGACCAGGGTATACTAGGCCGCTGGTGCTTGCCAGTTCACCAAAACGCTACCAAAAAATCTGTTGGCGATCGCAGGGATCAGGCCTGACTCTGCGAACGCTGCAGTTATGCGTTTAGTGTTTTGTAAGTGACAGTGATCGATCGATACTGCACTTGGGTGGGCTGGGCTGGGCCGGGCGGAGGGGCAAAACGCAGGTGATAGCAGGTATCTGGGCTGATCGCACTAACACTGCGTTTTTGGGAACCCTAAACTGCTGGGGACGCTAGTATAGATCTGATCGGATCAGATATTGATCCGATCAGATACTATACCACTAAGGGAGGTGTACGGTGCGTGCATGGGTGTTAGCGGTACTGGCGCTAACCTGACGCTGCTTGGGGCTAGTGCTTGCCAGTTCACCAAAATGCTACCAAAAAAACTGTTAGCGATCGCAGGGATCAGGCCTGACTCTGCGAACGCTGCAGTTATGCGTTTAGTGTTTTGTAAGTGACAGTGATCGATCAATACTGCACTTGGGTGGGCTGGGCTGGGCCGGGCGGAGGGGCAAAACACAGGTGCTAGCAGGTATCTGGGCTGATCCTGCTAACACTGCGTTTTTGGGAACCCTAAACTGCTGGGGACGCTAGTATAGATCTGATCGGATCAGATATTGATCCATTCAGATACTATACCACTAAGGGAGGCGTATGCTGCGTGCGTGGGTGTTAGCGGTACTGGCGCTAATCTGACGCTGCCTGGGGCGATGCATATCACCGCCGGGAGATCAGGGGGCTAAACCTTTATTCAGTAATAAACGGCGGGTGCCCTGACACTATAAAAAATAAACGTACTAACCAGCGCCACCCGTAACGGTTATACGGTGATCAATGGTGAAAGGGTTAACTAGGGGGCAATCAAGGGGTTAAAACATTTATTAGGTAGTATATGGGGGTCCCTGTCGCTATAAAACGCTGGCGGCGAACTTAAATATTTACCTCCCTAACTAGAGTCACCAGTGACACTAATACAGCGATCAGAAAAATGATCGCTTAGTGACACTTGCGACAGGGGGTGATCAAGGGGTTAAAACTTTATTAGGGGGGGTTAGGGGGGTATCCTAGACCTAAAGGGGGCTAACCCTAACTGCCCTAGCACAGTAACTGTCACAAACTGACACCATGCAGTAATAAGAAAAAAAACTGCTTGGTGTCAGTTTGTAAAAGGGGGGGGTGATTGGGGGGTGATCGGGGGGGGGCGATTTTGTGTGCCTGGCATGTTCTACTGTGTGTGTAGTGTGTTTTCACTCACAGTGCAGTCTTCTCTCCTCGGCGCCGGAACGGAAAATACCGAGCCGAGGAGAGATGACATCATTTCCTTTGCTGCTGTTTAGCATACAGCAACAAAGGGATGTTGTGATTGGCCGGCGGCGATCGCGAGGGGGGGACACGAACGGATGGCCTTCCCCTCACCTCCGATCGCCGGGTGACAAAAGAGGACCTCCTCGGGCACCGGGGGGGTCCGATCGGACCCCCCAACCGCGGGAGGCAGATCACGTATATCTACGTGATTTTGCCTGGCCGTGCCATTCTGCCGACATATATCGGCGTGAGGCGGTCCTTAAGTGGTTAAGTATATAAACAGTAAAAGAGGGAGGACAGACCATATTGGCCCCATAAAGAATGAGGGTGGGAATCTGGTTACAAAGGATGGTAAGATGGCGAAGGTATTGAATTTATTCTTCTCCTCAGTCTTCACAAGGGAATCGGGGGGCTTCAGTAACCAAACCTGCAGTGTTTATCCTCATGACACATCAGAAGAAGCACCCTCATGGCTAACAGAGGACAGAATTAGAAATAGACTTGAAAAACGTAACATTAATAAGTCACCGAGACCAGATGGCTTGCATCCGAGGGTCCTTAGGGAACTCAGTCAAGTAATTGCCAGACCATTGTTCCTATTTTTTACTGACAGTCTACTGACTGGAATGGTACCACCTGATTGGAGAAAAGCCAATGTAGCACCAATATTTTAAAAAGGGCCAAAATGCATCCCTGGGAATTACAGACCAGTTAGCCCAACATCACCAGTATGCAAGCTCTTGGAGGGAATGATAAGGGATTTTATACAAGATTTTAGTAATGAAAATGGTATCATTAGCATCATCAACATGGATTCATGAAGAATCGTTCTTGCCAAACCAATCTATTAACCTTCTATGAGGAGGTGAGCTGCCATCTAGGTAAAAGGAGGCCCGTAGATGTGGTGTGACTAGATTTTGCAAAAGCATTTGATACAGTTCCCCATAAATGTTTACTGTACTAAGTAAGGTCAGTTGCATGGACCATAGAGTGAGTACATGGATTGAAAACTGGCTACAAGGGAGAGTTCAGAGGATAGTGATAAATAGAGAGTACTCAGAATGGTCAGGGGTGGAAAGTGGGGTCCCCCAGGGTTCTGTCCTGGGAACAATCCTATTTAATTTGTTCATAAACGACTTGGAGGATGGTGTAAACAGCTAAGCAATAACTTCTCCACAGGATGTGGAAACCTTGCAAGTAGATCTTAATGGGGTGGGCAGCTACATAGCAAATGAAGTTTATTGTGGAAAAATGTAAAATAATGCATTTGTGTGTCAAAAATATGAATGCAATCTACTCATTGGGGGAGAACCTCTGGGGGAATCAAGGATGGGAAAGGACCTGGGGGTCCTGGTAGATGATGGGCTCAGCAATGGCATGCAATGCCAAGCTGCTGCTAACAAGGCAAACAGAATATTGGCATGCATTAAGAAGGGGATCAACTCAAGAGATAAAGCAATAATTCTCCCACTCTACAAGTCTCCGGTCCGACCTCATCTGGAGTATGCTGTCCAGTTCTGGGCACCAGTCCTCAGAAAGGATGTGCTGGAAATGGAGCGAGTACCGAGAAGGGCAACAAAACTATTAAAGGGTCTGAAGGATATTAGTTATGAGGAAAGTTTGCGAGCACTGAACTTATTCTCTCTGGAGAAGAGACGCTTGAGAGGGGATATGATTTCAATTTACAAATACCATACTGGTGACCCCACAATAGGGATAAAACTTTTTAGAGAAAGGGAGTTTAATAAGAGTCGTGGCCACTCATTAAAATTAGAAGAAAAGAGGTTTAACCTTAAACTGCGTAGAGGGTTCTTTACTGTAAGAGCAGCAAGAATGTGGAATTTTCTTCCACAGGCGGTGGTTTCAGGGAGCATTTTGATAGCTTCAAAAAACTATTAGATAAGCACCTGAACGACCACAACATACAGGGATATACAATATAATACTGACACAACATCACACACATAGGTTGGACTTGATGGACGTGTGTCTTTTTTCAACCTCAACTACTATGCAATCATAACAGGTTTCCACTATGGGAAGATTTTCCTTTACCTCCTGTTCTGGTGACAACTGTAAAATGCTGGCTTTTACGTCATTTTCTGTCCCTGAGAGGGAGAAACAATAAAGACCTGCCTCTCTTACTCTACTCAGAACTGAAAAAAGGTGTGCTTTTTAAGCTAATGTTTACAAACGCTGCTCCTATCTTAGCCTTTAAACACAAATACCATCCTTGAACATTGTAAATTATACATTTTATGGAAACAAATACTAATGTCTTGTCTGAACTAATTTTCTGTTTCCTATGTTATTTCCTAATTAACTAACTAAGTGATTATGTAAACAGTAAAGGTGTCACAACTGGTGGTATAAATTGACAAAAACAACACCAAAGCTTAATAAATGCAAACACCAGCTCAAATAACCTAAAGCAAAAATAGCACAATCAAAACACTTGCTTTCAACTAACTTCATTATAAGTGATGGAAGTTGTGTATTTTGTTTGAAATTAAAATATTGCAAATCTGATGTTTGAACACCATTGGAATACATTTCTGCATAACCACCACAATGGTTTTTTTTAATTGCTTTATTTTTATCTTTAATCACAGCTTTGTTCACAACTAATAACAAACAAATGAGAACACAAATTAACCACTTGTCTGCCAGGGGAATTCTCTAATTTTTTGCACACGTTAAAATCTACAAACAATTATATATATTTTTTTGCAAGCATAGGACTATTTGTGCAATTGTTTATCAAAACATTTTTCTTTAGGAAAGATACGCTAAAATGAATTTTACTACACACAAACACAATATAATACCCAACGTTTAAAAAGTTAAAAAGGATGGGGTTGCATTTGGTAAACTGATACCAAACATGTTAAGACTTAAACATGCACGCGTCTGTAAATTGGTTAAAAACTACGGTACTTAATATTTATCATATGCAACACTTTAAAAGCCTTTCATGTTATCGAGTTAGAGGAAAAGTTCACCTTTTCATAAAAAATAGTAAATGCACATTTTTTTGCAGGTAAAAAATTGTGCATTTATAATTTTTTGTTGCAGGAGCCTGTAAAGCATTATTATTTAATTATTATTTATTTAACCGAGAAAAATGACATACAGGATCTGCCACCCTGCATACGCATAAAAAAAGAAACACCCGGCAGAGTTTTAATGATGTGGGAATGTGAATAACTTATTATTATCAGCAGATCGCTGACACCATGCAGGTCTCCTGCAGATCTCTCAGGGTATAGGCTTGCCGACACTTTAGGAAGCCGATACATGCTGACAGGAAGAATGAGTGAACTACCACAGTGCTCACAGCGCCATGGTAGTTCGCTGAAAACTACAAGCCGACAGCTGCAAAGGCTGCTGGACCTTTAGTTTTCCATTCACAGAGCGATGTGAATGAGTGACAAAACCAGGTGGGTGGAGCCCCGCACAGCCTTGTTATTCTTTAAATTTTGACAGATGGCGGGTGGAGAAGATCCACACTAGCTGTCACAGCTGGGGAGCGGGAGGAGCGGGGGCCGGGGCAGTCATAACATGTTACATGTTACACCCCGAATATGGGTGTAACATGTAACATGTTATGAAAGGTGAACTTATTCTTTCACCATAATTTATGGTAATAGAATCATTGCTCTCCCTCTCACTCTGACATTCTTAATGATACTTCAAATCTGTGGCAGAGTAACTGTTTACATACATATGTACAGGGGAGATATGGGTGCTTTAATTTTCTTTCCAATATTTTTATTGAATATAGTGTATGAAAAATATACAATACATATTTCTCAAATATAAACAACAATGTAGAAAAGATTAGAAGGACAAAGCTCGGCCAACATGGCCTACACACAATACATATAGCAAAATGCAACATTTTTATTGGTGAGTATATCAGTTCTACGTCTGTCTGTCCTTATATTTTAGTGCCCTAGAATCATTACCTTATCACTTATGAATTCTTTGAATTCTTTGTAGAGAGGCTGCGGCGCCAGGAGCCCGCCCGTCCACCCCGTATGGGATCAATTCTGCGGACGAGAGGCTTCCGACCTCCCAGCCCCCCCTACTTACAAGCAGCAATGCTACTATCGCTTCTTGATGCTTTGCCAATGCTGCGAGGGCAGCATCACCAGACAGGAGAACCTACGTGAGCTAATAAATGTGGGGAGAAGGAGAGTTAAGGATCAAGGGAGCAGAAAAAGAAAAAAAGAAGAAATAGGGGGAAAGGTTGGGGTTGAGTGCACCCCTAGGAATCTTTTCTTAAATCCATTAATTATCGAAGCCCACAGATAGGTATGTTAACCATGGTTCCCAAATCCTGTCGAAAACCCGTTGTTTATCCAATAGAATCGCCGACAGGCATTCATTAATCATGATCCCTGTCAGTTTAGCTTTTACCAGTTCAAATGGGATCAGGGGTTTTCTCCAGGATCTAGCAATCGCAATTCTAGCTGCTGTGAAGACAAAGGATATGAGTTTTTTCGTGTATCGAGGCACGCCTTCCACTGGACATCCCAGTAGAGCTTGTTGTGGGGATTTGGTTAGGTTAACTTGGGTCAATGAGTAAATAAAATTGTAGATGCGTATCCAATACCTTCTAACCTTTGGACAGGACCACCAAGTGTGATATATCGTGCCCTCCCCTCCACACCCCCTAAAGCACAATGGAGATGCACCGGGAATGTATGTAGCGATTCTCGCCGGGACCATATACC
The DNA here is from genome assembly GCA_037952925.1 of Lithobates clamitans. NCBI lineage: Eukaryota > Metazoa > Chordata > Amphibia > Anura > Ranidae > Lithobates > Lithobates clamitans. The sequence goes on along the minus strand of JBBGZY010001203.1, from coordinate 2,611,554 downwards.
ACCGTAATAAGACTTTATAATTCGCCTCTATTAGGGAGGTATTTATATAACCTTTTGAGGCCAATTGGGCCGTATTATACCACGTGTCCATTTCCATCGTTTCCTCTATATCTTGTTCCCACTTTTGCATGTAAAACAATTTTCCTGACTTGGAGGAAAAAATACCATAAATGTTAGATATGTGACCTTTATGTTTATCGAAGGACCTGCATAAATATTCCATTGGAGTGAACGTCATAATGTCAGCTTTGCGTTGTAGAGTTTTCAGGAAATGTACTATTTGGACGTAATGATAGAGTTCTGTGTTAGGTAATTGGTACTTTTCTATAAGGAATTGCTTCGATAGTATACCTCTATGGTCACATAAGTCGGCTATACGAATCAAGCCCTTATTGGTCCACTATACTAATCTTTGAGGGTTAAGACCCGGGGTGAATTCTGGGTTGCCCGTTAATGGTGCTAGGGGAGCATGAGGTGAGCGGAAGGTAAAAGGTTTTTGTAATCTATCCCATAAACTTAATGAGAATGATAATGTGGGGCATAAAATGATCGGTCTGTCTTTCATATGGAGCCACATCAAGTGACTTATCGGTTTTGTGGGGTATGGAGATGATTCCAGCTTCATCCAAGATGGTTGAGGCAGTCCAGAGTGAGTGCGAATTAATTGGGCCAATTGGGCTGCTTCAAAATACCTGACCAAATTTGGTACTCACAACCCTCCTTTAATTCTGGGGGCGTATAGGGTTCGTTGATTCACCCTGGGTCTTGTGTTTCCCCAAATGAACTGCATAATCTTTTTCTGAAAAACTTTAAGATCATGTCTGTTAATTGCTATTGGAAGGGTTCTGAACAAATACAACAGTCTTGGTAAGATATTCATCTTGATGGAATACAGTCTGCCAAACCACGATGGAGGATTTTTAGCCCATGACAATAAGTCTGCTGATAGTTTCTTATAGAGAGGGGGGTAATTGGCCTGATACAGAGTCTGCAAATTGTTGGTTAGAAAGATTCCCAAATATGGGAGTTTATTTTGTTGCCATCTGAACTGAAATGATTTTTGGAGAAGTTGTACAGTCTGTGGTTCTAGGGTCAGATTTAGGGCTTCAGATTTGGAGTGGTTTATCGTGAGACCCGAGAATGCGGTGAAGCGCCTCAAGACTCGGTATAGATTAGGAAGGGACGTGATCGGGGAGGAAAGGAACATAAGGATATCATCGGCGAACAGAGAGCATTTCTGCTCCCCGTCTCCGCAGCATATGCCTTTTATGTCTTGATTATTCCTAAGCTTTATCGCTAGGGGTTCTAATGCTAAAATAAATAGAATAGGAGAGAGGGGGCACCCTTGTCTCGTTCCCCTGTGTATGTTAATTGTGTGGGATTTGTAGCCTTTGATCTGGATTTTGGCCGTGGGTGTTTTGTATAATACTTGTAGTATATTCAGGAAATGGGGCCCAAATCCATATCTTCTCAATGCGTAGTAAATGTACTCCCACGTTACCGAGTCGAAAGCCTTACAAAGGTCTAACGACAAAATCATACCCCTCCGCGGCCCCAAATTGTCCCAGTTTCAATTAAGTGCTGCAATGATGTCTATCGCTCGTCGGGTCTGATCCGGGGCCTGTCTGATCCCACTTGATCAGGGTGGATATATTTGGCCAGAAAAGAGTTCATTCTGGTTGCCAAGACTTTGGTCATTAGTTTAAGATCCACATTAATAAGTGATATCGGGCGATAATTTGCGGGATCCCCGTGATCCTTTCCTGGTTTAGGGATTACTTGAATGAGGGCCTCATTTTCATGTAAAGATAAGGAGTTGCCTTTCCGTATTGCATTAAAAAAGGAACACAAATGGGGAGTCAGTATGGCTGCAAATTTTCTGTAATAGTGGCCCGTAAAGCCATCTGGGCCAGGTGCCTTTGAGGGGTTCAAGCTCTTAATGGCAGCTAGAACTTCTCCCTCCGTGAACTCTGCCTCCATTAACTCAGTGTGTTCCTGTTCTAATGTTGGCAACGGGATGTCTTTGAAAAATTCCTCTGCTCGGTCCTTGGGAAATGGGGTGGGCTTATTATATAGATCGATAAAGAATTTTGAAAATTCTAGAAGTATTTCTTGGGGGTTTTGGGTGATTTTCCCATCCTGAGTACGTAGTCTAGGCATAGCTGAGTTAAATGGTCGCGGTGTAAGTTTTCTAGCTAAAAGTGTGGTAGGTTTGTCTCCCTTGGTGTAATAGCGATGTCTAGACCAGCGTAGAAATTTCTCAGCTTTGGTTGTTAAACTAAGATTTAGTGCCGTTCTAGCTGTGTCTATTTTATGTCGCAGGTTAAGATGGGGGTTAGATTTTTGTTCCTGTACTATTTTATTTAATTCATCTTCTTGTTCTTGGATTTTTTGTGCATCATCCCTTTTTTTCCTGGAGGCCGCTTGAATCAGTGTGCCACGAATGGTGGCTTTATGTGCCGCCCAATTAATACTTGGGGACGTGTCATTAGCTCGATTAATAGTAAAGAATTGTTGTATGGCCTTCTCGATTTCAGTGTATATGATAGGGTCATTGAGTAGCGATGCGTTAAGTCGCCATATGGAGGGTTTTGGTTTTTGCCATAGGTCAGTCAATGCCATCAGTACTGATGAGTGATCTGACCATGAGCTAGGTACTATTTTGACTGATTCAATTGAGGGTAAAAGTGAGGATTGTGTTAACAAATGGTCTATGCGCGAATACGTTTTATGGACCTGAGAATAATGAGTATAGTCTCTGGTGGTGGGGTGGGAGTCCCGCCACGTATCTATGAGATCATAGGAGTGTAGGATTCGGGCCAGTTTGACACCCTGTTTGGGAATATGTTTCAGGATAGGTTTATGTATATTGGTCCTGTCTGCGGCTTGATCTAAGGAGACATTACTATCCCCTCCCATTATCACTTGGCCTTGTACATGTGGCATCAACGTTCGCAACATAGTGTCGAAAAAAGTCACCTGACCCGTGTTGGGGGCGTAATATGAAATGAGAGTGACAGCACTATCATTTACTTTCCCTGCTACCATGATATACCTCCCCTCTTTATCTCTAATGACTGTTGACGGGGTAAATGGTACCCTTTTTGCAATGCATATCGCTACTCCTCTTTTTTTATCCACTCCATTAGATAAGTAAATCAAGGGGAACCTAGCATTTAGATATTTGGGAGCTGAAGTGCGGGAAAAGTGCATTTCCTGGAGGAGCAGAAAATCTACATCTAGTTTATGGTAATCAAGGAAGGCTTTAGCGCGTTTTGTAGGGGAATTCAGACCTTGCACATTATGTGTTAAAACTTTAGTGTATGAAAAAGACCCCTGTGACTTTATCATCGTGTCTTGGCAGACCGTACTTGCCTGTTGTAGATGGTCATCCTGATTTTCAAGAAGGAAGAGTTTCGGCAGGCCTCTCCAGTTGTCTGGCCCAGGGGTGCACTCAAGTATAAGGGGAAAACAGAAGAAAAGAGAAAAAAGGAATTAGTGTTAGGATAAGATGGACTGGACCAATGTCCACCTTTCACCTCAGAGATAAAGTACATGAAAAACTGAACCAACATCGTAAACATATTCTTAATGGTCCTTGAGACTATAGTCTCTACTAAGTATGGCGAGGTTGTTTCCATCTAAGCGATGAAGACAAGCTCGTCTGGGAGTGGCATGCGGTTTCGCCTCGACACTTTCCGTATAAGGCATTGTAGTGGTATAGAGGGGAGTCAGATGGAACCGTAAGGTTTAAACTATAGCATTTCCTCTATTCTAACCAAGCTAAGCAATATTAATCCAAAAACATTTTTTTTAGCTTTAGATTGGAGGGTTCAGGGTGTGTTATATCTAGGGAAACATTCTAGAAAAGAGCAAATAAACATTAGTGAAACAGCTCTAAGCTAATCTCGCATTACCGAAAAGGGGGGGTTTACCCCTTCAGGGTGTAGGCAGTCTCTTTAGTGTCCTGAAGACAAATAAGACAAATAAAGAAAGCTAATGTTAGCCAACAGGGCAAAATCTAAACTATTAAACTGTGAACAGGGGGGACCTGTACGGGTGTACTGTGGTACTCTACATTGGGGTGTAGTGGATACTTCCCCTAATAAGGTAAGAATTAGAAGGGTAGACAAGCGGGTTTCCTCTTCAACTTCATCCGTCCGGTCCGGTTGCTAGGTGTCGCCTTCTAGAGGATCGTCGCTGGCGTTGCTATTTCCATAGGGGCGAGATTGGACGATCCATTTCCTGTTGTTGTGCTTTGGGGGCCAATGAGTCCCTGGATATCAGACCAAGTTCCAAAAGGATATCTTCTCCGTCTGGAAAATTTGCAAAGGAGTATGTTTTTCCCTTGAAGGAAAAGGATAGTCGGAACGGAAATGACCACCGATATTTGATTTGGTGATTAGTGAGCTGTGCCAATAATGGTTTCAGGGCCCGTCTTTTTTGGATAGTCATCTGAGATATGTCCGCAAAGATTTGTATTTGGTGTCCCAAAAGGTTTATTTCGCCCTTTGCCCGGGCTGCAGACATTATTTGTTCCTTGATTCTATAGAAGTGCGGATTGACTATGACATCTCTCGGTGGGCCGTCTTGTCTTGGTGCCGTCAGAGCCCGGTGTACCCTGTCAATTTCCATGTGCTGTGGGGAAATATCTGGAATCAGATCTTGCATGAGAGTATGTACTGCATCTTCTAGATCGGTAACTGCTTCTGGCAGACCGCGGATTCGAAAATTATATCGTCTGGATCTATTTTCCTGATCTTCAATTTTGGCGTTGGCTTGGTCTAATTGATCTTGCAGTGAGGATATCATACTTGAGTTTTGATTTACCTTCAGCACTGTGCCATCCATTTTGGATTCAATGGTATCCAGTCTGTCCCCTATATCATTAAAGTCATGTTTCATTTCTGCTGTAATCAGTTGGCAGGCTTTTGTAAGCTCCTGCTGTAGTAATGCTGAAAAGCGAGCGAGGAGGACAGAATCCCCAGAATATGCTGCTGGAGGTGGAGGTTGTTGTTCACTGCCCATGCTGTTTTGGCTTAGTGCTAGCTCTGCTATCTCAGCCATGTTCCTCTCCATGGAAGAAGCAGGGGAATCTGCGCCATCTAGTGCCCCCTCCTGATAAGTTTGGGAGGGGGAGAGAGAGAACCTTGGGGATCCCTCTTTCTGTAGTCCTGTAATGTCCTCCTGTGACTGGGAGGAGAAGGGGTCTCGCTCTCTGTCTGTGCCTGCTGTCCCAGTGTTGTGGGGAGAGGATCTCTGTGCAGGGAGGTTTTGGTGTCTCTGGGTCCCGCTCACCTGCTTTGCTGTATCAGCCTCTGTCCTCCGTCCCGACGCCATCTTGGATGGGGGAGTCTCTACTGCAGCGTTCCCCGAACGGAACGAGTAGTTGGCAGTCGGGGGTTTCTTTTTGGCTGTCCCCCCTCCTCTCCGGTTCATAGTGTGGATCGCACTATGGATGGTGAAATATGCGGCTCCCTTCTGGCTTTTTGTGGCTTGGAAAGGCCGGCGGCGTGCGGAGCAGGTCAGAACATGTCCGCTCCCGTGCCCGCGCGCATGCGCACTCGGGTGCTTTAATTTTATTTCTTTTTTTACAATTTTATTTTTTAAAGCCTTTTAACTTTTTGTTTTTTTACCTTTATTGCTACCACAAGGGAATTAACATTGGGCAGGTGACAGGTCCTCTTAATGGGGACATCAGGTGTCTATTAAGCCTTCCATGTCTCCCGTGCCTTCTACTGAAGCTATTCAAGCATAGATCATGCTTAATTTGCTGCTTCCCCCGACTATACTACAGAGATTTACTGCCTAATTTAGAACCTTTTTCCAATGGCAGGTGGCATCAGAGTGGCAGGTAGAGGGGAGTCTTTTTGGTATTGTAAAAATGAGGGCAGATCTACAGCCACTCTGATCACATTTACATGAAAGCCTCTCGCTGAGTGAAAAAACCACTACCAAGCTCATAGCAGCAGCAGCCATGAGCCTGTTTTAACCTGTTGAATGCCAAGATGTTTATACATGTAGGTAGAAAAGGGATTTAACAGATCCATACATTAAAAAATGTTTATAATTCATCTGAATATATACATGCAGTAATATACAATCTGCTAACAACCATACACATAACTTTACTGACAGCCCCCCCCCCAATACAAATAGGGTAAAGAAGTTCTATTATCACAGCATATACTTTCATTTTATGATATTATTATTATTGCAATAATAATCCAAACAATAGTTATTTTTGACAATCCAATATAAGCTTACTTAAAAACCCCTTTCATGTTGTGAGTTCTTTCCACAACATCCTGGATTCCCTGCATGCGTTGCAGCTTCTCTTTTGTGTTTCACATTCAAATGCTAAGGACTACATAGTCCATGGTACCTTGCTTAATGCAAACAGTGACTTCTTTATTGACTCCATCTCCTAAAACTCCTCCCCCCAGCATCTCTATAGTTTACAAGGCAGGCTCTGTGAAATGTGTGACACAGCAGTGCCTACTCACAGGCCATAGTAAATATGTGTCACAGAATTCAAGGTGGTAAATGTGTAGGGATCTTCACAAAGTAAATTTACAAGCTTCAAGATCATTCAGATTAATATGAGCATGCTAGCAATAATTGAAACATGAAAAAAAAATGTTTTCAAATTGATCATAACCACAATTTAAAGTTTGTATAAAGCCCCAAAAACAAAATTAGTTTAGTTTAGGTAGAGTAGGAAAGGGTTGAAACCCCTATTATCTTTTTTTTTGCTGTCTGTGCCTTGCTGAAGCGATTTATCTTTACTTTTTGTTCTGGAGACACAACAGGATATAAAAGAAAAATAACCCAAAGTTAGGGACATTTCATGTCTTACACAGTTGTCTCTGGAACATTTGTCCCTATTGTACTCACTTCTTCTACAGGAACCCCCAAATATGTGTAGATTTTGACATATGTTAGGGTGCTTTCACACTGAGGAGTTTTTGAAGTGCTTTTGCGTTTAAAAAAAGCGCCAGAAAGAGAAAAATGCTTCCCTTTAAATTCTATGTATGTGTTCACACTGGGGCGTTGCACTTCCATCGCGGTGTAAAAAATCCTGTTTGCCGCATTTTTGGAGCACCTCCCCACTGAAAGCAATGGAAAACGTGGTAAAAACAGATTTGGAGTCACATGTCCTTTAAAAAAGTGCATCAAAACGCGGTAAAAATTTGTTTTTTTGCGCTGGATCAGTGTGAAAGTAGCCTTAGTGCTCTATGGATAAACAAGTGCTTATATTTTTATTTTATGTTTAGAAACTTTAGATGCTTTTTAGTGCAATTGCTATTGACAGTGTCAACTTATTAAATAACAAAGTTCTTTGCTCAAAATTTTATGTGCTTTTAAGTATTTAACACATTAAAAACTGTTACAGCTCATCAATTCAAAGTGCCACAACATTGTCATTAGGAAAAAATAATTTTTGACTCTGGGGATTGAGCAGCACAGATGATGTCTGTCTCTCCCCAATGTTTCTGAAAGTTTAGGTAGGTCCTCATAATCATTTGTGTTAAAAAAAAATCACTCATAAGGCAAAAAAGCAGAAAACACAAGGTGGTTGGTTTACTAAAGGCAAATAGACTTACACGTTGCAAAGGCATGTGTACCAGAGTAAATGAAAGTAAAGCTCTGGTGACTTCTACCATTCAATCATCTGCAAGCAAAAATGCTGTTTTTTTTTATTTAGTCTTTTTGCTTTTAGAAAATAAACCCCAAACTCTATACTCTTTGGGGTTGGATCCCAAGAACTTTATACTCTTTTGACAGAGATTCTCTACAGCAGTTCTGAGGCACCCCATCAGTCTACTATGCCTAGTACTAATTCTGATCCAGAGCATTCAAAAGATGGCCATGATTTCCAAGAAGCCAAATGCAGTGAAACCTTGGATTGAGAGTAACTTGGTCTGAGAGTGTTTTGCAAGACAAGCTACATTTTTTTATAAATTTTGACTTGATAAACGAGCGATGTTTTAATATACAAGAAGCGTCATGTCATAACTGAGTATGAAAGAAAAGTTAGGTGCCTCTAAGTGTAGCAATATGCTTAAATTTGTGTGTTTCCAAGGGAGTTGTTTCTAACTGTGGGGGGAGTGGTTTGACTGGGAGTAGAGAGAGATCACTGTTCCTGATTAGGGATGAGCTAGATGTTTGGGTCGAGCATCGGGTGTTTGCCATTCGCAGAACAGCGAATATTATGGGCCGTTCGTGGGAAATTCGAGCACCGCGGAACGCCCCATAATGTATTGCGAGGTCGTAGTGCATTGCTGTATGATGATTGGCCAAAGCATGCACCTGACCTGCATGCTTTGGCCAGTCACAGTGATCTCTGCTGAGAGAACCATAATAGGCCAAAGGCAGGGTACCTTTGGCCAATCATGGCTCAGGGGGACTAAGTCCGCACCCCACACTATTTAAGGCTGCTTACACGGCAGCCGTGTGTAGTGTTGTTGGCGTAGACAGAGAGATAGCTTGAGTTAGATTAAGCAGGCAGGTTATTCAGTTACTGGCAGTGTATTTGATAAATATTTTTATATATATATATAATATCTGCATTTAGCATAAACTATATATTCAGTATTTACTCTGTATTCAATCAGTGCGGGTGTATTACTGTATATATACAGTCTTGTGTATACAGTATATATATATATATATATATATATATATATATATACATATATACACTCTGCATCCAGTATAGCCTAAATCAACAGTGCATTAGGTGGTGTACTGTTTCTAATACACCTCAGGCGGTCTATTAATATATATATATATATATATATATATATATATATATATATATATATACGGTCTCTAATATATATACTCTAAATCCAGTGTAGCCTATACCTACAGTGCAATAGGTGGTGTACTGTTTCTAATACACTTAGGCAGTGTATTAATATCTATATACAGTCTCATATATATATATATATATATATATATATATATATAGATAGATAGATAGATAGATAGATAGATAGATAGATAGATAGATAGATAGATAGATAGATAGATAGATAGATAGATAGATAGATAGATACTCTGCATCCAGTGTAGCCTAAATCTACAGTGCATTAGGTGGTGTACTGTTTCCAAAACACTTCAGGCGGTGCATATATATATATATATATATATATATATATATATATATATACACTCTGCATCCAGTGTAGTCTATATCTACAGTGCATTCGGTGGTGTACTATTTCTAATACACTTCAAGCGGTGTATTAATGTATACATATATACACAGTCTCATATATATACTCTGCATTCTTTGTAGCCTATATCTACAGTGCATTCAGTGGTGTACAGTTTCTAATACAGTGCAGGTGGTGTACATAGTATCTAATACAGTGTGTACAGTTTCTACTACACTTCTGGTGGTGTACACAGTATACAATGCAGTGCAGCTGTTGTACAGTTTCTAATGCAGTGCAGGCGGTGTACACAGTATCTAATGCAGTGTGTACAGTTTCTATTACTTTTCTGGTGGTGTACACAGTATCTAATTCAGTGTGTACAGTTTCTACTACACTTCTGGTGGTGTACACATTATACAATCTTTTGGGGTATGTCCCCTTCAAGGTCCGAGCAGTACTGATTCACACATTTTTTAGCAGAATGTTAAAAAAATTCTGGAGTGGATAACAAAGCCGTCCTCATCCTCCTCATCCTCTATCACCCAGGCTCAGAGTAGTTTGACTTCCAACGCATCCCCCAAAGTGGCCTATTCCACTGGCTCCTTGTCCACAGTCACGCCTTCCGTAGCCCCGCCATCATGCACAGAGGAGTCCCAAGAATTATTTGACCACAGTATCAGGTAACATGCTGCTGGAGGATGCGCAGCAATTTGAAGGCTCCGATGTTGGTTCCCAGGTTGAGGAAGGGAGTAACGTGAGCCTAGAAAGAGCGGTTGCCACAGAAGAACAAGAAACTGCCAGTCATGTTCCCCCAGTTTGTTCCAGTGACGAGGAGGGAGGGGATGATGAGGTCACTGATTGTACTTGGGTGCCTGAAAGAAGAGAGGAGGAAAGGGAGGAGGAGGCACAAGTCCAATGAGGCAGGATTTCCTTTAGGGGCAGCTTAAGGGCAGCCACCCTATTGCATCACACCACAGAGCTTCGCAGGTGTTGGGCACTGCTGACACCCCGCTGACTTTTAAAAGTTCCTTGGTGTGGGCCTTTTTCAACACGTGTGCTGCAGATCGCAACGTTGTTGTTTGCAACCTATGTCTGAAGTGGATCAAGTGTGGCCACTGGCCAGAACAGCAGCCACTTGGGCACCACATGCTTGACCAGACACATAAGGACCTGCCATATAGTCTGTTGGCAACAGCACTTGAAAGACCCACATCAAAGAAAAAGGCAGACTTCTCCTTGCTCCTCATTTGAGATGTCCAACCCTACTATACCTCCAGTCCTCTCAAAAACCTGCACTTAGAGGAATGAAGGTATAGCAATAGGTGTCCTATTGCAGCCAATCTGCTAGCAGTACACCACCAATTGATTTTAGCAGGCAAATTTCCCTACCCCAGTTGCTGTACCATAAAAAGAAATTCGGTCCCAGCCATCCACATGCTCAGCGTCGAAACGCTAGCTTGACCAAATTGCTAGCACTGCAACTGCTGCCTTTTCAGCTGGTAGATTTTACCCCCTTTCGTAAATTTGTGGAATGTGTGGAAGGCAATGTTTTGGCCTCGTTAGACGGGGCGGTCAGCAGTAAGGTTCATATTACAATGACTCATGGTCCAGCAGGCATGGAAAGGGATGTTACCTTTCCTTCACGGCACACTGGGTAACTCTGCTGGCAGCTGGAAAGGATGCAGGACAGGGTTCAATTATCTTCAGGAGGCCTTGAAGAAAGGTTTGTGTAACGCATTTCCAGACCTTGGGAGGTTACCATTTCCTGGCTGGACAACGTGTTGCTGAGGCTTCATTCAGTCAGAGGAAGAGCGGTGGAGAAGGTGGCTGGCTGACTGATGCCTTTAAACAATTTTTCAGTCCTCAGCACCAAGGTCTGATCTGTTCAAGCAACCATTGCCAGCCTCTGCATTATCCAACAGAGCTTTTCAACAGAGCATCCACTGGGTTACTGGGTCTTGAGGATGGACCACTTGCCAGAACTTGCTCTGTGAGGGGTAACAGTGTTGTAGTACCACCAACACCTAAGGCCCAGTTTTTCTTCAGAGTATATAAGGTAGGCCGTGTAGTATATATACTGCTGTTCAGGGTATATAGTGCCGGGAGGCCTGGGTGACCCCCACGGCATTTAAAAAAAAAATTGGTCCAGGGTTCCCCTTAATATCCATACCAGACCTGACTGGCCTGGTATGGATTTTTTTTGGGGGGGGGGACATCCACTCCATTTTTTTTGGTGTTTTTGGTATTTTTATATATATTGCTGGGATCCGACAATACATTACAGCGGCAAGCAGTTTTAAATTACATTTTTTCCTTTAGAAATGTCATTTTGCTGTGGTACTATTATAATCATGGGAAAGATGGGCTCCTCTACAGACATACTAAGGACACCCCTCAGGCATGATATATAAAGGAATATTTCATTTTTATTGTTTCACTTTAAGCATTATTAAAATCACTGCTCCTGAAAAAACATCAGTTTTTAAAACTTTTTTTTTGCATTGATACATGTCCCCTGGAGCAGGACCCGGGTCCCCAAACACTTTTTATGGTAATAACTTGCATACAAGCCTTTAAAATGAGCACTTTTATTGATTTTTCACATTCATGACTTCGCACAAATTTTTTGGCCGTTTGCATGTTCTGCTGCAAACCAAACCGGGGGGTTTTCAGCTCATTCCTATTCCTGATCACTAGAAACAGACGATTTCTCTCTACTCCCATGCCAGAATGGGGATCTGCTTTGTTTACACTGGCAGATCCCCGATCTGGCTCTCCGTGGAGCGATAACAGGTGGCAGGCAGACATCGCGGCCGCCAGCCACACGCATCGACTCTTGCGCGGCACCACGGGTGCGTGTGCTCACCCGCTGTATCTATTACATGAAGCACCGCACTGGTACGGCGATTCACGCAATAGATCCGCCTTGCTGCTATATAACTGTGGCAGCTGGTCAGCAAGTGGTTAATGAAGGTACAACATTTAGCAACTCACATGGTTGATGATTAAAACAGACACATCTAAGTATGCAGGCATACGGGTAAAGCTGTCCACATAGACCATCCCCTGCACCACCATCGACGTCATCCCTTCCACGCTGCGCTCCACTAGTGCTTCAAGCCTCGCTTTCAGATCGCTCTACTGCAGGGTAGTTTTCCCGGTCACGATTGCAGACTGACAGAAGTGAGAGCCGGCGGTGTGGAGGATGGTCTATGTGGACTGCTTTACTCCAGATGCCTGCATACTTAGATGTGCCTGTTTAAATCATCAACCGTGTGAGTTGCTAAATGTTGTACCTTCATTAAATGTAACCATATTGCTATACTTAGAGGCACCTCACTTCTCTTTTATACTCTATAGCTCCTGCTGGATTTTGCTTCTAATCCCCTTGTGGAGGCTTTCATTTGTGGATGGACATTTTATGGTTACACAACCTGGTCACATTGCTATGATCGTTTTATATGAACTATAAACTGAAGGAATTATGAATAAATGGTTGTGGAACGAATCATCTGAGTTTCTATTATTTATTATGGGAAAATTTGCTTTGATATATGAGTGCATTGGATTACAAGCATGTTTTCGGAACAAATTATGCTCGCAATCCAAGGTTTTACTGTATACTGTATGAGAATGATTTAGCTGTTCCTCCTCTGTCAGCTTGCCTCCATCATCTGAGCCGTTCTGGCTGGGGGTTAGTCAGCATGCTCGCCCTCTCCCTTGGGACTACATCCCTGCGGGGAGACTCTGTGTACGTTCACAGGCATGGGAGGCAGGGGAGCCACGGGCGTGTCTAAGATGCTGTAGCTAGACCTCCCATGCCATGTTATTACAATCAGAATGAAGATCTCAGCAGCACAGCCTTTACTCTGCCCCCTTTATGTTTATTTAGTGTATGGGTGTGCTGAGGAGGCGGAAATGGGCATGGCTGCTGGATGGTGAGAAATGAGAACAAGGCTCATTCTCATTCTTTGACACAGTGAAAAAGCGGCACTGCGCATGCATGATGCTAAGCATCAAGGGAATTGTAGTTCATTTGAAGACGCAACGTTGCTGCACGGAGCACGCTCTAAAAACTGGAAGCTGAGGAGATCATAGATACACTAAAGGAGGAAGTACAGAAAAAGTATATGCATTTAACAGGTAAATCGAAAATTTCTGCAGAAATAACAGCTATATTCCTGATCTATGCTACATATAGATCAGATATTGATAAAAAAATATGAAGCTTTACAACCCCTTTAAGCACAATCTGACCTTTGTGTTTGGGTAAGTTTTTTAAGGTGAGAGAACACCCAAGAGTCTGTATGGAGAGCACTTATCAAGCCAAACTTGCACAAGGGATTTGGACTTGTCTTTTCATGGATTTATATTTTGAGCATTTGGACTCTTTTAATATACAATTATTGGTTTCACATCTTTATTGTTTTATACATTTGGTTACGTGATTGATGTACATGATTGGTGTCACATTTGTGAATTGTGGTACAATTCATTGAATTTTGGTACACCCTGTCAATCATCCCTTTCTCATCTGACACTGTCCACCCAAAAAGGCCCTGTATAGACCAAGGAAAATTAGTGATTGAATTTCCCCTGTGCAGTGACATCACATTGGTAGAGTTTGAGAGGTAGCGCTCGCTGCTGGATTTGAATGAGTGCAAGCTTCATGCTTTTCTGGTATGCACAAGTAGTGGGTGGAGTTCAAGAGGCATTGGGGTTGATTTTATGGTTATGATTTTACTAAAACTGGAGAATCTAAAGTTTGGTGCAGCTGTGCAGGGTAGCCAATCAGCTTCTAAATTTAGCTTGTTCAGTTAAGCTTTGACAAAAAAAAAACTGGAAGTTGATTGACTTCTATGAAGATTTTGCACTATATTTATTTTTATAAAAATAACAAACATTTTATATCTACCTGCTCTGTGCAAAGGTTTTGCACAGAGCAGCCTTGGTACTCCTCCTCTGTGGTCCCCTTGGCTCCCCCCTCCACAGAGTGCCCCTATAGCAAGTCACTTGCTATGAGGGCACTCATGAATGCTCGGCTCTGCCTCATGCTCCTTCCTCAGAGCTGATGACAGGGAGAGAGCAGAGTGAGCCTCTGCTCTTGTGCACAACACTGTATCGAGATTGGACTCAGGTAAGTATAACGGGTGGGGAGTGCAGAGAATGAATTAGGGAAATCCTTCTGCCTTTAGGACTACTGTAATTGGAACATAATAGGATTATCATGGGGCCTACAGGATCCTAAGATTTCCCTCACATTGTGGGGACAATCCATTTAAATCAAGACTGTTGAGAGGTATGTCACAACCAACCAGTGCAGATTGGGGTATAGTGTCCCAGAAGTGCTCATACTTGGGTACTTCTGAGTTCACCATAGACTGAAGAGTTTGGGGGAAATTGGAGTTCCTCGATTTCCTTCTGCTAAGCCATCCCGAAACACCCTCTGGATCTGTTCCAGTTTCAAGGGAGTAAAGTGAGTCCAGGAACTGGGAAGGTATAAGCAAACACATAGAACAGGGTCTGCAAAGGGTGTAGAAGTGACATTTCTACATGAAAACCATAACCAGTATGATTTTCAGTAAACAAAAACACAGCTGCAAATTTTTTTCTTTTTTTTTAATCCTTACAATGGAAAGGTTTATTATGCATAAATCTTCATTGGTGTTGATCGATCCCAGAATAGCATTTTCCAGCCCAATTCTGGAGGTCTGAGCAATCTCTGGAGAGTGTTCAAGCTGCAAAAAGGAATTTTAATTAATACCCTCCTGTCATGTTAAAGTGCTCAGAAGGACCCAAATTTACAACAGGGGGCATATATTATGCATTTAGTAATAAACTGGAGTTCTGATTAAATGTTGCACCCCTACTATAGAGACATTAGACCTATTCCTGTCACTGATATTGGCACATACCATCTTTTACTCCCACACTAATAGCTATCAGTATTTTGCCAAAGAGGGAAATATATACTCTGTTGCCCTGTTCACCCTTGCTGGTAACATAGGTAGACTTTCAGTCAAAAAGATCAATAGACATTTAAATATAAACTACATTGTCATTGCATTACCAACATAGCAGTTACTGTAGCTCTCTTGTACTTTGCAGCACTAGAATTATGAATGAGCCTTTTGCATGAATTGTATAAACTCTTCACATGTTATCATGGGTTTCCCCCTGGTGCTTTATTTTATTCCCACAAGTCAAAAACATACTGCTATGTTAATTGGCTTGCATTCTACTGTATGTATGCTTGTGGAAGGTACATTAGATTGTAAGCTCCTGAGGGCAGGGACTGATATGACTGCTCAACTAAGCTTGGCAGAATAATTATAATTGAACATGTGTTTACCGCAAATGCAGAAGTTTTCTCTTGGCAATTCTTTCATGAGTTCAGCAATATAAAACAAATATACCTGGCATCTTATTAATGGAAGTAGGAAACATTGGCAAGGAATGTTGCTAAATCATTGTAACATATATGGGACTTTTATTTGTAAAGTTAGATTTTCACTTCAAACAAATGCAAGAGAAAATGTGCTGTGATTATACATTTCACTGAAAATAATGAAAACTACACATTGGTCTGAAATCATCAGGAATTTTAGGAAAGTATCTTGTTTTCATAAGCTATTTACCAAAATACAATACAATGTGCATCCATTAAAAAGCATTTTCGATCAAACACAACAGCAGAACTACTGTATATGAAAGATCAAAATGCAAACGTGTGGTTCTCATTCTTTAAGCTGAGCTGGGATATTATTTTAATAAAGCAGAGTTGATGTGTAAAATTCAGTAACTTATGGCAGCCAATCAAATTTAATTACGCTGATTCCAGTCAGTATGAATTCATTATGGTTTTTGCTACAGATAACTTTGCATCATTACTTTGCCTGAATAAACCCAAATGAATCTGAATGTTTATTTCTTTGCTTTCATTTTTGAAATACTCCACTGTGTCCATTTAGGATTCTTGAACATGAAGTCCTAGTTCCTTATACAAACTCATGGGTGGAAAATCTATTATTTATGCATTTAGATAAAGTGTGTCCCAATAGTTAGATCGTTTTTGTTTATTTTGAACATGTAAAAAAAAATGAAAAAAAAAAAAAACCATAAAAATAAAAGGAATAGTAGACTATCACAAAACAACTAGTTACTAGTTAAAGAGAAGAGAAATAAACTATAAAAAAATATTTAATTTACATATTTGAAAAGGAGTGGGAAGAAGTACAAATGTGTTTAATTAAAAGGTCCTTTCCGTACCACCCCCCTCCTTTTTTTCCCCCTCTTTTCTATCTCTTCAATTTCCCACATTGATGATGATTCCCCCCCCCCCCCCGAAGAGAAGGCTGGGCTCTTATTATAGACCTATCTTTCACCTTTACCCCCTCTCTTACCCTCCCCAGTTAAGATACTTTTACTTGTGGTTAGGAATGAGCGGAACACCCCCCAGTTCGGTTCGCACAAGAACATACTGAACAGGCAAAAAATTTGGAAGAACACACGAACACCATTAAAGTCTATGGGACACGAACATGAAAAATCAAAAGTGCCTATTTTAAAGGCTTATATGCAAGTTATTGTCGTAGAAAGTGTTTGGGGACCCGGGTCATGCCCCAGGGGACATGTATCAATACAATTTTTTTTTTTTTAAATGCCCATTTTTTTCAGGAGCAGTCATTTTTTTAATGCTTAAAGTGAAACAATAAAAATGAAATATTTATTTAAATATTGTGCCTGGGTGTCTATAGTATGACTGTAAAGTGGTGCATTTTTCCCATGTTTAGAACAGTGCCACAGCAAAATGACATTTCTAAAAGAAAAATTGTCATTTAAAACTGATCGGCTGTAATGAATTGTCGGGTCTCGGCAATGGTGGTAAAACTAATTGAAAAAAGAGCATGCCCCCCCCCCCTGTCCAATACCAGGCCTTTACCATCCATTACCGTCCATTACCAGGCCTTTTGGTCTGGTTTGAATATTTAGGGGAACCCTGAACCAAAATAAAAAATAAATGCGTGGGGGTCCCCCTAAAATCCATGGTGTCAGCCCCGAGGAGTCAGAGGGGGCAGGGTCACCCGTTTACATCACCGGGTGGCCCGCCCTCAGCTATATAAGAAGAAGCATCAGTCGGCGGGAGCCTCCCATGGAGGCGGAATGGTTGTGGCTTTTTTTTTTTCCAGTCCATCGGGTGGCGTGAATTTACATCGCTGGACATTTTTATTTTTTTATTTTTTAATAAAGGACTTTTACTATTTTTGACACTTTTTTGTGAAATGGTAGGGGTACAATCTGGGGGTCCTCTTGTTAAAGGGGG
Source organism: Lithobates clamitans (assembly GCA_037952925.1). Classification (NCBI taxonomy): domain Eukaryota; kingdom Metazoa; phylum Chordata; class Amphibia; order Anura; family Ranidae; genus Lithobates; species Lithobates clamitans. The sequence continues at coordinate 2,594,064 of JBBGZY010001203.1, read as the reverse complement.
TTTCCGGATTCCGATAAGCCCCCCGCCCGTTGACCCCCACAACCACGGCAAGGGTTGTGGGGATAAGGCCCTTTTCTTCATTAGACCCCAAAGCACCCTTCCCATGTTGAGGGCCTGGTACAGTTCAGGAAGGGGGGCACTTTCTCATCCCCCCCTCTTTTCCTGCAGCCTGCCAGGTTGCATGCTCAGATAAGGGTCTGGTATGGATTTTGGGGAGCCATTTTTCTTTTCATTTTGGAGCAGGGTTCCCCTTAAAATCCATACTGAAGGGTCTGGTATGGATTTTGGGGGGACCCCTACGCCATTTAAAAAAAAAAAAAATTGGTGCAGGGTTTCCCTTAATATTCATACCAGATCCAAAGGGCCTGGTAATGGACTGGGGAGGAACCAATGCCCTTTTTTTCAATGAGTTTTATCTGTATTTCTGAGACCCGACAATTCATTACAGCCGTGATCAGTTTTAAATGACAACTTTTCCTTTAGAAATGTCATTTTGCTGTGGTACTGTTCTAAACATGGGAAAAATGTGCCACTTTACAGGAATACTATAGACAACCCCCAAACACAATATTTAAAGGAATATTTCATTTTTATTGTTTCACTTTAAGCATTAAAAAAATCACTGCTCCCGAAAAAAAGGCCGTTTTTAAAAAAAAATTTTGCATTGATAGATGTCCCCTGGGGCAGGACCCAGGTCCCCAAAACTTTTTATGACAATAACTTGCATATAAGCCTTTAAAATGAGCACTTTTGATTTTCATGTTAGTGTCCCATAGATTCTAACGGTGTTCTGGTGGCTTTTGAATTTGCCCCGAACACCGCATATTATTCACAGAACATCCGAACAACCAAAGTTCAGCCCGACTTATGCTCAGGCCGAACCATTCATCCATCCCTACTTCTGGTTAAAAAGTCAGGTAGCATCGTTCCATCTACAGTACGGTTTCATCTACCTGAGATTGCGATCACTTTGTGTCAGCTAAGACCACCTATAGTGGCTTTTAGAGTTGGACGAACGGTTCAACACGAGCATGAGTTCGGGCTGAACATTGGCTGTTAGCTCATTCGACGAACACCCGAATTATCGGGGCGTTCGACCGTTTGTTCGGCCCGCTGAATGACCACAATGCACTGCACCACTGCACAGTGCATTAGAAGCCCTGATTGGCTGAAGCAATGAAAGCTTTGTCCAATCAGGGCACAAAGCACTATCAGAGCCATGATTGCAGGAAGTCATGATTACTCTTTCCAATCGTGGCTCATTGCTCTTAGCTCCACCCCACACTATAAAAATATTGTCCCCATAGCGACCATTTGCAGTGTGATATTGGCATAGAGACAGATAGAACAAGGCTCTTTTTAGTGCTACTAGTGAGTTAGTGTGCTATACTGTGCTATTGTGATTCTATTGTCAGTGTAGAATATTAGTTTAGTGTGAATCTTGTGATAGTTCAGTGTGAGTGTAGTGTCACCATTCATTTTTACTTTGGTGTCAGTTTTTGTGAATGTAGTGTGACCATTCATTTTTGAACATAGTGTCAGTTTAATTTATCAGGGCAGGTTTCCTGCAGTATGTATCAGTTCGTTAATGCATGTTTAACGCAGTATATTGTAGTGCATTACTGCACGTTTAACGCATTATATATCAGTGCATTATTGCATGTTTAACGCAGTATATTTTAGTGTGTTACTGCACATTTAACACAGTATATTTCTGTGCTTTAGTGCACGTTTAACGCAGTATATAACAGTGCATTTATGCCCCTGTTGAAGACCCCTAGGTCAAAACGCGTTGGGCTCTACACCACCCTCCATGTTGCCCATTCATTTTATTGCATCGTGATCACGTTTTTTATTGTTAAATGGTGTTTTTTTTAGAAATGAAAATACTCCCCTTTTTCATCTGCACTATGTGGAGGCATGTTTTTTCTTTCCACATACCCTTCCTATAAGTCAAGTGTTGACTTGAGCTTTACAAGAGACGTCTCGCTTCACCCGATTTGCATCCTGGTCTTGCTGTGAGGACTTTCCTGGTGGCCCCCGGAGTTCCAAGCAGATTCGAGCCTGGAAGATTCCAGTGAGGAGATGTCGCTTTCCATGCCCTGAGTGGCATAACGCACATGCGATTCCCTGTCGCTGACATGGGAATCAACGGGATCTGGTAAGAGTTTTCCTATATACCATCCTTTCTGCCATCCTTTTTACCATTGCCTCATCCCTCTGTTTTGATTGGATTTTCATGAAGTTCAATTTGGGACAATCATCCGAACAACACCAAACTTTGGAGTTTATTCACCTCCCAGGGTTGTGGGACAATATTGTTTATATATTATTGACTTTATGTTTAGCACAGGCCATCAGGCTGACTTTTTCTCAATTATTTTTATTTTTTATCCTCTTCTTTGAAGCACTTATTTGAAATAATTCACTTGTTTCCATTTACTTACACATATATTATGCGCTGCATTTTTTAAGTTATATAACCGTGCGTTACTGCATGTTTAACGCAGTATATTTGAGTGTGTTACTGCACGCCAGCTGGAGCCAGGAATCATGTTGTGCGATAATGGCACAGACCTCCTGTCCGTCCTAGACGTTGAAAGTTGTACATGCCTGTCACATGTCCTTAATTTGGTCTTACAGCATTTTTAAAATAGGTACCCAGGGTTGGAAAATCTGCTAAGGCAGGCCAGAAGTGTCTGTAGCCATTTCAGGCTGTCATACACAGCCAGTGCTTGGTTGGCTGAAATTTAGCCAGAATTCCACCTGCTCGCAAACCACCTGATTTGTGACATGCCCACCAGCTAGAACTCGACTTTGGCAATGCTGCACGGGCTGCACATGCAGCAGAGGGCCGTCAGTGAGTACCTGTGTGAGTATGGTACAACGACAGGCTTAGGCCAGCTCAGCATTTTTTCCCCTTGCCAATGGCTGCTGATAAAGGATACATGCACTGTACTGTCACCATTTGAGGAGGCCACAAGGCTGGTGAGCCATTGTATCACTGACACAATCCCTGTTGTGTTCCTGCAGGAGCACACTCTGCATGGCATTATGGACAGGGCACTTGAGGCAGAGAAGCGGGAGGAGGAGGAGGACTTTCTTTCCTCTCAAGGCACGATTTTTGCAGACACCATTCTTCCTCTATGCCACAGAACACACAAGAGGGGAGGGAGAAGGAGAGGAGGGTTCTGGTAGCTTTGGAGGCATTGAAGCAGAGCAAGACATATGAACCCTTAACAGATGTTTTTTCCATCCCCAGAACCCTTGGGAGTAGTACGTTGCTGGAAGAAGGCAGTTACAGATACTGTAATCCTCAGTGACCCCGAGGAGTCTGCTTCTCATGCCTCCGCAAACTTTTGGTGCATGGGCTCTCTCATTCTTCAAAGCCTGTTAAAGGACCAGAGAATACGTGACACCTAGGAGAAGGATCACTATTGGTTGGCAACCCTCCTAGACCACCGTTACAAGGGGTAAAGTCTCGGAACTCAGCCAATCCCCACAGAGGGAGCATAAGATAAAATCTCTTGAGGACACCTGGTAGGTTACAGTCTGGTGGAAAACGTTGTTTTAGGGCTTCTGTTGGTTAACCACTTACGGACAGCCCGCCGCAGTTTTGCGTCAGCTGTTTGAAGGAGGATATCGTTATTATGGCAGCAGCTAGCTACCATAATCCCAGTATCCCCTTCTTCAGTGGGCGGTCCGCTACAAGATAAAAGTGGTCTCTGCAGCTGATTCACCGCAAGATCACATCTATCGGCAGAGAGAGAGGCCCCCCCTCCTGCCGTGATCCGGTGCCCTCTGCCGCTTACCGGAGCTGTCAGACAGCGGCGGAGGCTATCGCGTCTTGTTGTTAGCTGTGCATGGAGACGAGTGAGGGTAAGATGGCTCCCAACCGTCTCCATACAATTGCCGGGCAGAAGCGAAGTCAAAACATCACTTCCGCCCACAGCTCTTAAAAGGCCAATAATTTTTTTAAATGACAAATTTTTTAATTTTTTTTTATTGCATTTTAGTCTAAATATGAGATTGGAGGTCTTTTTGACCCACGACCTCATATTTAAGAGGTCCTATCATGCTTTTTTGTATTACAAGGGATGTTTACATTCCTTGTAATAGGAATAAAAGTGACAATTAAAAAAAAAAAAAACAGTGTAAAAATAAAAAATAAAAGGTAAAATAAATAATTAAAATTGTTATTTTTTTTAAACGCGCCCCGACCCGATGAGCTAGAATGCAGAAACGAACGCATACGTGAGTAGCACCTGCATATGAAAACAGTGTTCAAACCACACATGTGAGGTATCGCCGTGATAGGTAGAGCGAGAGCAATAATTCTAGCCTAGACCTCCTCTGTAACTTAAAACATGCAACCTGTAGAATTTTTTAAACTTCGCCTATTGAGATTTTTAAGGGTAAAAGTTTGTTACCATTCCACGAGCGGGTGCAATTTTGAAGCGTGACATGCTGGGTATCAATTTACTCGGCGTAACATTATCTTTCACAATATAAAAAAATTGGGCTAACTTTACTGTTGTCTTATTTTTTAATTTAAAAAAGTGTATTTTTTCCCAAAAAAAGCATTGCAACGACCGCCATTTTATTCTCTAGGGTGTTAGAAAAAAATGTATAATGTTTGGGGGTTCTAAGTAATTTTCTAGCAAAAAAACTGTTTTTAACTTGTAAACAACAAATCTCAGAAAGAGGTTCAGTCATTACGTGGTTATGAGAGGAGCAGTAGAGAAAGGGGCTGCCTCAGTGATGCATTTAAAAAAAAATTTAGTCCTTGGTGCCCAGGGCTGTCAGCTTCCACATCCCATCTGCAACATCTTCATAACATGGTGGGAGATTATCTAGGGGCAAAAACAGATATGGAGAGCTTCCCAGTTGACGATCCACTGGGTTACTGGTTAATGAGAATAGATCACTTGCTAGAACTTGTCCAGTATGCAATAGAGCTGCTGGGCTGCCCTGCATTCAGTGTGCTTTCTGAACGGGCAATCAGTGCTGCCGGAGGTTTTGTGACAGATAAGAGAGTGTGTCTGCCTGCAGACTCCATGGACCAGCTGACATTTATCAAAATTAATTAGTCCTGGTTTAGAGCGAGAGCAATGAAGCCCCTGATGCTGATGTCGCTGATGAAGTGCTTTCTGGATCTCAAATCTCTAATGCCCCGTACACACGAAATGTGTGATAGGACCTTGTTGTCGGAAATTCCGACTGTGTGTAGGCTCCATCACACATTTTCCATCGGATTTTCCGACACACAAAGTTTGAGAGCAGGATATAAAATTTTCCGACAACAAAATCCGTTGTCGGAAATTCCGATCGTGTGTACACAAATCCGACGGACAAAGTGCCACGCATGCTCAGAATAAATAAAGAGATGAAAGCTATTGGCCACTGCCCCGTTTATAGTCCCGACGTACGTGTTTTATGTCACCGCGTTCAGAGCGATCGGATTTTCCGACAACTTTGTGTGACCGTGTGTATGCAAGACAAGTTTGAGCCAACATCCGTCGGAAAAAATCCTAGGATTTTGTTGTCGGAATGTCCGAACAAAGTCTGACCGTGTGTACGGGGCATTAAAGACTTAGACTGCCTAGCTTTGTGGGTGTTGATTTCATCTGGAAGATTTTTTTTGGGTAGGTTTCATGGGCACAATTAAGACCCAAGAACAATTTTTCAGCACCTGTTTGACAGGCCAATTCTTGCTTTAATCATGAGTACCTCTATAGAGTTACGGTGTGAAGGCACCACCGACACCCAAAGACCAATTTTTCGGCAACTGAACTGTTTGACAAGTGCATATTATTGCAAATTTTGACAGCAAGGCCAATTCTTGCTTTCATCAAGAGTACTTCTATAAGGTTACATTGTAAATGCACCACAGGGGGTCATTCGACCCATCTCTAGTGGATTTTGTACCACTCAATTTCATAACTTGCATTATCCATGAAAATTGTGACATGTTCTTCCTGCTGCTTATAAATTGTACAACATCTCAGTGTTTGATGTATGTGATGTTGCGCTTTCTTAACTACTTTGGGTCCATGCTATAGCCGAATGACAGCTACAGCGTGGACCTACTTTGCCGGGAGGACGTCTATTGACGTGCTCCCATGCCCGAGCGGCCTGCACGCCCCTGCAGGGCACGCATGACGCGCTCTGTGATCAGCGCGTCTATGAGACTCGCTGGATCACAGATCGGAGTAAGCGGTCGATCCCGACCCCTTACCACGTGATCAGCTGTCAGCCAATGACAGCTGATCATGTGATGTCAACAGAGCCGGTAATCAGCTAATTTTTCTCCTCGCTCTGACAGCGTGAGGAGAAAAAAAAAGCTGATCACTGACGGCTGTGAGGGGGACATTAGTCCCAATCACGGAGAACTGCCGCCAGATCCTCAGAGCCCATCTGTGCCCCCTGCCAGTGCCACCTAGAAGTAGGCAACAGTGCCGCCTACCAGTGCCCACCAGCACCACCAATCAGTGCCCACAGTGCCATCCATCAGTGCCCACAGTGCCACCTATCAATGCCCACAATCAGTGCCTCAACAAAAGTGCTGCACATCAGTGCCACCTATCAGTGCCCATCAGTGTCACCTACCAGTGCCCATCAGTGCCGCCCATCAGTGCCCATCAGTGCCAACTATCAGTGCCCATCAGTGCCACCCATCAGTGCCACCCATCCGTGCCACCCATCAGTGCCACCCATCAGGGCCCATCAGTGCTATCTTATCAGTGGCCATCAGTGCCGCCTTATCTGTGCCCATCAGTACCGCCTTATCTGTCCCCATCAGTGCCCACCAGTGCAGCCTATCAGTACCCACCAGTGCCACCTCATCAGCGCATATCAATGAAGGAGAAAAATTACCTGTTTGCAAAATTTTATAACAAACTATGAAACATGATTTTTTTTCATAATTTTCCATCTTTTTTTGTTTGTTTAGCAAAAAATAAAAATCCCAGCTGTGATTAAATACCAGCAAAAGAAAGCTCTATTTGTAGGAAAAAAATTATAAAAATTTAATTTGGGTACAGTGTTGTATGACCGCGCAATTGTCATTCAAAGTGCAACAGCGCTGAAAGCTTAAAATTGGTCTGGGCAGGAGGGGTTTAAGTGCCCAGTAAGCAAGTGGTTAAATAAAAAATGGCAAAAAAAAACTATTATTAAAAGATTTTTTTTGTTTCCTCGTTGATATGTTTTCCTTTTATGTGCATGACTTTAAAAATGTATTATTTCCACATTAGGAGTTTTAATTCACTTAAATTACAGAATCCGGGAGGCTCCATTCTCAATTAGCTACCTAGCAACGTATTACTCCACTTGGCTCCCCAGCATCTCCACTAATTGTGTTCTCTGCTTGGCCTGGGGTTGATTTATATTTTATCTGTCAAAGTCGTTGATTAAATTTAGAATGTTACAGTAGCTATTTACCTATGGTACATACACCTAACAAAGTCCTATAACTAATAGTGAGGTCCTAAGTGACAAACAGATTTTGGTGAGGAGGTGGAGTTGGTACCAAATATGCCTAAAGGCTTCTTTTCATGAACAATTCCAAAAGCCTATGTTGTCATTTTCCACTGTTCAACTAGAGTTTGATTATAAATATAGATTTTTGTAGGCCTGGGTGCCACATCCAGAAAAATAATTCATATATTTATTTAAAACAAATACCAAACTGGCAGACCTCTAAGGTACCAAAACACACACTATATATACAGTGGGGCAAAAAAGTAGAGCATACCATGGTCAGTTCTCTACCCATGCTGGGAATTCAGTATGATCTTCTTCCACGATCAGGCATGCCCCCCTTAGTCCTTCACAGCCATTCACTGGGCAGCCCAGTGTGCTGTTGCTTTTCCTCCCCCAAGCTCTTATGCAGATGAGAACAGAGATAATGAGATCACTTTTAAAAAAGGGAAAAAAGGGTATTTAGAATGTCTTTTTTATACCTATACACAGATGTTTTGCCTTTCATTTCTAATTTAAACTGAATGGGTTGTTTAACAAGGTGGGGGTTTACAAACTGTCTCTGTAAAAGTGCAGAATTAACCTAAATTTATACTGGCATCCATTTTGTATTTAGACTTTGACTATTATATTCAAGTTATTACAATTTCTCTCAAAGGTTGGTATTTGGGGACCCCATTATTTTCAAAAGGGGCGTCTAGATTTTGGTAAGTCCCCCGCCTGCACACCGCACAACCACCTGGCCAGGGTTGTAGTGAAGAGGCCCTTGTCCTCATCAACATGGGAACAAGGTGCTTTGCCACGGGGGTCCCCCAGCAAAGGTGTTATGTGACTTTGCATACTCATCCCTCTTCTTTCTTGGCCTGCCAGGCTGCATGCTCAGATAAGAGTCTGGTATTGTTTTTTGGTGGTAACCCATGCCCTACTTTTGCATTGGGGTCTACCTTGACATTCATATCAGACTATCATCAGGAATAATGGTCTGGTATGTAATTTTAGGGGGAGCCCCAGGCTGTCTCTTGTGTGAGGTCTCCCATTAACATCTATATGATGCCCTCATTTAGGTGTCAAAGTTCAACTTGTGTTTCAGCCAAAACATGAGCTTGAAGTTCAGGTGTCAAATCCAAATCTCACTAAAGTCAATGGGAGCTGAATCTTAAAAAAACAGTAATAATCATTTATTTTCTAGGCTAATAAGCAAGGAAAGAAATTGTCAAACACATGACATGGGGCTGGCCACTGCCCTAGAGAAAATATACAAAAAAAAAGTTAATTCCATTTCGTTGGGAGCAGCAATTTTAATAAGGCTTAAAGGTAAACATTAAATTGCAAAATTATTTAAATAGTGTGACTGGGATATTCCCCCGAATCTTGAGACCCTCCCCAGCAAAGCACCTTATTCCTGTATTAATAAGTAGATAAGTCCAAGGTCCTCATTAACATGCTCCTTGCCCAGTGGCTGTTGTGCTCTGCAGGAAGGGGGTTCTGGTAGCCCCATTTGAAAATAATGAGACCCCAGATACATTCCCACCATGTCAATGAGTAAAGGGTACATGGCACCTATACCCATTCACAAAACAAATTAGTAGAAAAGAAGCGCACACACTTTTTGACAAGTCCTTAATAAAAGAGAAAAAGCAAAAAGTCCTATGATATAAATCCATTCTCAATCACATGTCCAACCATACAGATTCTCATCAAATATGATGAATGATGCCCATTCAAAAAAAAAGAAGCTGAGGCTCAGGTGACCTGTCCACTTCCTGTAAAAAAAGCCCAGTTTGTATTGGAACTAGAAGACTATTGTATGCTCATACGCATGCTCAGAATTCTGAGCAAAGGTTCACTGCAGGACATGCATTAGCATGCATGTACAAACAATAGCATGCACGCTAAGCAGTATATGCACACGTACAGCACTGGCCTTGGCTTTAAAAGCCTATTTTAGCTAGATTGTTAAGTGGTCTTCAGGTAGTTCCTGCTTTAAAGGTGCCCTGACCTGCTTTTTTGCCTTCTTACCCAGCTTGTGTCTGACATGTCTTTGGATTCCTCCCTACCTTTTTTGACCGCGGTTTGTACCCTGACTCCACTTCTGTCTAGGGTTCCTGTATCTCACTGCCCAGCTGTAAACTGACGCTGGCTTGTAACCTGACTCTACCTCTGTCTGTTGTTCCTGTACCAGTCTATGGTCCCAGTCTGGTGATTCACAGCCATCCAGATCCTGCAACCAACAGCTGGCACTGCCCTCATGCCACTGTGAGTCTTCACAACTCCAGTCACCACTACCAGTAGTGTTGGATAAGAGGTGCAAAATAAGCCCCCTCTTCAACTCGATCTTCACCAGGTACGGGACAGTTGCTATAGTCGTCCAATGACAATTTTCCAAGTTGAAAGCTGAAATATCAACTAAGGGGCAGGGGTGGTTGCAGATATCATTGGCCAATCTATGACCAGACTATGTCAGTTTCAGCAATCAATCTCAGTCTGTGCAGGAATAAAAAAAAAACTAAAGCGGCTATATAGCTATGATATGAAGTAAATATACAAATACCACTGTATTGAAAAAAAAAAAAGATTAATAAAGCATTTTTTTTCTATACGTAAAAAAGTTTTCCATGCCGTGCAACATATAACAATGGACCATAGATCAAAACATAAGAAAATAGATATAAGCAAAAACAAAAAATGTATAAATCGAGAATCATAGTTCACATGCAAAATAGACCAAAAAGAACAAGCTATTATTAAGGCCGTGTGAGGGAGAAATGCATCAAAAGGTTGTTTTTTAGGTGCTGTTAAAACAAAGTGAAGGTTTGGAAAATTATGCTGTGCTGGATACTCTTTTTCAACAATGAATCTCGCATACAAAGAAGGCTACATTCTGTGCACTCCTAGGGGTGGAAAGTCTGTGTAACAAGGGGGAGCTGTAAGCTTTCTTACTTTGAATCAAAGAAACAAGCTTAGAAATCTCCCAAGAATCCTGAATAAATGATAAGTTCATGCTCAGGGTCTGATTCCCAACATTTGTAAGCATTTAACAAATGGTTAAACTGCCGAGTGTTCAGACAGGGGGTAACTGTAATTTGTAGTTTGCTAAACACGTGCAAAGTTAGAGGCAATAATACAAAACAGGTTTAGAATGGCAAGAACATGCATACTCTGCAGAATAATACAAAACAGATTTTGAAAGTTGCGAAAGCATGAATTCTGTGCCAATGTCTCTGTGTCTGTATAGAATAGACTCTATGGAACCCTGTAACAACAGAGAGACTAGCTGATAATCAATACTTTATTAAAATATTCAGAACACAAAAAACTACATTTATCCTAATAAACAGCATCCCTTTTAGTGAAGTCCAAGGTTGTTCTGGTAACACAGGTGAACAGTTGGAGGAATCCAAGGCCACTGGCAATTGGGGAGATGCTCCCCACAGAAGATGGGCCTTCCAGAGAATCAATATGCTGTTAACCACTTCAGCCCCGGACCATTTGGCTGGCCAAAGACCAGAGCACTTTTTGTGATTCGGCACTGCATTGCTTTAACTGATAATTGCGCGGACGTGCGACGTGGCTCCCAAACAAAATTGACGTTCTTTTTTCCCACAAATAGAGATTTTTTTTGGTGCTATTTGATCACCTCTGCGGTTTTTATTTTTTGCGCTATCTTATAAAAAATGAGCGACAATTTTGAAAAAAAAGCAATATTTTTTACTTTTTGCTATAATAAATATCCCCCCAAAATATATAAAAAAACATTTTTTTTCCTCAGTTTAGGCCGATATGCATTCTTCTACATATTTTTGGTAAAAAAAAGTCGCAATAAGTGTTTATTGATTGGTTTGCGCAAAAGTTATAGCGCCTACAAAATAGGAAATAGATTTATGGTATTTTTATTAATAACTTTTTTTTACTAGTAATGGCGGCGATCTGCAATTTTGTTTGTGACTGCGACATTATGGCGGACACATCGGACACTTTTGCCACTATTTTCGGACAATTCACATCACAGCGATCAGTGTGACTGGCAGTGAAGGGGTTATCCACTAGGGGGCTAGGAAGGGGTTAAGTGTGACCTAGGGAGAGGTTCTAACTGTTATCGGGCATGGCTACGAGTGACACATCACTGATCGCTGCTCCCGATGAGAGGGAACAGACTATCAGTGACATGTCACTAGGAAGAACGGGGAGATGTTTTAATTACACTGACATCTCCCTGTTCTTCAGCTCCGTGACACGATCGCAGAACACCGGTGGACGTCGAGTCCATGGGTCCGGCAGTTAACGGAGCTCGCGGCAGGGTCGCGCGCCACCGGAGGCGCACACAAGACCACACAGCTGCAAATTTAAAGTACGCTGTAAACCTGTACGCCCATTTGCCTGTCCGTGCCATTCTGTCGACGTATATCTACATGCGGCGGTCGGCATGTGGTTAAGCACCTGCCCAACTGTCCACACACCAGCTCTGACAGAGGAAAGCTGTTCACAAGGCTGCAGACCACTTGCCCCTCTACTTCTGCCTAATGAGATGTGCCCTCCCTGAGCTGCTGAGTGGGGGAAGCAGAAAAATGTATCTTCCCTAGGTGTGTCCAGGAAGCCGGAAAGTTGTGAGAATGGAGTTAAAGGAGTCTTCATCTGCATCTGAGCATGCTGAGTAAATGGGCACGCCATTACAGTCAAGCTACTTTTGGCTCACTAAGTTACATCCCTCTGCTGGGATCAACTCTTCTACACAGACATTTGTTTATTTTTTCAGAGTCCTTAACAAGCTTAGTATTTTGTAATACAGTGTAAATAACCTTATATGCAAATCTATTTCTACTGATTTGGTAAATTCTCCAATGGACAAGTCCACAATAGCAAATGCAGGCCCATTTAAACCAATGCTGTTCAAGCAGTACGAGGTGTGCATCTTGAAATAAGTTAAACCGGGGGGGGGGGCAGGAGGCGGAGCCTAGCAGAGCAGACATGCATTGTTAGAGCTCCACACCACTGAGGAGAGAAGAGAAGGACAAAGCGGAGCCTGCAGGCTCAAAAGGTATCCATTTGAACCTTTTTGCCCCAGGGAACAAACTGTGAAAGTTTGGGCAGGAAATATGGTACTGGGAGGAAACCGTGGCAGAAATAAAAATCACCTCACAAAGAGCTCACAGGCACTCACTGCAGCTGAAGCAGCTCCAGTCACCTCACAAGATACAGCATCAGGGCGCTCTCACAGACAGAAAATGTCACAGCAAGACTCTCCATTTGAGTCAGATACAGAACAAATCCTCTCACAAACTTCTCCACAAGCCTCCTCAGTATCCCCAAAAATATTATTACAATTTGAAAAGATGCTTCATAAGGCTTTAAAACAAACCTCAGACCAAATAACAAAAAGCCTAACCAAAGAAATAAGAGAGCTGGGAAACCGCACCGCAGCCTTAGAAATAAAAATGGATGAAATTGAAATTACAACCCAAGAAAATATAACAGAATTGGAACAATTAAAAAAAGAGAATTTAATACTTCAAACTAAGCTCGAAGATTACGAAAATAGAGCCAGACGTTCAAACTTGCGCATAAGGGGAATACCTGAAACTGTGACAGACCTGCAATCTACTATTACTGCTCTATTACAAGAACTAAAGCCAGATATCTCTATTGCACATTTAGAACTGGACAGAGTACACAGAGCCCTCACAGCCAAAAAGAAAGATGGACCCCCACGTGATATAATCACAAAATTTCATTATTACAGAACGAAAGAACAAATACTAATTGCTGCAAGAGAAAAAAAGGAACTTAATTTTCAAGGACACAATTATCAAATTTTTGCTGACCTATCCCAACTTACTATTACTAAAAGACGATCCATGAAACCCCAACTAATGGAACTGCAATGCCACAACATTATGTATCAATGGGGCTTCCCCTTTTCAGTCAGATTTAACTACCAAGGTACAATTTACAGAAGCAGATCAGCAGATGAACTACAACAAACCCTTTTAAAATTAAATCTGACAGAACCCACAAGCAGAAACTCTCCCACACGCAGAAGAATGGCGTCATCTTCACCTTCAGGCAGCACCCAGAAAATTTCAGAACAAAATGGGAATCATCATTCTCACAAAAGAGGCCGTTATGCCACATCATCCATGGACCAAGAAGATTCAATGGACTGACATCCTAATTCCTGATATCTCTTCATTTATTATACTAAGAGATGGTTCTCTTTAAAAAATCTATATTTATAACTGAATGTAACTGCATTCTGATAGTCACACACTGTGTGGGATCATGTTACATTCCAGTTATATTTCTTATTACTTCTGATTCATATAGCCTTAGAATATATAAGTGAAATAAGGAAATTCTTGTTCAGTTATATATTATCAGGTAATAACAATAGATTTATTACTTTTTAGGACAAATATGTTCAATAATCCAGAAGTAATGGAAGCTTTTTCTTTCTTTTCTTAAAACAAATATATTATTACCTAACTAGTTCCTAGAATTATGTTTTTATTTATTCTAATCTGAAGCAATACAACCTCAATTTTATGAGTTAACATATCTAAACAGTTGCATATGAATAAAATATGTAATTGTTTACTCTAAAAGGGTTAAAATCCCAAAATAATTCAAACTATCTTCATCAATACCAAAGTTATTAACAGTACCTTTCTAACTGAATTATTTAGCCTAGGGCAAGACTAACCATATACAACCACCCTGGAATAAATAATTTCAACAAAAACTATATTCTGCACTCCAATTAATGAAACATCATTTTGATGTCTTTTGACATAGCACTTCTCTCCTGTAAGCGGAAGATCCGTGTACCCCCATTAGCCCTCCTCATTCTCCCAATCATATTATGTGGGAGTGTGACGAAGGCACTTATTCCCCTGAGAGAGATATTTACTCTCTTTCACGGGTAAATTGTGATTACTTGCAAAAAATAATTTATACAATGTATCATTTAATCTCATATGTTTTTTGTTTACTCTTTACTCCAGAATTCACTGGTTTCTTTTCTATCTATTCATCTCTTCAGTCCACACAGGTTGATCTGCGCAGTCAGCTCTGCATAACAAAAAGTAAGTCAAAACTATTTGATCTATTGCCATGGCACCACTGAATATACTTTCCCTGAATGTTCAGGGAATAAATGTCCCTCAAAAAAGGACCAAAGCCTTCCGTACTTTCCATAACAAGAAGGCTCACATAGTATGCCTCCAAGAAACACACTTCACCAAAGATTCTACTCCAAAATATATTTCTCCTTTTTATCAACAAATTTACACGGCTTCTGCCTGTACCAAGCAAAGGGGAACTCTAATTGCATTTCACCGATCCACACCATTCACCTTATCATCAGAAATTAAAGACCCAGAAGGTAGATACCTGATACTCATGGGTTATATAATGGATACAGCAATCACGGTGATTTCCTACTACGCTCCTAACAAACAACCTACACCATTCCTCTCACATATATTACAAGTGATTAATACACACAAAATAGGAACAGTGATAATGTGTGGGGATTCAAACCAGGTCCTCCTCCCATTTCTAGATAAATCACCTTTTACACCATCCAAAATAACCTCTAGATTACCTTTTTCTCAACTTCTTCCAAATACAATCTGGTAGATTCATGGAGAGAAAGTAACCCAATGAAAAAGAAATTCACTTATTTCTCGCACCCTCATCAAACCTTCATCAGAATAGATCATATTTTTCTAACAATAGGAATGATACCAGAAATTATTGCATCAGATATAATTCCGATTCCGTGGTCTGACCATAATGCAGTATACACTACTATAGCCTCAGCCATACCAAAAGCGCATGACCCAACGTGGTACTTACCGGACATAATGCTCAAACACCCACTACATCAGATGGCCATTGAACAAGCTTTAAAGGAATACATATCAATTAACAATACAACAGACATCTCCCCAATAACACTGTGGGAAGCTCATAAGCCTGTCTTGCGCGGTACAATACAAAGACAAATGGCACTATTTAAACGGGAACGCAAAAATCTAGCAAAAAAACTAGAACTCAATTTTAATGCAGCCTACATATAATTTCAAGATAATCCATCTCAGAGTACAAAATCTCATCTGGAAAAATCTAGATTGGAATACGATCTATTTCTCACTGAGTCAGTTGATAAATCCCTCAAACGCTCCAAACACAATTTCTACATGAATACAAACAAACCAGGTACATATTTGGCTCGGGCATTAAATTCAACTAACAAATCTTTCAAACCAATACGTTTGAAATTATCAAAAAATGTTTACACTTGTAATCCAGTTAAAATAGTCCATAAATTTCACTCACATCTCGCAACTTTATACAAGACAAACAATGAATTTAATCCTACAGAAGCTGAATCCTTCTTCTCAAAAATAAACTTACCTGAGTTATCTCAGAATCAAAAAAGCAGTTTGGATGAGCCTATAACTATATATGAAGTTGCTAACGCCATAAAAGACCTAAAACTTAACAAAAGACCAGGCCCAGACGGCTACTCGGCTTTATACTATAAAACATTCTCAGAAATACTCTCTCCCATTCTCACTGAAACTTTTAACAAACTTCTAGATGGACATTCTTTTCGGCAAGAAACACTAATGGCAATTGTTTGTATGATCCCAAAACCCCTTTCTGATGATACTTCCTGTGTGAATTATCGGCCTATCTCTCTGTTAAACCTCGATATTAAATTATTAGCAAAAATAATAGCAAAACGCCTCAATAGCATTATAGGAAGATTAATACATAGAGATCAAGTAGGCTTCATCCCAAATAGACAGGCAGGCGATAATATACGCAGGGCAGTGTTATTGGCACATATTGCTAAAAAACGGAAAATCCCTTTATGTTTTCTATCTCTCGATATTAAGAGGGCATTTGACACAGTATCCTGGCAATATATGCAATATTCATTACAAAAATGGGGTTTTGGACCCCACTTTTTAACATGGATCAAAGCATTATATAATAAACCCAAAGCCTATATAAAATATGCTGGATACAAATCTGAAGCCTTTAATATCGAAAGAGGTACCCGACAGGGTTGCCCATTATCTCCCTTATTATTTGCCCTTATACTCTAACCCATGGCCCAATACATCAGAACAAACCAAACTATAACTGGCATTGAAGTAGGAGGTATTACACACAAATTATGTATATTTGCAGACGATATATTACTTTTTCTATCATCACCACAGGTCTCTGGTCCTAACTTAATACCAGCTCTTGATGGATTTGCAGCCCTATCCGGCCTTATGATTAATCCTAATAAATGCCTAGTGCTTAATATTTCACTCACAAACATGGAATTGATCCCGGCTAGGGCTGCACTCCCATTCACATGGGCAGAAAAATCAATCCCATATCTTGGAATTCATTTAACAGCATCTCATTCTGACTTATTCTCAACCAATTATCCTCCTGTATTAAGACAGATCACAAATCTAATAAAACAATGGTCGCAACTTCCTTTATCCTGGATAGGGAAAATTAATGCAATCAAAATGACTATTCTACCCAAATTGCTTTATCTATTCAGAGTCCTCCCTATTCCAATTCCTTCCTATTTTTTGAGAATAGTACAAAAAAGAGCAACTTCGTTTATATGGGGCTCTTCTAAACCACGTATACCTATACACACACTACATCTTCCCAAAAATAAAGGAGGCCTGGGATACCCTAATTTTACTAACTACTACAGAGCAGCACATTTGGCCAGTCTGTCCAAATACCATGCAAAACAGGAAATCCCATTATGGGTATTTATAGAGGCTTCAGAAAATGACCCTCTATTAATATCAAATTTATTATGGCTTGATCCTAAAGACCGCTTTAAAATTCATAATCCCATAACTAAGCACTTCTTATCTCTCTGGGATAAACTAAAAACCAAATATCAGTTACAATCTCCACACAATCCTCTCCTTTCTTTTATCAGAAATCCGGCCTTTTATCCGGCATGGATCTACCCAAATTCTTTTAAAGCTTGGACAACATTAGGCATTCAGACACTAAATGACTTCATAGCATCTAAATCATTCCTTTCATTCCCATCGCTTAGAGAAAAATATGATCTACCAAACTGTGAGATATTTAGATATCTCCAAATCAAAAATTTCTATACACCATTCCTAAAGGGGGATACACCATTATCCCAATTATCCATTTTTGAATCAATCTGTACAAAAGATCCATTTGCTAAAGGTACAATTTCATCACTTTATAATCAATTATATGGAGTAGCAAATCTTAATAGACCCTCTTACGTTCAGAGGTGGGAGGAGGACCTGGGACGAACTTTAGAAGACACGGACTGGTCTAACATATGGCTCACATCTAAGTCATCTTCACCCAACATCTTAGCACTGGAAACAAATTATAAAGTCCTAACTCGCTGGTATCTTGTACCCGCTAGAGTGGCAAAATATTCACCTAATACCTCAGCTCTTTGTTTTCGAGGATGCCCAGAAATAGGCACATATTTACACATATGGTGGACGTGCCCAGTAATCCAAACCTTCTGGAAGGAAGTTTTCGTGATTGCATCTAAAATATTTAAAAAGATAATACAACCAGATCCATATTTAACTTTACTTAATCTAAAACCGGAATGGTTAACACTCTCTCAATTCAAACTTATGATCCAACTAATAACGGCTGCAAAACAAACAGTGGCCAAGGCATGGAAATCTCCTACATTGGTACTAGCAGAAACAATTCACAGAATGAATAATACAATGTCCCATGCTAAGATGTTAGCCATCGATCAAAATCAAATTCCAAAATTTGAAAAACTTTGGCACCCTTGGATAAAACAACAGTTCCTGTCAAATTTCAATGACTCTGTCCTGTTGCCATGGTAACAGATTAAATGACTTACAAAGACACCCATTCTAAGGCTTCAAAGAGAACTAAAAAGAATAATAAACTGACGAGCGGGACAACCTTGTGGACCATACCTCTGCCTTTCTACCCTTTTTCTTCTTTCTCTTTCCTTTTCTCCACCTTACGATTAAAGCTCATTATCAGAATTTATTTGACCTATATACACTCTACTTGTAAACAATATGTATAGTAGGTATAAATCATTTAAATACCTACAAAAGTAACTAAGGAAATGATATATATCTTTAATTTAGGTTTACGTGAACCCAATGTTTAATATTTGAAATGTCATGATATTTACCTATATAAACCCTACTGTAAAACAATGAGCTTACTTTATAGATCCTTGTAAACCTACTTTATGTATCTTTATAACATTGTATACTCAATAAACTTCTTTTGACAAGGAAATAAGTTAAACCGTTTCAGAAGGGTACAAGCTGCACCCCATTAGTGATATAATAAAGGTTTCATTATATTCTACCTGGGATGAGACAGTGTAACTCCATAATACTCATACAGTTCCATATCTGCTACTTATAATGCAATAGTCAATTTGAATCATGATACCAGTTTGCTTCCAGTCTGACATCTGACATTAAGGGGCCCAGTATGTTTCACTGGTGAAGATCTGATTTTGTCAAAGCAATGGGATCAGAAACTGGATTGTGGAATCTTCATAATCTGTATGCTTGCAGGGTATGGCTTCATGCACACATTGCAGGAGAACAGCAGCATAAAAAAGAATCCTAAAGTCATGTTCTCCTTGTGTTTGCATGGATTTTCTCTAACGCTCAAAAGACACGCTGGTAGATTTTTTGGCTTTGGTCTACAATTGGTCCTTGTATGATATTCTACTGATGATGCCCAAGATGGCTGCCTCACCATCTGCCCCATCCACAGATAAAGTGCTTTAAATCCCCAGGGAGAAAAGTATGACAGAAATATAATTAACAATAATGTTCAAGTCTGCTCTGCTGGCATGCCAAAGGCAGAGTCTTTGCTCCTTAAACAAAAATATAGCTTCAGGTGGCAGTCATGACTGATGCTGGAAATGCCAAAGGCAAACTCACTGTTAATTATATGGCTACAGCCAACAGACGTTTAGCACTATGACCCATTTTTGTAAGTGTTTCATTAACAACTATGGATACAGACCAGTTTTGACCCTTGAATATTAAGCATGGGATTTCCTGTTCATCTTGTACCACTTCCATATTACAGAAAATTGCGATGTTTGGTTAAACAAGAATAAAAACACTAACGTTCAACACAAAGGACGTCATATTCAATTCACACAGTATACATCTGCATACTGTATAAGGTGCTGCGTTAAAAAGAATTTTGCATTTGTAACAATAAGCTATATCACAATGCTGTGACCTTCACAGCATTGTACACCCGGCGGGACAGTTCAGTCACACTGCAAGCCATTGCAAATAATGAAACTATAGCTTTTTCTTGCTTGAATGTCTGCCTGTGTTCATTAAATCTCACTTTGCTTTTTTCCCTTCCTTTTAACTTAACAAGTTGCTTGATAGCAAGGAAGGAAGAGCCCGCTGAATGCTATTTTCACAGTTTGAATTGAATTACAGCAGCCAGTGCCCTCAGCTACATCATTACTAGCCCTAGCACACTTTAATTAGAATATTTTTATTTTTCCTCAGAGATTAATACTGCGAACTTTGGCATTTTTAACCTTGCCGCTGGGTGAGGCTTGACACCGCTGTCACTGCTTCACATGGGCAGCCCAGCTGACGGATGCAAATAAGAACATATTGATTTCATTTTTTTCTTTTTATATACCAGGCTATGTACCAACTTCCCCAAATGCAAGTGTGTTTGAAGAGGACACAGGAACAGCCGAAATGTGCAAAATAAAATTGCCTGTGGAATGAATTTGGAAATATTTCAGAAGGGAATGTAAAGTCAATTATAATTGCTCATTTCTTCCTCTGTACTATGTGCAGCAATTCGAGTGTTTAGCAAGTGAAAATGTCAGCAAAGATATGAATGACACATTTGCTAAATGCACTGGAGGCAGCTGCCTAATGCCATTTAATGATGTGCTGCCCTTTGAGGACTAATTTCTGGCTTAATAGATACGATGAAAAATAAAATCCAAGGAAAAGGGCACTTTTAATTATTTAAGTACAAAATGTCTAGTTCTTCTTTTAAGTTGAATGATTTGCACCACCTACCCCAAAATAAAAGACTTTAGCAGTGCTATGATCTGAGAAGCAGAATATTAATATAATCTGCTTATGAAATTAAAGATCTCACGCCAGTTATAGCAGAACTAAACTAACCCCCCCTCCATTTTTTTTTCTCACTTACCTGTATTGCTTCTTTCTCTTCACAGCACATACTCACCAACATGGCAAATCCCACTGCAATCCATTGTTTGAGTGCCACTCAGCAGGTCCTGCCTCACTATCTTGGTCTTCTTCAGCTGGCTGTCTTGTCCTGGTTGTAGGTAGCCAGCTTCGATGATGCCCTGGACCTATCTCCAACCAGCACTTTGAGCTGCCCCCTGGCTTTGTTTCCAAATCCTGCAGCCTCCTGGGAGGTGTGATGTAAGTATCCCAGGAGGCTGCAGGACAAGGTACACAACATTCTGGCCTAGGATAGAATGGTGGCAGGGGTGGGGCTAACAGTTAAAAATGTTTAAAAATAGTAAGAAAAAACTCAATAATTCTGCTTGCAGAGGGTGGGGAGCATTAAAGTGGAACTACGGTAACTTCTTTTTGGGAGTTTGGTTTAATTTTACTCTACAAAAACACAGTAGAGATATTTATTAAGCAAATTAGTATCACAGTTAGATACAAATCGGACTGCCTTTTGTTCAGCAGAGTCAGTATAACAGTTTTCCTGTCCTTCACTGTACAACCCTTGTGCCTATAATCCAGGGAGCAATAGATTTGCACAGGATTTGCATAGGTCTAAGAAAAATTGACTGAAGTAAAGCCACATTTTCACTCGAAATGGATGTACTAACAGACCTAGTTCATTACTATTGCATTTGGGGGTAGTAAAAACAAGTAGCTGAGCAGCGTTTTTAGCCCCTACCCCCAAGCTGCAAAAACAAAAATAATCCTCCCTGTTGCATTTGGAAGAAAGTACCACTCAATAAACCTATTCAAGTTAATGGGGCCACACCTGTTAAAGACACCATCACCGCCCCTCAAACAACCTCCGACAAAATTGTCCCCCACAGATCGCTCACATGTGTAAACAAGCCCTTAAGAAGTAGTCAAGGGAAGTTTTTATTCTGATACCACAATTTAGATCAGCAGAGGAAGAAATTTAAGGCCCAGGATATAACCTTGTAGTAAATTTGTTGCACAATCTATCCCACTGCTTCTGGTGTGAGCCAAAATTGACAAATGTCCCACTCTGGCTTTTCTGTGACTTTCCTCATCTGCATTGTTGTCATTCTTGTTCCAAGTCAGACAGCATAAAGTCTGGCTTCACACCTTTGCCTTGGTGTAACATACACTTCTGAAGGAGTACTAATTCTATAGCTAACAGAATATTGTCCAGAATTTATAAAAACAATTTAATAAACACCTACTACTGTCACCAAAATAGCATGGGAATTTTTAGCATTTGCCTTTTTATCCATCTGCAAGACTGCCTGCCTGCAAGATCAACAGAACATTGTCTTCTATTATGCCATGTTGGGGGGAGATTTACTAAAACTGCAAAATCTGGAGCATCTCTGCATAGAAACCAATCAGCTGAAGTTAGAAACCGATTGGTTACCATGCACAGCTGCACCAGATTTTGAGTGCTCCAGTTTTAGTAAATCTCCCCCATTATGTATTTCCTTAATGCTTGTGTCCAACAAAGAATTCAATAGGGTGAGATGATTTGGAGACATGTATTAATCACATGTGCAGAAATCACAGGAATTTTATGAAACCACACTAAACACACAACATAATGCAATGGCCTTGAAGGTATAGCAGTAGGTCTAGAAGTTGAAGATGAATTCCAGGTATGGATATTTTATAAATGGTTACATTGGTCCAGATTAGACTAATGCAGCAATGCATATACCATACCTACCCAATACCCCTTGATGATGGAGAGCACTGAATTAGACACTGCCACTCCAGTGATCTCCGTTTGCAATTTTCTGATTATACAGGGTGGATAGTGTGAGGTCACCACCCCGCTTCATCACCTACAGTATGTATAAAATATTAATAGCTGGAATTCTTCTTTAAAGTATATCTAAAGTCAAAAGCTTTTAAAATTTTATATATAGTATAGGGGGGGCGGGGTAAACACCACTGTAAATCTCCCTAACAGGGAGATCGACTGCAGTAGAAACCACTCTAGCGGGATGTAGCACCCTGGTGTTTGGGCAAGGTTGCTCCTAAATTTACCTGCCAGGTGTAGTTACCTTGGCTCATTGTTAGGGATCAGTTGAGTTCACCCTAAGACTGGAATTGCTGCGCTCTCGTCTGCCGCTAGATGTCTGGGTACCTGGTGCCATTAGATATGTAAAGGGCAAAGCAAGGACAGATTAGCAGTCTATGGAGTATCTCAGCCAATGTGCAGGGGTTTTCTTGAATCCATTGGCCTGCTGGGAGAACCTATATATTTGGATGGAGTCAGTGTTTTGTGCCACCTGGACGGCTGTCTAGGTGGATGTGTGTCGTATTGCCCGGGCTGCTAGGCTGGAGTTTGGGCCTATCACGGGCACATCTGACTGCTAGGCTGTCTGAGGGCCTATCCAGAAGCAAGAGAGTAGCGCAGGGTTGGGATTGCTGCTTGCAGTCCAACCAGAAGTGATGGTCCTGCCGGCCAGAGAGCCTGTCGTGGTCGGAGGCAGAGGGGAAGCTGACGCCACTAAGGGACCAACCAACTTTTTACCAAGGACCACAGTGAGTAGCTGATGCAAGTACTGGAGAAGAATTCTCACCAACCGGGGATGGTGAAGAATTGGGAAACTTCAGCGGGGATAAGCCAGGGACCCAGCCAGCGGAGGTGACGCTTGCAGAGCAGTATCTGGAGTGCCAAGCTAGGGACCCAGCAGAGAAGCGGGGTGACGCTTGAGGAAGATACTACAGTGAAGATTGGAGGAGCTCAAGAGATTCAGTGGCAGTGAATCATCCAATCTAGTGAGAGTGACTGAGAGCTCAGTGGGTTGAATAACTACAAGAAGTGATTGTAGTGGAAGTGAACGAACTGTTACACTTTGTGTTAGAAACTGTTAAAGACTGTTGCCATAGGAGACAGCATTCCTACACATGCAGATGTGGCGTCTTGCTGGATGCTTTTCCCTGCATGGTTGTCCTCCTGTAGAAGTCTCAGAGTCTGCCAAATTAACATTGCATCTGCCTAAGGGTGTCCTGACCCTAACCCTCTCTCCCAAAGTTCTGTTTAGGAGAAATAAAATCTCTTTGCATTCAAGAAGTGTCTGGCGCCCATGAATCTACTTTACACTACACCCTCTATGCCTTGCAACCCACTCTATATGGAAGGATGTCAGCAGTTCATGGCTCTGGAGGTTCTCATTAGACTTAAGGAGGCCTGGAACCTTGCTACACAGATCTGTTCTATCTAGTTCTACTTGGACAAATTCTTTTTTTAGATATATATACTATAAAATATGAAAAAAATAAAAATAAATCGTACATATGTTTGTATAGGAAAAGGTGTGTATGGGGATGGGGTGGTTAAGACATACCAAGAGATACTTGGTATTTTTTATTACTAGAAGTGGAACATGTAAAGGGTTGGATGCATGTTAAGTGTTTAACTATGTGCTATCAGTATAGAAATATGCTGTGGCCATATTTAATACATGTAACACACTCTCATAATATAGATGGCACATCCAGATGCTAGAATGTGCACTTTTATTTTCTACAGACTGTGCCTGGACCCAAGAAAGGTATTCTACTCTGACCAAGAAACAGCAGCCAGCTTCTGTGGTTGTTGAATTTGGCCCCTTCCTCTCCATTTTGACCACAAGCCACATTAACCACTTGCCTATCAGGCCAATTCTGACATTTCTCTCCTACATGTAAAAATCATCATTTTTTTGCTAGAAAATTACATAGAACCCCCAAACATTATATATTTTGTTTTAGCAGAGACCCTAGAGAATAAAATGGCAGTCATTGCAACTTTTTATCTTGCACGGTATTTGCACAGCAATTTTTAAAACGGTTGTTTGGGGGAAAAAAAAGTTTCATGCTTAAAAAAAAACAAAAAAAACAGTAAAGGTAGGCCATTTTTTTGCATAATGTGAAAGATGATATTATGCCGAATAAATAGATACCTAACATGTCATGCTTCAAAACGCTCGTGGAATGGCGCCAAACTTCAGTACTTAAAAATCCCCATAGGCGATGCTTTCAAAAGTTTTATTGGTTACATGTTTTGAGTTACAGAGGAGGTCTAGGGCTAGAATTTTTTCTCTCATTGGTGATACCTCACATGTATGATTTGAACACCGTCTACATATGTGGGTGCGACTTACGTATGCGTTCGCTTCTGCATGTGAGCACAAGGGGACAGGGGCAATTAAAAAAAAATGTTATTGTTAATTTTACTTTTATTTTTCTAGTTTGACACTTTTTTTTATCACTTTTATTCCTAATACAAGGAATGTAAACATCACTTGTAATAGGAATAAGCATGACAGGTCCTCTTTACAGTGAAATGTGGGGTCAATAAGTCCCCACATCTCACTTTTAGGCTGGGAAGCCTGAAATAAAACAAAATAAAAAAAGATCTCCGAGCCGCCATGTCCTCCAGTCCCTTTATTAGTTTTGTTGCCCTCCTTTGTACTCGCTCCATTTCCAGCACTTCCTTCCTAAGGACTGGTGCCCAGAACTGGACAGCATACTCCAGGTGCAGCCGGACCAGAGTCTTGTAGAGTGCGAGAATTATCACTTTATCTCTCGAGTTAATCCCCTTTTTAACGAATGCCAATATTCTGTTTGCTTTGTTAACAACAGCTTGTATGCCATTGCTGAGCCTATCATCTACTAGGACCCCCAGGTCTTTTTCCATCTTTGATTCCCCCAGATGTTCTCCCCCCAATTAGTAGATTGCATTCGTATTTTTGCCACCCAAATGCATTATTTTACATTTTTCCACATTAAACCTCATTTGCCATGTAGCTGACCACCATTAATTTGTTCAGATCTACTTGCAAGGTTTCCACATTCTGCGAAAAAGTTATTGCCCTGCTTAGCTTAGTACCATCCACAAATACAGAGATTGAACTGTTTACCCCATCCTTCAGGTTGTTTATGAACAAATTAAATAGGATTGATCCCAGGATAGAACCCTGGGGGACCATTCCAAGTAACTGTTGTGTAACTGTTACATTTTTCACTTGCATGGACGGTCTGCTAAAGTTGTGAATCTGAAAGGTACTATTTCTTTTTACCATGTTTTCCAGATAATTGATGTGTGGACCGAAGATTTTTGTCCACTCGTGCTAAACAGCTTATAGCCTTGGCAAGTTTTCCTGGTGCAGGGAATACCCTTGAGGGACCCCACTTTCCATTCCTGACCATTCCGAGTACTCCCCATTTATCACTACCCTCTGAACTCACCCTTGTAGCCAGTTTTCAATCCATGTACTCACCCTACAGTCCATGCCAATGGACCTTACTTTGTACAGTAAACGTTTATGGGGAACTGTGTCAAATGCTTTTGCAAAATCCAGATACACCACATCTATGGGCCTTCCTTTATCTAGATGGCAGATCACCTTCTCATTAGAAGGTTAATAGATTGGTTTGGCAAGAACGATTGTTTAATGTTAAGTTTTTCAAGTCTATTTCTAATTCTGTCCTCTGTTAGCCATGAGGGTGCATCCTGTGATGTGTCATTAGGACAAACACTGCAGTTTTGGTTACTGAAGCCCACCAATTCCCTCATAAAGACTGTGGAGAAGAATAAATTCAATACCTTTGCCATCTCACCACCCTTTGTAACCAGATTTCTTTCCTCATTCTTTATGGGGCCAATATGGTCTGTCCTCCCTCTTTTACTGTGTATAAACTTAAAGAATTTCTTGGGATTTTTTTTTTTGCTCTCCTCCACTATGTGTCTTTCCTGTTCTATCTTAGCCTCCCTAATTGCTCCCTTACATTTCTTGTTGCATTCTTTGTAAAGTTTGAATGCTGATAATGATCTCCCAGCCTTGTATTTTTTGAAGGCCTTCTCCTTTGCTTTTATATGCGTTTTTACATTG
Organism: Lithobates clamitans; assembly: GCA_037952925.1. Classification (NCBI taxonomy): domain Eukaryota; kingdom Metazoa; phylum Chordata; class Amphibia; order Anura; family Ranidae; genus Lithobates; species Lithobates clamitans. The sequence continues at coordinate 2,567,435 of JBBGZY010001203.1, read as the reverse complement.
GAGTTAAGTCACCCAGGACTTTTGTTCGCTATTTTAAATGTATTTCTCAATGGGATGCAACGGCTTATTTTTGATGCTCTTAAAGCAAACCCATCTCTCTTCCGTGTTCTTTGTTCCTAAGATTTTATCCCAATTAATATCTTCTAGCAAGGTTCGTAGTTTAGGGAAGTTGGCTCCTTTAAAATTCAGTGTCTTTGTATTCCCCTTTTACACTTTGTAAAAGTGTACTCACTTTTGTAATATACTGTATTTCATATGTTTTACATGGCCACAGAGCCACTTAAAATAAATAGATTAAAAAGTCAATGATGAAGTAGTCAACATCTTTGCCAGGCAACAAAAATACCAGACACAGTGAGGTTGATTTACTAAAACTAGAGAGTGCAAAATCTGGTGCAGCTCTGCAAAGAAACCACCCAGCTTCCAGTTTTTTTTTTTTTTTTTGTCAAAGCTTAATTGAACAAGCTGAAGTTAGAAGCTGATTGGCTACTATGCACAGCTGCACAATTTTTTTTTTCTCAGATTAATTTTTTTTTAAAAGAACAAAAATCGCACATGCACAGTGTAAGCCTCCCTTAATACATTAACAAAATGCCTATATACAGCATGTAACACTTACATCAGTGATTACAAGATCCATCCATCACTATGTAGCTAGGAGTAGTGAGTAAGGTTATATAAAAATAAAATTGTGGCTGAAACCACACAGGATACTCAACTGATAATCGTGTTGGGGATCCAACAGTCTGGGGTTGAGGATATCTTTATGTGCAGTGTTCTAACAATATTTTAAATTCTAATATTATACTTTGCTATTAACAACTAAATTAAACAGCTGCAAGCACAACTTGACAAAACATTATGTAATACTGTAAGAAAGGAAAAAGGGCTGTGCTATGTATTGTGATATAAAGTGACATACTAATTAAATAAATTGATACATCACAGTATATGGATTACACACATATATCCATATTAAAATGTACAACACACATATAGCGTGAATAAGTGAAAACAGTGAAATCAAAAATCCATGAGTAAGCTTGTGATTAAACAAAAAAGTCCCTAAAAGTGAAGGCCAAGGGTGTTTAAACTTCAATATTGATAGGAGAAACCACCCACACAGAGGGTTAAATGCGCATACCAAAATTCATGGACTCAAATGCTGTCAGCACTGAGTCAAGAAGGCATCAGGAGAATAAGCTGTCCCAAACTATAATCTGTATGATGGGACAACCAATCTGATTCCACATCTTTTAGAGTAGAACTTCTCTTTCAATCTAGCAGGTCAGTCATAATAAAAACAAAGAGTATTTCCACATAGTGTAACCATTTATATAACGTTTAATAAAAGGAATGAAACACACAGACATTTCATCAAGTAGTCCAATAGACTTGGTTGCAGGTATAATATGGAATGCAATGATATGGATGAGCCTCAAACAGACGCGCTTCGTCTAATAAGACATCTGGGGTATGAGCCCCCATCCTTCACTGCGTTTATATAAAGAAAATAATCTCAAATAAATAACCTGTGAACAGATCCATATTACTGCTCTTCTTGGAAGAGACTTCCAGGATGGCATTTAGGCATGTGTCTCACGCCTCCGTTTGATTCAATGGACTGTGCATCTAGGGGTTACTTCATCTACCAGAAACGTAACATTAAGGGCCCTTACTGTTGCTTACTTTTTTGATTTGCATTTGGGTGTTTTATTGGGTTTACCAAGACATAAGGAACTCCTGTAACAAATCTATATAGGTAGAGGAAGAGGTGCAGGTAGCTGAGTGGCCACTGAAAGGAGAGCTTCACTAAGCAACTAAATAATAGTGATTTCACAATATCTATTGTATGCTCTGCAATTTGTATAGTGCATACAAATACATATAAAGATAGAGACCATTTGTAATTTATATTGAGATAAACATGTTTCATTAATATATATAATGATTACATAATAGTATCTATTTTTCAACTTCAAGATTTTATTAGAGTATTTTGCAAATCCCCAGAAGCCATTTTAAAGTGATATCATTGTTAATTTACTTAGAAGTAGAAATATAGGAAAGTCAATACAATTCCTTTGCTATGAATGTACAATCTACCATACGTATTATTATACGTCCCTACAGTTTTATCTGTGATGTTGGCATTCAACCATAACTGTACCACTTCCTCAATCAAAAATGTATTGATCTAAACTCAATATGCCAGCCAAGAAGCCAAGCACAGAGTGTGAGTTTAACCAAAAGGTTAAACTACCCAACAAAACCTTGAAAGGTAAATGTTCATATCCATAGGCATAAAAAAATGGAGCCAGTATATCCATCTTGGCTCTTTTTGAAGCAGAAGGCAATCAAGATTTCCCCCTTATGTATCTATGGTGACTCCTATGATAAGCATAAAAATGTGCAGCAGCATATGTTTACCTTTACCTGCATGCTGATGGGCTAATGTAATTGTTTCTTAGACATTTTTTCAATGTATTATGTGGTTGCCCCAAGTAATAATTATGACTGAGATAAATAACTGTGTGAATTACTTCTGTGGTATAACAATTGATATATTGACATGGTATGTATGGGATTTTGACAATTTCTGATTCTCTTATTCTTTTATGTGTTCTTAACTCCACATATTTATCAACAGAGTTTAATGCCCACCGGTGTTATACCCCTTGTAAGTGACACATCTGAAAAGTGACAGTGACATGTCACAGTGATCACATGAATATCTGGCTGTGATTGCAGGTTTTACAGAATGAAAATGACATAGAATGTCATGAGATAAAATCATATTTCAATGTCTGCCTTGTATAGTTATAAAGTGTGATAATTGGCCTTAAAACAGATGATCATCCTCACTCATGTTTTCCACCTGTTTGTATCATGATATTAGTAGCGATCATCTCCTACCACATTTAACTCACCAGTGTGCTTTTTCAAAGTTTCTCCAAATCTTGTTATTAACAGCTATGTGTCAGAGAAGCTGACTCCTCCAAGCAATTATTAGAAATCTGAATACAGAGGGCTGGATTTACTGAAGGTAAACAGACTGTGCACTTTGCAAGTGCAGTTGCTCCAGAACTTGAGGAAAAGCTTTACTTTTCAAATAATACTCAATCACATGCAAAGAAAATAAAAAAGACAGCATTTCTTGTTAGCACATGATTATTTTATAGAAGTCAGTAGAGTTTCCCCTCATGTACTAAGCTCAGAAGCAACTGCACTTGCAAAGTGCACAATTTGCCTTCAGTAGATCCACCCCAATATTATTTTTTAAACTAGCAGAGTAAACGCTCTCACATTATAAAAGGCTGACTGCATAGATGGGTTGAAAAAAAATTGCAGTGGCAGTTCTGGCATCAGGGACTAATGAGATGTTCAAGTCAAGGAAATCTACCTGACAGGAGTGATGTTAGATGGATACTGAATGACTAATTGTTCTAACTGACAGAAAGGAAGAAGCCACACACCAACAACATCACTCAGCTCGGTAAAATGTTATTCAACCGTACAGGTAACACAGCTCATCCCCAGCCTGGAGACTGCCCATCTCTGACATGTTTCACTCTTACTGACTTACAGTTACAGAGATCTCTGATGCTTGTAAGGCTGAATGATTTTGTGAATGCATTTAATACAGTTCCCCATAAACTCTTAATTCACAAATTAAGGTCTATGGGCATAGACCATAGGGTATGTACCTGGATAGAAAACCGGTTACAAGAGTACGCCAAAAGAGTGGTGCTAAATAGTGTGTATATAGAATGGTCTGAAGTGATAAATGGGGTACCCCAAGGCTCTGTCCTTGGACCAATTCTGTTTAATTTATTCTTAAATGATATAGAGGTGGGAATAAATAGCTCAATCTAAGTGTTTGCTAAAAATACAAAGCTAAGCAGGGCAATAACTTCACAGAAGGATATAGAAACTTTACGAGAAGAGCTCAGAAAAAAATAAAGGGGTAGGCAACTACATGGCAAATTAGATTTAATGTTGAAAAATGTAAAGTAATGCACTTGGGGGCTTAAAACATGAACATAAGTTACTCGCTAGTGGGAGAATTTTTGGCAGAATCCAGAATGGAAAAGATCTGGGGGTCCTAGTGGATCACAGGCTCAGCAATGGCGTGCAATGGTTGTGCAAAGCAAGCCAAATTTTAGCATGCATTAAAAAAGGTATTTACTCAAGAGATAAAATGATAATACTACCACTTTTCAGGACTCTGGTCCAGCTGCATCTTGAGTATGCTTTCCACTTATGATCACCAGTCCTCAGAAAGAATGTGCTGGAACCGGAGAGAGTCTAAAGAAGGGCAACAAAGCTAATAAGGGGGCTGGAGGACCTCACTTATGAGGAATGACTACAAGCACTAAACTTATTCTCCCTGCAGAACTGACGCTGGAGAGGTGACATAATAGCGATATATAAATGAATCAAATATATCTGTTGCTATAATAAAAATCATATTTGCAGAAATATAAATACACAAAAAGGAGTGTTCCACAACTGAATTCTACATAAAGCAGAATGTGAGTCCACATTAAATAATAGTTACATAAACACACACACATTGCACTGTATGGACTGGTGTCTTTAGTCAACCTTACCAATTATGTAACTATGTAACTGTGAATAAAAATGTACCGAACCAAGTTATGTCATAGGCTTGTGGCTTCTCCTTTCCTGTTAGTGTATCTTCATGGAGCAAGGATGGGCACCTTAGATCGGCACCCTATCAGCTTTACAGCGATGGAGGCTTGGAGTGGTGACTATGGCATGACTTACTAATTGCTCAATTGGTGGAGGAATTACTGGCAGGAATTAAAAAATCTCAGCCAAAAATGAAAGCAGTCATTTCAGTTTAGGAATATTACTCACATTGATCCCCAAAATACTGTAGTGGCCATTTAGCAGCCATGAAAAAGGTTGGCACATGGAGCAGCGTACCTCAATCCCATAGTTGTACTTAATATCTGCAGGTAAAACATATGTTCAGTCATGTCAGCTCCTGTATTTGTCAGCTAGGTAGTCTAATTCTTGTCTTCTTGGTCTAAATTTTAACACTTCATTGTTGTATGCATTTTGTTTTATAATGATTAATAGGAGTGCAGTTGTGCAACCAATTAGATACATTTGCACAGTGGTCAAATCAGAACACTAAAAGGGTATACATGCAGCCTGTTTGTTTTTGGGAACCCATTAGGGACATCCTGTTAGTTAGGAATTGATATAAGTTTAGTTAATGGCTCAGATGAGCATATGTTTTGTTTTCTTATGCTTTGGACTTGCTGTACAAAACCCTCTTGCACTGAGCTGTGTGTGTCTAATGACTTAGTGAATAAAAAATACAGAACAAATCAGCTTGGACTGTTTCTGAGTCTCCCCGATTTGTGCATGGTTTATCTCTCCCACTACCAGTTGAGCCTGTCCCTTTTACGCTAAAGCCTATACACTATACAGTATATACACATGCTTATGGGAAAGTAGTGGGTCACTATGAATATCTGTGTGATCTATAAATTGTTTAACTGCCCTATCTATTTATTAACTTTCCTCAATTTCGAGTAAACATAGCACGACATTAGAAGGCAACAGAAAATATATCTACTTAAATCCCATACTCTAACAGCAAATCAGTATACACACATTAGAATAATTTCTAGTGCAGAGAAGGGCAACCAAACTGACAAGAGACATGGAGGAGCTCAGCTATGAGGGAAGATTAGAAGAACTAAATCTATTCCCTCTTGGGAACAGGAGATTAAGGGGGGATATGATCAACATGTATAAATACATAAGTGGTCCATATGGTGAAGTTGGTGTTGAGTTATTCACTTCAAGGTCATCACAGAGGACAAGGGGGCACTCTTTACGTCTAGAGGAAAAAAGATTTAATCTCCAAATACGGAAAGGTTTCTTCACAGTAAGAGCTGTGAAAATGTGGAATTGACTCCCTCCAGAGGTGGTTCTGGCAAGCTCAGTAGATTGCTTTAAGAAAACCCTGGTTTCTTTCCTAAATGTACATAATATGATTGGGTATTAACATTTATAGGTAAATTTGATCCAGGGCAAATCTGATTGCCTTTCAGGGTATCGGGAAGGATTTTTTTATTCCCTTCCCTAGCAAAAGGAGTTTTTCGCCTTCCTCTGGATCAACTGTGGGTGAAGGATTGTATACATGGGATTGTATTTTTTTGTTTGGTTTTACTAGATGGACTTGTGTCTTTTTTAACCTGACTAACTATGTAACTATATTTATAATGTGTTTGTAAATTATGTTGGGAAGCATTTATGGGTTTAGTGTGCCTGTTTCATCTGCCATCTACAGAAAAAGCATATTTTATTTTGAAAATATATATTTTTAATATGTACCTATAGAGTATTTTTATATAATGCCATTGTTTCTAGCTGTTTTTATTAAGAACACAGTGTGAGTTTGAAGCTAGACTGTAGAGTGTTGATAAAAGGTATTAATATTGACCTAGTCATTGCTTTTGTTTAACTATATTCATTTTATAGCAGGCACAGAAAAGATAAGACTAATGGTAAAATGTGTGAGATGTGTCATTTATAGATTCTATTTATATATTCTTATCTTTCTAAGTTTCCATATTGTGCTGTCCTACTGTTTTATTTGAGTTTTTCACAAATAAAATTGGCTTTCACTGGTTTTCATTGCCTTGTAGACAAGTAATTTTTTTTATGAAGCAGTCAGCCACCTATTAACAGCAACACGCTACCATTATTGTTCTATCATGTTGGTGCATTTGAGTTTTTACAGTAGTAATAATATCACGTTATCTTCATCACAAAACAGAAAGCTTGAGTTGGCTGAACCTAACTTCTCTCCCCCTTTTTGTGTTAAAATCTTCTGCTAGGTTATCAGGCTGGTGCAGCATGTCTTGTGTTGGCTTGGTTCACACTGCCATGACCTGAAAGTCGTGTGACTTACAGAGACTTCCTGGTGACTTGAGTACTACTTTGAGGCACAAGTCCGATAGAAGGCGCCTTAACCACTTGACAACTGGGTACTTAAACCCCCTTCCTAACCAGACCAATTTTCAGCTTTCGGTGCTCTCACACTTTGAATGACAATTACTCAGTCATGCAACACTGTACCTATATGAAATTTATGTCCTTTTTTCACACAAATAGAGCTTTCTTTTGGTGGTATTTAATCAACGCTGGGTTTTTTATTTTTTGTGCTATAAATCAAAAAAGACTGAAAATTCGATTAAAAAAAAAAAAATTCTTTGTTTCTGTTAAAATTTATTGCAGAGTATTGGCAGAGTATTGGCTAGTATTGGCAGAGTATTGGCGAGTATTGGCAATGTATTGGCAGAGTATTGGCGAGTATTGGCGAGTATTGGCAGAGTTTTGCAGTGTTGCAGAGTATTGCACAGTGTTGCAGAGTATAGCACAATGATGCAGAGTATTGGCTAGTATTGGCGAGTATTGGCAGAGTATTGGCAGAATATTGGCAGAGTATTGGCGAGTATTGGCGAGTATTGGTAGAGTATTGTCGAGTATTGGCAGAGTTTTGCAGTGTTGCAGAGTATTGCACAGTGTTGCAGAGTATAGTACAGTGATGCAGAGTATAGCACAGTGATGCAGAGTATTGCAGTATTGCAGAGTATTGCAGTATTGCAGAGTATTGCAGTATTGCAGAGTATTGCAGTGTTGCAGAGTATTGCAGTGTTGCAGAGTATTGCAGTATTGCACAGTATTGCAGATTATTGCCATTATATATATTGAGCAGCGCTGTGGGCACTAAAAATCCAGCCCACACCGATCGGTACAGAGAGGGGAGGGAGGAACCAGCGTCATAACGTGACGCCGGTTTGTTTACATGTGATCGCTCCGTCATTTGACGGAACGATCACGTGGTAAACAGCTGCGATCAGCGGCTATTTACCGTGATCCGTGATGCGCCGGGTCCTCTGGACCCAGCGGTCACGTATGTTCCAGAGTGCGCGCCCCAGGGGGCGCGTGGGAGCAACATTCTGGAATGACATCCATGGACGTCCACCCAGAACTAGCCGACCGCGCTGTTGCCGTCTTTCGGCTATGGCCCAGTCGGCAAGTGGTTAAAGTAGTACAGGAACCTTTTCTAAAGGTCGGAACGACTTCAGTAGTGCTAATTAAGACAGCTCTCATTGACTAACATGGGATTTCCCATGTCATGTGACTTGGGGTGTCACAAGTCGGATCCCAAGTCGCGGCAGTGTGAATCGAGTCTAAATATCAGTTCTATGCAATTCCCTTTCAGTATTCAGCCCCACTGAAGTTCAGTATTAGAGCATTAAATGTGTAGAGTACGTTTAAAACCCTGTGCTCTCTCTCTGCTTTGTATAACGCTGGTCATATTCAGACTTGCAAAGCTGGTTTGAATATGACTTGTGGATGTTAGAAACATTTTAGTATTGTTTTATTTTGTTTTTTTAGTCTAGGCCTTTATTGTGTGAGTAGCAACAAGGAAGATGTGTCAGCATGTCTAGAAGGTCAGTTCAGTGTTAGTCTAAGTAGTGCTTTCACATGGTCCTCTTCTGATCTGCACTGTGGTTTTCCATTAACAGCATCGTCTTCATCTATGTTTCTTTTGTCCTTAGTTCCAAGATGAAAACCAATTTGTGGGAGAGGTACAGCACAGCTGCTTTCTGCCAGTTTTCTCTAAGCGCAAAGGTATTGTTTGCTTCTTCCTGTTCTTGGGAATGTCCCTGGCAATAGTGTGGGAGGCTACAATGACCTAAGTTATGATTATTTATATCTCCCTGGCCAACCACTAGGAGATTTATTACCAATGGAGTATGCTGGGGGATGATATACATATTCAGGGCAACCTTCTGGAAGTTACAGAGAGGCTCAAGACCAGGAACTAAATCCCCGTGCTATCCTGCTGTAGGGTATATCCAGGGGAAGTGGAACAGGAAGGGGATTACATAGATTTGAGTACCAGAGGTGAAATTGTGTCTGCTGGAAAGTGCCCAGAAAGGTTAGGGACATTTCAGGAAGTCTAGAGGCTCATCCATGGTAGGTGAGTCCTAAAACTGCTTACAGTCAGTGGTCCAAAGAATACAGAATTGCTAGTCTGGTTTAAAGGTCCTCTTTCTTTATGACTGTGTTATTTTAGAGTCTTCACAGTGTTCTCTTGTAAGTATGTTATGCCCTAACCCTCTCTTCCTGAGTTTATTGGTCTTAATAAACTCTGTCAAGGTGACCGGTGTCCATCTGCTTACAACCCCACTATAAGTCAAGGACTCTACCGTGAGCTACTGACTAAATCACTTACTATCTTAAGTGTTGGGAGGTTTACTAGCAGGCAGTCCCTGCAGGGCTGTGTGATCCATCTGCTAGCTGCTAGTAAACATTTCCATGAACAATAAATGATTAGTAGGCACTCTCAGGACTGTGTGAGTCAGCAGATGGTTCATACAGGACCACAAGACCAACTGATCTATCTTCTAGCTACTAGATATATACAAAACTACGCGAATGGCAGCAAATGATGGGCACAAGTGGCTGCATATGATGGGCACAAGTGGCTGCATATGATGGGCACACATGGCTGCATATGATGGGCACAATGGCTGCATATGATGGGCACAGTGGCTGCATATGATGGCCACAGTGGCAGCGTATGATGGGCATAGTGGCTGCGTTTGATGGGCACAATGGCTGCAATTGATGGACACAGTGGTTGCATTTGATGGGCACAATGGCTGCATTTGATGGGCACAGCGAGGCTGCAACTGATGGTGGGGGTTCAGTATGTTTCAGTTTGTTTGCACCTCCCAAAAAGTTTGAGCACCAGCCGCCACTGTAAATGAGAACTCCTTTCTATTAAAATATTTATGACTGGTTTCACAGTTGGGCAACTTTTCCAGCAAATTTGGACCTCCGAGTTGCATGAGAAGTTGTACCCCATGATTCTCAATGATAACCATTCATATCTGTGCTACTTCAAGTTGCAACAACTTCAAAGTAGTCCCTGTACTAGTTTGGTGTGACTTTCATGTGACTTGAGGTACATAGGACGCAATATTACACAGGCATTCCCAGAAGTTAGGGCAAAGTTGTGGCAGCAAAATAGTGTGACTTTCAGGTCGCAGCAGTGTGAATGCGATTCATGGATAATACTTTTGAATTAGGCACTATTATCACTTGTGCATCCTGCAAGTAGGTCAAATTCGTCCCTGCACTACTTTGGTTTGACTTTGATGTGACTTGAAGCCCATATACTACAAGATTACACAGGCATTGGTCGCACAAGTTCAAATGGGGCCTAATTCAAAGGTGTTATCAATGAATCTCATTAGGTTCCTTTCACACTTGGCTGACTTTTCATACCATTTGAGGTCCATAAGACCCCTTTCACACTTGTACGACCTGAAAGTCCCACGATTTTGCAGTGCTTTTTGCCGCAAATTTGATGTCATTTGAAGCAATGCCAGTGTAATCTTGAGGTCTATGGACGCAGGAGTCACAGGACAAGTCGCACAAGTGTGAAAGGGGCCTTAGCGCCAGTCCACACTGCTGTGCTGTCCGTCATCGGATGTGGTTTACCCCCCTCACTGCAAATCACATGCGATGTCTGTGTGATGCAAATGTAGCCATACAGATTGTATGATTAAATTTGCATCACATTCGGCCCAAACTCTTTTTTGGTCTGCAGCAGAATCGGATCGCATGGTGTGTTGTCTGAATTTGCAGTTCGCTCTGTGATATTCAAACTGATTTGGGGGTGTCATTATCTTTCTACTGACACTCCCAGACAACACCCAGTGTGGTTCGCATATGGCAATGTGAACTGCCTGCAGGTTGTATGCGATGCGGGAACCCGCACTGGATTCACAAGGTTCCCGCATAGTTCCAGTGTGAACTGGCCCTTACCCTAGGTTCACACCTATGCATTTTTAAGTGCATTTTGCAGTTTGTAGAAACACTCTACAGTTCATTTAACATAGTTTCCTATGGTACTAGCTCACATATATGCGTTTTGCGGCCAGTGCGTTTTTGGAAATGCTCGGGGACTTTTTTCAAGAGATTTGCGGGTAATAGATTTCAATGGAATCGCACCAGAAATGCAACTGTTGCGTTTGTGATGTGATTTTTGATGTGTTTTGCAGTTCTTATTTTAACACCGTATATAGCTGGTTGCTACCTGGGGGGCCGGGAAGCCAGCCGCTGCGTCCTTAACAACCAATGAGTCATCAGCTGTCAGCGGTTACTCCACACTGGCTTTCAGCCAGGTTTCTCTGTCTCTATTCAAAATCAATGGTTCCCTATGGAAGCCTATTGATTTGAATAGAGGTCGCACCAGAAGTCAGATCAAGAGGATCCGACTTGCAGGGAGACTTGTGTGCTGAAAATCTTGAGGGGGAACCCAGCAAAATTTTTTTTTAAATTAGCGTGAGGTTCCCCCCAGGACGGTATCAGACCCTTCGGTCTGGTATGGATCTTGAGAAGGGACCCCACACCATTTTTTTTGGTGTGGGGGTCCCCCCAAGATCCATACCAGACCCTTATCCGAGCACGCAGGCCGGCAGGTCAGTAAAGGGGGGCAAGCGAGCACCCTCTCTCCTGGACCATACCAAGCCACATGCCCTCAACATGTGGGGGTTGGTGCTTTGGGGCGGGGGGGCCCTGTGCCCCCCACCCCAAAGCACCTTGTCACCATGTTGATGAGGACAAGGGCCTCTTCCCGACAACCCTTGCCATTGGTTGTCGGGGTCTGCAGGCAGGGGGCTTATCAGAATCTTGGAGCTCCCTTTAATAAGGGGGCCCCCAGATCCCAGCCCCCCACCCTATGTGAATGAGTATGGGGTACTCATTTGCCTGGGGAAAAAGGTGTCAATAAAAAAAACACACTACACAAGTTTTTAAAGTAATTTATTAGGCAGTTCTGGGGGTTTCTTCCGACTTCGGGGGTCTCTTATAGTCTCTTATTAAAGGGGGCTCCCAGATTCCGATAAGCCCCCCGCCCACAGCCCCCGACAACCAACAACAAGGGTTGTCGGGAAGAGGCCCTTGTCTTCATCAACATCGGGAAAAGGTGCTTTGGGGTGGGGGGTGCAGGGCATGTGACTTGGTATGGTCCAGGAGAAGGGTGCGCTTGCTCGCCCCCCTTTCCTGACCTGCCGGGCTGTGTGCTTGGATAATGGTCTGGTATGGATCTTGGGGGGGACCCCCTCGCCATTTTTTTTTTGGAGTGGGGGTTCCCCTTAAGATCCATACTTAAGATCCCCTTACGAGCTGTGATAGCTGCAAAAGGTGGCTCTACAAAGTATTGACTTTAAGGGGATAGTTATGCATAAATAGTTATGCACATTGACTTTTTCTATTATTTTGTCCTATTTGTTGTTTGCTTCACAATAAAAGAAAAAAAAATCTTCAAAATTGTGGGCATGTTCTGTAAATTAAATGATGCGAATCTTCAAACAATCCATGTTAATTCCAGGTTGTGAGGCAACAACACAAAAAATGCCAAGGGCGGTGAATAATTTTGCAAGGCACTGTAGGTGCCTTGTCTGTCTTTTACTCAATAGCAAATTGATCTGGGTTAAATTCACAGGGGAATTTTACAATTACCAAACATAGAGCAAAACCCCATTGAAGTCTTTTGAATCCCAGTCTTAAACTTGATGTCAAATTTCGATTTAGTTTTAGTCTTTTGTTTAAAATGCCATTTTATGCAAATACTGTACCAGAACCATAGTCACTCACGTATTACTGAGCACTAGACTGGCAATATTGAGACTCTGGAAAGATACTAAACCCCCCTCATTTAAAGAAATAGTAGAGTTGACCAATACTCACGCTACCTATGAGCTTATGTTTGCTGCAGCTCAAGGAAATTACCAAAAGTCACAAGTCAAGTGGCATAAATGGTCTGAGTGGTACACACATAATCATAAAGATTAAAATGTTATTATTCTGATTACTTGCAATTCATGTTTATTTCGTAATATGCAATGCTGCATATTCTCTATTTTAGTTCTTTATTTCAGTTTTCATTATTATTTAAGTTACCTTTGTTGTGTCAAAATCAGACATGGCAACATTACCTAGTGTTGGGAATCCTAGTCCTATCACTAGTTTCGTTAAGTTGTACACCTTATGTATAAAACATCTGTTACAGAACAGCAAGTCGCTAACTATTCTACTATGTCCAACAATTGGTTGATATTCACATGGGCAATTTAAACTAATTGTATACTATTAGATGCACAAGATGACTATGTGATGTTGATGGTGTTTGTAAATCTTCTTTAATGTCTTTTATACCAATAAAAATGTATTGAAATTAAAATGCCATTTTATTATTTATCGTATCTTAGTCGCCGAAAATATTTTAGTCGACAAAATTAACACTGTTGAATCCAAATCTTGTAGCTTTTTTTCTGGCCTTTTTCAAGGCCAATTTGGAAGTTTTTGGTTCAAAAAGGCATGGGAATCTGGAAACTGCCATGGGGGACATTTACCGATGCAAACTTTTTTTCTTAATAAAGCTTAGTGGGGAACAAGTCTTTTAATGTAGCTTGAAAGACAACATTAAAAATATACAATTCCTTTAAATAACATGTTTTTACATAAGGTAGCACACCTATAGGATGTACTCCAGCAAAATGACATATGAAAATGACCATATGTTGTCAAGGATGTCAGCCAGCTATCTTTGTCAGCTGTCATTTGCTTCAGGAGTGCAACAGGAAAGGATCATTGTGGTGTAGGTTGTCATGTCTTTGAGTGTCACTCATCATGACTGAAGATGGTGAAGATGGTGTGATTGAGGTTGAGTTTAGATCAGGGGACAATGCTTATTTAATTAGTTTTAATAACTGGCTTTTATGGTCCCTAAATGTTTATTTCATATACTTATTTCATATACTGTATATATACACCAGTATCTCTCAAAACTGAGTTTATCCCTCACATTTTTGTAACTATTTTATTTTATCTTTTCATGTGACAACACTAAAGAAATGACACTTTGCTACAATGTAAAGTAGTGAGTGTACAGCTTGTATAACAGTGTAAATTTGCTGTCCCCTCGAAATAACTCAACACACAGCCATTAACATCTAAATCGCTGGCAACAAAAGTGAGTACACCCCTAAGTGAAAATGTCCAAATTGGGCCCAATTCCCTCCCAGGTGTCATGTGACTCATTAGTGTTACAAGGTCTCAGGTGTGAATAGGGAGCAGGTGTTTTAAATGTGGTGTTCTCACTCTCTCATACTGGTCACTGGAAGTTCAACATAGCACCTCATGGCAAAGAACTCACTGAGGATCCGAAAAAAAAAATTGTTGCGCTACATAAAGATGGCCTAGGCAATAAGAAGATTGCCAAGACCCTGAAAATGAGCTGTAGCATCCTGGCCAAGACCATACAGTGGTTTAATAGGACAGGTTACACTCAGAACAGGGTTTGCCATAGTCGACCAAAGAAGTTGGGTGCACATGCTCAGCGTCATATTCAGAGGCTGTCTTTGGGAAATAGACGTATGAGTGCTGCCAGCATGGCTGCAGAGGTTGACGAATTGGTGGGTCATCGTGTCAGTGCTCAGACCATACGCCGCACACTGGATCAAACTGGTCTGCATTACTGTCATCCCAGAAGGAAGCCTCTTCTAAAGATGGTGCACAAGAAAGCCCACAAACAGTTTGCTAAAGACAAGCAGACTAAGGACATGGATTACTGGAACCATGTCCTGTGGTCTGATGAGACCAAGATAAACTTATTTGGTTCAGATGGTGTCAAGCATGTGTGGCAGCAACAAGGTGTGGAGTACAAAGAAAAGTGTGTCTTGCCTACAGTCAAATATGGTGGTGGGAGTGTCATGGTTTGGGGCTGCATGAATGCTGCCGGCTCTGGGGGACTACAGTTCATTGAGGGAACCATTAATGTCACCATGTACTGTAGCAGAGCATGATCCCCTCCCTTCGGAGACTGGGCCACAGGGCCGTATTCCAACACGATAACGACCCCAAACACACCTCCAAGACGACCACTGCCTTGCTAAAGAAGCTGAGGGTAAAGGTGATGGACTGGCCAAGCATGTCTCCAGACCTAAACCCTATTGAGCATTTGTGGGGCATCCTCAAATGGAAGGTGGAGGAACGCAAGGTCTCTAACATCCACCAGCTCTGTGATGTTGTCATGGAGGAGTGGAAGAGGTCTCCAGTGGCAACCTGTGAAGCTCTGGTGAACTCCATGCCCAAGAGGGTTAAGGCAATGCTGGAAAATAATGGTGGCCACACAAAATATTGACACTTTGGGCCCAATTTGGATATTTTCACTTAGGGGTGTACTCACTTTTGTTGCCAGTGGTTTAGACGTTAATGGCTGTGTGTTGAGTTATTTTGAGGGGACAGCAAATTTACACTGTTATGCAAGCTGTACACTCACTACTTTACATTGTAGCAAAGTGTCATTTCTTCAGTGTTGTCACATGAAAAGATATAATAAAATATTTACAAAAATGTGAGGGGTGGGTATACTCACTTTTGTGAGATACTCTCTCATATATATATATATATATATATATATATATATATATATATATATATATATATATATATATATAATTTTTATATATAAATAAATATATATAAATATTATATATATATATATATAAATAAATATATATATATATATATATATATATATAATTTTTTTGTGAATGAGTAACAAAGGGTACTATGTTACTCTTAGGGCTCATTTAAACTTGCAGTTGGGGGGCATTAACCACTTGCCGACCACCTCACTCAGGTACACTGCGGCAGAATGGCACGGGCAGGCAAAGTAACGTATGGGTACGTTACTTGCCTCCCGCGGGCGGGGGGTCCGATCAGACCCCCCCGGTGCCCGAGGCAGTCGGATTCTGTCCCGGAGCGATCAGAGGTGAGGGGGAGGCCATCCATTACCCTCACAATCGCTCCCAGCCAATGACATTCTTCCTCTGCTGCTGTAATGTAAACAGCGTCAGAGGAAGTGATGTCATCTCTCCTCGAGCCGGTCTTTTCGTTCCGGTGCCGAGGAGAGAAGACATCAAGTAAGTGCACCAAACACTACACTAACAGTAGAACACTCTAGGCACCCATTTCACCCCCCATCACCCCCCGATCACCCCCTTGTACCCCCTGTCTCAGTGACACCAATAGCAGCTTTTTTTTTGCATTGGTGTCAGTTTGTGACAGTTATAAGTGGTAGGGCAGTTAGTATTAGCCCCCTTTAAGGTCTAAGATACCCCCCTAACCCCCCTTAACCCCCCCTAATAAAGGTTAACCTCTTGATCACCCCCCGTCGCCAGTGTCACTAGGCGATCGTTTTTCTAGGGAGGTAAGTATTGTAATGGAAATTTGTAAGTTCTGTATATAATTGTATTGTATTTTGTATGTATTGCACACTGCCCTCACTGTGCACACAGCACTAATAATGTTTTCAGTAAATGTTTACATTCTTTCGAGTCCTGATTAGAATTAGCCTATGTAACGCCCCTTGTTACCATAAACGTACAATTGTAATATTAATGTGATACCTACGTAATCATGTGCATAAAGACCTTCAATTGCGTCATAATAAAGCAGAACAGTTATTTGGAAAGATGCTGAGCGTATCTTTTGTGTCTGTTCCCTACTGCAGTAGTTATTATTAATTTGGAACCACTAATCAATATGAGGATAGGAGTTGCCTATCATCAATTTAACCAAGTCAGCATGGCGAGCCAGCCAGGAGGGGATTCCAGGTGACCCTGAGTATCCGAAACGAGGAGCTTGAGACGATCCGGGAATTTCTGATAATCAGCCGGCTGAGGTAAGCCTTTTGCTTACATTTGAGTTATCAGACTTCCTTGATCGGTAAGGCATTTTCGGGACAAAGGGTACCTATTTTACTCCCCTTAATCGAACTGTATTGATTGGTGGTTATAGGTTATGTTGTCCCTGTCTACTGTCCATCGGAGTGTTATAGATAAGAAAGGGAAAAATAGTGCTGTTCACAGGTATATGTAGTACATCTGCTAGATAAAGTAGTTTAGAGGCAAGAGGGTATAGGCACACGTAGAGAAGAGAGAAGACTGGCCACTCATTATGGGCATTAAATTAAGTAAGGGAATGAAGGGTAAGAGACCCTCAAAAATGCCCAGCGCAAGAGGAGCGCTATATATGAACCGAAGGTGCGGTTCCGCCTATACTGAGCCCCTAGATTAATGGTTAAAGTGGACAGGGATCCACAATGGGTAACTGGGTTACCAAGGTCCACAGGGACTAAGAATCATGCAGAGTAAACAGCTAGAGAAACAGCTATCTATGTGAGCAGGATGGATCAGGGGTGACATTAACACTAGACAGAAAGGGACATTTTCATGTTAAGTTGTGGGATGAATTTGGAGTCAGGCACTACCACTAGTAAGTCAAGAAACAGAGAAATGAGAATTAAAACAGAATACTTTATATGTTGTCAGAGAGGGAAGATGGGATGAGCACTCTGGCTGCCTGTCTGATCATAGAAGCTAGATATAAAAGATATCTGAACAAAATAAGGAATGCAGAATTTAAGGCAGGGAAATATTAGAGTTAAAAGAAAGTGAGAGAATGATATGCATGTGTTGTGTACAAATGGGAAAAATGTAAGCGATTTTAGAGAGATATTGGTGTATGTGTGTGCGAATGCTGGGACCTTTAGTTCTATTGCTTGTGTGTGTCATGTATGCAGATGTGACCCCCTCCTTTGTGCTCTCATGAACGAATGTGGCTGAGATGAGAGGTCAGTGATAAGCTGGAAGGACACCATGCCGATTCCAGTTTTTTTAGACAAAACATTTATAACAAAATGTGCCGGGTTAAGGAATCTAATGATACACAATGTGATCACAATTATTTTGAATCTGTTTTCCAGACATGGTAAAATGAAGGTTACATTTAACCGTGTATTGCACAAATTGAATATCTTTTGATAGTGGAAACACTGCATTTAAAAAAGGGAAATTACCGTATATACTCGAGTATAAGTCGAATTTTTCAGCACCTTTTTTTGTGCTGAAAGTGCCCCCCTCGACTTATACTCGAGTCAAGCACTTTTCTGCAGCAAAAAATTTCATTTTCCGAACTGATTTTGGGGCCCCGTATCTCAGGGCCACTTGGTGCTAGAAACCCCAAATTTGGAATGCAAACCCAGTGGACCTGGTTCCACAACATATCCAAAGCTGGAGTTCCTAGCACTAAGTGGCCCTGAGATACGGGGCCCCAAAATCGGTTCGAAAAATGTCATTCTCTGCTGCAGAAAAGTGCTTGACATTTTCTGAACCGATTTTGGAGCCCTGTATCTCAGGGTCACTTACAGCTAGGAACCCCAAATTTGGTGTGCAAATCCAGTGGACCTGGTACCATAACATATCCAAAGCTGGAGTTCCTAGCACCAAGTGGCCCTGAGATATGGGGCCCCAAAATAGGTTAGGAAAATGTCATTCTCTGCTGCAGAAAAGTGCTTGACATTTTCTGAACCAATTTTTGGGGTCCCGTATCTCGGGACCACTTGGTTCTAGAAATCCCAGCTTTGGATATTTTATTGTGCTAGTTCCACTGGGTTTGCACACCAAATTTAGGGTTCCTAGCACTAAGTGGCCCCGAGATACAGGGCCCCAAATTCGGTCAACTGTGTCCATCTGTAGCAATGTCATTTCGGGACACTTTGGGTTCAGAGACCCCAAATTTTGGCTGCAGCTAGGGGGCATCTAGGAACCCTTAACTACAGAGTTTGAAGTTCGGGGAACCTATGGCTGCAAATGGGCGCAGTGAGGCATGCAAATGGGCACAGTGAGGCTGCAAATGGGCATTGTTGACCCTCTTTTCCACTTACAGTAGCTGTGCATTTCTCACCCTCGTCTTATACTCAGGTCAATAAGTTTTTCCCATTTTTTTGTGGTAAATTAGGGCCTCGACTTATACTCGGAACGACTTATACTCGAGTATATACGGTAAGTAAAATTAAGTAATAATGAGTATTCATTTCTAATATGAGTTTAACAATTTTATTAATAATATAGATATATTGAAACTGGTTTAGACAACCTTTGGTTGGAAATGAAATTCAGGTTAATGGGGACATTTGTAAAAATTGGATTAGTTTAGATTAAGATAACAATTTTGTAATTTTACATTTATACAATAAGCCCTTATTGAGAGAAAAAAAGATTAAGATGAGTTTGTTATTTTGAATAAAGCTGCCATAATATTTAACAAAGCCAAGATGGATGGGATACATATGAAGTTTTTCTACAAAAATGAAATTTTAAGGTTTTTGATAATAACTTGATGTGCGGTCCATGATGTGAGAGTAATAATAAGTGGAATTTGGATGTGACAGACCCATCACATCAAGTCCACACACCCTGTTAGGATAAATGCTACATGCAGCCAGTTGTTTTATAGTTTTTGATGCTTTCTGGTCCATCATACAGATTGTTGATCCTTTTATTTTATTTATTTTTATTTTTGAAATCCAAAGCAGAATGTGTGGATTGTGAAATGATGTGCCCCTTTTCCTTGTAAGTGCCGTGGTATAAGCAGAAGAATATTTTGGATTTATGGGCATCTCTGCATGACCGCAGGGTATTGTTATCATTCATTATAATATTGCCAGGAAAAAGTTGTCTTTTGAAACATGAGACTGTAGTTCTTACACAAACAGCGTGATAGAAAACAAGCCATTGTAATATATTTATGTAGCTGGACCCAGTAATGAAGGGTTCACCCTGATATATCAGAGCTGTAGCTTTTATGCAAAGGTGCTATTAGACAAACTTAGATATTGTTTTGGTCAAATATTTAATTTTTAATGGTCCGACATTCTGCGCAGCAAATATACAGCTGACTAAATGTTTGTCTAATGAAAGGTTTAAAATATGAATTTGTTTATGTACAAATCTAACAATGAAAAATGCGTACATTTGAATCCAGCCACCTTTTTGCCTCTATTGGAGGAGGCTGGCAACAAAGTAAGACACGTGTTAAATTGATGGTGTAGGAATCAGCTGCTGTGAGCCCAGTGCGGGACACACTCCCTGAAGACCCAGATATTAATTTTTTTGTAGATTTGAGTATGCAGTTTATCACCCAGAAGGATACTCTGTATTCAAAGTCATTGGATCCTTTTTCCCCAGCTCCAGAAGCAGAGCTCCATGTTTTAGCAAAGCCTGTGAGCTATAAAAAGAGTGTACATTTATATAGATAGTCGAAATATAGAGAGCTTTTGGTTCCATTTAAAGGGCCAGAAGTTTGTTTTTACTTCGGCAGGTAAACCAATAAAGCATGCCAAGTTAATTTGTTTGGCTGTTTTCAGCCTTCCAGGTTCTTGCTGAGGTAGCCATATTAACTTTCACACATGGAAGCAGACCAGGTGACTAAGGATGCTGCATTACAGCCCCGGACACTTGATGGGTCTGTGCAACTCACAGATTCCACCCTAGTTCTGGCCCAGTATAGCTGGGATTAATAATTCAACTTTAACCACTTCAGCCCCGGAAGGATTTACCCCCTTCCTGACCAGAGCACTTTTTACAATTTGGCACTGCGTTGCTTTAACTGCTAATTGCGCGGTCATGCAATGCTGTACCCAAACAAAATTTGCGTCCTTTTCTTCCCACAAATAGAGCTTTCTTTTGATGGTATTTGATCACCTCTGCCGTTTTTATTTTTTGCGCTATACACGGAAAAAGACCGAAAAATTTTTTAAAAAAATGATATTTTCTACTTTTTGTTCTAAAAAAAATCCAATAAACTCAATTTTAGTCATACATTTAGGCCAAAATGTATTCGGCCACATGTCTTTGGTAAACAAAATGTCAATAAGTGTATATTTATTGGTTTGCGCAAAAGTTATAGCGCCTACAAACTAGGGTACATTTTCTGGAATTTACACAGCCTTTAATTTATGACTGCCTATGTCGTTTCTTGAGGTGCTAAAATGGCAGGGCATTACAAAACCCCCACAAATGACCCCATTTTGGAAAGTAGACACCCCAAGGAAATTGCTGAGAGGCATGTTGAGCCCATTGAATATTCATTTTTTTTGTCCCAAGTGATTGAATAATTACAAAATTACAAAAAGTTGTCACTAAATGATATATTGCTCACACAGGCCATGGGCATTTGTGGAATTGCACCCCAAAATACATTTAGCTGCTTCTCCTGAGTATGGGGATACCACATGTGTGGGACTTTTTGGGAGCCTAGCCGCGTACGGGGTCCCGTAAACCAATCACTGCCTTCAGGATTTCTAAGGGCGTACATTTTTGATTTTACTCCTCACTACCTATCACAGTTACGGAGGCCATGGAATGCTCAGGTGGCACAAACCCCCCCCCAAATGACCCCATTTTGGAAAGTAGACACCCCAAGCTATTTGCTGAGAGGCATGGTGAGTATTTTGCAGCTCTCATTTGTTTTTGAAAATAAAGAAAGACGAGAAAAAAAATGTTTTTTTTTCTTTTTTCAATTTTCAAAACTTTGTGACAAAAAGTGAGGTCTGCAAAATACTCACTATACCTCTCAGCAAATAGCTTGGGGTGTCTACTTTCCAAAATGGGGTCATTTGGGGGGGGGTTTGCCACCTGGGCATTCCATGGCCTCCGAAACTGTGATAGGCAGTGAAGAGTGAAATCAAAAATTTACGGCCTTAGAAAGCCTGAAGGCGGTGCTTGGTTTTCAGGGTCCCGTACGCGGCTAGGCTCCCAAAAAGTCTCACACATGTGGTATCCCCGTACTCAGGAGAAGCAACAGAATGTATTTTGGGGTGTAATTTCACATATTCCCATGGCATGTTTGAGCAATATATCATTTAGTGACAACTTTGCGCAAAAAAAATAAAAAAAATAAAAAATTGTCTCTTTCCCGCAACTTGTGTCACAATATAAAATATTCCATGGACTCGACCTGCCTCTCAGCAAATAGCTTGGGGTGTCTACTTTCCAAAATGGGGTCATTTGGGGGGGGTTGAACTGTCCTGGCATTTTATGCACAACATTTAGAAGCTTATGTCACACATCACCCACTCTTTTAACCACTTGAAGACAAAGCCCTTTCTGACACTTTTTGATTACATAAAAAAATAATTTTTTTTTGCAAGAAAATTACTTTGAACCCCCACACATTATATATTTTTTTAAAGCAAATGCCCTACAGATTAAAATGGTGGGTGTTTCATTTTTTTTTTCACACAGTATTTGCGCAGCGATTTTTCAAACGCATTTTTTGGGGAAAAAACACACTTTTTTAAATTTTAATGCACTAAAACACACTATATTGCCCAAATGTTTGATGAAATAAAAAAGATGATCTTAGGCCGAGTACATGGATACCAAACATGACATGCTTTAAAATTGCGCACAAACGTGCAGTGGCGACAAACTAAATAAATTTTTAAAATCCTTTAAAAGCCTTTACAGGTTACCACTTTAGATTTACAGAGGAGGTCTACTGCTAAAATTACTGCCCTCGATCTGACGTTCGCGGTGATACCTCACATGCATGGTGCAATTGCTGTTTACATTTGACGCCAGACCGACGCTTGCGTTCGCCTTAGCGCGAGAGCAGGGGGGACAGGGGGGCTTTTTTTTTTTTTCTTTATTATTATTATTTTTATTATCTTATTTTTAAACTTTTCCTTTCATTTTTTTTTTTTAAATCATTTTTATTGTTATCTCAGGGAATGTAAATATCCCCTATCATAGCAATAGGTAGTGACAGGTACTCTTTTTTGAAAAAATTCGGGTCTATTAGACCCTAGATTTCTCCTCTGCCCTCAAAGCATCTGACCACACCAAGATCGGTGTGATAAAATGCTTTCCCAATTTCCCAATGGCGCTGTTTACATCCGGCGAAATCTAAGTCATAAAATGCTCGTAGCTTCCGGTTTCTTAGGCCATAGAGATGTTTGGAGCCACTCTGGTCTCTGATCAGCTCTATGGTCAGCTGGCTGAATCACCGGCTGCATTTTTAGGTTCCCTGTTGAGACAGGAGAGCCAGAGAAAAACACGGAAGACGTGGGGGGGGGGCATTCCCTCCCACTGCTTGTAAAAGCAGTCTGGAGGCTAATTAGCCGCTAGGATTGCTTTTACATGAAAGCCGACTGCTGGCTGAAAAGAATGATACCAAGATGATACCTAAACCTGCAGGCATCATTCTGGTATAACCACTCAAAGTCGTGAATGGCGTACCTGAAGACAAAAAAATGGTTAACAATAAGGAACAGTAAACATAGTTACATAGTTACATAGTTACATAGTAGGTGAGGTTGAAAAAAGACACAAGTCCATCAAGTCCAACCTATGTGTGTGATTATGTGTCAGTATTACATTACATATCCCTGTATGTTGCGGTCATTCAGGTGATTATCTAATAGTTTCTTGAAGCTATCAATGCTCCCCGCTGAGACCACCGCCTGTGGAAGGGAATTCCACATCCTTGCCGCTCTTACAGTAAAGAACCCTCTACGTAGTTTAAGGTTAAACCTCTTTTCTTCTAATTGTAATGAGTGGCCACGAGTCTTATTAAACTCTCTTCTGCGAAAAAGTTTTATCCCTATTGTGGGGTCACCAGTACAGTATTTGTAAATTGAAATCATATCCCCTCTCAAGCGTCTCTTCTCCAGAGAGAATAAGTTCAGTGCTCGCAACCTTTCCTCATAACTAAGATCCTCCAGACCCTTTATTAGCTTTGTTGCCCTTCTTTGTACTCGCTCCATTTCCAGTACGTCCCTCCTGAGGACTGGTGCCCAGAACTGGACAGCATACTCCAGGTGCGGGCAGACCAGAGTCTTGTAGAGCGGGAGAATTATCGTTTTATCTCTGCAGTTGATCCCCCTTTTAATGCATGCCAATATTCTGTTTGCTTTATTAGCAGCAGCTTGGCATTGCATGCCATTGCTGAGCCTATCATCCACTAGGACCCCCAAGTCCTTTTCCATCCTAGATTCCCCCAGAGGTTCTCCCCCCAGTGTATAGATTGCATTCATATTTTTGCCACCCAAATGCATTATTTTACATTTTTCTACATTGAACCTCATTTGCCATGTAGTCGCCCACCCCATTAATTTGTTCAGGTCTTTTTGCAAGATTTCCACATCCTGCGGAGAAGTTATTGCCCTGCTTAGCTTAGTATCGTCTGCAAATACAGAGATTGAACTGTTTATCCCATCCTCCAGATCGTTTATGAACAAATTAAATAGGATTGGTCCCAGCACAGAACCCTGGGGGACCCCACTACCCACCCCTGACCATTCTGAGTACTCCCCATTTATCACCACCCTCTGAACACGCCCTTGTAGCCAGTTTTCAATCCATGTACTCACCCTATGGTCCATGCCAATGCACCTTATTTTGTACAGTAAACGTTTATGGGGAACTGTGTCAAATGCTTTTGCAAAATCCAGATACACCACGTCTACGGGCCTTCCTTTATCTAGATGGCAACTCACCTCCTCATAGAAGGTTAATAGATTGGTTTGGCAAGAACTATTCTTCATGAATCCATGCTGATTACTGCTAATGATATCATTCTTATTACTAAAATCTTGTATATAGTCCCTTATCATCCCCTCCAAGAGTTTACATACTATTGATGTTAGGCTAACTGGTCTGTAATTCCCAGGGATGTTTTTTGGGCCCTTTTTAAATATTGGTGCTACATTGGCTTTTCTCCAATCAGCTGGTACCATTCCAGTCAATAGACTGTCTGTAAAAATTAGGAACAACGGTCTGGCAATCACCCGACTGAGTTCCCTAAGTACCCTCGGATGCAAGCCATCTGGTCCCGGTGATTTATTAATGTTAAGTTTCTCAAGTCTAATTTTAAATCCGTCCTCTGTTAACCATGTAGGTGCTTCCTGTGTTGTGTCATGAGGATAAACACTGCAGTTTTGGTTACTGAAGCCCCCCGATTCACTCGTGAAGACTGAGGAGAAGAATAAATTCAATACCTCTGCCATCTCCCCATCCTTTGTAACCAGATGTCCTTCCTCATTCTTTATGGGGCCAATATGGTCTGTCCTCCCTTTTTTACTGTTTACATACTTAAAGAATTTCTTGGGATTTTTTTTGCTCTCCTCCGCTATGTGTCTTTCATGTTCTATCTTAGCCATCCTAATTGCACCCTTACATTTCTTATTGCATTCTTTATAAATTCTGAATGTTGTGGATGATCCCTCAACCTTGTATTTTTTGAAGGCCTTCTCCTTTGCTTTTATATGCATTTTTACATTGGAGTTAAGCCATCCAGGATGTTTGTTCGCTCTTTTAAATTTATTACCCAATGGGATACATTGGCTAATGCCCTTATTTAATATGCTCTTAAAGCAAACCCATCTCTCCTCTGTATTCTTTGTTCCTAATATTTTATCCTAATTTATGCCTTTTAGCAAGGTTTGTAGTAAAGTAAACGATAAAAAATTGCATACCTGAAAAGCAAACATGATAAAACATAATAACAATAAAACATTGCAGAATAGAATACAGTAAAAAAGAGCAGAACAATAGAGAGAATAGAGAGAGAGAGAACAATAAAACGACAACTATTTTTTTTTTTTTTTTTTTAATTTTTGTATGTGTTTTTATTTTTTTTTTTTTACACTTTTTTTGTAACTGTAACTTTTATAACTGTAACCGGTTCCAGGTTCGGGTCTCTCAAAATACGATGGCATCTTGGGAGACCCTGTGAAAGTGTGCCTAGTCTGTGCAATGCTGTACCCTACGCTAATACTCAACTAGTGCATGGTAGCGTTCAAAACATTCACCAATGCAAAGACCAGGATTGTCAGGACAGGAGGGACAATAATAGCGGGTGTCACGCCTATATCCGCGCTTGCTGCAGACACGACATCTTTTCTGGGGGGTTCGTTGGGTAGGGGTACTCGGGAGGACATAAAGAAAATGCCTCTCATGCAGCCGACTGCATTTGGTTGGGGATGTGAATGGGGAAAGTACGGGCGCTGCAGAAGCGGTGGGTTCCCAATTAGGATTGGCGAATGCAGCAGGAAGGGCATTATGGGCACGACGGGCCTGTGTTTGTCTTTTTGGTGGCAGCGGGACACTACTTGTGCTTGCCACCTCACCAGCTTGAACTGCACTTATGGGACTCGCCACGTCACCAAGTGTTACTGCAGTGCGGGTTTGACTACGACCGGGGTGTACTAGGCCGCTGGTGCTTGCCAGTTCACCAAAACGCTACAAAAAAAACTGTTAGCGATCGCAGGGATCAGGCCTGACTCTGCGAACGCTGCAGTTATGCGTTTAGTGTTTTGTAAGTGACAGTGATCGATCGATACTGCACTTGGGTGGGCTGGGCTGGGCCGGGCGGAGGGGCAAAACGCAGGTGCTAGCAGGTATCTGGGCTGATCCCGCTAACACTGCGTTTGTGGGAACCCTAAACTGCTGGGGACGCCAGTATAGATCTGATCGGATCAGATATTGATCCGTTCAGATACTATACCACTAAGGGAGGTGTACGGTGCGTGCGTGGGTGTTAGCGGTACTGGCGCTAACCTGACGCTGCCTGGGGCTGGTGCTTGCCAGTTCACCAAAACGCTACCAAGAAAACTGTTAGCGATCGCAGGGATCAGGCCTGACTCTGTGAACACTGCAGTTATGCGTTTAGTGTTTTGTAAGTGACAGTGATCGATCGATACTGCACTTGGGTGGGCTGGGCTGGGCCGGGCGGAGGGGAAAAACGCAGGTGCTAGCGGGTATCTGGGCTGATCCCGCTAACACTGCGTTTTTGGGAACCCTAAACTGCTGGGGACGCTAGTATAGATCTGATCGGATCAGATATTGATCCGTACAGATACTATACCACTAAGGGAGGCGTATGCTGCGTGCGTGGTTGTTAGCGGTACTGGCGCTAATCTGACGCTGCCTGGGGTGACGCATATCACCGCCGGGCGATCAGGGGGCTAAAACTTTATTCGGTAATAAACGGCGGGTGCCCTGACACTATAAAAAATAAACAAACTAACCAGCATCACCCGTAACGGTTATACGGTGATCAGTGGTGAAAGGGTTAACTAGGGGGCAATCAAGGGGTTAAAACATTTATTAGGTAGTATATGGGGGTCCCTGTCGCTATAAAACGCTGACGGCGAACCTCAATATTTACCTTCCTAACTAGCGTCACCAGTGACACTAATACAGCGATCAGAAAAATGATCGCTTAGCGACACTGGTGACAGGGGGTGATCAAGGGGTTAAAACTTTATTAGGGGGGGTTAGGGGGGTACCCTAGACCTACAGGGGGCTAACACTCACTGCCCTACCAAATCTAACTGTCACAAACTGACACCAATCAGTAATCAGAAAAAAAAAAAAATACTGCTTGGTGTCAGTTTGTGACAGGGGGGGGATCGGGGGGCGATCGGGGGGGCGATCGGGGGGGTCGGGGGTGTTTTATGTGCCTGGCATGTTCTACTGTGTGTGTGTTTTGTGCACTTACATGTCTTCTCTCCTCGGCGCTGGAACGGAAACTGCCGAGCCGAGGAGAGATGACATCACATCCTCTGCCTGTGTGTACTACACACAGGCAGGGGAGGATTCCGAATGGCTGGGAGCGAACGCGGGGGGGCCACGACCGGATGGTCTCCTCCTCGCCTCTCAACGCTCCCAGTCAAATGCCGACCGCCGCTGGCACCGTGGGGGGGTCCGATCGGACCCCCCGCCCGCGGGAGGCAGATCACGTATGGGTACGTGATTCTGCCTGCCCGTGCCATTCTGCCGCAGTATATCTGCGTTAGGCGGTCGGAAAGTGGTTAAGGACCCCAGGACGAGAAGAACAAGTGGTCCACAGGGGGCAACTTCTTATGAAACAGGACTTTGGAAAAAGTGATCATTTATGTCTGCCAGCCACTCTTTTCCCTCCAGCTTGACACATGGACCGTGTCATCAGTCACAAGCAGTTATAGCTGCCTTAGTAAATGAGCATAGGATAGAGCCAGGGTTCTCCACAGTTGTTTTTATAACATACCACTTCTTGTTTTACCTGTTACCAAAGGTGTTACCAAAAGCTGAACATCCCTTCCAGAGATTACAAAAAGATATATCCAGATGCCCAAGTCAGGATCTTACGAGTATGCATTTTGTCTGTATGGACATGTTTTCTGGATGTCCAGTGGCAAATGCCACTGCAAAGACCACAGTAAAAAGTGTTATCAGAAGTAGTTTGTAAATATAGAGTGCAGAAAGTACAGAGAGTAACAGAGGAAATCATTTTTTATAGGAGAGTCTATACTAGAAGTTTTTAGGTTTTATTTTTACACCCCCTACTGTCTACAATGTAGCGGACAAAGTAGAGTAAGAAACTAGAAAACTTTTGCCTGAATGTTTTCTTATATTTTATCAAGCCCCCAAGGGGGATGTTGGACTCTCTCCCTATGGGATTTGGTTTGGGAGTGTTTTACTCACTTGCTTATATTTTGTCTCAGCAGCTGAAGTCCTCCATTCGGATCTCACAGAGAACGCGTTGCTGATCTTTTAAGGTTTTTTGACAAACTCATTTATGTGTTTTCTCCCCAATTCCAGTTCCTAAAAGTTTGGAAGGATCTAAAACTAAAGCCAGGTGACTTGTGGATTGTTAAGAGACATTTATATATAAGGAAATGTTTGGAGACTCAATACAGCATCTATTTCATGTACAGTTTTTGCAAAACTTGAAGGAAAAGTCACCTGGATCCACACCAGACACTGCAAAAATGACTAAATTAAAGAAATCTCTGTGTTTGATTTGTTTCCCTCTTGTGAGCACAGTCTAGGGTACTTTTTTGATTCAATTACTTTATTTGTAAGGGATATATATATTTGAAAAGTAGTTCAGCCATTTTGAAGTCATATTTTGTCTTTTGTACATTTTCCATTTTATGTAGAATTGTCTGTGTTTACATATGCTGATAAGTCAGCATACCCACAATTCAGCTAGAAGGCCATTCTGGCCATGGGAGTTTACAGCCAGTACTCTGTAAATATGTCTTATCAATCATTTGTTTTTCACAATGAAAAGTCATTTGGTAATGAAAAAAGTTGCTCAACTATTATTTTCTCCACAGTGGAGTTTTTTTTGGCCTCTTTGGCCAGGACTACCTCCACCTAAGTGTGTGGAGGTTCCAGGTTAAAGGTTATAGCAGGTATGGTTAGTGATCAATATATTGATCAAAAGAGGGGAGACTGTAATGGACATTTGTAAGTTCTGTATATAATTGTATTGTATTTTGTATGTATTGCACACTGCCCTCACTGTGCACACAGCACTAATAATGTTTTCAGTAAATGTTTACATTCTTTCGAGCCCTGATTAGAATTAGCCTGTCTATGTAACGCCCCTTGTTACCGTAAACGTACAATTGTAATATTAATGTGATACCTACGTAATCATGTGCATAAAAACCTTCAATTGCGTCATAATAAAGCAGAACAATTATTTGGAAAGATGCTGAGCGTATCTTTTGTGTCTGTTCCCTACTGCAGTAGTTATTATTAATTTGGAACCACTAATCAATATGAGGATAGGAGTTGCCTATCATCAATTTAACCAAGTCAGCATATAGGTTCGCCGTCAGTGTTTTATAGCGACAGGAACCCCCATATACTACCTAATAAAGGTTTTAACCACCTGATTGCCCCCTAGTTAACCCTTTAAGCAGTGATCACCGTATAACTGTTACGGGTGACGCTGGTTAGTTAGTTTGTTTATTATAGTTTTAGGGCACCCGCCGTTTATTACCTTATAAAGGTTTAACCCCCTAATTGCCCGGCGGTGCTATGAGTTAAGTTTTAGGGTCAGATAAGGTCTGCACAGCCCCAGGCAGTGTCGGGTTAGCGCCAGTACCGCTAACACCCACGCACGCAGCATACACCTCCCTTAGTGGTATAGTATCTGAACGGATCAATATCTGATCCGATCAGATCTATACTAGCATCCCCAGCAGTTTAGGGTTCCCAAAAACACAGTGTTAGCGGGATCAGCCCAGATACCTGCTAGCACCTGCGTTTTGCCCCTCGGCCCAGCCCTGCCCAGCCCAGCCCACCCAAGTGCAGTATCGATCAATCACTGTCACTTACAAAACACTAAACACACATAACTGCAGCGTTCGCAGAGTCAGTCCTGATCCCTACGATCGCTAACAGTTTCTGTTGGTAGCATTTTGATACAGTCGCTAACAGTCAGGAGCTTTTTTGCCTGTGAGTCTCACTAGTGTACCACTAAATTTAGAGCCCAAAATGGCAAATCGAAGGTACACTAGTGAAGAGGCCTACACATTTCTGAGCATGACAGATAGTGTAAAGGAAGTCACTCATCATCAAATTCAGGCTCAGAATACGATCCTGTAGAGGACAGCTGCTCCATGACAGATAGCTCTGATGACAGAGTTGTGGTCCCTGCCAAGGTCAGGCGTACCAGAACCCAAACTTCTTCTTCTGTCCTTGATGTGCAAGAACCGCAGGTCCCTCGTATGGAGCAGAGCAGTACTAGCGCCGCTATTCCTTCTGGTGAACTGGCAAGCACCAGCGGCCTAGTACACCCTGGTCATACATTCAGCACTGCAGTAACACTTGGTGACGTGGCGAGTCCCATAAGTGCAGCTCAAGATGGCGAGGTGGCAAGCATGAGTAGTGTCCCGCTGCCACCAAGAAGACGAACACAGGCCGTCGTGCCCATAGTGCCCTTCCTGCTGCATTCGCCAATCCGAATTGGGAACCCACCACTTCTGCAGCACCCGTACTTCCCCCATTCACTGGCCAACCCGGAATTCAGGTGGAAACAGTTGATTTTACGTCACTGGATTTTTATTCGCTGTTTTTCACCGAAGATCTCTATAGATCTATTGTGGACCAAAGCAATTTGTACGCTGGTTAACACATTGCCACTATTCCCCAGTCCTCCCTTGCCAGAGATTGGAAACCAATTACGGTTTCCGAATTTAAGATTTTTCTAGGCCTTTCCCTCAACATGGGCATAACTAAAAAGAGTGAGTTGCGGTCATATTGGTCCACTGACCCAATTCACCATATGCCCTTGTTCTCTGCCTCCATGACCAGGGCATGATACGAGCAGATTTTGCGGTTCATGCACTTCAACAACAATGAACTCTGTCGTCCTCGTGGAGACCCTGAATACGATCGGCTCTACAAAATTTGGCCCCTCCTAAACCACTTCAACCAACATTTTGCAGACTTGTTTACTCCCCATCAAGTTGTCTGCGTTGATGAGTCCCTGATTACGTTTTCTGGCCGCCTGTCATTCAAACAGTACCTTCCCAGCAAGCGTGGCAGATACGGGGTCAAGATGTATAAGCTCTGTGACAGGGCCACAGGCTATACATGTAGTTTTATGATTAACGAGGGCAAAGATAGTCATGTAGAGCCGACAAACTGCCCTGACTACATAGGAAGCACTGGCAAGATAGTGTGGGACTTGGTGTCAACCTTATTCGGAAAGGGGTACCACTTGTACGTGGACAATTATTACACGAGCGTGCCACTTTTTAGTCACCTTTTTGATCAACAGATTGGAGCATGTGGCATCGTGCGACCTAATCATCTGGGCTTTCCCCAGCGGCTTGTAGATTTCCGTCTTAGGCTGGGGGAGAGAGCCTGCTTCAAGTGTAATAACTTGCTCGCTATGAAGTGGAGGGATAATAAAAATGTTTTCGTTCTTACCTCCCTTCACGCAGACACGATGGTCCAAATTACTACGGTGACTGGTGTTGTGGAGAAACCCCTCTGTGTCCACGAATATAACCAAAATATGGGAGGGGTGGACCTCAACGACCAATTGTTGGCGCCGTACCTAATTGCCCATAAGGCCAGACGCTGGTATAAAAAAAGTGTCTGTATACTTATTTCAATTGGCTTTGCTGAACGCTCATGTGCTATACAGAGCTTCAGGACAGACTGGATCCTTCCTTAAATTCCAGGAAGAGGTTGTCAGAGCCCTTCTGTTTCCAGACGGTGCTCCACCTCACCTTCCCCAACCAAATGCAGTAAGGCGGCTGCATGAGAGACATTTTCCGTATGTCCTCCCGAGTACCCTTACCCAACGAGCCCCCCAAAGAAGATGTCGTGTCTGCAGCAAGCGCGGATATAGGCGTGACACCTGGTATTATTGTCCCTCCTGTCCTGACAATCCTGGTCTTTGCATTGGTGAATGTTTTCAACGCTACTATTCACTAGTTGAGTATTAGCGTAGGGTATAGCACTTCACAGACTAGGCACACTGACACAGGGTCTCCCAAGATGCCATATTTTGAGAGACCCGAACCTGGTACCAGTTACAAAAGTTATAGTTACAAAAAAAAGTGTAAAAAAAAAACAAAAAAGAAAAATAGTTGTCGTTTTATTGTTCTCTCTCTCTCTATTCTCTCTCTATTGTCCTGCTCTTTTTTACTGTATTCTATTCTGCAATGTTATTATGTTTTACCATGTTTGCTTTTCAGATATGCAATTTGTTAATACTTTACTGTTTTTACTGTGTTTTATTGTTAACCATTTTTTTGTTTTCAGGTACGCCATTCAGCTGTAGAGCGGATTTATGTATCTTGACAGCAACAGCGTTTGCTCCCACGATACATAAAGCCGTGACTCCAGCTCTGTCTGAGGTGATTTCACCACCACAGTTACATACTTCAGCATATATGCCAAAGCGTGGGCGGAGGAGCGATTTGCTCCTACCTTTTGCGGGAGGATGCCCCCATGCTTCGGCATATATATATATTTTAGGCACAGGTTGCGTTAAATGTTTTATTTTTTACTTTTTTTTTTTTGTATTTGCTTTGCAGGTATGGTAAGTCTTACTGTTATACTGTAATTTTACTTTGTTTTATTGTTAACCATCATTTGCTTAGCAGGTACGCCATTCAGTTGCAGCGCGGATTTATTCATCTGGACAGCAACAGCGTTTGCTCCCACGATACATAAAGCTGTGACTCCAGCGCTGTCGGAGGTGATTTCACCACCACAGTTACATACTTCAGCATATATGCCAAAGCATGGGGGCAGCAGAGGGCGGAGGAGCAATTTGCTCCTAACTTTTGTGGGAGGATGCCCCCATGCTTCGGCATATATATACGGTGCATGTATGCCCATCATTAGAAGTGGGTGGATGAAGGGAGGTATTCTAATGGTGGGCATACCCACCGATCAATCTCTTTTTTTCGTTCAGCCCCCAGGCTGCATGAAAAAAAAGTTTACAATATATGCCCAACAAGGACCAGCAACGTACTGGTATGTTGCTGGATTTTGAGGGGTTATACCAGAATGATGCCTGCAGGTTTAGGTATCATCTTGGTATCATTCTTTTCAGCCAGCGGTCAGCTTTCATGTAAAAGCAATCCTAGTGGCTAATTAGTCTCTAGACTGCTTTTACAAGCAGTGGGAGGGAATGCCCCCCCCCACCGTCTTCCATGTTTTTCTCTGGCTCTCCTGTCCCAACAGGGAACCTGAGAATGCAGCCGGTGATTCAGCCAGCTGACCATAGAGCTGATCAGAGACCAGAGTGGCTCCAAACAACTAAGCTATGAGCATTTCATGACTTAGATTTCACCGGATGTAAACAGTGCCATTGGGAAATTGGGAAAGCATTTTATCACACCGATCTTGGTGTAGTCAGATGCTTTGAGGGCAGAGGAGAGATCTAGGGTCTAATAGACCCCAATTTTTTCAAAAAAGAGTACCTGTCACTACCTATTGCTATCATAGGGGATATTTACATTTCCTGAGATAACAGTAAAAATGATTAAAAAAAAATGAAAGGAACAGTTTAAAAATAAGATAAAAAAGCAAAAAAAATAATAAAGAAAAAAAAAAAAAAAAGCACCCCTGTCCCCCCCTGCTCTCGCGCAAAGGCGAACGCAAGCGTTGGTCTGGCGTCAAATGTAAACAGCAATTGCACCATGCATGTGAGGTATCACCACAAAGGTCAGATCGAGGGCAGTAATTTTAGCAGTAGACCTCCTCTGTAAATCAAAAGTGGTAACCTGTACAGGCTTTTAAAGGCTTTTAAGAATGTATTTAGTTTGTCGCCACTGCACGTTTGTGCGCAATTTTAAAGCATGTCATGTTTGGTATCCATGTACTTGGCCTAAGATCATCTTTTTTTATTTCATCAAACATTTGGGCAATATAGTGTGTTTTAGTGCATTAAAATTTAAAGTGTGTTTTTTCCCCAAAAAATGCGTTTGAAAAATCGCTGCACAAAAAAAAAAAAATTTTTTCATGTAAAGAAAAAGTGTCAGAAAGGGCTTTGTTTTCAAGTGGTTAGAAGAGTGGGTGATGTGTGACATAAGCGTCTAAATATTGTGCATAAAATGCCAGGACAGTTCAAACCCCCCCAAATGACCCCATTTTGGAAAGTAGACACCCTAAGCTATTTGCTGAGAGGCACGTCGATTCCATGAAATATTTTATATTGTGACACAAGTTGCACAAAGTTGTCACTAAATGATATATTGCTCAAACATGCCATAGGAATATGTGAAATTACACCCCAAAATACATTCTGTTGCTTCTCCTGAGTACGGGGATACCACATGTGTGAGACTTTTCGGGAGCCTAGCCGCGTACGGGACCCCGAAAACCAAGCACCGCCTTCAGGCTTTCTAAGGTCGTAAATTTTTGATTTCACTCTTCACTGCCGATCACAGTTTCAGAGGCCATGGAATGCCCAGGTGGCACAAACCCCCCCAAATGACCCTATTTTGGAAAGTAGACACCCCAAGCTATTTGCTGAGAGGTATAGTGAGTATTTTGCAGACCTCGCTTTTTGTCACAAAGTTTTGAAAATTGAAAAAAGAAAAATTTTTTTTTTCTTGTCTTTCTTCATTTTCAAAAACAAATGAGAGCTGCAAAATACTCACCATGCCTCTCAGCAAATAGCTTGGGGTGTCTTCTTTCCAAAATGGGGTCATTGGGGGGGGGGGGGTTGTGCTATCTTGGCATTTTATGGCCTACAAAACTGTGATAGGTAGTGAGGAGTGAATCAAAAATTTAGGCCCTTAGAAATCCTGAAGGCGGTGATTGATTTTCGGGGTCCCGTATGCAGCTAGGCTCCCAAAAAGTCCCACACATGTGGTATCCTCGTACTCAGGAGAAGCAGCAGAATGTATTTTGGGGTGTAATTCCACATATGCCCATGGAATGTTTGAGCAATATATCATTAAGTGACAACTTTGTGCAAAAAAAAAAAAAATTGTCACTTTCCCGCAGCTTGCGTCAAAATATAAAATATTCCATGGACTCAACATGCCTCTCAGCAAATAGCTTGGGGTGTCTACTTTCCAAAATGGGGTCATTTGGGGGGGGTTGTGCCATATTGGTATTTTATGGCCTTCAAAACTGTGATAGGTAATGAGGAGTGAAATCAAAAATTTACGCCCTTAGAAATCCTGAAGGCGGTGCTTGGTTTTCGGGGGCCCCGTACGCGGCTAGGCTCCCAAAAAGCCCCACAGATGTGGTATCCCCATACTCAGGAGAAGCAGCTAAATGTATTTTGGGGTGCAATTCCACATATGCCCATGGCCTGTGTGAGCAATATATCATTTAGTGACAACTTTTTGTAAATTTTTTTTTTTGTCATTATTGGGATATATTATCACTTGGGACAAAAAAATTAATGTTCAATGGGCTCAACATGCCTCTCAGCAATTTCCTTGGGGTGTCTACTTTCTAAAATGGGGCCATTTGGGGGGGGGTCTTGTACTGCCCTGCCATTTTAGCACCTCAAGAAATGACATAGGCAGTCATAAACTAAAAGCTGTGTAAATTCCAGAAAATGTACCCTAATTTGTAGACACTATAACTTTTGCGCAAACCAATAAATATACGCTTATTGACATTTTTTTTACCAAAGACATGTGGCCGAATACATTTTGGCCTAAATGTATGACTAAAATTTAGTTTATTGGATTTTTTTTTATAACAAAAAGTAGAAAATATCATTTTTTTTCAAAATTTTTGGTCTTCTTCCGTTTATAGCGCAAAAAATAAAAATCACAGAGGTGATAAAATACCATCAAAAGAAAGCTCTATTTGTGGGAAGAAAAGGGCACAAATTTCATTTGTGTACAGCATTGCATGATCGCGCAATTAGCAGTTAAAGCGACGCAGTGCCAAATTGTAAAAAGTGCTCTGGTCAGGAAGGGGGTAAATCCTTCCGGTACTGAAGTGGTTAAAAATGTGCAGTTGAGCCTCCTTCACCTTCTCCACCTTATGTTTACATGCAACTTCTCCACCTTGTGTTTACATGCCACGGTCTTGATGCTTTAGGGAAGCGCCACAAACTCCCCAAAACCACAGCAATGCAGTTGGTTGTGGCATGTTAGAGTGGCAATTACAAAGTTAAGACAGGCACTGAGGGGGCATCACATCGCTACCTGTCAAACGCCTGTCAAACACAGTTTAGACAGAAGTCTAAACTTAGCCTTTCTCATTCATGTAAAAGGGGTGGCAGATATCTGGGGGCCCCTAAGCTTAAAGTGGATTCCAAATTCTGATAAGTACCCTCAGCAGAACCCCACATCTACCAGGCCAGGAATGTGGGGATGAAGTCCATGTCCCTATCATAATTTCCTGTTGTTGAATGTCAACAAACTGGTCAACCTGAACCCAAACCCAAAATTTATCCCTTCTAATGAAGTTTTCATGGTTTTCATGAACAGATTTGAGACAAGGGCTATTCTTCTGTCTAAATATATCTGCACCAAAGAGTGTCACGTTTTCTAATGCCAGAAAGCCAAAAGGTAAGTGAGCATAATGATGCTGCCAAGCATTACACTAAACTGTGTGGAATGACTGCAGTATGGGTGAAGTAGTTGGCTCTAGCTGTGATGCTATCAGCACAAACAGGTACATTCCAACTGAACAGAACTAATGGGCACCTCACATTCCCATATGGCAGGGCAAGAAGGTTAATTAAAAACAGTTGAAAATTATATCAGTTTGCCAAGAACAGCCCTTCCATATGTTTCAGCCTTGGGGATTTTTTTGTTTTTGCCACAAGCCAGATGTTTTTTTTTTTTATGTTGTCATTAAACGATATGCACCTTGCCTTCTAAGATAGAGCATTAAATTTTCTGCATAATTCAGTCACACTGCTGCAATGTTAAAAGAAATGAACATTATATTTGACTTTTTTCTTGGATTTTCTTTTAGGAAGCAACCTGTGTTATTTTAGATTTACAGTACTATAGGGCAAAGTAAAAAGAACAGAATTATACCTTCATATAGCACATTTGCAGTACATCTCCAGACAGAAATGCATTTAAGTGGCAAACAGAATCATTTTTGTACAAAGGTTTCACATTCAGGAAGAATAAAAGATTCAAGCAGTTCTATCAAATCCTAGATAATACTACCGGCTCTGACTTTCTTAGGCTCAAGGCTTCATATACCGAGAAGAATTTCTGAAAACTGGGCCACAGAAAAAGGTGCTTAGACCTATATCAACCAATCACCATTACATTTATTTCCTAAGCTCTGTTGAGAAACGACAGTGACATACTTTTACTTACTTTGGGTTACAGACCCTGTTCTGGTGCAATATTCTTATGTTTTTCAAAAGTCTGTTCGCAAAACCTCAACACATGCTACTGAGGTGCAGGGCATGTGATCGCTGTTCATGTCATAAAGATTCACGGACCTGTGGATGGGAATGTACAGAGTGGGGCATGTATGCCATTGGAGGAGGAGGATTGGCTGGCTAGAGATTCCGTCCTCAATCAAGGGAGGAGGGATGGGTAGGGATTGTGGTTTTACACTGACAACTAAAGATACAGACACACTTGATTTACTAAAACTGGGGAGTACAAAATCTAGCGAGGCTCTGCAAAGGAACCAATCAGCTTCCAGGTTTTTTGTCAAAGTTTAGTTGAACATGTTGGAGTTCACAGCTGATTGGCTACTATGCACAGCTGCACCAGTTTCTGATTGCTCCAGTTTTAGTAAATCAGTCCCACTGAGTGCTTGCAAAGCATGTCTGTATCTAACAGCAGAATGAAAGAGGATGTAAACTGAACACACTAGTATGGATACATGCTTGGCTTGGTCAGTTTACTAATAGGGATGAGCTTCGATTTGGGGTGTTCGCGGCAAATTCGAATGCCGCGGAATACCCTTTAAAAGTCTATGGGAGAAATCAAAAGTGCTAATTTTAAAGGCTTATATTCATGGTATTGTCATAAAAAGTGTTTGGGGACCTGGGTCCTGCCCCAGGGGACATGGATCAATGCAAAAAAGTTTTAAAAACGACCGTTTTTTCGGGAGCAGTGATTTTAATAATGCTTAAAGTGAAACAATAAAAGTGTAATATCCCTTTAAATTTTGTACCTGGGAGGTGTCTATAGTATGCCTGTAAAGGGGCGCATGTTTCCCGTGTTTAGAACAGTCTGACAGCAAAATGACATTTCAAAGGAAAAAAGTCATTTAAAACTACTCGCGGCTATTAATGAATTGCCAGTCCTACAATACACATAAAAGTTCATTGATAAAAAATGGCATAGGAATTCCCCACAGGGGAACCCCAAACCAAATTTTTTTTTTTAAATGACGTGGGGGGTCCCCCTAAATTCCATACCAGGCCCTTCAGGTCTGGTATGGATATTAAGGGGAACCCTGGCCAAAATTTAAAAAAAAAATGGCGTGGGGTCCACCTCAAAATCTATACCAGACCCTTCAGGTCTGGTATGGATTTTAAGGGGAACCCTGCGCCAAAATTAAAAAAAACGGCATGGGGTCCCCCCAAAAATCCATACCAGACCCTTATCCGAGCATGCAACCTGGTAGGCCGCAGGAAAAGAGGGGGGACGAGAGAGCGCCCCCCCTCCTGAACCGTACCAGGCCACATGCCCTCAACATTGGTAAGGTGCTTTGGGGTAGCCCCCCAAAACACCTTGTTCCCATGTTGATGAGGACAAGGGCCTCATCCCCACAACCCTTGGCCGGTGGTTGTGGGGGTCTGCGGGCGGGGGGCTTATCGGAATCTGGAAGCCCCCTTTAACAAGGGGACCCCCAGATCCTGGCCCTCCCCCCTGTGTGAAATGATAAGGGTACCCCTACCATTTCACTAAAAAAGTGTCAAAAATGTTAAAAATGACAAGAGACAGTTTTTGACAATTCCTTTATTTAAATGCTTCTTCTTTCTTCTATCTTCTATCTTCCTTCGGTTTCTTCCTCCATCTTCTTATTTTTCTGGTTCTTCTGGTTCTTCCTCCGGTGTTCTCGCCTGGCATCTTCCTCCGCGGTGTTGGCGTCTTCTTCCCTTCTTCTCCTCGGGCCGCTCCGCATCCATGATGGCATGGAGGGAGGCTCCCACTCTTCTCTTCATCTTCTTCTCTTCATCTTCTTTTCTTCATCTTCTTCTCTTCATCTTCTTTTCGGGCCACTCCGCATCCATGATGGCATCATCCATGTGTGACACTTCTCCTTTTCGGACGGTTGTTAAATAACGGGGGGGGCGGAGCCACCCGGTGACCCCGCCCCCCTCTGACACACAGGGACTTGATGGGACTTCCCTGTGGCATTCCCCGTGACATCAGAAAGGGGCGGGGTTACGTAACGGGTGACCCCGCCCCCTCTGACATCACGGGGAATGCCACAGGGAAGTCCCGTCAAG
Source organism: Lithobates clamitans (assembly GCA_037952925.1). Lineage (NCBI taxonomy): Eukaryota > Metazoa > Chordata > Amphibia > Anura > Ranidae > Lithobates > Lithobates clamitans. The sequence goes on along the minus strand of JBBGZY010001203.1, from coordinate 2,527,790 downwards.
TCCCTGTGCGTCAGAGGGGGTGGGGCCACCGGGTGGCCCCGCTGCCCGTTATTTAAGAACCGTCAAAAGAGGAGAAGCTTCACACTACAGGAGCCTCCCTCCATGCCATCATGGATGCAGAGCTGCCCGAAAAGAAGATGAAGAGAAGAAGATGAAGAGAGAAGCGTCACACAGCGGGAGCCTCCCTCCATGCCATCATGGATGCAGAGCGGCCCGAGGAGAAGAAGGGAAGAAGACGCCAACGCCGTGGAGGAAGATACTGGACATGAACACCGGAGGAAGAACCAGAAGAACCAGAAGAAGAAGAAGATGGAGGAAGAAACCGAAGGAAGATAGAATATAGAAGATAGAAGAAAGAAGAAAGTAGAAGCATTTAAATAAAGGAATTGTCAAAAACGATCTCTTGTCATTTTTAACATTTTTGACAGTTTTTTTGTGAAATGGTAGGGGTACTTTTGTACCCCCTTACCATTTCACACAGGGGGGAGGGCTGGGATCTGGGGGTCCCCTTTTTTTCACCCGCAGACCCCCATAACCACCGGCCAAGGGTTGTGGGGATGAGGCCCTTGTCCTCATCAACATGGGGACAAGGTGTTTTGGGGGGCTACCCCAAAGCACCCTCCCAATGTTGAGGGCATGTGGCCTGGTACGGTTCAGGAGGGGGGGCGCTCTCTCGTCCCCCCCTCTTTTCCTGCGGCCTGCCAGGTTGCGTGCTCGGATAAGGGTCTGGTATGGATTTTGAGGGGGCCCCACGCCATTTAAAAAAAAAAATTTGGCCGGGGTTCCCCTGTGGGGAATTCCCATGCCGTTTTTATCAATGAACTTTTATGTGTATTGTCGGACCGGCAGTTCATTAATAACCGCGAGTAGTTTTAAATGATTTTTTTCCTTTGAAATGTCATTTTGCTGTCAGACTGTTCTAAAAACGGGAAACATGCGCCCCTTTACAGGCATTCTATAGACACCCCCCAGGTACAAAATTTAAAGGGATATTACACTTTTATTGTTTTCTTTAAGCATTATTAAAATCACTGCTCCCGAAAAAACGGCCGTTTAAAAAAAAAAATTTTTATTGATCCATGTCCCCTGGGGCAAGACCCAGGTCTCCAAACACTTTTTATGACAATAACTTGCATATAAGCCTTTAAAATTAGCACTTTTGATTATTCATGTTCGTGTCCCATAGACTTTAACGGTGTTCGCACAAATTTTTTGCCTGTTCGCAAGTTCTGGTGCGAACCGAACAGGGGGGTGTTCGGCTCATCCCTATTTACTAACAGGAAGAGGGGAACCAGCAGGGTCAACCAGGTAATAGAGAAGCACTGCAGGCACAAATAAAATAGTTACTGTATATTAAAAAGCTTATAGGAACCCTTTAAAGTGACATCATTTTTTATATTTCTAATGTTATCAATTTGATCACTAACATAAGTGTAGCACTACCCCTGTAGGTGTTGCTGATGTCAGGGTTTCCCACTGCTTTACAGCCAGTCACAGAGCATTTCCTTCTTGCATCCAGACACAGTAATCAGTCCTTTGGCTTGTTTTTGTTATTTTATTAGGGAATGATAACTTGGATGGGGTAAGGGATTATGGGATGCCCAACTTGAAATTGTCCAACTATCAAAACCATGGACAACTTACACCCTATTTACAGATTCCTCTTCTTTCTTCCACATGCACAAACTTGGTTCCCTTGTACAGCTTTTGCTGGTTCACTCTTGGAGGAACTAACAGTCTCTAGTTAGTTCAGCAAAAGCTCATTACAGGCTAGAAACTTGCAGTCCCTTGGTAAAATAGTACATTTTGAGTGAACAGTAGGGATGAGCTTCGAGTTCGAGTCGAACTCATGTTCGACTCGAACATTGGCTGTTCGCAAGTTCGCCGAACAGCGAACAATTTGGGGTGTTCGCGGCAAATTCGAATGCCGCGGAACACCCTTTAAAAGTCTATGGGAGAAATCAAAAGTGCTAATTTTAAAGGCTAATATGCAAGTTATTGTCATAAAAAGTGTTTGGGGGCCTGGGTCCTGCCCCAGGTGACATGGATCAATGCAAAAAAAAGTTTTAAAAACGGCCGTTTTTTCAGGAGCAGTGATTTTAATAATGCTTAAAGTCAAACAATAAAAGTGTAATATCCCTTTAAATCTCGTACCTGGGGGGTGTCTATAGTATGCCTGTAAAGGGGTGCATGTTTCCTGTGTTTAGAACAGTCTGACAGCAAAATGACATTTTGAAGGAAAAAACCCATTTAAAACTACCTGCGGCTATTGCATTGCCGACAATACACATAGAGGTTAATTGATAAAAACGGCATGGGTATTCCCCAAAGGGGAACCTCGAACCAAAATTTAAAAAAAAATGACGTGGGAGTCCCCCTAAATTCCATACCAGGCCCTTCAGGTCTGGTATGGATATTAAGGGGAACCCCGGCCAAAATTTTTTTTAAAAAATGACGTGGGGTTCCCCCTAAATTCCATACCAGGCCCTTAAGGTCTGGTATGGATTTTAAGGGGAACCCCGCGCCAAAAAAAAAAAATGGCATGGGGTCCCCCCAAAAATCCATACCAGACCCTTATCCGAGCACGCAACCTGGCAGGCTGCAGGAAAAGAGGGGGGACGAGAGTGTGGCCCCCCCTCCTGAACCGTACCAGGCCACATGCCCTCAACATTGGGAGGGTGCTTTGGGGTAGCCCCCCAAAACACCTTGTCCCCATGTTGATGAGGGCCTCCCTCTGACGCACGGGACATGACGGGACTTCCCTGTGGCATTCCCCGTGACGTCACAAGGAAGTCCCGTCAAGTCACCATGCGTCAGAGGGGGCGGTGTCACTGGGTGGCCCCACCCCCCATTATTTAAGAACTGTCAGACGAGAAGCGCCGTCACACAGCGGTAGCCTCCCTCCATGCCAGCATGGGTGCGGAGCGGCCCGGAGAAGAAAATGAAGAAGAGAAGAAGAGAAGAAAAGAAGAAAAGAAGAAGAGAAGAGCGGGAGCCTCCCCCCCATGCCATGGGTGCGGAGCGGCCCGAGGAGAAGAAGATAGAAGACGCCGCGGAGGAGATGCTGGACGAGAACGCCGGAGGAAGAACAAGAAGAGCCAGAAGAACCAGAAGAACCAGAAGAACCAGAAGATGAAGGAAGATAGAAGAAAGAAGAAGCATTTAAATAAAGGAATTGTCAAAAACTGTCTCTTGTCATTTTTAACATTTTTGACAGTTTTTTAATGAAATGGTAGGGGTAAGTACCCCCTTACCATTTCACACAGGGGGGGGCCGGGATCTGGGGTCCCCTTGTTAAAGGGGGCTTCCAGATTCCGATAAGCCCCCTGCCCACAGACCCCCACAACCACCGGCCAGGGTTGTGGGGATGAGGCCCTTGTCCTCATCAACATGGGGACAAGGTGTTTTGGGGGGCTACCCCAAAGCACCCTCCCAATGTTGAGGGCATGTGGCCTGGTATGGTTCAGGAGGGGGGGGCCGCACTCTCGTCCCCCCCTTTTTTCCTGCGGCCTGCCAGGTTGCGTGCACAGATAAGGGTCTGGTATGGATTCTTGGGGGGACCCCACGCCGTTTTTTTTTTTTTTTGGTGCGGGGTTCCCTGAAAATCCATACCAGACCTGAAGGGTCTGGTATGGAATTTAGGGGGAACCCCACGTCATTTTTTTTTTTAATTTTGGCCGGGGTTCCCCTTAATATCCATACCAGACCTGAAGGGCCTGGTATGGAATTTAGGGGGACTCCCACGTCATTTTTTTTTTTAAATTTTGGTTTGGGGTTCCCCTTTGGGGAATTCCCATGCCATTTTTATCAATGAACTTCTATGTGTATTGTCGGCAATGCAATAGCCGCGGGTAGTTTTAAATGGGTTTTTTCCTTCAAAATGTAATTTTGCTGTCAGGCTGTTCTAAACACAGGAAACATGCGCCCCTTTACAGGCATACTATAGACACCCCCCAGCTATGAAATTTAAAAGGATATTACACTTTTATTGTTTGACTTTAAGCATTATTAAAATCACTGCTCCTGAAAAAACGGCCGTTTTTAAAACTTTTTTTTGCATTGATCCATGTCCCCTGGGGCAGGACCCAGGTCCCCAAACACTTTTTATGACAATAACTTGCATATTAGCCTTTAAAATTAGCACTTTTGATTATTCATGTTCGTGTCCCATAGACTTTAACGGTTTTCGCGTGTTCGAACAAACTTTTTTCCTGTTCGCATGTTCTGGTGCGAGCCGAACAGGGGGGGTGTTCGGCTCATCCCTAGTGAACAGCATGTAGACACTGACACCAGTTCTACTGCTTGCAGAAATGCTAGTCCGCCTGGCTGCCACCAGCCTGCCTAGCTGCTTTCTCTTCCCAGTCCTCCTGACTGACACACACATGGAGAATCCCTGGGCAAGGTTGGGTGAAGACTTGGCACACTGCTGTCTTCCAGTGAGCACTGCTATAGCCTCTCCCCTTGTCTGTCCCTGCACTGTGTGATCTACTCACTGTCTCTCCTTGCTCTCTCCACTGCCTCTCCTGTTAGGGTCCCTTCAACTGCCTCCTGTGGTGGGATCCTTCCAAGCCAGCCTCCCAAGCTTTAACCTCCTGAGCTTTAGCCTCGGGCAAAACCTCTCCCGGGCAGGGGTCCCTCAAGGGCCATCGACAGACTCTCCTCAGCACTGCTTCTCCATCCTCCACCCGACTCTCCTTGCTGGCATGGCTCATATCTATTTAAGATCTCCTTCAATCCCTGCCAGGCCCCCTACCTGGGAACTGGCTAAGGGCCCCTAAATATTCAAGGCAACCCCTCCTAGCTTCCACCCACTATCTTCCAGAATGTTCTCCAACATTCTAGAAACAGTGGGAAGCACCATAGAGCTGCCAGGATGAGTCATCCAGCCCTGGCCTCTAATAACCCTGAGCCAGATTCAGTGACCCAGGTTTATCCCTGGGCCAGACTAAAATTTGCCTACTCTCACTTCTAATAGCGCACACTAGAAGGTGCTACATAAGTGTTGGCTACCAACAAGAAAGAATATATTGTACATGAGATCACCATGACCAATGGCTCCTGCTGTTATCAATCTGCCCTGTGAAGAGGGAGAGAGCAGAAAGAGCCACTGCTCTTGGGCACAGCGTTGGGTCAAAATTGGGTTTAGGTAAGGAAACATAAGGTTTTTTTTACTTTAATGCAGAGGACAACTTTGAAGCACAATCCTAAATCCCACCACTCTTAAAACTGATTCTCAAACTTATAAAAAAAAAATGTTTTTCACTATATAAATGGATCAAGCATGCAGACAGGCATATAGTCAGGCGGCCTTGATCGGCACATGCCAGCTACTGCAAATGCCATACTGATTAGTAGTGCTTGCAAAATACAGTATATGTTTGTGTGCATGCTCTACTTTTTTAAAAACTTCTTTTTAGATATAGAAAGTAATTTAAAAGTCATCCCCACGTAAACTACAATGCAGTAAGAGCATGTCAGAGAAGAAGAGGCCTAAAATCCATCACCTACAACTAAATAAATACATTTCTTCCAAAGTGAACACTTCTATAAAGACAAAAAAGAGGGTCTAGAAGACAAAATAATTTATTTATTGACATAAAAACTCAATGACATAATTGTTGGCAACACACAAATAAGGAATATACTGTACATGTGGTCACCATTATCTTACAGAAGATGAAGAAAACCATCAAGCTAAAGAAGAAGAAGCTTTTGTTCACTCAACTGGCAAGTCTCTAGCAAGAGCAAAGTTGCAGTAGTGGGTCTACAGCAAGAGCTCTGCAAGTCTACAGCATGAACATTCAGCCACAGTGACCCCTGTGGTGGAATGACTATTGCTAGCTAAGCCAGAACTTGCAGCAGACTTGCAGAATGTTTGCAAATAAAGTTGATCTGGAGTCATGCAATGCATACTTGCTGCGATTGTGCAACAAACTCATGAAGCCTGGCAAGTCTAGCAATAGCTTAGCAAGTAATTTTCAAACTTGCAGCACAATTGCTTTCTATCTGGGGAGAACATTGTTCTGGTCGTCATTGAGGTGCTGCAGACTGTGATAGTGGGGGAGCTGGATGAATTCAATTGGTAACCAACAAATCTTGGGCTTGGCTTACTTTTTCACTGCCACACCCATCATAGCTGTTCAATGGCAGAGCAGTATAAGCATGAAAAAAAAACTTACAGCAGATTTAGTGTCCTATAGAAGTGCACAGCCACTCAATCACTTTTATGTGTGTACAGGTGTGAGGACGGAACTCCCCCCGCCCAGCGGCCAATCCCTGGCACTTTCTAGTTAGTCCCTGTAGTTTATCTGTTCCTAACCTTCTCCTTCTGTCCTCAGACTGAAGCCAGAAGTGCTTAGCTGTGAGCACGTCTGGGTCCAGAGTCGTCAAAATCCTGGCAGAGTCCAGGTGTACAAGCAGATGAGGGACCTCTGTCTTTGATCTGTGTGTACTAGTGACAGGGGAAACATCAGGGGTCTAAAAATCTTACATACATAAAGACAACCTGTCACTGTTATCACCCTGGTGACTGATTAGCACCCTTGTGATAGTATCAAATAGAAAAAGCATGTACTGGCAGGATCACAAGGTGAAAGGAAAAAAAAAAAAACACTGATGAAACCATGACAACTAAGAAGCGGTAAGCTGCAATATATTACATTTTTTTCTTGTGTTCAGATGTGCTTTAACGTGGTGTAACCAGAAGTCTCTTCGGAACAGAAAATTACATCTTATGCTTGTCTTTTTTTCCTTTCCAGAAAGGAACTGATTTAAACCATCAAGAAATCAAAATTTTCGGTTGTTATTCTGTATGTCTAAAAGTCTATAGCATATTCACATAGCTGCCCATTCAGAAATGTGATAAAAACATCCCAATATGCATTAAAATGTCACCAGTGCAATAGGCATTTTAATTTGAAACCTGCCGAGAGGGCACGGAAGCTTGAAGTTGCAGCACAGAATGATAATAGCAGAGGAAAAATGTACAGTGATTTATGGGCATGGAGATCTTTGTAAATACTTTTTTACAAGCACTTTGGAGCAAAACCATAACTCTGTCAATAATATGAACCTATGAACCTATAGGATTATTCTGAGTGTTTTCATATACTTTCTACACAAATCTTTCAAATCTTTTATTCACCCCTATCTAATAAAAGTTTTTTCTTTTTCCAGGTGACTTTAGACTGCTCAGATACTGTACAGGGTTATCTTCCTCTTTGGATGTTCTCCAGCAGTGCGTGGTCCTCTCTCAAACTTGTGGTGTTAAAAACAGTCAGCTGAGTCAGAGTTTTACCACTCCCCCTCCCACTTCCCCCTACAGTTGCTACAGGGATCTGTTCACATGCTGTGCCACAATGCAAAGCAAAATTAACACAGCATGCTGAGTTGACAGATGGTACCACCTTTCAAATTTGATCACTCAAGTCAATGGGGCCATGCTGCATCTGTGAGCCAAACTCTTGGTTCACAGTTGCAGCACATTAACCTCTTTATAAATTAGTGTTCTGCAAAGAAAAACAGGCATTCAGGGGGCAGCAGGACTGTCATCTCAGGGGTGATGCCCCCTCAGGGGGAATGGGTCCATGATGCCCTTCACTCACAGCATGTATTCAATTTTCAGGCTAAAGAACCGCCCCATGCAGATATACTGTGGCAGGGCAGGCCTCCTGCGCAAAATCACATACCTGTATGTGATTTCGTGCACAGGGCCTTGGGCGCACGCCGTCAGCGACCTGCTCCTGCTGCGATTGGACACAGCGGGAGCCAATCAGTGGGTCCTGTCGTTGACAGGAGAGGCAGAACAGTTGTCTGCCTATGTAAACAAGGCAAAATGTGCTCAGCAGAAACACAGATCTCTGCTTTCCTCCAGTTAAGCCATCCCCCAAACAGTTAGAAAGCACTCCCTAGGAGCACACCTAACTCTTTGATCGCCCGTGTTAACCCCTTCCCTGCCAGTGTCATTAGTACAGTGAGAGTGCATTTTTCTTAGCACTGATCACTGTATTAGTGTCACTGGTCCCCAAAAACTGTTACTTAGTGTCAGATTTGTTCGCCGCAATGTCGCAGTCCTGCTAAAAATCGCTGATCACCGCCATTACTAGTAAAAAATTAAAAAAATTAAAAATTCCATAAATCTATCCCATAGTTTGTAGACGCTATAACTTTTGCGTAAAACTAACAAAATATGCTTACTGGGATTTTTTTTTACCAAAAACGTATAGCAGAATGCCTATTGGCCTAAATTGATGAAGAAATTAGATTTTTTACATTTTTTTTATTGGATATGTTTTATAGAAGAAAGTAAAAAATATTATTTCTGTTTTCAAAATTGTCAGTCTTTTTTTGTTTATAGTGCAAAAATAAAAACCACAGAGGTGGTTAAAATAAAAATAAAGCTCTATGTGGGGAAAAAAAGGACATAAATTGTATTTGGGTACAGCATCGCAATCGTCAGTTAAATTAGCGCAGTGTCCTATCGCAAAAAATGGCCTGGTCATGAATGGCCTGGTCATGTAAACCTTCCGGGGCTTAAGTGGTTTAGGACACTGGCCTTCATTCAACCCAAGACTGAGATCATCTAGTGGAGAAAAAAAAATGTACCATGTGGGACAGCGCCAAAGAAAAGAAGTGTATTGCAGCCAGAGTTTTTTTCTTGTTTTAAAACCCTATAGGGGGCCCTATTTAAAATGAAATCTGCCTGAATGCATACATTAGGAATACTTTTAAAAATAGGCCACGCACGTTCTATCTAAATATATCATTAATACTGTTTTATAAAATAGACATCAGCATGTTTTAATGTTAGAGACTCCCGTATCCTGCAAAGCATTCACTGTTCTTCACTGCATTGCAGGAAAAGAAGTGGCAAACATTCGGAAACATAACTTGTTTCAGAGCATATTTGCATTTCACATTCAGAATGCAATAACTCTAAAACATCTGTTGATGGAGCAGGGAGCAAGAGACTAAAGCATCAGCCCTGATGAAGCAATTGAGTTTGCTCACGGAACATTCTGTTGATGTTTGCATTGCTAAGTAAAACAAGTTCACAGCTTTTATCACCATAATTAAAGGCAATGATTTTCTGTAAGTATTTTCACCTCTGTTTGAAAAGAAATGCCTGAAAGCCATTTCCAAGAACCAGGGTGTAATTTCAAATACAAGAAGTATGGTTTTGTAAAACCGTCACAAGACCATGTCGGACATTATCTTGGTTAAAAATTGGTACTGATTTCAGATATAAGCAAGCACTTTGCATAGGCATTACTAATAGGCATTAGGAAGACTGAATAATGGGCTTTTTTATTCAGCTACATATTTTTAAGAGGATAATATATTTATTTTCTATGATTAATAGCTCTTTGGTGTATTATTTATTCATTTTGGAGTACAAAGAAAATAAAACCAAAAAGCCACTCTAACTCTAAATACACATTATCAAATTACTAGCCCTTTGGTTGAACTTCTGATGATTCGGTTAAACCTCTTATTAATGTTGAGTGTAATTATTAAAAAAAAAAATATATATATAGTAAAAGGTCCTGCAAGCCACCAAATCAAAGTTTCCCTATCTTATAATAGTATAATGACAGCTACTACGGTAGCACTATTCACGTCCCATACTAATGTATGAGAATCCCAAATATCACAGACACTCACAGAGAATCACAGAATTGCTTATATATTGTTATTATATTCTTGGATTTGATTTTATAGCCACATCACTTTTAGTTAACAATTTTGTTTTTTAGGTTTTTGCTGTAGGTTCAGCAGATCATTAATGTAATTAATTTTAAATTTGCTTTCCAACATCAACAGATCTAGTCTACAGACCCACGATTGCCTGTTTTTATTGCATCTATTCTAAAAATAGAGAACTACATTAAAAACATATACATTTGTTATTAAAATTCTTTAGAGGAATTGACTTGATCCTTTTTCTGAGATTATTGGACACAAATGAGACTCATCCCTTTTGCCTCTTGCTCTTCTTCTGCACCAGTAACTGAATTAACAGCAATTTGGCTGTCATACAGACTTCCATAAGCATATGGATGAAGGTCATTCTTGGGTCCCACAGCAAATATTTAACCCTTTTTAGACATAAGCCAGCTCCCATCTTGAACTTTGGAAGGCTGACGAATAAAACATAAATTGGAGCATTGAATGTATACTTAAGACCCAAAAACATATTTTCAGAATGCAAAAATTCTACAGAATTAAAAACAGTATTCTTGTGTATGTCAAATGTTTGCATAGTATGTATGCCAAATAATTATAGTGCAAGTATTTACCAAAACTCAGGAGGGAGCATGTTACAGTTTCATAAATCACAATATAAACAAGTATTTATCAGTCTCCTACTGCTGTCTATCCTATAGAAACAGGCTGAAGTGTTTGCCTGGCCTGAAACCTGTGCAACTAGGCAGCTGAGATGGTCAGACACCAAGTACTGGTGAGGGAAGAAATGCCAGGGGGCTGTAGGGGGGCACTTGGGGCTTCTGGAGGCATTTTTTTAATTGCTATTTTTTTATTGCTATTTTATAATCAAAATAGTGTCACACACTAAACAGTTTGTGGTGTGCAACCTAATGCAATTTTACATACATACATACATACATACATACATATATACATACATACATACATACATACATACACACACACACACACACACAATAATAAACAAATGTAAAAAAACATTTTAAAATGTATTAAAACATGGACAATGTCAGTACAGCAGTAGATGGTATCAGTAGGGCAGTGGACGGTGTCAATAGTTTTTAATTTTTATTATTATTTTTTACATTTTTAATTCTTTTTAATAATATTATTTTTTTACAATTTAAAAAAAAAAAAACCCTATTGGGGGAGTTTGGTGTAATATCAAGGGTCTAAATAGACCCCCAATGTCTCCCTTTTGAGACAGAAAAAGGGACTGAGCACAGAGATTCCCCAGTCCCTTTCTCTGCAGCCTCAATTGCACTGGACAGTGAATGAATGAGAAGTGCTCTGTGCTGAGTAGCTTCCTGTTCATTCGCAAACACAGTTTACTATGCTTCAGTTATGAATGGACGCAGGAGCGATTGGTGCTGATTAAAGGGTTAAATAATTGTTTAATATAATGATGAATAATATTTCATGCTGTAGAGTGCTACTTATAGTCATCGTGAAACTTAATATGAGGAAACTAATATATTCAAGAATAGCATAACAGCTAGACAGATAGAGGAAGCTGTCTGATGGAAAAGTTTAGTTTAATTATTCTATATCTCATGTATAATTCAATGTATTTTAATAAGTGTAATTTATGATTGGATTATGATAATAAGTAGGGTTCCTCCCTTATTATAAAGGAAATATGTCATCCAAACATGTACCCCTTATTGGTGGAAAATAATTAATAAGATGAAACACAAGCCAAAATAAACAAGTCTTTGCTCTTCAGTTCAGTTTCAGTGTCTGTGTCTGATTGGGTGGGACTTCTGGGACCCTGTAACCAAGGCTTTGTCCTAAGTAAATTAGGAGAAAAAATTCCAGAACTGCTATTGCAGTCCTTAACTAGGCATATACCACTCCTTTATTATGATATGCTTTATTCTATAGTGCAGGGGTTCTCAGACTATGGCAAGCGGGCCAGATATGGCCCGCCAGGGTGATTTACCCGGCCCGTGGACTGCCCCTTTCATAAGATCACAGCACTCCCCCTCCCCTCTGCTACCTTATTCTCACAAGATGCAAAGCATGACAGGTCCGGACAAAGGGCGGGACTTTTCGAGTTTGAGAAGTCCCATCCTTTGTCCAGACCTGTCATGCTTCGTGTCTTGTGTGAATAAGGTAGCAGAGGGGAGTGCTGCGATCTTTATGGAAGGAAGGGGCAGTGTAATATCGCTGGATGGCTCTGTGATGGGGAGGATCTGTGATGGGTGGAGTCTGTGATGGGGAAGGTCTCTGTGATGGGGGAGGGCTCTGTCATGGGGGGATCTATGATGGGGGCTTTGTGATGGGGGGATTGTGATTGGGGAGTTTTGTGATGGGGGATCTGTGATGGGGGGATCTATGATGGGGGGCGTCTGTGATGGAGAGGAGTATGTGATGGGGGGATCTGTGATGGGGGGAGAGTCTATGATGGGGGCTTTGTGATGGGGGGTCTGTGATAAAGAGGAGTCTGTGATGGGGGGGGAATCTGTGATGGGGAGAAGGGGGGGGTCTGTGGGGGGGGGATTCTGTGAAATACTTATAAGTTTCTGTTGATTAAAATTGTCCTTTATTTTAAATATTGTATTGTTTTTTCCTGTTTTTTTGCACTACAAATAAGGCATGCGCAGTGTGCATAGGAATTTGCTCATATTTTTTTCAAACTATAGTCCAGCCCCCCAACAGTCTGAGGGACCATGAAATTGCCCCTTGTTTAAAAATTTTGAGGACCCCTATTATAGTGTAACACTCAAATAAGATAGCTTCTGATGCTCTTTAATGACTTGTTCTGTGGCCAGTATATACCTTTTTTTATCTTCTATTATGGGTTGTGTCTCCCTAGATTTATTTTTAAGTTATTGTATTTATGAATGACATTTATAGAATCTGTTTATGTATTATACATGTACTAATTCTAATGTAATTTATTGTTTTTTACTTGTAATTCGGCCTTAGTCCTCAAGATGGCGCTGCCTTCTGGCATACTGTTTCTAATACTGTTTTCTTTTAATTACAATTGTTTCCAAACCAGTTGCTATCAGTATGTCCAAAGGGTATCTGATAGTAAGTTAGGAATCTAACTATCCAAACATATGTTTGCTCACTCAGGCAATTTGATTATTGAGGCTGAAGTGATGTTCATGTCAGGCTTTGGTCCGAGTGGTTTTGTTTTCTCTGGCCACCTCTGATGCATGGAACGCATTCAATTTCCAGCCTGACTTTGACATCCTTTCTATATAATGCACTTCTATGTACGCAAAGCCACGCCCCTGACATCAACCTATGACGAAACGCGTAGGATGGAGCTTGTAATGCAACGTTACGAGAGTGTATGCCGCGATGCAGTGGCCATCTTGCTGGTGGTATAACCCATTATTCAGTGCCTGCTTTTCATCTAGAGCATGTGAGTGCAATATAGCATTTTTTACAAATAAAATATTTTATAAAGCTTACTGCACTATGAGGCGCATTTACTTCTATTACATGGGCCAAACTATGTACATAGATTCAACGTTGTGAAAACGGGGATCAAGTGTGGCAATTGTTATCCATCCTGCTTCCAGTCTGCTATATCTGCTGGTGTCTGGTCGTTTATGGCCGATTGAGGTTTTCCTCTTCTATGCAATGCTTATTTGACCCCTGTAACAAGGGTCCAAAAAGGAGGGTAAGAGGCAGTGTGTCTGGGTGCCGGTGGTGGTGATCCTCTCTTATACGCTTTCCTGCTATACCCTATGGACTATACCATTATCATTTACAATTGGTGATCAAAGGGTTTATGGACATTTCATAGCTCTGCACCTATTTTATATAGAAATATGCATATGCTCAAGCTCTAGAGAAATGATGAAAATGTAAATCTGTTTATGTGCATGTACTATTCTGTATTCACACCGTGAACTTTTAGCATTCCATCTATGAAGAGTGCTATTGGACCCAAATAAACTGCAGGATAGACAAGAGCAGAGCTATCAGCTGTTGAGGTCTTTAAAGTTGAACAATGGCCTCCCAATGTGCTGCAGCACTTAATTAAAAGTGTGTCTGAACTTACTGTTTTCTCTGCTAGCTGTTAGTTTCTATGCAAAGTTCCACACATACCTATTGATTCTTCTACTAATGTCCACATAATGCAGCTTCCTATGATGGTGGAAATGATACAGCACTGCTCCTGAATTCAGAGCAAAGTTTCCACACTTGTGAGAAAATGTTGCAAAGGTGATTTCTGGTAGCATTGTTACTGCTTATTCACAAGTTTTTAGCTTGTCAATAAATATGTTCCCACACCTAGTCCCACCCATTGCATAGCACTGCCTCTGTTGCTGTAACCCTCCCAGTGTGAGCTACAGTGTCTGGGAGGGGGGAGCAAACAAATGAGGGAGGATTTTGCTCAGTTAAGGAAGGTAAAGGGAGTTTTTGTTTATTTGATGAAGCTTGTTGTGCATCACATAGTAAATGAACTTGATATTTCTTTGGACTGTCATACAGAAGTCTTTAACTACTTCAATACCGGGCTAATTCTGACAACTCTCATATGTAAAAATCTACTTTTTTTACTATAAAATTACTTAGAACCACCAAACATTATATATTTTTTTTAATCAGAGACCCTAGAGAATACAATGGCGGTTTTTGCAATATATTATGTCACACGGTATTTGCGCAGCAGTCTTTCATATGCAATTTTTTTTCGAAAAAATACACTTTAATGAGTTTAAAAAAACAAAACAGTAAAGTTAGCCCAATTTTTTTGTATAATGTGAAAGATGATGTTATGCCGAGTAAATAGATAGCTAACATGTCACGCTTCAAAATTGCGACAAACTACAGTCATTTATATTATCCATAGGTGACGTTTTAAAAGCCTTTGCAAGTTACCAGTTTAAAATTACAGAGGAAGCTCTATTGTTCTCGCTCTGACGATCGCAGTGATACCTCACATGTGTGGTGTGATCACTGTTTACATATGTATCCAGGACCGACGTGTGCATACGCCACTGTGCGTGAGCACGGGGTGACGCGGGCGCTTTAAAAAATTTTTTATTATTATTATTTATTTTATTTATTTTTATGGTGTATTCTTTTTTTTTTTTTTAACATTTCGATCACTTTTATTGCTGCCAAAAGGAATGTAAACATCCATTTTGAAAGCAATAGCAATGACAGGTACTCTTTATGGAGAGATGGGGCATCTATTAGACTCCCCCATCTCTCCTTTGGGCTCTAATGCAGCCAATCAGACACAGATCGGTCTGATCGGCTGCTTCACTGGTCGCATAGCAACAAAGAAATGAAGAGCCAGAATTGGAAGTGATGACATAGTCGATGCTCGCTGGTTCTGACATCACACAGTGGAAGGAACAGCTTCAGTTCCTCAGACTCTAAGGCCAGACATGGATGCCTCTGGTCGCATCACTCCCGGGCTTCCTGATCGCTCGGGGGAGCCCAGTAATGGTGGGACCCCCTTCTGCCACCTGTAAAAGTATTCCAGCAGCTGCCCAGTCGCTCGGGAATACTTTTACATGAAAGAGAATTTCCAGCTGAAAAAAATGACATGATCATGGTTGTAGCCTCAACGATGATCCAGGTACAACCACCTCCCTACCAGGAGGAATATATACAGTGCCTGGTAGGGAGTGCTTTAGAGAAATAAGAAGCCAATAAATGACACAACACACTAAAATCCAACTATAAGTGAAATTATCATTTTTGTGAAGACTAACCCCTAAAAAAGATTGCGTCAAGTCTTTAAAGATACAAAAATGCAGGTACCCTGTAATAGAAGACACACATGGGAATTTACTGGACTGGAGCAGCCAGAATATAGAATAGCTATCCATGGCATAAAGTGGAAGTTCAGTCAAACATTATAATTAAATCTACTCCCCTCCTCAAGCCTATTCTATCTATCCTGTAAGGGAAGTATCTGTATGAATGGGGTGGAAGTAGATTTAAGTATAGTTCATGTTTGGCTGAACTTCCACTTTAAAGTGGTTGTAAACCTTAAACACAAAATATGAACAAAGCATATCCCTCAATACTGTGTACGTGTCTCAATCCAAAGCACTAAATGTCATTTTTGTCTGCTGCCCCATTCCTCTGCTATCTGCAAAAGTAATTTTTTACAAGTTTTCCTGACACCAGGAAAAATAAGGTAACAGGGGAGGGAGTTCCCTCAGACAGACTGTGGTTGACAATTTCAGCTGTTCCTGTGTGCTGTGTAAAGGGTGACAGCTCAGACAAGCTATACTAATTCTGGACTTTGAATGGATATAGCGAAGTGGAGACCACAGATAAGCAGGTACAACATATGTAGGAAGAATTAATTCATCTGTGTGTGTGTCACCTGAGGCCAATCAGTTTGCTGGACATATGTAAGGGTTTACAACCACTTTAACTAAACAAGCAAAAGTGAGAAGCTGATTTGTTACTATACACAGCGGCTTCAAATTTTGTCTGCTCCTGTTTTAGTAAAAATCCCATCATAGTATCTCTCTGATGGCCCATGTTGATGCTGCCACAGCAGCTTGTTTTATTTATGTATTTGTTGTGTTTGTATGTTCCTGTAAACCTTTCTGTTTTGTTGTAGTTACACAAGCCCTTATCTAGACACTCATTTCTCTCCATGCAGGGATCTCCAAACTATGGCCCTCCAGTTGTTTAGGAACTACAATTCCCATCATGCCTAGTCATGTCTGTGAATGTCAGAGTTTTACAATGTCTCATGGGCATAGGTGTGCGCAGCCTCTTGCATTAGGGTGTGCACCCCAAAGCTCAAATACATATGCATGTGTATGATGTACTGATGGTGTCAGTAGGGCAGTGGACAGTGTAATTTTGTTTATTTTCTTTTCCAAAAAATTATTTTCTTTTGTAACATTTTTTTTTGGGATGAAATATCAGTGGTCTAAACAGGGGGGAATATGCACCACACAAGGCAATTAGGGTGTGCCCAGGCACACCTGGCACACCCTGTGCGCACGCCTATGCTCATGGGACGTGTAGTCCTGTAACAGAAGGCGAGCGTAGTTTGGAAATCCCTGTGAGGTAGCTTCTATTTTGTCAATGTTTAGCCAGAAAGCTTTAGGAAAGGATGTTTTTTTCCATACAACAATGTGCTGTATGTGTAAAGTTAGAACAAATTACATTGGATCCTACTGCTGAGAGTTAAACTTCCAATTGATCTTGTCAAGTCAGAAAGTTGTCCTGTCATACATATCGACTGGGTCTCTGGAAGTATGCCTTTTGCAAAAAAGAGACATTTAAGTCAGAACTATGTCTTCTACATTTATTTCAGCAGTGTAGCCTCCACCAGTGTCCTCAATATGTGATATGTGTGGGACTGCCAGATAACTGTGTCCCTGGCCACGTGTCATGGTCCTTTCTTACAACCCCTATGTCACTGATGACTCATGTAGTAATGCAGGGAGCAGAGGAAAGAACCTTGATACACAATGTGGAAAACAGGTATCTGACACTTCTGGAAGTGTCGATCACTGAAGAGCCTTATGGAGGATGCAGCACTTGAACGGAGCAGAGTTAGGCTTTACTGCCAGAAAAGTGATTACATTGTCTTCTCTATTACAGAGCACAGGAGTTTTATATCTTTAGAGATCTGCCAGGATCAAAGTAGCCTAACAGAATTCATCATACAAAAGATAAAAGATGCTTCATAAAAGAAGCAGCCTTTAGAAAACCTACTCTGTATGCTTCCCCTGGCTCTAGGCAATCCCCAGGAAACGGTGTATCCTGTGTGCTTCTCACTGATCGAGCTATTAGTTTGAGATTTAGTCATTCAGTGGTCTAGGAGAGATTAATAAAGCTTGCATCAATATATTGACCCTGTCTTAAGGCTAAGAAGATGCAATTTGTTTTAATGACTCTACAATATAAAATATACACCAAGAGACTACAATGAATAAGTAAAGATTTGCCTCAAAACGCCTAGTGATGTATTATGCCTTAACATAGGAACACTTTAAATGACAAGTTTATATACTGAGATGCAGATGAAATGATATAGCATTTTACTTGCAGGTTCTTGCATATAAAGCTAGGAGATATTAGTAAAACTAAAAGAAAAAAAAAAAAAAAAAGAAGAAGAAGATTGTTAATTAGGTAGTCTCTGTTACTTGATAACAGTGGCCATAAGGTATGCGTTTTTTTCCTGCTAGGTCAGATTTAAAGTATATCTGAAGTAATTTTTTTTCATTTTGTATACACTATGGTTAAAACAGGAAGTGAAAGGATACCTTTCCAATGTGAGAGAAAGGTTCCCTTCAAGTAAAGATGTCCCCTCCATTCCTGGTGGCAACTCAAAATTTTGAATTTGCCCTTACAACAATGTTGATCAGGACAATTAGAACAGCCTTTTTTCAACCAGGGTGACTTGACACCATGGGGTGCCTTCAGGTTTCTTCAGGGGTGCCTTGTCAAAATGCCTGCAGGTGGATGAAGCCTGCCTTTTAGTTACACAAAGCCACGGGTTTCTATTGTGCATCATTACAATATTCTAGCCGCCGGCATCCTAACAACTAATGATGTCATTGGTTGATTATCAGGACGTCTGGCTCCTACACAGCATCCTTGTTTGCCCCTCCCCTACCCCTATAGTCAGCACTGGGGTCATATTATCTGAGGTATGGAGAGAAACTGAGGGAGAAGGGAAAAGTCAAAAATACTATTCAGGACCAGTGTCGAAAGGTGTATTTACTTTGTAAGAATAAATCACCTCTGATGTTGGGTGTCCAATGTGTGTGGATGTTGCCGCATTATGTAAAACTATTAGTTTTGTTCTTTACATTTTAGAATGGGGTACCTCGAGATTGAGCATAATTTTAAAGGGTGCCCTGATTGGAAAAAAGGTTGAGAACACTGAATTAGAATAAATACTCCTAAATGGGGAAAAAGTAGCAATGAAAACTTAGCAGTGGTTCAAACCACTCTATCTAAATTTAAATATCCAACTAAAAGTTTTGCCTTTAGTCATACATTATGCATTAGATTCATTAACCCCTTTACGCCAACCATACGCAAATATGTGGCCCCACTGGACTGGGCTTTTTTCCGTGGGGCTGCATATTTGCGTATCTCCCTTTGTGCTGGGAGCACGCCACAAGGCGTGCTCCCAGCACAGAGACCAGGGTCTCACCGATTGTTCTAGGCCCCGTTCTAATGATCAGGACCCAGACGGCCGGTTCCGGGTCACCTGATCGCTGTGATAGCCTCTGATTGGCTATCACAATGATCAGTCACTATGAAGCCCGCCCCCGTGTTTTCTGTCTCTGTGAATGGATGAGAGAGATACATTGTATCATTCTCTGTCCTTGCAGAGATAGAAAAAAAAGTGCATGAAGAGAAAAAAATAATAATTAAAAAAAAAAACAGATCAAGGTTTGATCTAGGTCAGTGCCAGGTTTAGTATTTGGGTCAAGGTCAGGATGAAAAGTCAAAGGTCAGGGTCAGTATTTTTTGGACAGGATTTTTTTTTTTTTATTAGTGTCATTTTAAGAGTGTTTTAGATAGGATTAATAAAAAAGCCTAATGTGCACTATTGTTTCTGGGCTGTACTACGGGTACAAACAACAACTAACATATACAAATGTGAAATCATCAGGAGCAGGAGAATTTACTTGGGGTTTTTCTTTGGTGGTAGCAAGAAATATACAGTTAAAATTATTTTTTTTTTTTTTACGATTTTGGCCCAGTTTTCCATTGATAATAAAAAGAAATCATGAGATATCCATAACCATTTACCACCAAATGAAAGCCTAATTTGTTCTGAAGAAAAAAAAACAGGGTATAATCCATCTGAATGCACAAAGTAGTTGTGATGATATGTACAGTTTTACTAACACATGTCAAAAATGCAAAATTGGGCTTAGGCATTTAGATTTGTTTTACTCTTAGGCGCGAAGGAGTTAAACATGTCCTGCATAAGTTAGATAATGAGCATAGGAAGAGCAAAAAGGTAACAATGCAAATAAAACATTTTCTTACTGGTGATTCATAAAAAACAATCATATAAAATCAATCAACAAATCATATGGAAAGAGAATAATTTGCAACTTTCTCCTGTGATGGTTATCAAATTGGGCAGACCTTATATTTTCTCCTCTTTTCTTTATATATGGTCAGAGGTGTGTATTAAAAATAAAATAAAAGAAAACAATGAGAAAAAATATTCAGGGATTTAGTATTTCATCCAGACACAGCTATTAGTGCATTCATCCACTACAAATCTTTGTTTCAGTAATCTGGTCCTCTGGGAACCTTTTTTGTGTAACCATTTGTAACGCAGGGAAAGTATTCCCAAACTCACCTGCAGCTGCAGTAAGCTGCATGCAGAAAACCTAGGTGCAGTGTTGCTACTTTGTCACGACCACTTATCAAATTCAAAGCTAAATTTTGTCAGTGCTGGCTCAGCCCTTCCGTCTCTGAGCTGGCTGCTCAGCTGTCGGCTAATTGCCAGCTCCCATCTCTCTTCACAGTTACTCAGCTGTTGATCATATCCTGCTAGTCAGTCCTGCCTACTTAAGCCATCCAGTCCAGAGGAGCTCTGCCTTCGCCTTGGTCAACATCACAAGAAACCATCTCCTGCGTTCCTGTTTAAAGACTGGCTTTGCTGACATCCCTTCTGGCTCCAGATCCTGCTTACTGTTCCTCTTCATCGATCCCTGACTTCTGGCTTGGCTAACTATCCGTTCCGGTTACTGAACTTTGGCTATGTTTTGACTACGTTTGTTCTTTTTACTTTTATTATTAAACAAGTGTGATTTAACTGTACTTCTGTCTCGGTCTGATTTCATGGTTTCTGACACATTTAAGGTTTCAATCTAGTCATTAATACATGAAGTAGAGTTAGAAAGAACATTACACATCACAGACAAATACATTAGGCTTGCTAAACTCAAACTTGAGAAGCTCTCAACAATCTGGCTATTGTGAATTACATAAAATTAAAATCTCTTATTTTTTGAGTAAGCTAAAAGTCAGCAGCAACAATTTATCTTTTTTACCCCCAACCCGGAAAATGTGAAAACCACACTGTGCTACACATTGGGGTTGATTTACTAAAACTGGAGAGTGCAAAGTCTGGTGCAGCTGTGCATGGTAGTTAATCAGCTAACTTAATCTAACTTCAACTTGTTCAATTAGGGCTTAGGCTTTGACAAGAAAAAAAAAACTGTAAGCTGTCTGGTTTCTGTGTAGAGCTGCATCAGATTTTGCACTCTCCAGTTTTAGTAAATCAACCCCACTAAATTTTGATATGGCATACAGTAATTTAAAGTGGAGTTCCACCCAAAAATGGAACTTCCGCTTTTTGGATTCCTCCCCCCCACCGGTGTCACATTTGGCACCTTTCAGGGGGGAGGAGGGAGCAGATACCTGTCTAATACAGGTATTTTCTCCCACTTCCTGGCATAGATCACTGCGACGCTTGCGGTGACCTCCTCCACCGCTGTATTCTGTGAGACACAGAACACAGCAGGGACTAGAGAGGACGCACAGCGCGGCTCGCGCATGCGCAGTAGGGAACCAGGAAGTGAAGCCGCACGGCTTAACTTCCTTATTCCCTTACCGAGGATGGCGGCGACAGCAGCCGAGAGCCGAAGGATGGTTTGGCTTCGGCTGCTGACATCGCGGGCTCCCTGGACAGGTAGGTGTTCGTATATTAAAAGTCAGCAGCTGCAGTATTTGTAGCTGCTGGCTTTCAATATTTTTTTTTCAGCAGACGTCCGCTTTAAAAAAACTGTATTTGCAGGGAGGCGTGCGCCCTGAAGCTCTGCTCTAGTCATCTTTTCCCCGCCACAGCGTGCAGAGTGCTCGTTCCGGGCCTACTCCCATGGTAATCGATCGGAGAATACCCGGGGACCAACCCAATGTCAGCGGGATCCACCCGCAGGCAGCTGGATCTAGCCTCAAGACCCCTCAGCCAATCCAAGATGGCGGCCGCACGAAACAGGATCACAAAGACAGAGGAGATGATTGTTGATCAGGACATGACAGGCTTCTCTGTTCCCTCTCTACCGCATCACATAGTGAGTAAATGCACTCAGACTGCACACTCCCCTGCATCTACTGAATCCCTAATCGGGAGGACAGTAGACTGGCTCCTTCTCACCCCTATGCATGACCCACTGGTTGGCCTAGATTCTTGTGCAAATGGAAACTATGACTGCCCCCTCTCTCCCACTGACTTTCCTTTCATGATGACTGCCTTCTCCCAAATGCTATCCAGAGGCCTGGCACAAACTGCAGCACAGATAACTTCCTCTATCCATGCAGACCTGCAACAACTGGGTTTTAGGATGGAAATTATAGAAAAGAAAGATGACCAATCTGTCACAAAAATTAACCAAAACTCGACCAGAATTCAGGACGTACAAGATTAGAAACCACACTTTCCAAAATTGATGACTTTGAGAACAGGTCAAGGCGCTACAACTTCAGGCTCAGGGGCCTACCTGAATCTGGGAAAGAGGCACACCCAGAGATCATTTATTAAAACATTAATTCTGGACATCCCGGACCATCGCCTGGAGCTTGATAGGGCTCACAGAGCCTTACAACCGCCACGTACAGATGGGCTCCCAAGGGACATCATAGTCAAGCCCCACTTTTATGCGGTGAATGAAGAAGTGATGAAAAGGTCACGAGCAGCGAAAACACTTGTCTTCCAAGGTCATCCGATCCAGGTCTTTGCGGATCTCTCCCCTTGCACCGTACAGAAACGAAGGTCCTTAAAACCTCTCCTCCAAGTACTGGCACAAAAAGAAATCTTCTACAGATAGTCCTTTCACGCTCAATTTCTCCTACCACAACAAAGGTTATGGCTTTGCCTCTTTTCAGGAAGGAGAATGTCTGCTTCTATACCTGGGCCTAATATCGCAGGAAATGCTCCATCGACCAGCAGAAGTACATCCTCATCTACAAAAAGACCATCTCCCCACAGTCCTCTCAACCCAGTCTGGCAGAAGCAACAGCCCAAGAGGTCGAAGGAATCCCAGCCACCATGAAATCATCACACTGGGCAATGTCATCACATTCATAGCTTCACCCTTCCATGAATGGACTATTTGGAGGTCCTTGCTTACTTGTTGACTGCCGCTCCATCTTCACCCTGGATGTCAACTACCCTTTTAACTTTTTAATGTTTTTTATTTTTAAGAGACATCTCTTTGGGGTGGTTAGGGCGCAAGAATTAAGTTTAAAGGTTTTGAGTTCAAAAAGTTTTATTTTTGTCTTCTCTCTAAAAGTCTAGTTACATGTTGCTTTACGGTTGCAGGAGAGGTTCAGTTCCCCATTTAGATCGGATTCTCAATAATGCTGTCTCGGTGTGACCACAATGAGCTGCCTAGTAGGGTCCCGGGCCTTCCCCTTTGTGGGGAGTACTGGGCTCTATGATAGGCCACCAGATGCTCTTCAGTTACACTGGAATGCTACTTGGGGCTTGGTGTGGTGGTTTCCTTGTCGTTCTGTATCTCCTCGCAGTGGCCGCCCGTGAGGGGGGCTTTGGGAGGGGGGACACCATTACACTGGCCAGGCTCTAACCACATTCTTCTAGTTAAAGACACTCTGTTCAGTTGACTACACTGTTTTAGTCTCAGGATTGTTCTAAGGGGGGGATGACCGTAGCGGTCTCAGTGTTCCTCCATCTGTCTCTCCAATGATGGAGGTTCAGCAGTGATGAGGATTGGAGCACGGGACGCTGCCACAGACAAACAGGAGACGAGCTTGGCGCTCGTAGTTACTACACACTGCAGCATTGTTTTAAATCTGAAAGGACTCCAGGGAGAAGAGCCAGTCCGCACCTCTCCCCAGCGGCGGGTATGTTCTACGAAAGAGTCAGAAGTTAGTTGGCGATCTGGTGACACAGGTGGAAATTAGGTGGTAAGGGGGACACCGACCGCTTGGATCATCGGATTCACATCTACATGCTCATTACCCCTGCAGGGGTTGGGCGCTCCGGTGAGTGGGGGCACTAGAGGGGACTCCACACAGAACAGTATATACTCATTGGGACGGACTTATCCGCAACCTTTGAAGATGCACTAGCTGGCTGCACAAGAACTGTTTATTTACATTGAACGATAGAACTATTATTCACGTTTTTTTATATATTTTTTGAAATATTTTTTGCTGGTTGCTTGGACTTTTATTTCATTTTTTTTTTTTTTTTGGCTCTTTTTCACCCTTTTGATTCTCTTTGTGCACTAAGATTGTTTGCACACTACATGTCGATAGCCTTTTTTTAGTTTATATATATATTTTTTCATTGTTTTCATCCTACCCCACTCAGCTTCACTTATACATACATAGTGGGCAACACGGTGTTTGTCCTTTCTTCTAGGTATACCCACCCATACCTTTTAGTGTACACATATATAATTTTTGTGGTTTTTATACACACTTGATTGATCATTTACCTTTGTTATTGCTTGGAGTTTTTATTTATTAATTTAAGTATTAATTTTAAATTCTTCATCTTGGGTAGTCTACACAGTTTTTCTGACTATTTTCAGCACATATATTTATTTTCAAATAACAATTTACATTGTGTCACACGTCTCACCCACTTAGAATTGGGGTGTTATGCTTCCCTTTTGTTAGGAGTTTGTATAATTTATTTATTTATTTACTATCATTTTTATTAGTGAACAGCGCCAATCCCCTATTTCTTCAGATTACATAATTATTGGATCGCACTTTTGGTGCCTTCTCTATTAGGGGGGCTGCAGTTCGGTCACAAGCCCGTCCTAAGCGCGGAACACCACTATATACAATGGTGCTCCAATATCATGGATCAGAGGGGAGGCATCTCAATCAACTATTCCTTACTGGCACACAGAGACAACAAACCATCCTATGCCCGAGCCTGGGAACCGGACATGGAGTTCTCGTAAGATCAGACTCGCTGGTTCCAATCGCTTGAAGGAGCTTACAAAGCTATCACGAATGTGTCTTTGATTGAAGCAAATGTGAAAGTCCTTACCAGATGGTATTATGTGCCTGCTAGACTGGCCACAATATACCCAGATTCCTCCCCACTGTGCTACAGAGGGTGTAACCTGGTGGGTTTCGTGTACCACACGTGGTGATCATGTCCCCGCATTAGATTATACTGAAACAGAATATTCCACCTAATAAAAAGGAAAGTCACTGGGGTGGCAGTCCCCCAGGAACCCATGATAGCCCTCTTGGGAGGCAGGGTCGAACAAGTCTCCAAACACATGCAAATTTTCATCTTTTTCATTCTCCTGGGAGCAAAGATTATGCTGGCAGGGACGTGGGAAAAATCTTCAATTTCCTTTATAACAGCTAAACGGAAGTTTTCTTGAATCGTGATGCAGGAGCAAATAGTGGCGCATCTACTAGACAAATCACCATCTTTTGAGGCAATCTGGGAACCTTGGGTAGACTATATCAAAATCCCCCTCTGCCCTGGTATCACAGCCCAGTAGTAGGAACTTTGTGGTAGAATCTTTTCTCTGTCGGCTTCTCTTTTCTCTCCTTTCTCTTCCGGGGGGCACTCTGAAGCACCCTTTCCTTTATTTTCACCTCTCTTCCTCCCTGTCAGACTTTTGTTAGGGGGGGGGACAATCTGTAACTTTATGAATAATGTTATACTGTTATCTGCAAAATTCGGTAGGATATTCATGATATTAAAAACAAAGTTTTGTTCAAGTTTTGTTCAATTTGCTCACTAAGATAGATTTATCCATTTGTGACCAGCTCCTCCTTGGTCTAGCTTGACCTTTTCCCCTCAGACTGATGTGGTTTGGGGTGGTGGGCTGCGGTCTCCGGGTCTGTCGGGAGGGTGTCCCCATGTCCACAGTGTGTTCCTAAGGGGGTGGTGTGGCAGCAGTCTTCCTGGCAGATGGAGCCTAGCAAACCTACCTGGATAAATTACCAGTAACTTAGACTCCTTGGATGTTCAGGACCAAGGAGAGAGCAGCTTCTCTTAACCTGGAGGAGACTACTTGTTAATTCTTGTAACAATCTCTTCTCTAGCCTTGATATACTATGTCTACTTACTCAACATATCCTTCAAGTTTGGATTTTTGTTTTTTTGACACTGTACTTTACTATTGTGGGCTCTGCAGGCCAACTGTTTATAGTGTTTGCTTCTTTTGTCATTTATCAAACCTCAATAAAAATATTGAAACAAAACAAAACAAAAAAAGACAAAAGAGACAGACAGACAGATAGAGACAGAAACATGTATCTGTCAGTTCCGGACACTCCCTCCTTACTGCACTCCACTCAATCCCATCACTGAGCCTGTCACACTGACAGGCACATTGCACTAAAGTTTTGCAGTGGGGAGGGGTGCCTGATAGGGAATTCAGAGACCCTGTCAGGTCCCCTGGCTGTTGATTGACAGTGCATGGCAGTCATCGATTCCCAATTCCTTTAAATAACCTGAATGGGGCCTGCCTGTGAAGTGGTGCATCTGTAGGAGGAATACAACCTACTATGGCAATAATGACATTTACATAACAATTCCTAATAAATGGCATGTAACTTAATGGGTCGGGTGACATCAGTGGTTGCTAAGGTCATGGCAAATGTAGGTACCTGCTGCATCCTTAACCATTTAGAGCAGGAAGCTGTCATGTTTGACCTAAACTTCAGGCACAAATGTCCAAATAGCAAATATCAAATATCAATCTGAGCTTATGTTCAGATCGAACACTCAGATCATTCCTAAAATACACCAGTTAAAGTAGCAATGTATGCATTAACCTTTTTTTTTTTTTTTTTTTTTTTCACTGGGAAAACAATTTTTACATTTTTTCTGTTTTAATGTATTTATTGGTTTTAAGAAACAAGGTAAGAAACCAAAAGCAAGCATATAGGGGCTAAGGAATGATCAGGTATTACAGAGGAATCCAAAAGGAATACAAACATAACAATCAAAGTTAAACCTTCTTGCTATTGGGATGCTATTGAAGGATAATTAAGGTGAAATAGAAAGGGAAGGGAAAAAGGCCATGCACCACAACCTACTCACAGTCCTTCCAGGGGTGGTTCCATTCCTGAGACCAACCCCAAAGGATGGAGTCTGTAAGAACAGGAAGAAAAAAGAACCAGAAAGAAGGTAGGAGGGAGAAAGAAAAGAGAAGGAAGGAGAAAAAGGAAGGAAAAAGAGCTCAGTCTCAGATGCTGCCGGAAGCAGTCAGAGAAGGCCTGAACAAGCCAGTTGGAGTGAGGGAAACTCATAGGAAATCCAAGGTTCCCAGACTTTGAGATATTTAGGGTGTCAGTCTTTTACGATGCTAGACATCTGCTCATGGAGCATCAAGGCAGTCATACGTGACTTCACCCCTTGAAAGGCAATGCGTGGGGTCTTCCAGGCCTGGGCTATGGTCCGCTTAGCAGAAATGCAAAGATAAATAGCCAGCTTCTGTTGGGATGTGTATAGACCGGGAATCGGGCAATGCAATAGGGCCAAATTTGCATCCCGGTGGAACGTTATATGGAAGAGGGTCTGGAGCAGGCCGAAAATCCTGGACCAGAACCCCACCTGTCTTGGACAGGACCACCAGATATGCAGGACATCTCCCCTTTGCCCACAGTTATGAAAGCATCTGTCACTACTTCTCAGGTAAGCATGGGCGACTGGGGCAGGGACCCAGTACCACTTAAAAAGAACCTTATACGCAGCTTTGAGTGCATTTTGCAACTGTTTTCCAAGCCTTACTCCAGTCCTCTAAATCTAATGGGGACTGGGGACTGGAGGGCCCACTCCCATTGAGACAGGTAGGAGAGGGATGCTGATGGCGGGCATCCATTCAAATATGCGTAGATGGCTGAGAAAAGGCCAGGGCCCCCGGGGCATGCTGGCATGAATGTTCAAAGAAAGGAAATAAAATCTTGGACCCAAGTGAAGCCCTGGGAAAGTCACCATGAGAACCCTCAAACCTGGGGGGAAAGAGGGGGTTATGCATGATAGGTAGCAGCGGCAGAAAATGAGACATCAAATTGCCCAAGTAGCAGACGGAATCCCATACCTTTAGACTATACAACATCATGGGGCTCAAGGAGGGGGGGATGTGACTTATGGTGAAGCCAAAGCAAGGCCTGTATTGAATAAGGATCACAGTTGGGCAGTTCAAGCAACACCCAAAAAGGGACATCCGAGGCCGTGTGAAGCATAGCCAGCGGGGAGATCTGAGCCGCCGCATAGTATCTAGAAACGTTAGGGACCCCCAAAGCCCCTTGTACCCTATGAATATATAGAGTGGATATAGAAACTCTGGGGCATTTCTGGGCCCAGATAAATCAAAGAATCCAATTCTGTAGGAGGCAAAGAAAAAAGGGGGGCACTCGCACTGGTAACGTGCGAAAATTGTATAGAGCCTTGGATAGGATCATCATTTTTGACAGCAGAAATCCTCACAAATCCAGGAGAGAGAGAGGGATTTTGCCAGGAATGCATAATGGATGAAGGGAGGTAAAGTGTGCAACAGAGGGTAATAGCAGAGAACGGGGAAGAGTAGGAAGGTGTCAGTTTGATCCCTAGATAGTCGATCGTGTGGAGTGCCCAGCTGTATGGAAAGTTCTCTTGAAGCTGTGAAGAGAGTTACATTCAGTGCCATCATCTGAAAAGGCCGAGAAGTGATCAAGCGTAAGCTGCAGATTGGGGAGGGAGATAAGTGAGTTGATCAGGACCAAGAGGGCATCATCAGCAAAAAGGTTAGTCTCATATTGAGTCCCCGCGTAGGACACTCCTGATGTGTCGACATTGGCCCTGATTGCTGCCGCCAGAATAAAAATCGCCGGGGACAGGGGGCATCCCTGCCAGGTACCCCGGTAAATGAGGAAGGGATAGGAAAGGAAACCTGCATATTTAACAGAGGCTGATGGAGGGCCTGGATCCAGGATAAAAAGTGAGTTCCAAAGCTCCAGCGGAATAGAACCAAATCAAAGGTAATCCCTGGAAAGTGAATCAAACACTTTATAAATATCCAAAGAAAGCAAAAAAACAGGGATTTTACGTTGACGAAGAATGTGGATAAGATTAATCACTTTAGGTACATTATCACCCGCTTGGCGGCCAGCACAAAGCCCACCTGGTCCCTGTAGATGAGATTTTTTAATTTTTTAAAACATATTCTGCATACTTTTTACATGACAATTAGCCTAAACCCCCAAAACTATATATATTCTGAAAATAGAGGACCTATATAATAAGATGAAGACAGTATAATTTTTTATGTATTTTCAGATCAATTAAAAAAAAAAACTCAAAACATTTTTATTACACGCACACTATAATCTCCACTATTTTGTCAAATATAGAGGATAAGTAAATAGATATAATATCTGTCAATCTTTAAAACTTTGTGAACCCACAAAATGGTGGAAAATTCCAATACCTAAAAATTGTCTATAAATGATGCATTTAAAACTTTTACAGATCAACAACTTAAAGTTACAGTTACTGGCTCTAATATTATTACTCATGCTCCACCATGTGCAGAGATAGCTTATATGTGTTATACAGTGATTGTTCACATGTAGAGATGGCCCGAACTCCCCCCCGGTTTGCGTCAGGGCTCTCGAACATCGCAAAAGTTTGAACCCGAACAACGAACCCCATTGAAGTCTATGGAGCCCAAGCAGAAAAAAAAATCAAAAGTCACAATTTTGAAGGCTTATATGCAAGTTATTAAACAAGAAGGGGGCTTCCATCATAACAAGTGTAGAGTGTGGTGGTCCTATCCCTTACATAATAGACCATACAAAAAAGAATCCCCCTTAGATTGGAACTTTGACAGACCACCAACTCTTCAAATAAAAAATACATGTTTTATTGATATGCTTAAAAAAGACATGAAAGCGTCTGTAACATACAGAATAAAAAATCATTCCATACAAAATTGATACAGAATCAAAACAGAGAATATATACAAGGTGAAAATGGTGGATGTACTCTCATGGGGGTAGTGTACCCCAATACCCAACGCGTTTCTGGTATCCTGGTACCTTCATCAGGGTTTTGAGAGTTGTAAGTATTTTATACATGTATGGATTCCAATGGAATGACTTTGTGTTTAGGTAGCACCCATGACCCCTAAGATCAAATCGCATATTTTCATATGCGCCAGACCAAGGCTATATAAGAATAGTATGTGTATTGTGTTGCCGGTATCAAAAAATAGTAAGTAAGCCAACAAGGGAAGAACGTTCGTTAGAACCTGTAACATGCCGGCTGCATGCCGGAAGGATAAATATCCAAAGACAGTCCCATGGTGGTTGGCTCTTAAGTATAACCCTTTGAATATGCGGGTCCAGTGAGGGGGTGCCTTCCCCTATTAGTGCTCACCATTTTCACCTTGTATATATTCTCTGTTTTGATTTTGTATCGATTTTGTATGGAATGATTTTTTATTCTGTATGTTAGACACTTTCACGTCTTTTTTAAGTATATCAATAAAACATATATTTTTTATTTCAAGAGTTGGTGGTCTGTCAAAATATGCAAGTTATTGCCTATAAAAACGATATGGGGGCCCGACTACTGCCCTGGGGGACATGTACCAATGCAAAAAAACTTTGAGAAAATAACTTTTTTAAAGGAGCAATGATTTTTAAATTGATTTTCCTTTCTTTATTTTGTAAGCAATGGCTTGGGGAGCCAGTCTGTGTGATGAGGCCACAATTTAGTGCACTTAGAATAAGATTAGAGATTGTTTTGGATAAATTCTGGTGGCTTTTTGGCAAACTTTGGATGGAAATAAAAATTTTGCACCTCAGTGAGCAAGCCTTATGTAAAGAAGCCAAATTATAGAACACGCAGGCCAAGATTAACAATTTTGTTTTAGATAAAGTCTGCTGTCTTTTTTGCAGACTTTGGATAGAAGTAACAGGTGTGGAAAAATTGGGCTTTGGGCATTGGTGGTGCCTTCACACCGTAACTTTCTAGAAATACTCTTGATAAAAGCAAAAGATGGCCTTACTGTAAATAACTGAAATTTTACACCCGTCACACTATTGCAGAAAAATTGGACTTTGGGTGTTGGTGGTGCCTTCACTCTGTAACCCTATAGAACAGTGATATGCAATTAGTGGACCTCCAGCTGTTGCAGAACTACAAGTCCTATGATGCATAGCAAGACTCCGACAGCCACAAGCATGACACCCAGAGGCAGAGGCATGATGGGACTTGTAATTTTGCAACAGCTGGAGGTCCGCTAATTGCATATCCCTGCTATAGAGGTACTCTTGATAAAAGCAAGAATTGGCCTTGCTGTAAAAAAAATTAAATTTGATGCACCTGTCAAACAGTTGCGGAAAAATTGTGCTTTGGGTGTTGGTGGTGCTTTCACCCTGTAACCTTCAAGAGGAACTCTTGATAAAAGCAAGAATTGGCCTTGCTGTAAAAAAAAATGAAATTTGATGCTTCTGTCAAACAGTTGTGGAAAAATTGGGCTTTGGGGTGCCTTCACACCATAAACAAGTTGGGCTTTGGGGTGCCTTCACCCTGTAAACAAGTTGGGCTTTGGGGTGCCCCTGTCAAACAGTTGCAGAAAAATTGGACTCTGGGTGTTGGTGGTGCCTTCACACCATAACCCTATAGAGGTATTCTTGATAAAAGCAAGAATTGGCCTTGCTGTAAAAAATTTAATTTTGATGTGTCAAACAGATGTGGAAAAATTGGTCCTTGGGTGTTAATTGTGCCCATGAAACCTATACCAAAAAATGACTTCAAGATAAAATCAACACCCAGAAATCTAGACAGCCTAGACAGTTTTGCAGAGATTTGAGATTCTGATAACACTTAATCAGCGACAATGGCATCAGGGGCTTGATAGCTGCTGCTACTCCAGGACCTATTCATTTTGACAAATGTCAGCCATTCGACGGAGTCTGTGGACAGACGCGCTCTTTTGTCTGTCACAAAACCTCTGGCAGCACTGATTGTCGTTTGGAAAGCACACTGGATGCAGGGCAGTCCAGCTGCTCAGTTGCATACTGGGCAAGTTCTGGCCAGTGGTCTATTCTCATGACCCGGAAACCCAGTGGTTCGTCTACTTGAAAGCTCTCCATGTCTGGGTTTTGCCCCTACATAATCTTCCACCATATGTTGCAGATGCTGCCAATGGAATCTTGAAGCTGACAGGCTTGGGCACCAAGGACTAAAAAAAGTTGAAATGCATCACTGAGGAGGCCCCCTCTCCACTGCTCCTCATTTGACTAACAGAAGCCTCAAAACTAGCTTTTCCATGGGACTGTAACCTACCAGAGTCTGGAAAGGCATTTCATAAACTCCTCTTTATGGTGTCCACGATATTTCATCCTCTGCTTCCTCTGTGGGTCCTGAGACTTTCCCCTTGTAACGGTGGTCAAGGAGGGTTGCCAACCAATTATGATCCTTATCCTTGATGCCACAAATTCTCAGAAGAATAAAGGAGCCCATGCACCGCAAGTTTGTGGAGGCATAAGAAGCAGAGTCTCCGGGGTCAATGAGGACCTGTATCTGGAACTGCCTCCTTCCAGCCACGTCCTACTCTCAAGGTTTCTGGGGACTGAAAAGCATCTCTTAAGGTTTGACATATGTCTTCCTATGCTTCTATGCCTCCAAAACTGCCAGAATCCTTCTCCTCCTCCTCCCTCTCCTCTTGTGTGTTCTGTGGCCTCGCAAGAATGGTATCTGCATAAAGTGGACCTTGAGAGCAAAGGAAATCCTCCTCTTCTTTCAGCTGCTCTGCCTTGAGTGCCCTGTCCATAATGCCATGCAGAGTATGCTCCAGTAGGAACATAAGAGGGATTGTGTCACTGATGCATGCATTGTCACGGCTTACCATCCTTGTCACCTCCTCAAATTGTCACAGTACAGTGCATGCATCTTTTATCAGCACCCATTGGTGAGAGGAAAAAAAGCTAAGCTGCCCTGGGGCTGTCCTTGTGTCATACTCACACAGGCCCTCTGCTGAAAGTGCAGCCACTACAGCATTGCCAAAATTGAATTCCACCTGGTGGGCATGTCACAAATCAGGCGGTTTACGGGCAGGTGCAATTCCCACTGAATTTCAGCCAACGGAACACTGGCTGTTTATGGCCGCTTGAAATGGTTACAGACTCTTCTGGCCTGCCTCTAGAAGATCTTGCAAACCTAAGTACCTGTTGAAGAAATGCTGCACCATCAAATTGAGCACGTCAACTTTCCCTGTTGAAGGGCGGACAGAAGGTTAGTGCCATTATCGCACATCACAATTCCTGGCTCAAGATTCTGTGGCGTGAACCACCTCTGGGCCTGCCCCTGCAAAGCTGAAAGAATCTATGCTCCAGTGTGGCTCTTGTCTCCTGAACAGACCAGCTGAAGCACTGCATGGTATCTTTTAGCCTGACTCATTGAATGGCCCCTTGAATGCTTGGGGGGTACTGGTGGTTCATAGGACAATCTAGCAGAGGAGGGCATGGAGGAGGAGGGGGGGCGGGTGGAGCTGACAGATCTTGCATCATCACCACTAGCTGTATAGAGATGTGGCGATAAAACAGGCTCCAGCACTGAACCCTGTCCTGCATCCTTCCTAGTTGCAAGCAGAGTTACCCAGTGTGCTGTGAATAAAACATATCGTCCCTGACCATGCTTGCTGTATCATGTGTCAGCAGTAATGTGGACCTTGTAGCCTACTGCCTTGCCCAACGATGCCAAAACATTGCCTTCTATGTGATAGTAGAGAGCTAGAATGGCCATATGTGCAAAGAAATAGAGACTGGGAACCTGCCACTGTGGTAGAGCACATTCTGCAAATTTATGGAAGGGCGCAGAATCCACCAAATGGAAAGGTAGGAGTTGTAAAGCCAGCAATTTGGACAAGCTGGAATTTAAACGTTGTGCATGTTGGTGGCAGGGAGAGCATTATAGATTGTGCTGCAGCAGCTGGGGCAGAGAAATTTGCCGGCTATACTCTACAGCTAGTGATGTGTTGCTAGCAGATGTGTTGCAAGGATCTGTGACACCCTTTGCTACACCATAATCCCTATCAGCAGAGGCTGCTGAGAGGTCATGAGATAAAGCGGGGGTAGACATGAAAGCTGAGGAGTGCAGAGGAGAAGAATTGTCTCCCTTGTGTGTGGCTTTCAGGTGCTCTTGCCAACAGACTGAGTGGTGGGAGGTTAAATGCCTTGTCAAGCATGCGGTACCCAAATTGCTGGTGTTTTTGCCAAGCTTGATCTGCTTGCAGCAGAGATTGCGAATTGTAACAGTGTGATCAGCTGCACATGTGCTAAAAAAGGCCCACACAGCTGAGCTGTGGGAAGTAGGCTGGGAGATAACAGCTTCACAATCTGATGGAATAGGGTGGCTGCTCTCTACTCTTCCATCATGACTGCCTCTGGAGGACATCCTGCCTTGTTTGGGTTGTTTCTCCCCCTCACTTTCCTCTTCTGCTCATCATCATCATCATCCCTTCCATCCTCATCATCACTGGAGCCAACTTTGCTATACGCTGCGACTGGGGGAACATGACTGTCAATTTGTTGTTTATCAGTGTTCTCCCCTCTCTGTAAGCTCATGTTACTCCCTTCCTCTACCTCAGAACTAACATCAGAATCAAGTAATGTTTGTGCATCCTCAAGAAGTGGTTGACGCTATGTTCAAATAATTCAACTGACTCCTCCATGCATGATGGTGGGGCTTTGGGAGAAGTAGCTGTGGACAAGGAGGCAGAATAAGCCACTCTGGCAGCTGCAGTGGACTGAGCACTAGTGTCAACTTGGGTCATAGAGGATGAGGAGGATGAGGATGGTTTAGTAAGCCAGTCCACCACCTCCTCCGCATGCTGTGGCTGGATAGCACAGGCAACATCACTAAACAGAGTGCCCTCCCTACCATGTTCACCCTTGCCTGTGGACACAGATGCTGCTGGCCCCATCGTAGTGGCATGCAAACCCCTTGATCGCCCCCTAGTGTTAACCCCTTCCCTGGCAGTGACATTTATACAGTAATCAGTGGCTATTTTTAGTACTGTATAAATGTCACTGGTCCCAAAAAAGTGTCAAGTGTCCAATCTGTCTGCCGCAGTGTCGCAGTCCCGCTAATTACTAGTAAAAAAATAATAATTAACAATAAAAATGCCATAAATCTATCCCCTATTTTGTAGATGCTAAAACTTTTGCGCAAACGAATCAATATATGCTTATTGCAATTTTTTTTACCAATGTAGAAGAATTCATATCAACCTAAACTGATGAAGAAATTTGTTTTTTTTTTTACATTATTTTTTTGGATATTTATTATAGCAAAACGTAAAGAAAAATATAGTTTTTTTCTTTTTCAGAATTATCGTTCTTTTAAAAAAAAAAAAAAGTGAGGTGATCAAATACTACCAAAAGAAAGCTTTATTTGTGGGAAAAAAAAGAACATGCATTTTGTTTGGGTACGTAGTGCTGTATCGCAAAAAAATGGCCTGGTCATTAAGGAGACAAATCCTTTCGGGCCTTAAAGTGGTTGTAAACCCTAAAAAAGACAAACAAAAAAAAAACAAAACCTGTAAGACAAAGGCATGAGCTAGTGTGCTATGCATACTAGCTCATTAGGAATTACTTACCCGAGATCAAAGCCCCCGCAGCGGTCCTTGTTCACCGCTTCGGCTGCCGACATCGCTCCCGGAGTTACTTTCGGGTATAGAGATGACGGAGCCGCCAGTAACGGCACAGGCTAACTGAAGCAACGGCACAAACTTGCTTCAGTGTGCATGTGCCGATGACGTCAGCTCATGCAAATACAGTGGATATCTCCTAAACCGTGCAGGCTTAGGAGATATCCAGTGTAGCTACAGGTAAGCCTAATTATAGGCTTACCTGTGGCAAAAAGTGGTTGTAAAGGGTTTATAACCACTTTAAGTAGTTAATAGAAACTGGGAAATGCGTGTTTGGTGCGCTTGAGGACTGGCGCTGACAGAAATGTAAAAACTATTAAAAAAATAAATAAAAAAGGGGTAACACCAGCATCACAGTCAGTCAGATAAACAGCAGCAATAAATTAAAAAAAGGGGGCAGGCAGGGGACAAAAACAAAAAACAAACGAAAAAAAAAAAAAAAAAGGGGGTATACAGCACTGTATACAGAACTAAATGTCATGTAGTACTGTGTTAAATACTGCACTAAACGAACACACTATACTGATACTACACTATACTAACACTACACTAATGCCCCGTACACACGATAGGATTTTCCAACGGAAAATGTGTGATAGGAGCTTGTTGTCGGAAATTCTGACCGTGTGTAGGCTCCATCGGACATTTTCCATCGGAATTTCCGTCACACAAAATTTGAGCTCTGGATCTCAAATTTTCCGACAACAAAATCCGTTGTCAGAAATTCCGATCATGTGTACACAATTCCGAGGCACAAAGTTCAACACATGCTCGGAATCAAGCAGAAGAGCCGCACTGGCTATTGAACCTAATTTTTCTTGGCTCGTCGTACGTGTTGTACGTCACCGTGTTCTTGGCGTTTGCAATTTCCGACCAACTTTGTGTGACCGTGTGTATGCAAGACAAGTTTGAGCCAACATCCGTCGGAAAAAATACATGGATTTTGTTGTCGGAATGTCCAATCGTGTGTACGGGGCATAACAGTCTACACTCACAATAAGTGAACGCACTAACTAGTAGCAAACTGAGCCCTGCTCTATCTATCTCCACTCCAACAACACATTCCAAAAGCTTCCTATGGAAAGATAGCCGTGACTGAAGCATTTGCGTCCACAGACACGAATGCCAGACTCGGAACAGGATTTGATTAACACCAGCCGGAGCTAATGGCTGCGCTGCTATCAATCTATCCAATGGAGACCCGGGACCCCGTGGAGAGAGGGACAGCATGTCCACACCAAAGAGATGAAGAGGCTCAGGTAAGTAAAACGGGGGGCTGGGGGGGCGGTGACTGACAGGTTTTTTCTTCACCTTAATGCATAGGATGCATTAAGGTGAAAAAACACGAGGGTTTACAACCCCTTTAACTTTGTTTTATCACTATCACAAGGGAGCTAGTAGACTCCCTTGTAATAGTAACCTTGTTAAAGGTTGGTGATGTCAATATGGGGGTGAAGATCCAATGTAATAAGCAGACCTTGCTTTTTAATGCAAGCTCCAATTTGGGATGCTGATGCAAGGTGGACATATAGCTCACAGAAATCGGGTATCAGCTTTCAAAACTAAATAATGAATGTTTGCTATACAGTGGCTTGTATAAGTATTTACCCCCCGCCCCCCCTTGGCTTTTTACCTATTTTGTTACATTACAGCCTTTGGTTCAATGTAT
Organism: Lithobates clamitans; assembly: GCA_037952925.1. Lineage (NCBI taxonomy): Eukaryota > Metazoa > Chordata > Amphibia > Anura > Ranidae > Lithobates > Lithobates clamitans. The sequence goes on along the minus strand of JBBGZY010001203.1, from coordinate 2,490,809 downwards.
TTTTAATCTGAATTATATGTGATGGATCAGAACACAATAGTCTAAGATGGTGAAGTAAAATTAGAAAACTAGATACATAAAACTATTTTTCAGAAATAAAAAAATGATAATTGGCATGTGCGTATGTATTCACCCCCTTTGTTATGAATCCCATAAAAAGCTCTGGTGCAACCAATTACCTTCAGAAGTCACATATTTAGTGAAATTATGTCCACCTGTGTGCAATCTAAGTGTCACATGATCTGTCATTACATATACACACCTTTTTGAAAGGCCCCAGAGGCTGCATCACCTAAGCAAGAGGCACTACTAACCAAACACTGCCATGAAGGCCAAGGAACTCTCCAAACAAGTAAGGGAGAATGCTGTTGAGAAGTACACATCAGGGTTAGGTTATAAAACAAATTATCCAAATCTTTGATGATCCCTAGGAGCACCATCAAATCTATCATAACCAAAATGGAAAGAACATGGCACAACAGCAAACCTGCCAAGAGACGTCCGCACACCAAAAAACTCACAAACCGGGCAAGGAGGGCATTAATCAGAGAGGCAGCACAGAGACCTAAGGTAACCCTGGAGGAACTGCAGAGTTCCACAGCAGAGACTGGAGTATCTGTACATAGGACGACAATAAGCCGTACGCTCCATAGAGTTGGGCTTTATAGCACAGTGGCCAGAAGAAAGCCATTACTTTCAGCAAAAAACAAAATGGCACATTTTGAGTTTGCAAAAAGGCATGTGGGAGACTCCCAAAATGTATGGAGGAAGGTGCTCTGGTCTAATGAGACTAAAATTGAACTTTTTGGCCATCAAAGAAAATGCTATGTCTGGCACAAACCCAACACATCACATCACCCAAAGAACACCATCCCCACAGAGAAACATGGTGGTGGCAGGATCATGCTGTGGGGATGGTTTTCAGCAGTCGGGACTTGGAAACTGGTCAGAGTTGAGGGAGAAATGGATAGTGCTAAATACAGGGATATTCTTGAGCAAAACCTGTACCACTCTGTGTGTGATTTGAGGCTAGGACGGCGGTTCACCTTCCAGCAGGACAATGACCCCAAACACACTGCCAAAACAACACTTGAGTGGTTTAAGGGTACACATGTAAATGTGTTGGAATGGCCTAGTCAAAGCCCAGACCTCAATCCAATAGAAAATATATGGTCAGACTTAAAGATTGCTGTTCACAAGCACAAACCATCCAACTTGAAGGAGCTGGAGCAGTTTTGCAAGGAGTAATGGCCAAAAATCCCAGTGGTAAGATGTGACAGGCTCAAAGAGACTTATCCAAAGTGACTTGGAGCTGTGATAGCTGCAAAAGGTGGCACTACAAAGTATTGACTTTAGGGGAGTGAATAGTTATGCACATTGACTTTTTCTGTTATTTAGTCCTATTTGTTGTTTGCTTCACAATAAAAGAAAAAAAAGCATCTTGAAAGTTGTGGGCATGTTCTGTAAATTAAATTATGCAAATCCTCAAACAATCCATGTTAATTCCAGGTTGTGAGGCAACAAAACACGAAAAATGCTAAACGCGATGAATACTTTTGCAAGGCACTGCAGGTAACAGCCCAATGATTTCTCTAGCTTTCTATATTCCAAACATCACCAATACGTATGCCTTATTGTTTCTTTGTATGAAGAACTTTCATTGAGGGTAGAATCCTCATCTAGTTCAGGAATAACACAGTCTCAGTTTTGCAGCGACTTGTAGCCTAATCATGGCTCATCCTTGAGGCTGGATAACCTGGGTAGTTCTGCCATTGTTTGGACCTGTCTCGAATTAAATGATAATATTCTGCTGATAGACTCCACTACACAGCTTTCAACGAGCACACCTACAGAGGCAGCAACCGTCATATAGATGCAGTTCGTTTTTTTAATAGTGGAAGTAAATAGAGTGTATATCACCTGGAGAAAAATAATTAAGCTTGGTTCTTTTAAAAACCCATACAGTAAACTGTTGTAAATTCATATTGCCCTAAAACCACATGTTGCATAAAAAAGGCATAAAATAGCTTTTCTATGAGATGTTATTTTGTGAAATAAATATAATAGCACAGAGCGATGGGAGAACACAATATTGTTTCATCCTTTATTTCAATTACAGAGCACAGCATGGCTCTTTTGTCTATCTGTAGCATTAAAATAATGAGGAGCTCTCCTCTGTACCTGCCTGCAGCCCAGAGCCTTATTTCTCGATTAGTGGTAATCTGGTATATCATCTAGAAGCAATTACTGCACCTAGCACACTTGTTACTCTACAGCCTTTCATTTCTAATGTTTAAAAATAAGTGTAAAATGCTTGTAATTGATATTCCTGATAACAGCAATATTTTTAAATTAAAAAACAGGTAAATTCTATTTTAACTCGTCCAGGTCTGTTTATTCATACAAATAAATATCTTGCTTATAAAAAAAAAATGGAAAACATATATTCAGGTAGTCTTTTGAGGTCAGCCAACATATTTGATGTCCTTGAATCTGGGTCCATGTTTGTTGCTACTTAGCCATCTATGTGCCCTGAAAAAGCCTCAAGAGAGAACTGGAATTGCTCATTTTAGACCAGGCACTAATCCTTCTATTGCTGCTGCATCACTACTCCAACATACTGGACAATACAGAATGCTACAAGGAGGAATCAGGAAAATAAGGAGAAAAGCAGCACTTCAGTGAGCTGAGCAAGGCCAATGACTATTAAGGTTAAAGCAATTTTTTTCTTTTTAATTTTGAATAGAGTAGGTAGTAGTTGTCTGCATCCCGTTTGGGAGACTTCACTTCACCCCCTGTCCTGTAGAGACAATACAAAAGTGAAAGAAGATCTCTACAAAAAGTGGGCAATGTTCTTTAGAAAGTTGTCATCAGAACAAGTGTCTCCATTGACAATTGACATTTTGGGATTTCGAACCTCTCATCATGCTATCCCAAAAAAAAAGAAAGAAAAAAAGTTTTGATTTTAGATGCACTTTAAGTACTGCATATTATTGCAGATATTGTGAAAAATTCTTTTTATCATTGTACTTTAGCTTTCTGGTTCAGTAGTCCACTGCTGTATCCTTTGCGTGTGCTTTCTCCCCACAAAATTGTATCTTAAGATTCAGTTACATTTTAGGGTCCAATCCATAATAAAGACGGTCCACACAGGGCTGTCTTTATTATGGATTGGACCCTGGGCAAACATTTTCTTGCGCCCCCTCCCCCCCATGCAATTTCGTTCTCCACCTGCTCTGAGACATACAAAAAAAATTGCAGTTTACTGAATCAAATCAGGCAGCAATTGTGATTGGTTGCTAGAGGTTACAGTGTATCAGTACCGCTCATTGGCTGCTAGAGGTTACAGCACACATTATGGCTCACTTATTTGATAGAGGTTGCAGCACATAACTTCTGCTTGTTTATTGGTTGCTAGAGGTTACCATACATACCAATACTGCTTACTAATGAGGTTACTGGACATCCTTATCCCTCACTAATTGGTCGCTAGAGGCTACTGCACATCATTACTGCTCACTGATTGGTTGCTAGAGGTTACTGCATATCCTTACTGCTTAATGATTGGCTGCAAGAGATTAGTGCACATAGTTACATAGTAGGCAAGGCCGAAAAAAGGCACAAGTCCATCAAGTTAAGTACATCATTACTGCTCACTGCCTGCAACTCCAGGTTACAGCACATCATCTAAAGGTTACAGCACATCATCTCCTCACTGCCTGCACTCCATGGACTGGGGAGGTGAGGGGACCCATAAATAGACAAAGAACTCCTAGAGATCCTAGGACTCCTTAAATTAGCGGCAGTGCTGGGGGAGGGGGGTTGTGATCAGCAATGCTAGGGGTTTGATGGAATCAGTGGAAATGGTGGGGAGATTGGATTAGTTAGGAGGCAGTACACTGACAAATTCTGAATCATGTAGAGCAAAGCTGGAAATCTTTGGGGAATTTGCAATGACTACCATTGTGGGGGATTTACACTGACCACTATGTAACGAGGGATTTTATGCCACCCACCGATATAAAGAGGGATTTCTACATCGAAACCACTGTATTAAGAGCATTTACACCAACCACCAGTGTAAGGGGAATATACAATGACCTCCCTGTAAGGGCAAATTTACACTGACAACCATTGTCGAGGAGCTTTGTACTGACCAACAATGTAAGGTGACACTTCTACATCAACCACCAATGTTAGGGGGGAGTTACAATGACCACCAATGTAAAGGGGAATTTACACTGACCACCAGTGTAAGGGCAATTCTGCACATACCACCAATGTAAAAGGAAATGTACAATGATTACTGATGTAATGAAGGATTTACACTGACAACCAATGTAATGGGGGTGTTACATCAACAACCAATAAAGGGGGGTTCCTACATGGACCACTAATGTAAGTGAGGATTTGAAACTGGCCACAAATCCAAGATTGGATTTATTTACCAATTACCAATATAAAGAGGAGTTTGTACACTGACCACTAATGTAAGGGGGACCTTCCCACTGGCCATTAGTGTGAATGAAAGGATTGTACACCAAGCCCCAATGTATTAAAAAGATTGACACTGATCAGCAATTTAACTGAGAGATTTATCCTGCATTCACAATTGTGTGTGTCGGGAACGCATTTAAAACCGTTTTCCTGGCACCACAGAAACATGCTGCCCTTTAGCAGATACACAGCAGTTCCATTAATTGTTAATGACACCCTCCCACATCTGCAGAGATGTGCATATTCACATGCACCACACTTTGCGACGCTGTCGGCACCATGTTATTTTGAAAAAGGAAAAGGGTCCCACCTCCAATTTGTTTACCTTTGCACAACAGGCTGATGTTAGGCTTAATAACCCCAGTGTCAGAAACCATGAACCAGACTGAGACAGAAGTACAGTTAAATCACACTTGTTTAATAATAATAATAATAATAATTAAAAAGGTAAATAGAGTAAACATAGTCAAAACATAGCCAGAGTTCAGGAACTGGAACGGATAGTCAGACAAGCCAAAACGTCAGGGAGCCAGAGATGAGTGTAGTAGAACAGCAAGCAGGATCTGGAGCCAGAAGGAATGTCAGCCAAGCAAGTCTTTGACAGGAACACAGGAGAGCGTCTCTAGAGCTGTGACCAAGGCGAAGGCAGAGATCATCTGGGCTGGACGGCTTAAGTAGGCAGGACTAACAAGCAGGATATCAAGAACAGGTGAGTCACTGGGGAGAAAGGAGCTGGCAATTAGCCAACAGCTGAGCAGCCAGCTTTGAGAAGGGAGGGCTGAGCCCAGCCCTGATGCACAGTTGTAGGCAGGACTTGCAAGCATGCCCCTTTACCTCCCCAGTGGGCAGCATTCAGCAGAAGCGATGGTGGATATGACCTCAGGGGGGCATGATATACATATGAATGCCGACTATTTACATATCAATGCCTCTGGTCCATGGCTATTTACATATTGATGCTGCCGCTATTTACATAACAATGCAGGTTATTTACATGTAAACACAGGCTCTGCAGGCGAGTCATCTGTACACAGCAATAGGGGAGAGCTAAGCAGCATTAGTAACAGAGCTTCACACTAAGATATCAGGACACAGCACACAATAAAACTTTAAGGAACAAGGGAATTAAAAATGGGGATAGATGGCAAGTATGAGGCAGCTGCTAAGGGTCCCACAATAATGATAGGACCCAGGGAAGCTGTCCCTTTTGCCCTGTCTTAAAGACGGCCCTTACTCTACTACCTAGCATTATCTTCCATCATGCCCTTTCATTGGCCTCTTTCCTACAGCCAGGAAACTTTGAACCAACAGATCATCATATGAAAACATTGCAGGAGCAGTAAGCCCTAAGGTCTTGCACACCATTTACATTTATTTTGCAGGGTAGGATTAGGGATGAGCCAAACACCCCCCAGTTCGGTTTGCAGCAGAACATGCGAACAGGCAAAAAATTTGTGTGAACGCCATTAAAATCTATAGAACGCGAGCGTGAAAAATCATAAGTGCTCATTTTAAAGGCTTATGTGCAATATAAAGTGTTTGGGGACCCAGGTCCTGTCCCGGGGAAATGTATTAATGCAAAAAAAAAGATTTAAAAATGGATGTTTTTTCAGGAGCAGTGATTTTAATAATGCTTAAAGTGAAACAATAAAAATAAAATATTCCTTTAAATATTGTGCCTGGGGGGTGTCCTTAGTATACCTGTAAAGTAGTGCATCTTTCCCATGTTTATAACCGTGCCACAGCAAAATGACGTTTCTAAAGGAAAAAATGTCATTTAAAACTGCTTGCGGCTGTAATGTATTGTTGGATCCCAGGAAAATAGATAGAAATTCCCAAAAAATGGCGTGGCCCCCCCCCAAAAAAAAAAATCCATACCATGCCCTTCAGGTCTGGGATGGATGTTAAGGGGAACTCTGCACCAATTTTTTTTTAAAAATGGTGTGGGGGTCCCTCAGGCCCCCAGGCACTATATACACTCTGAACAGCAGTAAATAAACTATATACTCTGCAGAAAAACTGGCCTTAGGTGTTGGTGGTACCAGAACAATGTAAGCACTCACAGTTACTCTTGTTGGGGGCAGGAACGGGCCCTGCTGTGAAATATTATATCAAAAATTGTAATTTGATGTCCCTGATAAACATGGGCAGGAAAATTGGGCCTTGGGTGGTGGTACCCTAAACCAAAAATATTGTTGGAAGCTAGCATCATCAAAATTGAGGAGGAATAGGATAGTCAGCATAGGCAATCTTCAGGGGGTCCTAGATCAAAAGCAAATTCAATCAGTTACATCAGCATCAGGTGCTTGATAGCTGCTGATCCAAGACTGATTCATTTTCATGAATGTGAGCCTATCAACGGAGTCTGTGGACAGGCGCACTCTTTGATCCATTACAAACCCTCCAGCAGCACTGAATGTGCATTCAGAAATTGCGCTGGATGCAGGACAGGCCAGTAGCTCAATTGCATATTGAGCAAGTGCTGGCCAGTGGTCCATCCTCAAGACCCAGTAACCCAGTGGATGCTCTGTTGGAAAGGCCTCCAAGTCTGCTCATGCCCCCAGATATTCCTACACCATATAGTGCAGACGCTGGCGATTGTTGCTTGAACTGATTAGACCATTGAGAACTGAAAAATTATTTAAAGGTATCGGACAGCCGGCCACCTTCTCCACTGCTCTTCCTCTGACTGAACGAAGCCTCAGCAACACGTTGTCCAGGACCAGGGATTGGCAATCTCCCAGGTTGCACAAACCTTTCTTCAAGGCCTCCTAAAGATGTTTCATCCTCTGCTCCCTCTGCAAAGGCAGGATGAGTTTTGCAATCTTACCAGTAATGATCCCTCTCCTTGATACCACGAATCCTAGGATCCTTTCGCAGGCTTTGCAGAATCAGGGAGGCCATGCAGCGTAAGTTTGCAGAGGCATTTGATTCTGAGTCCTCTGGGTCACTAAGGATCCAATTATCCGTAACTACCTCCTCCCAGCCATGTACAACTCCTTGGGTTTCTTGGGACTGAAAACTATCCCTTGAAGACTTCTTCTGAGTGTTATGCTCTACATCCATGCTGACACAATCCTCCTTTGCTTCCTGTGTGTTTGGCGGGCCCCAGGAATGCTATCTGGATAAAGGGGGCCTTGAGAGGAAAGGAAGTACTCCTCTTCCTCCCGCTGTTCTGCCTCATGTGCTTTGTCCATGATTCCACGAAGCGTGTGCTCCAGCAGGAAGACTAGAGTGACAGTGTCACTGATGCATGCATTGTCGCTGCTCACCAGCCTTGTGGCCTCCTCAAATGGTGACAGGACAGTGCATGCATCCTTGATCAGTAGCCACTGGTGTGGCAAAAAGAAGCCAAGCTCCCCTGACCCTGTCCTGGTGCCATACTCACACAGGTACTTGATGACCCTCTGCTGCGTGTCTGTGTGTGCAGCCACTACAGCATTGCCAATGTTGAGTTTCGCCTGGTGGGCATGTCACAAAGGAGGCAGTTGGTGGGCAGATTGCATTCCCTTTGAATCTCAGCCAGCCGAGCATGAAATGACCACAGACCTTTCGGGTCTGCCTCAGGAGATCTTGTAAGCCTGGGTACCTGCTCAAGAACTGCTGCACCACCAAATTCAGGACGTTTGCCAAACATGGAACTTGGGTCAAGTGTCCCTGTTGGAGGGCAGAGAGAAGGTTGGTGCCATTGTCACATACAACCATTCCTAGCTGAAGCTGGCGTGGTATAAACCACCTGTGAGCCTGCCCCTGCAGAGCTGACAGAATCTCTGCAACAGTGCGGCTCCTGTCCCCTAGGCAGACCAACTCAAGCACCTCATGGTATTTTTTTGTCCCACATCCTTCCCATCTGCCAGCAGAGTTACCCAGCGCACCCTGAAGGAAAGGTAACAACCCTGCCCATGCCTGCTGGACCATGAGTCAACGGTAATATGAAACTTACTGCTGACCTGTCCAACAAGGCCAAAAGATTGCCTTCCACATGCCGGTAGAAAGCCGTAATGGCCTTCCGTGAAAAGAAATGGCTTTTTGGACCTGCCACTGAGGTACAGCACATTCCACAAATTCACGAAAGGGGGCAGAGTCTACCAGCTGGAAAGGCAGCAGTTGCAGTGCTAGCAATTTGGCCAAGCTAGAATTTAGATGCTGAGAATGTGGATGGCTGGGACCAAATTTCTTTTTATGGTTCAGCAACTGGAGTAGGGAAATTTGCCTGCCAAAATCAGTTGGTGGTGTACTGCTAGCAGATTGGCTGCAAGTACTTGGGACACCTATTGCTATACCTTCATTCCTCTCAGTGCAGGTTTTTGAGAGGACTGGAGGTATAGTAGGGGTTGGAGATCCCAGATGAGGAGCAAGGAGAAGTTCGCCTTTTTCTTTGATGTGGGTGTTTCAAGTGCTGTTGCCAATGGACTGCATGGCAGGTCGTCATATGTCTGGTCAAGCATGTGGTGCCCAAGCGGCTGCTGTTCTGGCCACACTTGACATGCTTCAGACATAGGTTGCAAATAGGGATGGGCTGACTGTTCAATTCCAACATGAGTTGGACTCGAACATCGGCTGTTCAATAGTTCACCGAAGTTCGAACATTATGGCCCGTTCATGCCAAATTCGAGCGGCACATCACGGCCCATAATGCACTGCGTCATCACAGTGGTTTGCTGGCTGATGATTGGCCAAGCATGCATTATGACCCACATGCTTTTGCCAATCACAGCGCCGTAAGCAAACAGCCATAATTGGCCAAAGGCAGGGAGCCTTTGGCCAATTATGGCTCAGGGGGTTAAGTACATGCCCCACACTATATAAGTCCGCCTGCACGTCGGCCCTGTGTAGTGTGTTGCTGGCGTTATAGATAGATAGATAGATAGACAGATAGTGTGTCATTTCATTTACTTTGAGCAGGCAGTTTATTCAGTTAGCTAGATCTCACTGCAGACCGTTCCTGCTGTACTATTTCTAATCTATTTCAGGCAGACAGTTGATTCAGTTAGCTGCAGTGTAAATAAATATATATATATATATATATATATATATATATATATATATATATATATACATATACACATACATACATACATACATACATACATACATACATATATATATATATATATATATATATATATATATATATATATACACACACACACACACACACACACTCAATGTCATCAGTCACTCCTTCCCTAGCCCCACCATCATGCCCTGTTCGACCACAGTGTGGGGTACATGCTGCAGGAGGATGCAAAGCGTTTTGAAGGCTCTGATGATGGTACCCAGGTTGAGGATGAAGGCAGTAACGTGAGCCCAGAGAGAGGGGGTGCCCAAGAAGGACAAGAAACTGGTAGTCATGTTTCCCCAGCTGCAGCATACTTGCCACTGGAGGTTTGCTCCAGTGGTGAGGAGAGAGGGGATGATGAGGTCACTGACTCTACATGGGTGCCAGATAGAAGAGAGGAGGAGGAGTAGGAGGCACATCTCCAACGAGGCAGGATGCCCTCCAGGGGCCAGCTTAAGGGCAAGCAACCGACTGCATAACACAGCAGAGCTCCGCATGCTTAGGGCACTGCTGACTGCATATTTCTAAAAGTTCTTTGGTGTGGACCTTTGAGATGTGTGCAGCAGATCGCACCATTGCTGTTTGCAACCTATGTCTGAAGCGTATCAAGCGTGGCCAAAACAGCAGCCACTTGGGCACCACATGCTTGACCAGACATATGTCAAGCTCCCATGCAGTCTGTTGGCAACAGTACTTAAAAGACCCACACCAAAGAACAAGGCGGACCTCTCCTTGCTCCTCATCAGCTGGGATCTCCAACCCCACTATAACTTCAGTCCTCTCAGAGACCTGCACTAAGAGGAATGAAGGTGTAGAATTAGGTGCCCCAAGCACTTGCGGGCAATCTGCTAGCAGTACACCAACATCCGATTGTAGCAGGCAAATTTCCCTACCCCAGTTGCTAAACCGACAAAAGAAATTCGGTCTCAGCCATCCACATGCTCAGCGGCTGAATGTTAGTTTGGCTAAATTGCTAGCACTCCAACTGCTGCCTTTTCAGCTGGTAGACTCTGCCCCCTTTCAAGAATTTGTGGAATATGCAGTACCTCAGTGGCAGGTTTCCAAATGCCAATTTTTTTCTCGTAAGGCCATTTCGGCTCTCTACCGACATGTGGAAGGCAATGTCTTGGCCTCGTTGGACAGGGCGGTCAGCGGTAAGGTGCACATTACCGCTGTCTCATGGTCCAGCAGACATGGACAGGGATGTTACCATTCTTTCATGGCACACTGGGTAACCCTGCTGGCAGCTGGGAAGGATGCAGGACAGGGTGCAATGTTTTTGGAGCTTGTTCTGCCACCACGCCTCCAAAATGCTGGTAGTGGTGATTCTGCCACACCTCTCTCCTCCACCCCTCCTCTTCTTCCTCTATGGCCTCTTCCTGTGCAGATTTGTCCTCGGAACCAGCGGTGGTCCATAGGCGTTCTAGGGGCTACGCAAGCACTCAGGCAAAAAGATGCCATGTGGTGCTTGAGTTAGTCTGCTTAGGGGACAGGAGCCACACTGGGGCAGAGATTCTGGCAGCTCTGCAGAGGCAGGCTCAGAGGTGGTTGATGCCATGCCAGCTTCAGCCGGGAATGGTGGTTTGCTACAATGGCACCAACCTCCACTCCGCCCTCCAACAGGGACACTTCACCCATGTTCCCGGTTTGGCTCACGTCCTTAATTTGGTGGTGCAGTGGTTCTTGTGCAGGTAACCGGTCTTACAGGATCTCCTGAGGCAGGCCAGGAAAGTCTGTGGGCATTTCCGCCGGTCATATAATGCCAGTGCTCGGCTGGCTGACCTCCAAAAGGGATGCAACCTGCCCAAGAACCGCCTCATCTGTGACATGCCCACCATGTGGAATTCAACGTTGGCAATGCTGCAGCGGCTGCACATGCAGCAAAGGTCCATCAATGACTATCTGTGCGAGTATGGCACCAGGACAGGGTCAGTGGAGCTTGGCTTTTTGCCACGCCAGTGGCTCATGATCAAGGATGCATGCACTGTCCTGTCATCATTTGAGGAGGCCACGAGGATGGTGAGCAGTGACAGTGCATGCATCAGTGATACTGTCCCTCTTGTCTACCTGTTGGAGCACACGCTTCGTGGAATAATGGACAGGGCACTTGAGGCAGAACAGAGGGAGGAAGGGGAGGACTTCCTTACCTCTCAAGGCCCCCTTTATCCAGACAGTATTCCTGCATGCCTGCCAGAAGAGGATTGTGTCAGCATGGGGGTGGAGCCTGGCACTCAGATTCAGCAGCAGTCTTCAAGGGATTATCAGGCCCCAGAAACCCATGGACTTGTACGTGGCTGGCAGGAGGTGCCTGCGGATCAGGTTGTCCTTAGTGACCCAGAGGATTCTGGACCGAATGCCTCAGCAAACCTACACTGCATGGCCTCCCTGATCCTGCAAAGCCTGCAAAAGGACCCTCGGATTCGTGGTATCAAGGAGAGGGATCAGTAATGGCTGGCAACCCTTCTTGATCCACATTACAAGGGTAAGGTGGCGGAAACTATCCAGCCATCGCAGAGGGAGTAGAAGATGAAACATCTTCGATCTTCGGGAGGCCTTGCAGAAAGGTTTGTGCAATGTGTTTCCAGAGCCTGGGAGGTTACAATCCTACAATCCTCCTGGACAACGTGTTGCTGAGGCTTCGTTTAGTCACAGAAGGAGCAGTGGAGAAGGTGGCCATCTGACCTATGCTTTCAGACAATTTTTTAGTCCGCAGCCCCAAGGTCTGATCGGTTCCAGCAACCATCGCCAGCGTCTGTTGTACATGGTGCAGGAAAACCTAGGGGCAAGATCAGACTTGGAGACCTTTTCAACCGAAAATCCACTGGGTTCCTGGGTCTTGAGAATGGATCACTGGCCAGAGCTTGCACAGTATGCAATTGAGCTACTGGCCTGTCCTGCATCCAGTGTTCTTTCGGAACGCACGTTCAGTGCCGCTGGAGGCTTTGTAACCAATCACAGAGTGCACCTGTCCACCGACTTGGTGACAGGTGCACTTTTATGAAGGTGATTGGCTCACCTTCATAAAAAATTAATTAGTCTTGGATCACCAGCTACCAAGCACCTGATGCTGATGTAACCGACTAATTTTTAAAAAAAATATGAGATCCCTTGAAGACTGCCTATGCTGATGCTGAGTGACTATCCTATTCCTCCTTAATGTTCATGTTGATAGCTTCTAAGAACATTTTTGGTTCTGGGCAACACCACCAGTGGCTAAGGCCCAATTTTTCTGCCCCTGTTTAACAGGGGCGTGTAATTACAATTTTTGCTGTAATTATTTGCAGCGGGGCTCGTTCCTGCGCTCATCAAGAGTATCTGTGAGGGTAGATGTTGCTCTATTCTTCTTTTAGTACAGTGTAGTGGAAATGTCTGGCAATTGGGACCCATGAAATGAAAAACCTTGGCTTGTCACCAGACCTGAACGAAAATTTACAGTAGAAGATTTCAAGTCAGAAAAGTCAAAAGAAAAAGAGTGAAACTGTGAAAAACAGTGTTGTGTTATACCCTCTGCCTTTGTTGTGTCAGGCAACCAAAACAAAAAATGTTTTTATGTGAGGTGATTTGACTCTACCTATAAGGTGTTGTGGAATCCAGATCCCAAGACACCTTTGGTAACAGAAGAAAACCAAAATGTGTTACACCCCCTGCCTGCCACAAATAATTAATGCAGATAAATGGTGTACAACTGAAAAATAAGTGCTCCTAGTGACACAAGTATTTGTGCAAATAAACTGATACAAAACCAGCAGGGTAGATTAAGTGTGTTACACCCTCTGGAGGGTATTGGAGGTTAAATCTCCTTGTGCAAATAAAGTGTTTTTTAAACTTGTTACTTTGTGTCAGAGATCAAAACATAAGCGTAAAAGTAAAGCAAGGTGAACTGATGTGTTGCACCCTCTGGAGTGGAGGATGCCAAAAATTTAAATCTTAGTGCAAGCAGAATAACGTGTGTGTTTGATCCTCTGCATCAGAGACCAAACCACAAACATGTGAACACAAATGTAAATAATGTATAATTCATACCAAACCAATATAAAACTCAAAATTGAATTAAATGAATAAAATAAATAATCCAACTGTTTTAAATGATATACAGTTTCATTGAATAAAGTGACTTTGTGCTTTAAAACGGTGTTCAGTGACTGTTCAAAATTAGTTCTGGTATTTCTCTCATGTGACAATGGTGCCAGTTGACTATCCGTGCTGGTAATAGATTGCACTCACCAGATAGCATTACCCTTCAGGGGTATTAAGCGTTGACAGTTTTAGCCACTGTGTAGCTTACTGGAGCCTGCCGGATGGTCTGCAAGTCAGATGCTGGCTTTCCCTAGGTTGTCACATGCAGGAGAGAGGAATGCCCATAGTGTGATATTGTTTGAAAATATTTTATTAAAAATAAAGTATATAGACATATACTCACATGGAGCCAGAAAATATCATGCATCAATAAAATAGAGTAAAGATGGAGCCAGTGCTGTGTACAAACAATCGCCGCTCTGACCGGAAGTGATGCAAAGACGTACGGTACCGATATTTTCTGACTCCATGTGAGTATATGTCTATATACTTTAGACAGACATTTCTTTCCACTACACTGTACTAAGGGAAGAATAGCGCCACATCTACACTTTTTAATTCAAGGAAGTCTACCCCTAGGAAGGGAAATTGTCTCCTGTAATGCCGCGTACACACGAGCGGACTTTTCGACCGGACTGGTCGATCTATCCAACGGACTTCCGATGGACTTTCCGAACAAACGGACTTGCCTACACATGATCACACCAAAGTCCAACGGATTCGTACGTCATAATGTACAACCGGACTAAAATAAGGAAGTTGATAGCCAGTAGCCAATAGCTGCCCTAGCGTTGGTTTTCATCCGTCGGACTAGCATACAGACGAGTGGACTTTTCGATAGGAACTGGGTCCAGCGGAGTTCCAACGTAAAGATTTGAAACGTTCCAAATCTAAAGTCCGTCAGATTTTCGACTGAAAAAGTCCGCTGCAGGTCCGATGAAGCCCACACACGGTCAAATTGTCCGCCGGACTAGGTCCGTCGGACCAGTCCAGTCAAAAAGTCCACTCGTGTGTACGCGGCATAAGAGTTAATATGGGAAAAAGGTGTCTCCTCCACTGATATATCACCAATCCTTGTTTCCATTAAAAACCAAAAATTTTCAAAATCAAATTGTCATTGGGACAGAAATATATTGCCGGGACCTGACATTACATTAAAGCCTCAAGCAGTTTTAAATGACTTTTATTCCTTTAGAAATGTAATTTTATGCAGGGACTGTTCTAAGCACGGGAAACACACGCCACTTTACAGGCTTACTATAGACACCCCCCAGGTACGATATTTAAAGGAATATTTCACTGTTATCTTTTCACTTTAAGCGTCATTAAAATCACTGCTCCCGAAAAAACGTCCGTTTTTAAAACTTTTTTCATTGATACATGTCCCCTGGGGCAGGACCCGGGTCCCCAAACCCTTTTTAGGACAATAACTTGCATATTAGCCTTTAAAGTTCGCACTTTTGATTTCTCATGTTCGAGTCCCATAGACTTTAACAGTGTTCGAATGTTCACGCAAAATTTTGGTCCGTTCGCATGTTCTGGATGCGAACCGAACCGGGGGGTGTTCGGCCTATCCCTAGTTACAAACAGCAATGGTTTGATCTGCTGCACACGTGTCGAAAAAGGCCGACACCAAGGAACATTTAAAAGTCAGCAGGGAGTCAGCAGCAACCTGCACCTGTGGAGCTCTGCAGTGTGATGCAATAGGGTGGCTGCCCTTAAGCTGCTCCCTAAAGGACATCCTTCAATAGAGTTGTGCCGCCTCCTCCTCCTCACTTTCTTCCTCTTTTCTCTCAGGCACCCGAGTACAGTCAGTGACCTCATCATCTCCCCCCTCTCCGTCACTAGAGCAAACTTGGCAGTATGCTGCAGCTGAGGGAACATGACTGCCAGTTTCTTGTCCTTCTTGGGCACCCCCTCTCTCTAGGCTCACGTTACTCCCTTCCTCAACCTTTGAACCAACATCGGAGCCTTCAAATTGCTACACATCTTCCAGCAGCATATAACCGACACTGTGGTTGAATAATTTTGGGGACTGCTCCGTGTATGATGGTTGGGCTACGGAAGGAGTGACTGTGGATAAGGAGCTGATGGAATAGGCCGCTTTGGCAGCTGTGTTGGAAGGCAAACTACTCTGAGCCTGGGTGACAGAGGATGAGGATGGCTTTGTTATCCACTCCACCAACTCTTCTGCATGTTGTGGCTTAATAACATGGTCAGCAGCAGCAAAAAAGGACAATCGTGCCCCATGGCCACATGCAGAGGATGCACCATGTCCACGACCACCACTGTTGACTGTAGACACAGAGGCAGCTTGCCATCTTTTAGTGGCCTATGAGCGTCTGCCTGTCCTTGATGGCCTTCCAGAAATGATGAATTTTTTGTTTTGTAACACCACACTACACTGTATTAGAAACTGTGTACACTGCCTGCACTAGACATACATTGTATGTGTATATATATTTATATATATATATATATATATATATATATATATATATATATATAAATATATATACACACACACACTCACACACATACACACACACACACACACTGCCTCAAGCTATCTCTCTATCCACGCCAACACTACACATGGCCGCTTTGTAAGCAGCCTTATATAGTGTGGGGTGTGGACTTAGTCCCGCTAAACCATGATTGCCCAAAGGCACCCTGCCTTTGGCCAATTATGGCTCTCTCAGCAGAGCTTTGGCCAATCATCATACAGCAATGCACTGCGATCTCACAGTGCATTATGGGGCGTTCCGTGGCACTCACATTTTCCGTGAATGCCCCATAATGTTTGCTGTTCGGCAAACGGACGAACACCCAATGTTTGAGTCGTACTTATGTTCGACCCAAACATCAAGTTCATCCCTAGGTAGGATAGCTGTTGGTCCCATAGCAGTTCATTACATATGTTTCCATGCACTGTTCCTAAGTTTAGGTCCCTCTCTGTGAGGGAATCAATGCATTTTTTTATTTATCATAAATAATTAAAGAGTTTAGGAATGGGGGGGCATACTCACCCTGGGGGGCAGAGGACCTGTCCCAGAAACTGATTTTCTTGAGCTTGCCCTTATAGATGTCTGCTCAGAAATTATGTTTCTGGATATACGTGTTCTCTTGTGTTCAGCAGGAAAAACATTTAACTCTGTTTTAATGCTGCAAACTATAGCTTGTCCGTGACTTAGGTGAATAGTTGGCAGATTACTATTCATTGGGATCAGAGTCCCTTGTTCTATTTAACCTGCCTGGAATACTAACCTTTTCTTTAACCACATGTTGCTTTTACAATATACAGTACTGTAGTACAACCAGAATAGCAGATAGGGACTTATTTAGTATCATGTTTGCTTTAGTGCACAGAAGAAAGTATTACTTATTATGTGGTATATTATGCAAAAGATGCATCACTTAGATGTTCAAGCTTCAAAATACTTTATAGTATATATAAAATTAATTAATATAATATTGGCATAACATAATCCTTGTTAAAATATTAACAGGTGGTTTTTTTTTTTCATTTTCTCTTTGCATTGTTAAAGAGGAACAGCAGGCAGAGAGGTTTTTGTAATATGTGATGGGGAAACATGTTAATTCTATTGATATTATGATACACTTTCCTTCAAAGTGCAACCAGAGTTGCACTTCTGATGCTGCAGCTATAGAAGCTGCGGCTCTCATACACAGAGGTAATAGTGTTATTTATACAACCCTCTTCTCTACTTGTCCAATCATAGAATACCTTGTATTCTATGAACTATTCACATAACACAAGTCATTCTTATGATTATATAAATGATAACCCCAATTTTACCCATAATGGTCATATAAATTACAATTAGATGGTTTATACCCCCAATATTCTCATTCATGATCATAGAAACTATTGTCTCTTTTTATGTAATCTTTAGACAAAAAAAAAATTATAAAAAGTATTTTTTCTACTTTGACCAGTGTTATGCCGCGTACACACGACCGGTTTTGCCGTTGGAATAAACTCCGAAGGTTTCTCCGACGGAACTCCGATGGAATTCCATTCAAGCGGTCTTGCCTACACACGGTCAAACCAAAGTGCGACCAAAGTCTGACCGTCCAGAACGCGGTGACGTACAGCATGTACAACGGGACTAGAAAAAGGAAGTTCAATAGCCAGTAGCCAATAGCTTCTGTCTCGTACTTGCTTCAGAGCATGCATCGCTTTTGGTACGTCGGAATAGTATACACACGAGCGGTTTTCCCAATAGGAATTGGTTCCGTCGGAAATATTTAGAACATGTTCTATTTCTAGGTCCGTCAGAATTTTCGAAAAAAAAAGTCAGATGAGGCATACACACGATCGGAATAGACGATGAAACGCTTCCGTCTGACTTTTTCTGTTGGACATTCCGCTCGTGTGTACGCAGCTTTAGTTTTAAGATAAGTAGTGTTAGTGTAAATAAAATAGTATACATTTTAATTGAAAATGTGTCTAAAATTTGTCTTGTTTAAAATGATGGTTCTGGTACAAAAGCATGCACATATTTTTGCAACAATTAAGAAAAACAACAAAAAAACAGCAAACAAAACAAAAAAAAATCTGCTGAAAAATAACTAGTAGGAGAAGGTAAGGAAAGAAATTAATTCTGATTAGGTTTAACTGGGTAGCAGTACGGGGTTAAATAGGAATGCAATTTATTTTTATATGTAAGGGTTCATTAACTGATGACACCTCATTGATCTACCTATAGAATAAATAGTAAATACAATGTAGTAATGCATTGTTACACTGAATTACTAAATGGCACTTCCAAGACTATCTGCAAGTATGATTGTACATGGGAGCAGCTGTCAAACTGCAATACACAATATACATAGCAATTCCTAGATGTCATTTTGACAATGCGGAACTGCCAACAGCAGCATGTAAGTGGTGGCAGAGGTGAGAAGATATGCCTTGAAAATGTTGATGAAGTGTTTTGGGGAGTATCACCTACATGTAAGGTAATCAGGTGATTACATGTAGAGAGGGTATGTTAAATGAATAAATGTACAAATGTTTATTGTGCTGCCTCCAGCATTTATATTGGTAGAGCAGTTGCATTTGTGTTTATTTTCTGTGTATTGTCATCAGGCTAGATATGAATGGTTATGCTGCCAAACTATGGTCACTGTTTTATTGCACTCATTTTCTGTGTATTCCCTCCTCTTGTTTGATGCAATTTCCCCCTTCCTAATTGTAATTTCCTGCTATATTATTTTGACTACTTCAAACACCAATATCTACCCAATCTTATTGTTTGCCTGAACCTTCTACATGCAATAAACATATTACTGGATGCAAAGCTGTCCATAGATTATACAATTTACTTGTTCAATTTTCATTAGATTTACCTTCATTTATGTAGTAGAAGGGTCTGCCTGATTGCATACAAATTGAAAGTGTTTTGGTCTGACCTCATAATAAATGGCTTTGGTAATCTAAAGGAAAACTGTACAAGACAATTGTATTATGTATGGCCAGCCTTAGGCACAGCGGATACAAGAAGGGATAACTCACTATTCCAGGGGTTAGGGAGAGCTGACATTCTCCCTTGTAGAGTGGGTTACCTGGCATGGTGGGTGTGGTGCAAGAAGAATTGATGGGTACCAGTCACTTTTTGAACAGGAGATTTATTGTCTCTTAACAGAACTGTGGGAGAGTGGGTTGGGGCCACGACACCCTTGAGTAGATGCAATGCTAATTAGCAGACTCTGAGACTTCTATAGGTAGACAGCTATACAGTGGAAGGCCTCCAGCTGGATAACACTTCTGTATAGGTAGGACCGCTGTCTCCTATGGCAACTAATCTTGCAACAGTCACTAACGGTAGTTGTAATAACTCTTGGTAATACAGAACAGTCCTTTATTTATCACACAGTATCCCACTGTAGATCTTTACTCACTGAGCTCCCAGTCTCTCACTAAACTTCCAGATCCCAGTCATCACTGGATCCCCTGAGTTCTTCCACAGCTATCCCCCTGCATACTCCTCAAGCATCACCCCCGCTATCCTGCTGGGTCCCTGGCTTGGCACTTTCTGATGCTTTACCACTTCTTCACCGTCCCCGGTTGATGAGAAGTCTGCTTGCTTCAGCTTACTTACAGTAGTCTCTGGTAACAAGGTGGATGGTCCCTTAGTGGCAACAGCTTCCCCACTA
Organism: Lithobates clamitans; assembly: GCA_037952925.1. Lineage (NCBI taxonomy): Eukaryota > Metazoa > Chordata > Amphibia > Anura > Ranidae > Lithobates > Lithobates clamitans. The sequence goes on along the minus strand of JBBGZY010001203.1, from coordinate 2,470,990 downwards.
TCACCGACCACAACTGGTTCCCTGTCCAGCTGAACATTCACAACGCGGTTTGACTCCAATCCTGCAGTCCCAACCCTAAGCTGCGTCTCCTGCTCCTGGATAGGCCTCAGGCAGCCTAGCAGCCAGGTGTCCCCAGGATAGACCTCAGGCTTCCAGCCTAGCAGCCCGGGGCTACATAACACACTTCCACCCAGACAGTCATCCAGGTGGCACAAAACCCTGATCACCTGACTCCACCCAAATAAATAGGCTCTCACAGTAGGCCAAGGGACCTACAGAAATACTTGTCTATTGGCTGAGACACCCCATCCATTCATGATCTGTCCTTGCTATACCCTTGTCTATCTAATGTCACCGGCTACAATGCCATCTAGTGACAGAAGAGAGAAGTGCAGCAACTCCAGAATTAGGGGGAAATCAGTGTATCTCCTAACAATTAGCCAGGACAAATACTACCTGGCAAACTAAATTTGTTAGCAACCCTGCCTAAACACCAGGGTGCTACACAATTATTGGAGTCAAAATAATTATTCAGTTGTAAATACCTGATTCACTAATAATTACCCACTCATTTGCAGTAGAGTGCCTAAATATTTCAGTGCTACCGGTATGTATATAAAACATATTTTTTCTCTTGCCTGCATTGCAGAATAACTCTATTCTCCACCCAACTGGATATCCCATTCTTCTGGTGAATAATATAGAAATAATATAGCATTTCAAACTCATTGCATGTTGCACATTCACTCATTTCAACTGGTAAATCATTTATCTTATTCATGATTTGCCATTGATTATTGCAATTGATTGACTAGCAAAACATAGTCAAGCCTAGGCAGACCATAAATGTCTAAATTCACTTGCGTATCTACTACTTTTGTTTGTCAATTATTGAGAAGTGATAAAGTGAGACAGTATGTATGTTTGGAAATGTAAAAAAATATGAAATAACTCATTATTAGCAGGAACAAAATATATATATATAATCAATAATCAGTTCAAAGTGTACTCGACGCACGTTTCATGGCTCATGCCACTCATCAGGAGTAAAATGCTCTGAAATTACATCAATAACATATCTATAAATATAGGATACCCTTTAAAAAGAGAACCATCTCTCAAAAAAAAAGGGGGTCTATAACTTACAAAATGGTCCAATAGCGACGCCCAACTTATATCCAAGGGAAAACAGGGAACAGGGATGATGATCTCCCCCCCCGGGGCTGAGGTGAGGAATCCCATCCAAACCGGGGACAGCTAGTAGGTGAAGACCAGGCTACCATATCACGACAATGTGAATCTTGTGTGTACTTGACGACCCACACTGCTCTGCAAGGATATGTAAATGAGACCATGTGAGATGAATGAACTGTTGATAAGGTGAACCTATACCAGTGACTAAATGGAAGTGAAATATGGTGTGTGATTGCTGCATGTGTGTGCATGTACCCACCAAAATTAAATTCCAAACCCACCATCTGATAACTATGTGCACTCCATAATGATGGAGTGCACATAAAATAGACCTGAAAAGTGTTATGTGTGTGATATAAATGAACCTCTGTTACCTTATGTGTATGATTCTGTGGATGTGAGCATGCCTGGGATCCCTCTCATGTGAATGACCCATGTAGAATGGTCAGCTGGCCAGCCCAAGCCACTCTTATTCCCGGTGAGGGGCGGGTCCCCACCAACGTCATGAAAAAACCCCACCAATGCGGTGGGGAAAAGCGACAAGCTTTGGCTTCATCAGCGGCATATGAATCCACTGCGAAACCAAGCAAGTCCCAGCCCCAAATAGATGGAAAGGGGGGGGGGGAGAATAATCCACCCCATGCTCATGCATGATGACGCACTGAGTGGGGCGTCAAACCATGATGCCGATGCATAGGAGGCAAGGCCCCACCCCCAATCCTGTTCAAAGAGGAAGTGGGGAAAGGGGAAAGACTGCCATGCATCGCAGCCATCAAAAACCATCCTGTCACCCCCTCTCTCTCCGAAAAGGGGGCTCAGATCTAAAGAAAATATACTATATTGTATCCTATATACTGTGTCTAATACCCCTATGTTCCAGCAATATAAACTAGATATTTATTCAGTGACATGCCTCATATAAAGTCCCATACTTTTCCTCTTCCTTTTTTGTTTAAACATATGTTAGGGATGGAGGTTTGCCACTGCTATGATTAGGTTGTGTCAGGTCACATTATTACATTGTCAGTTATATCAGTTTCTGTTTTAAATCCAGACATTACTACACTACATGAGTCATCCCCATTTTCTTTTTCTTTGTAATCTGGTGATCCTGGAACATACCCAATATTACCAAAAGTATTGGGACGCCTGCCTTTACATGCAAATGAACTTTAATGGCATCCCAGTCTTAGTCTGTAGGGTTCAATATTGAGTTGGCCAACACTTGCAGCTATAACAGCTTCAACACTTCTGGGAAGGCTGTCCACAAGGTTTAGCAGTTTGTCTATGGGAATGTTTGACCATTCTTCCAGAAGTACTATTGTGAGGTCAGGCACTTATGTTGGACGAGAAGGCCTGTGTCAGGAAAGGTTCCCTCCACTGGTAATATCTATTATTTGACGTGCAGTACTGAGGTCCACCAGCAGGTGTCTCCTGATAGTTTGGAACTGTCAGAGCTTTTTCCTGCTGGTATTGTCATCTTTGGGCCACAGTACTGGCGTCCACCAGCGGATGGATCCTGGCAGTGTGGAGCAGACATTACCTTCTGCAATTAGGCATCACCTGACTTTGATAGCAGCTATAGTATAAATACCCGGCAAGTGCACACACAGCTTGCCCTGGTATTGTCCTTGTGCCCTGACCTGCAGCCTGTTTATCTGTGATCCTGATCCTGGACCAGAACCCAAACCCTGATTCCTGTATCCTGAACCCTGAACCTGTTTGTTTCTGTTCCTGTATCCCTGGATCCTTGTCCTGCAGCCTGATTCCTTCCATTTTGTTCCCTGTCTGTTTACTCCTGGCCCCCCCATCTGCTGATCTCCTGTTTATGACCCTGGCCTGGCTTGACCACGATTCTGGTACTCTCTCTCTCTCTCTCTCTCTCTCTCTTTCTCTCTCTCTATATATATATATACTGGTTGGTTTATTATCACTGTTTGGTTGTTCAGTTTGTTCACTCTGTTTGTATTGGTGGTGTGTTCACATTTATATGCATTTACTTCAATAAACTTATTTACTTTCACCTGTTTATGTCTGGTTCACTCTGTCGCAGTCACACAGTTCTGGTCACATCTGGTTTGTGACAGAATACCACGGCTATCCCTGACCAGAAGTGGCTGCACAGGGGAACCATTTTGATTCAGTTTGGTTGCAAACACGAATGCCGATGAGGTTATTTATTTTTCTCTGCTGGAATCTGGAACTAGTGATTATTGCCGCCAGGCTTTAAAAGGATGGTCTAGTGACCAGTTGTTTGCACCTATCCGTTTGGCTCACTCTATGGTCGATCAGGGTTATATATTGTTTGGGAAGGTGCAACCTTTGATTAAGATCTGTACTGAGCTGGCCCTGCCCTGCATTCCAGAGGGCCATGATGATTTCACTCCTCCTTTTAATGTGAATCAGGTTGTATTCCTAGTGTGGCTTTTTGAAGATGATCCCGCCGATTTTTGTGACCACTACTTGCTGAGTACATTATGTCTGCTCAGTCTTTTGTTAGACAGGGAGATTTAAAAGTACAGTTTGTACAACCTATACTTTCGGCAGGGGCTGACATGGTGCAATCAGCCCCAGCAAAACAAACCACCTCTGCCATCAGACACCAGCCTACCCAAATGTATGTTTCCCCATCACCCATGTCAACCTCAGTTGCAGCTCAGTATACGCTGCTCCCAACCAAATACTCATATCCAGTCTCTGCTCCCTGTACCTATCCTGCATTCAACCTACCTGCCTCTTCCCCGCTGCCTACAAACCCACAAGATCTTCCCCCAGCTACTGTTACCTTCTCTGCCATATCCCAATCCTCCTTTCCAGTCTGCTGCAACTCTTATCTACAGTCCTGTTGTCACCTATAGAGCTTCAGTGGCTAAGCCAAAGAAAAAATGAATGTTTTTTCCAACCAAAACGATCCTGCCATTAACCCAATCTGCCTTCACACCCACCAATCTGTCCCAGCTTGAAGTTCCGGTGCCAGTATCCCAGCCGGAGGTGCCAGAGTTCCAGCCAGAGGTGCCAGAGTTCCAGCCATAGGTGCAAGAGTTCCAGCCGGGGGTGCCAGTGTTCCAGCCAGAGCCAGCGTTCCTGCCTGAAGAGCCAGAGCCAGCGTTACTGCCTGAAGAGCCAGCGTTCCTGCCTGAAGAGCCCAAGCCAGCGTTCCTACCCGAAGAGCCAGAGCCAGCATTCCAGCCTGAAAATCCAGAGGAAGCGTTCCTGCCTGAAAAGCCAGAGCAAGCGTTCCTGCCTTAAGAGCCAGAGCCAGCGTTCCTGCCTGAAGAGCCTGAGCCAGCTTTCCACTCTGAAGAGCCAGAGCCAGTGTTCCAGTATGAAGAGCCAGAGCCAGATTTCCAGTCTGATGAGCAAGAACCAGCTTTACGGCCTGAAGAACCTGAGCAAGCGATCCAGCCTGAAGTCCCGGTGTTTGTTTTCCGTCTGAGGGCGCGTTGGCCATTTCTCAGCCTGATGAGCCTCTATCTGCTGCCCAGCCTAAAATGTTCCTGTCTGCTGCCCAGACTAATGTGTTCCTGTCTGCTGCCCAGTCTGATGAGCCTCTGTCTGCTGCCCAGCCTGATGAGCCTCTGTCTGCTGCCCATCCTGATGTGCACCTGTCTGCTACCCATCCTGATGTGCCCCTGTCTGCTGCCAAGCCTGAAGAGCCTCTGTCTGCTGCCCAGCCTGAAGAGCCTCTGTCTGCTGCCCAGCCTGATGTGCCACTGTCTGCTGCCCAGCCTGATGTGGCACTGTATGCTACCCATCTTGATGTACCAATGGCTGCTGCCCAGCTTGATGTGCCCGTGCCTGTTGCCCAGCTTGAAGTGCCTGTTGCCTAGCTTGAAGTGCCTGCTGCTCAGCTTGAAGGGCCCGTGCCTGCTGCCCAGCTTGATGTGCCCGTGCCTGCTGCCCAGCTTGATGTGCCCTTGCCTGCTGCCCAGCTTGATGTGTCCGTGCCTGCTGCCCAACTTGATGTGCCCGTACCTGCTGCCCAGCTTGATGTGCCCGTGCCTGCTGCCCAGCTTGATGTGCCCGTGCCTGCTGCCCTGCTTGATGTGCCCGTGCCTGCTGCCCTGCTTGATGCGCCTGCTGCCCAGCTTGAAGTGCCTGTGCCTGCTGCCCAGCTTGATGTGCCCATACCTGTTGCCCTGCTTGATGTGCCTGCTGCCCCACTTGATGTGCTCATGCCTGCTGCCCAGCTTGATGTGCCCGTGCTTGCTGCCCAGCTTGATGTGCCCGTGCCTGCTGCCTCGCTTGATGTGCCTGTGCCTGCTGCCCCGCTTGATGTGCCTGCTGCCCCACTTGATGTGCCTGTGCCTGCTGCCCCACTTGATGTGCCTGTGCCTGCTGCCCCATTTGATGTGCCCGTGTCGACGGCCCAGCTTGATGTGCCCATGCCTGTTGCTCAGTTCATTTTGCCTGTTGCCCAGTTCGTTGTGCCTGTTGCCCAGTTCATTTTGCCTGTTGCCCAGTTCGTTGTGCCTGTTGCCCAGCTCGATGTGCCTGCTACTCAGCCTGAAGCTCCTGTGCCTTCTACGAAGCTTGGCGTACTTATTGTCCAACCTGATGTGACTTTGCCCGATGCCCGGCTTGACACCATGGACTTTCCCCAGCAACGACTAGTTGGAGTGTCCGGAGGTCGCTCCTTTGAGGGGGTGGTACTGTCAGGAATGGTTCTCTCTGCTGGTAATCTATCATTTGGCGTGCAGTACTGAGGTCCACCAGCAGGTGTCTCCTGGCAGTTTGGAACTGTCAGAGCTTTTTCCTGCTGGTATTATGTCATCTTTGGGCCGCAGTTCTAGCGTCCACCAGTGGATGGATCCTGGAAGTGTGGAGCAGGCATTATCTTCTGCAATTAGGCATCACCTGACTTTGATAGCAGCTATAGTATAAATACCCGGCAAATGCACACACACCTTGCCCTGGTATTGTCCTTGTGCCCTGACCTGCAGCCTGTTTATCTGTGATCCTGATCCTGATTGTAAAAAATAGGGAACTTATGTACCCCCCAGTACTGTGGGACTTTGTAGGCGAACAAAAATGATTACGTTTAGATAAAATTATTATTTATTAGAAAAGTATAAAAATGAGACAGACTGAACATAAATCTCTACAAAAGTGCTTATGCAGTGAATTTTCTTTCATATTGATCATTGTGTACTTTCATTTATAGATACATGTTTCTCTGTAAGCCTGACATGTTTCAGGACGGTGTCCCTTCTTCAGAGGCATATTGCAGAGAGAAATTATATACATAGAAGACACATTCTGAAAAGACAGGTGAAAACAATTTACATATGAAAATATTGTATAAGATAAACATTTCACAATATAGCATCCGACAATGTCCAACATACATACCAGAATCCAGTCCTCAAAACGAGGATAAAGTGCATAAATTATGCAGAGGAGCAGACTTTTGTATCAAATGAAAAGAAAAAGGAGTTTAAAAACACTTACTTACCCCATACACTGCTTTTATTCGTGATCACGCTTTATGTTTTATGGTCCTTGTACTGCGGTTTTTTAGCAATAAAAATATACCGAGTTACACTATGTGGAAGCATCCCTCTTTTTTCCACATGTTCCGGTGAACCGAGGAACCACTTACCTGTGAATACCATCTCTGATCTAGTTCCAGCGGACTGTGAGGGACATTCACGCCCGACAGAGGCTCTACCCTTGCCTCCATCACTCCACATCTTTGCCCTTGGTGGCACAAAGCCCTACTGATTCTATGCTTACGGCAGTAGAATCCAACTTATCCGGTAAGCGTATTCCATCTATTCACTCACTTTGAAGATATCTGAGCATACCGTTGAGAAGCTGAATGAATTGCCACACGGATCACTTACATCGATTGTGGACTCTTTTTGCTTCAACAACACGTCACTATTGGGACATTATGTTCATCTGCACAGAGATCACTTATATATGTGTTTTTAGAGCTACATTTTTAAATTTATTAGCACTAAGGATAATGCGTCCCGAGGGTACACGGTGGGCACGCTCAACGAGATATCCACGAGGCCCAGCAATTTTTTGAAGAATTCTTCTGCGAACTCTGATGGTCAGTCACCCTCCTCCCCCTCCGGGAGACCCAGGACTCGAACATTGTTGCGTCTGTTTTCTGCGTCATCGGCTTTAGCGACAAGCAATTGTACTGTGCGCTGCAAGTCCGCTATGGTATTGGAGTGTGTAGCTGTAAGATCTTCAGTGGCAGAAATTCTGGTTTCTGATTCAGTCAGCCTACCCCTGATCTTATCCAGGTAGTTTCTAATGAGATTACATTCTTCAGCCAGGCGGTCTATTCTCACCAGCATGGAGGTTTTGCTTTGTTCAATGGCAGCCAGGATCACTGCAGTGCTGTCCTGGGAGGGTGGGGCAGGGAGATCCGCACTTGAGGAAGTGCCTCAGGCTCCATGGCTAATTCGGTCAGCAGGACCTGTAGCCTCCCTATGAGAGAAGAGTCAGGCTGTGTAGTTGGTGCAGGGGCCGGGCAGCCTGGTGTGGATGAGTTTTTGGGCCGGTGTTTAGGGCCCATGAATCTGGGGGCAAGGGGCTGATAGTATGGAGCAGAGGAATAGTCAGCAATAAGATAGGAGACGGAAGGGGACCCTTCACAGCCACACAACAGCCAGTCAGTCACTGATATAGTGCTCACCACAGGGGTACTCACCGGGGCAGCGATGCAGCACAGGCCTTAGGATCCCGGTCTCGACAGAGGGCAGTTCTCAGGGCTCAGAGCAGCGGTCAGGAGGGTACTAGAGGTAGGCCACAGGTATTTAGTCTCAGAAAATCGCAGCCCAGTGAGGTGGGCAGTAGTGGCCAGCAGCCCCCCGTGAAACTTTCAGATGGTGACAACCTAGTGAGGAGGGCCAGCCGAGGGCACTATGCAGCAGAGTCCCAGGGAGCCAGGATGAAAGAAAGGGGGGGATAAGGATGCTAGGCCCCAGGTCTCCTCAGTCAGCCCACATAGACAGTCTCTACCGGCTGACTGAGCCTTTTTTCAGCAGGATGGTGGAGGGATGGTGGGGTGTGTGAGCACAGCAGTGTCCACGCTCCCGATTCCATATCAGGACGGCTGCGGCGCTCCTCTGCCAGCGGTGGGCTGGAGGCCTCACTAGGCTGCACTAGGCCTGACTAGGCAATTGAAAAGGCCCCACGGATCATGGGGCTCCGCCAGGCACCCGGAGGGGTAAGCTGGATGATGAGGGGGTCCCCTATCTCTCCACCAGGCCAGGAACAGCTCCCTCCAGCCAGATGTAATTCAGGAAGATGGCGGCAGCCGCAGTAGTGGAGGATCGGTGGTTCCCTAAGAGATCACAGGCCCGATCCTTGCAATATAGGGACAGGGAGCAGCAGATGGTGTAGGAGAAACCTACAGGCAGGTTTTTTTGCTGTTTCTTGTTGTTAAAGGCACGGATGGCTAAGGATTGTTTTCAGGATGCTCGGAGCTCCTCTCCAACACGTCCGCCGCTGCTCACATCCGGGCATGCCCCCCCCAGGGAGGATGTTTCAATGAATATTTGCACACTTCCATGGCATTACACCAAACTCAGATTAGGGTGACACGCTTACCCCTATTGCAGGTGGTCAGACACTATAGCTAGCTTCTGTGTTCTTCACCTATAGCAGCCCCCTTTCCCATAAGGCAAGCAGGCCTACCAGTACTTGGTTGCCCCCAGAACTTACACACAATGCTATAGTGCCTGGCTATTACGTCAGGGCATGCACGAGCTGAGAAAAGCAAACCAGTACTTGCAGTTGGCAGACAGGCAGACTGGCTCAATGACAGTCCAGATACAAGGCAGGCAGGTTCAGAATAGTCAGGGGCAATTCATAGTCAAAAGACAGGCAAAGTTCAGAGAATAATCAATATCTAATCCAAGGTCATAAACAGGCTGGCTTAATAAGGTTTGGTCTCCACCCAGGGACCGATCACATCAATTACCTTGCAGGTGGACAGGCAGAGAGAATATATCACATCCAAAACCAGGTTGCTGAGATTACACCAGCAGCTGTCAAAGAACAGAAGCGTTTACAAGTTCCTGACAAAGGGTAAATTCAGTGGGCCTGCAGACTTAGTTTCTGGGTTTAGTGCACAGTATTAGTAGCTCACTAAATGATCTAGATTAAAATAAATTTAGAGGTAAACTTTCTGGCTACCAAAAGTTAGCAGTCATATGGTGACTACTTTTAGGCAGGATTTCTACTTTTACATTTTTTAAATGGCTGCAATATATCTCCCATCTATCCTATTTCTGTAGAATTTACCCACATTATGTGGATTGCTTGTTCCAGCACCCAGTGCTGGCATCTGACCATCATAGGTACAGGAAATGGTGAAAACCTATCCCCACTTCCTGTTTCTAGTCAAGTGATGATAGAGCTGAAAAGGAAGTCTAGAATCGATAACCCTTATGCTACACGAATTTGAGGTCTGACGGGGTTTTGGAAAGTGGTTGGGGCTGTTTTGAGGTCTGAAGAGGAGCTAATTGGGGGTCTTCTTTTGCAGTCCACATTTATCAGCAGTCAGCATTATTTAGCTTGTTCTGCAGTCCTCAATAGGTTCCCTATAACTTTTAAATCTGCCATAACCCCACTGAAAAACCTGCCCCTGTGCAACTTCTTTATTTTTTGGTTCATGAGCTCAGCTTTACCCTAGCATCAGTATATGTTCTGTCTGTGGAAACTGTATGCTGATGTTTTATTTATTTCAGGATGAATACTGATGATCTTTACAAGTACTACTGCATATATTCTTAATACTGAAACGTCTGCTATTATAAACGAGAAACAAGCTGGTGCTCTGTCTTCAGGACATTGTAAGCCAAAACATTGACCAAATAAATCATTACATATACAATGAAAATATACATTTATTATCACAATAAAAAACAGTGTTATGAGTGTCTGCAGAGATTTTTCAGCATGTTGGGACATCTACCTAACAACCTCTCATCTGTTTTCAGTCACTTCAGCTTTATATAGTTTGCAGTAATGATGAACAGATCATTGATATTGAATTTTAGGCAGCATATGGCAAACTTAAAAAGTGGGTAATTAAAACCTTTACAATGAGATGATCTGTGAAGCCACCAACAGCAGAATATTTTTACTTTCTCCCACTAACTACCCATGACAGTATTTTTCTTCTGCCATTTACCTCAATGTAAGGGGCACTGTTACTTAAGCCCCGGTAGGATTTGCCCCCTTAACGACCAGGCCATTTTTTGTGATACCGCATTGCGTTGCTTTAACTGACAATTGTGCGGTCATGCGACACTGTACCTAAACAAAATTGATGCCCTTTTTTTTCCACAAATAGAGATTTCTTTTGGTGGTATTTGATCACCTCTGTGGTTTTTAATTTTTGCGCTATAAACAAAAAAAGTGCTACAATTTTGAAAAAAAAAGCAATATTTTTTACTTTTTGCTATAATAAATATCCCCCCAAAAAATATTAAAAAAAACAGATTTCTTCCTCAATTTAGGCTGATATGTATTCTACATATTTTTGGTAAAAAAAAATTGCAATAAGCATATATTGATTGGCGATCAAGGAGTTAAATGTGTGTCCTAGGGAGTGATCCAAACTGTGGGGGGATGGGACTGCCTAGAGGAGGAGACCGATCGCTGTTCATACTCAGTATGAACAGGAGATCTGTCTCCTCTCTCCTGACATAACGGAGATCTGTTTTACATTCACAGATCTCCGTTCTGTCTCTCTCAGGATCGATGGCAGGTGCTCGGTGGGCATCGTGGCCGCCAGGCACGCACATTGGCTCCATCGTCGCACCTCCAGCGGCGCGCACGCCCCTTGGGGTCTTAAAGCGGCCGACGTACAGCTACGTGATTTGGCCAGGGGAGCCAACCTGCCGCAGTATAAATGCAGAGGCTGGTCCTCTAGTGGTTAACCACTTTAAGACCGGGCCTCTTCTCAGTTAAAAACACGTTTTTTTGCTAGAAAATTACTTAGAACCCCCAAACATTATACATTTTTTTTCTAACACTCTAGAGAATAAAATGGAGGTCATTGTAATACTTTTTGTCATACCGCATTTGCGCAGGGGTCTTACAACCGCACTTTTTTTGGAAAAAAATCAGTTTTTTTAATAAAAAAAATAAGACAACAGTAAAGTTAGCCCAATTTTTTTTTATATTGTGAAAGATAATGTTATGCCGAGTAAATTGATACCCAACATGTCACTCTTCAAAATTGTGCCCGCTGGTGGAATAGTGTCAAAATTTTACCCTTAAAAATCTCCATAGGCGACGTTTAAAAAATTCTACAGGTTGCATGTTTTGAGTTACAGAGGAGGTATAGGGCTAGAATTATTGCTCTCGCTCTAACGATCACGGGGATACCTCACATGTGTGGTTTGACCACCGTTTTCATATGCGGGCGCTACTCATGTATGTGATCGCTTCTGCGCGCGAGCTCGTCAGGACGGAACGCTGTAAAAAAAATGTTTTTTCTTATTTATTTTATTTTATTTTATTTATTTTTACACTGTTTTAAAAAAAATGGGTCACTTTTATTCCTATTACAAGGAATGTAAACATCCCTTGTAATAGAAAAAAGCATGACAGGTCCTCTTAAATATGAGATCTGGGATCAAAAAGACTAAAATGCAATAAAAGAAAAGAAAAATTTGTCATTTGAAAAAAATGACAACAGAAATATGTGCCTTTAAGACGTATGGGCGGAAGTGACATTTTGACGTCGCTTCCACCCGGTATGGAGGGAGCGGGAGAGTGGCGGGAGGGGGGCCCCTCTCCCGCCGCCGATAACAGTGATCTCGCTGCGAATCCACTGCAGAGACCACCATTATCGTTAACGGAACCGCCGCCTGAAGAGATGGATACCTCGGTTGTGACAGTAGCTGTTGCCATTACCGAGATATCCCTCTTTAAAGTCAGGGCATATATAGTCATGTCGGCGGTAGCAGAGCTCCAGGCTCCTTAAAAAAAAAATTAAGTCAGCAGCTACAAATACTGTAGCTGCTGACTTTTATTATTAGGACACTTACCTGTCCACAAATCCAGCGGTGTCTTCACCCGAGCCGATTTTCCAAACACCCTCAGGTGCTGCTGCTGCCATTTTGGCTAAGGGAAACTGGCAGTGAAGACTTGTGGCTTCACAGCCGGTTCCCTACTGTGCATGTGTGAAGTGCTCTACTCTTTGTAAATGGCCCGGCAGTGGGGAAAGGAAGAGGGGGGCAATCTTCCAACTGAGTTCGCCATGGCCAGATCAGCCGAAAGTGGAAGCGGGTACCTGTCAAAACCCTCCCCCCTGAAAACTGCCAAATGTGGCAGCGGAGGGGGGAGGAGGCAAACAAGTGGAGCTTCCCCTTTTGGGTGGCGCTCTGCTTGATGAGGTGAAATGTTGTCTCCTCATCGCCCCTTTTAACCCTGTAAATGCCACACCACTGTGCCACAAGCACTTGAATTGGTTGCATTCAGTGGCAGTACTGACCACCGAACACATCAGGGATTGTGGTTGTAGCGCATTCTAATGTGCTATTAGTTTAGAGCAGGCAAATGTATTGACTCAAGGTAAGTGTGAGTCTGGAATCTGGGTCAGGGTTTTAATAATGGATAGATTAAGGGCAGGTATGCTTGGAGGGGTTATAATCCTCCCTTATTCCGCGTACACATGAGCGGACTTTTCAACGGACTAGGTCCGGCAGGCCAGACTCCGTCGGAAAATTAGACCGTGTGTGGGCCCCAGCGGCCTTTTTTTTCCCAAAAGTCCAATGGTCCTAGAAATGAAACATGTTTCAAATCTTTTCAACGGACTTGAGTCCGGTCGAAAAGTCCGCTCGTCTGTATGCTAGTCCAACAGACAAAAACCGATGCTAGGGCAGCTATTGGCTACTGGCTATGAACTTCCTTATTTTAGTCCGGTCGTACGTCATCACATACGAATCCGTCAGACTTTGGTTGATCGTGTGTAGGCAAGTCCGTTCATTCTAAAGTCCGTCGGAAAGTCCGTTGAAAAGTCCGCCGGACCTAGTCCATCGAAAAGTCCGCCCGTGTGTACGTGGCATTACTCTAACCAAAATGAGACTCCACAAGTTCAAGCAAATAATGTTAGTTATATAACTAGAGGTACTGACAACTTTAATTACATGTTTAGGATGAAATCTGTGTTTTTTATTTTTTTTTTTTATTTAACAGGTCAATTATTTCTGTTTTAAGAATTTAGGTAATTGTCATTATATAGTTTTAACTACTCCTATCCTGTTAAACCAGAACTAACTGCAAAAAATAAAAAAATGTGAACAGGCAGGCTCTTCATTGCAAAAGAGACATGTAATGTCTCTTCTGCAATAAAATACACTTATCTGCCTGTTTGCAATCTCCTGCAGAGGATTCACTCCCGTGCATGTGCAGCTTTATTTAAATTTTCAGCACAGTGTAATGCCCCGTACACACGGTCGGATTTTCCGATGGAAAATGTGTGATAGGACCTTGTTGTCGGAAATTCCGACCATGTGTAGGCTCCATCACACATTTTCCATCGGATTTTCCGACACACAAAGTTTGAGAGCAGGCTATAAAATTTTCCGACAACAAAATCCGTTGTCGGAATTTCCGATCGTGTGTACACAAATCCGACGCACAAAGTGCCATGCATGCTCAGAATAAATAAAGAGATGAAAGCTATTTGCTACTGCCCCTTTTATAGTCCCGACGTACGTGTTTTATGTCACCGCGTTCAGAATGATCGGATTTTCCAACAACTTTGTGTGACCGTGTGTATGCAAGACAAGTTTGAGCCAACATCTGTCGGAAAAAATCCTAGGATTTTCTTGTCGGAATGTCCGATCAATGTCCGACCGTGTGTACGGGGCATTAGTGTGAAGGGATGAAGGGCCATCTTTAATATTGGCTGGACTCTGGGCAAACATTTTCCTGCCCCCCACGCAATTTTGCTCCCCAATATTTCAAAAAAACAAGCCCCTTTTGCCCCACGTTAAAGATATATTAAGGCAAAAAAAAACATGTTATACTTACAGGCTCTGTGCAAAACCACTGCCCCAATCCTCTTCTCAGAACCCCGGCCAGCTCTCCTGGCCCCTCCCTCCTGTAAAGTGCCTCCATAGCAAGCCGCTTGCTGTGGGAGCACCCAAGGAGGCTCATTCCTGAGCCATTGCTCCGTGAGTCCATTTACACACAGAGTTGTGGCTTGGCACTGTCCCTCTCTCTTCTCATTGGCTCACTGGCTGTGACTGACAGCAGTGGAAGCTAATGGCTCCCTCTGTTGTCTAAGGCAATGAGGAGGGAAAGTCCCCGGAAAGCTGAGGCTGTCATGGACATCCCTGGATTGAGAGGGGGCTCAAGTAAATATTGGGGGGGGGGGGGCTAACCTTGAGCCTTTACAGCCACTTTAAAGATAGTGCTGGTGCTCTGAGACAACAGTAAAATAAATAGCAGCTAGAATTAAAATCAGTTTACTGCAGCAAATCAGGCAGCAATTGCGATTTGTTGCCAGGGGTTACAGCATATCAATACCATTCACTGACTGGTTTACTAGAGATTACAGCACACATTTCAGCTCACCAATTAGTTTCCCGAGGTTACAGCACATCTATGCCTCTCACTGAGTAATAAAGAGCAGCACCACACTGGGCCTATACTCTTTTTCAATGCAGCACTATCCCTCTCTCTAACCAAGAATAGGACCTCATTCCTCCCACTGATACCAATGCTGAGGCACTATTCCTCCCACTGACATCAATAATAGGGCATTAATACCCCCACTGATACCAACAAATCTTCTACTGACACCAAACATGGAGCAGTAAAATCCCTTTTACTGATACCAACGACAGAGTATAATTCCTCCCACTGACACCAACCATATGGAATTATTCTCCTCCACTGATTCAAACCCTGAGGCACTATTCCTTCCCCTGAAAATCCAAGGAACCTGTGTCTACATCACCATACAATGATCCCACTTATTTCTTCCTCTACTGACACTTGCATGCCTCCACGCTATACTGCCCCTCCATTGCATTGTATGGTGGTGGATACACTGAGGTTCCTTGGATTTTGGTTAAGAGTGGAGGTACACCTCCACCCTTAACTTTATTCCAGGTAACCTTAGCAACTCCATATGGTTATATTTTGTTGCTTACTAGATCTTTTGATGTAAGATGTGCTGCACCTTTAACAACCTGGAATTCACCTCACAGAGTCACTCCCTGCTGCTTGAGCCTCACATGTGCACTAGAGAAGGCAGACCGGACACACAAACTCCTCAAGTTCCACCCAATCAAAATGCGAGCCTTGCAGCAGGTTCCTCCTCTGGGATTTTTTTGCTCCTGAATTCCTGAGCACTACCTGACCAGCTAGTGGAGGGGGAGTTAGGGAAAGGGATTTCTGCTCCCAGTAATGAGCACACCACGATTCTGCACCCAGCACTAAGAAGTCAGTGATTCCTGAGGCCCACTTGATCAGCTCCGGGGGGGGGGGGGGGGTTGAGGGAGAGATCTGTGTCTCCAGCGTGTGCCTGATGTGAAACGCACTGCAGGATGCTGCACCTGCTGGCACAGTCACTGTCCATGATTGGCCCTGATCAGCCGTGATCAGGCAAGGTTGGTTCGAGACAGTGTTTGACAGTTGGCAACTAGCTATTTGTGGGCTCAAGGGGCAGCTAAATTGGACTCCACAACAGTGACTGGGCAAAGGGCAGCTATCCCTTTTGCCAAGCGTTAACCCCTTACAGACCGGAAGATTTGGCTGCTTAATGACCAGGCCATTTTTTGCGATACAGCGCTGTGTTGCTTTAACTGACCATTGCGCAATCATGCAACGCTGTACCCAAACCAAATTGACATCCTTTTTTTTCCCCACAAATAGAGCTTTCTTTTGGTGGTATTTGATCACCTTTGTGGTTTTTATTTTTTGCGCTATAAACAAAAAAAGAGCGACAATTTTGAAAAAAATATATATTTTTAACTTTTTGCTATAATAAATATCCCCAAAATGTTTAGGTCAATATATATTCTTCTACCTATTTTTGGTAATCAAAATTGCAATAAGCACATATTAATTGGTTTGCACAAAAGTTATAACATCTACAAACTATGGGAAAGATTTCTGGCATTTTTATTATTATTTTTGGTTTTTTTTACTAGTAATGGCGGTGATCTGAGATTTTTAGCAGTACTGCGACATTGCGGCGGACAGATCAGACACTTTTAACACATTTTTGGGACCATTTACATTTATACAGCGATCAGTCTATAAAAATGCACTGATTGCTGTATAAATGTCACTGGCAGAGAAGGGGTTAACACTAGGGGGCGATCAAGGGGTTAAATGTGTTCCCTAGTTAGTGTTTCTAAGTGTATGGGGATAGGACTGACTGGGGGAGGAGACATATTGTTGTTCCTACTTAGTAGAAACAAATGAAATGTCTTCTCTCCCCTGACAGCACAGGGATTGGTGTGTGTGTTTACACACACCAATTCCTGTTCCTGCTCTCGTCCTGGATCGTGGGTGGCCAGTGGCGATCGCACCCGCTGGCCACCCCCAATGGTGTACCCTGCCGTGCAGCAGGTGCACGAGCGCCTGCTATCGCCATTAAAAGTACAGACCTACCCATACGGCGATTCGTGGGAACGAACCACTTTGCCGACGTATATCGGCATGAGCCGGACAGCAAGTGGTTAAATACAGTCATGCCGAGGTGAACGGCTCCCATACATTTGTGGGAGTGACAAAATCCCCCACCAGCCAGCCGTTCAAGACAGCTAAAAACCAGCACCTGGAAAAGGCTGGGCAGAAAACACCAGCGATGGACCTCATAAGCCTTGGACTGTAGGTAAGGTAAGGTAAGGTAAGGTATGAGGTAAGTATTCCTGTCTTTAGTTCCACTTTAGTTGGAAACCTTTGCTGAGAGAAATAAGATTGCTACCACTGCTGACTTTTCTTTGCAAATGTTAGCTGTCTGGCTATCATGCTGATCCTCAGACTTTCATAATTTCTGCTTTCCTGAACAAGAACAAGCAAGCAGTCAGTGACTCAGAAAGCAATTGCAGCCATTGTAATCATGTGGCTTGCTATGGTGGCAGACACAGAAGAGGAGAAGCAGAGCGTGCCAGTGGGGGACCCCAGAAGAGAAGGTGAAGGATCGTTCTGTGCAATTCCATTGCACAGAGCATGTAAGTATACCATCTGTATTGTTTTACATTAAAAAAATATATGTTGCATTACGAGTTGCTGCTGTAGCTCACAATGCAACATGTAAACAGTGTACTGTATATTTAGGTTCTCAGTAAAAAAAAGACTAAAGCTAAAAAATAAAGCTGCAGTCTTACTTTAATTCAACTCTTGTAGGCATTTTTATTTACAGCAAGACACAAAAAATAATAACAGTAGCATTACCCAAAAGCACAGCCCAAGTTTTCACGTTTTCATTCTCTCTTTATATATTAATCCGTGATCGCATATAGAAATTCTTACAAAGTGCCCAAGTTTAAAGAATAAAAATGTTTTCTCATTTGCTGTTTCTACAAATAGAACCAGTGGCCTATGGCAGTGTATGCACCAGAATACCCATCCATACACTTTACGTCCCCGAGACTAAATACATTGTTGTGGAACATTGAAATGGCACAGTCATTAAAGATGGGGTGCAAACGAGCCACCACGTGAAGGAGAAAAGTCATAAACACAATATTGCCACTGTTACCAGCAGCATAGGAAATCATTGCCTAGAGGGGAGCAAAGCAGACTTCTGCTTGTGCGACATGTTGACATTTATATAATTTATGGCTGTGGGTGAATGAGGCTGAATCTCAGAGGATTTGCTGCAAAGATGAGCTGCAATATTTCATGAGGTGATTCTCCTGAACAAATAGACCACGAAACAAAAACCTCATGAATTTTTTAAAGATCTGATCGAAATCTACGAGAACCAAAATAAATAGATGCAACAAGAATGAAGTATGAGCAGACAGTATCTGCTGTGTCTCTACTTCCACTCTAATCCCTTAATCCTCTTGCTTTCCAGCTTTAATCCACATGCTTTTTCATGCCCTCACTCCAAGTTATAATGAGTACAATACCATAACACAAAATACTTATGATTATTCAAAGGATGTTTCATTAGCACCACAGACATACAAAGCTTTAGCTGCATTCAAAAGAAATAGCTTTATCTGTTCTGTACATTTCTTCTGTAGGTCAACAGGCTCAAGATATTTTTAAAGTGTACCTGTGAAGGAGGGTAGTAGAGGTAGACAACACACTTGGTTCTTACAGGGATTAAGGTATTAATGTGTGTTGGAATTGTGCGGTTTAACCAGTTAAAGAATTCCTACAGACAAAACTTTTTTTGGATAGCATTTAGGAGGGGTAGGACCCCGTCAGTTTTTTTCTGCTGTCTGTGACCCATCAGGGAAACATTCCCTTCCAGAGACCAGTGTTAATTTTGACATCAAATTTCGATTTAGTTTTAGTCAGTCTTTTGACTAGTATGCCATTTCAGCTTTATTCATATTTTATTAATCTGAATTGTTTTAGTTTTATTTGTATTTTATATTAGCAGGTTATTGAATCATACGCTTGGAAGCCTGTTGTATGCAGAGAATACTTTACTTTCATGGAAGATTACCAATGCATGTCTTTATAATGAACAGGAACAAGGAGGATACAAGTACATGCACTGAGATACAGAGGGTACATCCTGTTATTACTTTGTACCATAGAATACACACTATCATACTGCAGTGCCACCTGCTGGATAGAAAGTTATAATGCATTTTATATATAGTTCACAGTACTTTACATGACATGCTGTTGCTCTTCCAACACCCCTTCTCAACAGCATGTGCTTTGTCAAATTATATTCAGTTTCTTCTGGAAATAGCTATGATGTTCCTTCAACAAAGGCTTGGTGAGTGCATCAGCAGTCATCTCCTCTGACGGGTAGTATTGAATGTCAATAACATCTTGCTCTTGATTGTCCCTCAGTAGGTGATACTTGACGTTGATGTGTTTGGTCCTAGGATTTACCCTTTCTGATTGCGTAAGCTTTATACATCCCTGGTTGTCTTCAAAAATGTGAATTGGTTTTGACATGTCTATCCCAATGTGCACAAAAAGTTGACAAATCCATATTGCTTCTTGAAATGCGTGTGCTGCTGCAATGTACTCTGCTTCAGTTGAAGATAGAGCGACAGTTGTTTGCTTTCGAATAGACCAACTTATGGTTCCTTTCCCATACTGGAAGATGAATCCACTTGTGGATTTGCAGTCTGTGCAGTCACCGGCCCAATCAGCACCCATATATCCAACCAGTTTTGGATCTGATGTTGCTGGTGGTAACTGTAACTTCATCTGAATTGTTCCTTTGAAGTACTGCATCACTCTCTTCACTGCGTTTCAGTCACACTGACAGGAAGCTGAGACTTTTCTGCATAGTATGCCTACTGCTGCAGCTATGTCTGGCCTTGTCAAAGTGGCAACATATAGCAGCTTACCAATTGCGCTGCGATACATATCATTGTTGGGTAGCAAGTTTACTGCTTCATTGCACTTTTGATAGCCTGGTTCCATAGGAGTTTTCACTTCCTTTGCATCTTGCATATGGAATTGTTCCAAGATTTCGGAGATTTTCTGAGATCGGTTGAGAAGATAACTTTTATCTTCTTCTCTCTCTATTTGGATTCCCAGATAGTAGCTAATGTTCCCTAGTTCTTTAATTTCAACATTTTCTTTCAGCTTGTAAACTATCTGATTGTAATCCCCTTCTTGTTCAAAACAGGCTATAATGTCATCAACATAGATAAGGATGTATATCTATCTGTCTTCTTGATTCCTGGAGTAGAGATAGGGGTCTGCTATAATTCTTGAGAATCCCTCTCTGGTAAGTACTTTGTTCACTTTCTCATTCCACATCCTTTCAGATTGCTTAGGACCGTAGATCCTCTTTTGAAGTTTACACACAATGTTGTCTCCTTGGTCAAACCCTGGTGGTTGCTCCATGTAGAGATCTGCCTTAATGTCTCCATATAGGAAAGCAGTTTTAACATCTAGATGTTTGACTTGCATGCCCTTCCCGGCTGCAACGCTAAGAAGCAGTCTGATGGTGGAGTGTTTTTTATGATGGGAGCGAATGTTTCATCGTAATCTTCACCAAATTTCTGGGAGTAACCCTTGGCAACTAGTCTGGCTTTGTACTTGTGGATATTCCCTTCTGCTTCGGATTTACTTTGAAACTCCACTTACTTCTTATAGTTTTGCGGTTAGGAGGGAGCTCTGTGAGTGTTCAGGTTTTATTTTCTTGAAGTGACTTTAATTCTTCTTCTGCTGCCTTTCTGCATTTATTGGCTTCACATTTTGGCAGTTTTTCTATGTCTTCCCAGGATGTTGGTTCAAGTATGCTGTGTGTTTGACAGTGTATGACAGCTTGCGGGATGGTATCCCCTTTGTAGTAAGAGGGGATCTTCTGACTTCAGGCAGTTCATCGGGATCTGGTGGGGAACTTGATTTAGGCATTGTGAGTTCCACCTCTTGTTCTGACTCCTGCACAGGTTCCCTTTAGTCGACCTTTTCTCCTGGTTTGTTGGGCATATTCACTTCACAGCTTTCAGGGATCTGTGTTTCTGATGATGGGTGCTCATCAAAATAAACACTACCCATTTGCTAGGAAGACTTTGTCTTTTGCACTGTAATCAATGTTTGTGAAGAAAGTCTCATCACTAGTCATGTGGCATGTCGCACCTGAGTCAATGCACCGGCCATGTGGCTTGCCGATCTGTGTTACTTTAAAGCTGCCACTCCATGATGTGTCTGCAGTTTCCTTTGTCATTGCTTTGACTCTTTCTTTTGTGGATAGCTCTAGCTTTTGCTGCTCAGATTTCCAGATAGAACAGTCCTTTTTTAAGTGACTGGTCTTCATACAGCGAAAGCAGGCTCTGCTTTCCTTGTTGTGCTTTGTGCCTTTGTATATCTTAAGAGCTTTGTCATCATGGTGCATATTTTCTTTGCTTGTGTCATATTTATCAATTAATTTGCCTTTAACATATTCTAGCGTTAGCTCCTGCTCGGGTCTGGTTTCTAAAGCTTTAATAAGAACAGTATATCTCTCTGGAAGGCTGCAGAGGAGCAGGGCAACAATATGGCTATATTTGATGTCTTTTCCGATGGCACGCAGCTGCTCTATGATCTCTAGCATAGCATTCACATGGTCACACATTTACTGGCCTTCTTTTAGTCTCATCTTGTAAAGCTTCGTAGGCAGAAAAAGCTTGCTGTTGAGGCTTGAATGCCCATGCAGCTTTTGTAATGAAGTCTACATACCTTTGACCGTATTCTCTGTTATTATGTGGATAAGCTGGTCATCTTCCACTAGTAAGCTTATAATTGCTTTTGCCTGTCTTTCATTCCTGTCCCAGTCCTCCGTCTCTCTGTCTGTGGGTCTGTCTGTATTCAGCACTTGCCATAAGTCATCCTTGGTGAGAAACACTTCCAGTTTAAACTTCCAGAGCTGGTAATTGGCATTCAGCTTTGCAATTGCAAACTTCACATCTGAACTGCTTGCCATCTTTCAGTAGCTTGTATACAGTACTCACCGATTTGCAGAATTCTTTGCTCCAGTGCCTGGTTGCCTGGGTGCCTGCTGGGTGCCTGCTGGTTGCCTGCTTGGAGCCTGGGACCCATAGCCTGTTATGCAGAGTATTGAAATAATGCACTGGAAGCTTCTTGTATACAGCAGTACACTTTACTTTTATGGAGAAATATCAGAACATGTCTTTTCATGGAACAGGAAGCAGAAGTATACAAGAACACAGTGAGGAAAGCAAACTCTTCCTCTCATTACATTACCATAGACTATACACTATCATACTGCAGTGCCACCTGCTGGATAGAAAGGTATAATACATACACTATATAGTTCACGGTACTTTACATGTTGTTGTTCTTCCAACATTTTAGGCGACTAAATCTCCAGTACATTTTAGTCAACTAAAATCATTTTAGTTGACTGAAATCTAATGGGTTTAGTTAAATTTGAATGCATTATTTAAGCATTTGTCTAGAAATTCCAAACTCATTATATACTTACTGGTGTCAAAAATAAAAAAATGGAGGCCTATAAATGTTGCACAGTGCTCTGGAATGTCTGAGGAGCGGAGGCCTGTAATGCACACAGTGCTCTGGACAGTTGGGAGGCCTGTAAATGCTGCACAGTTCTTTGGACAGTGGTCTGAGGAGGCCTGCAATGCACACAGTGATCTGGATGGTCGGGAGGCCTGTAAATGCTGCACAGTGCTCTGGACTGCAGAGGCCTGTAATGCACATAGTGCTCTGGACGGTCATCTGAGAAGGCCTGTAACATATCTCACAACTTTCTGAGATAGGAACGAGGGACACCTATTAGCAAAAGTATATAGGCATAAATTTAGACACACCCCCTGCCACGTCCCCTAAAGAAGAATTATACAAAAAAGCGTTTTTTTTTTAGTACTACTATTCCTTTTACTGGCTTTTGAAGTGTACAAATGCAGCAATTTAGAAATTAGATGAAAGGTTTAGCACTGGGAAACACTTTTTAAAAGTCAAAAAGTGCATTTTATATACAACTATATAGATCAGACCAAAATAAGGGACACGTGAGGAGGAAAGAGGGCCAGAGGGACATATCAGGGACAGTCCCTCAAAATCAGGGACAGTTGGCAGCTATGCTGTAATGCGGCACAGTGCTAAGCACGCTACACCACTAGCATGGTTGCTACCTTGCTTGCTGGGAGAGGAAACACTCACAGGATTTACATGCAGTGCTCTGAGGAAACCAGACATTCATTTGGGTAAACATCCCTACCCAGTGGTGGCTGGTGCACAAAATTTTTTGGGGGGGCACAAACGAACTGAAAAATTCTGAAAAATACTAAAACAAACACATCAATTGCAGCCACTGTGCCATCAAATGCAGCCACTGTGCCCATCATATGCATCCAACTGTACCCTTCATATGCTGCCAACTGTGCCCATCATATGCAGCCACTCTGCCCATCATCTGCAGCCAACTGTGCCCAACATATGAAGCCACTGTGCCCATCATATGCAGCTAAATGTGCCCATCATATGCAGCCCCTGTGCCCATCATATGCAGCCAACTGTGCCATTCATATGCAGCCAACTGTGCCCATAATATGTAGCCACTGTGCCCATCATATGCAGCCACTGTGCCCATCATTTACAGCCAACTGTGCCCAGCAAATGCAGCCAACTGTGCCCAGCAAATGCAGCCAACTGTGCCTATCATATGCAGCCTCTGTGTGCAGCAAATGCAGCCAACTGTACTCATCATATGCAGCTTCTGTGCCCAGCAAATGTATCCAACTGTGCCCATCATATGCAGCCTCTGTGCCCAGCAAATGCAGCCAACAGTGCCCATCATATGCAACCTCTGTGCCCATAATATGCAGCCACTGTGCCCATAATATGCAGCCACTGTGCCCCCCCCGCTCACTCGCCCGCTGTCTGCCCGGCACTTACCCCATCGTGGTGGCGGGTCAGACAGTGGGTGATGGCGGCGAGCTGTGGGACGGGTAGCGCGGGTCAGGCAATGGCTCTTATGTCCTCCCTGCGTCTCTTATTCCTGTTCTGCTAGGTGGCCAATGGGATTTGCCTCTGCCTTCAGCCAATCAGGTGACTGGTATTAGATCTGCCCCTCCTGACTGGCGGAGAGGCGGTTCAGTGTTAGAAAAGCAGTCCACCTTTTTTTATTTCAATCTTAATTTTATTAGAAAATTATTATATAAATAAACAAATATACATACATTAATGGCATAGTCATGCCATCAAACAACTTACAAACACATTATACAAACTAACATAACTAAAACAAAAAACAACCAAAAAGAAAAAAAGAAAAAAAAGAAAAGTTTGCCTTTTTTGAAGCCTATTAGAGCCTATGGCTTTAATCAGGTGCTTAAAAAAAACACCCCCGCCGATTTAATTTAGGCGCCCGGCATCCGAAAAGGGGCCAGACACCTGAATAGGGGGTGGCTACAGCGGCCATGGATAGATTCATGCAATGCAATGCATAAATCTATTCATTTTACATAGAGGGGGTGGCTGGAGAGAGGGGGCTGTGCCCAAGCGTCCTTAATGGACGCAACTCCACTGTCCCTACAGCACATTTTCAGTCTGTTTTTGTATGTTGGGGAAAATTGGAATCGTCAATGAAATTAACACTGCCAGATACACAACAGGAAAATTAGAGAGAATCTTTTCTCCAAAGTGAAGGAAAATCAATTCTTAGACAGTTGTCACAATGATCCTATAGGAAGATTTCATCTCACAAATCCTCAAAATGTTGGATTTTCCATCATTTTCTGTACCGGAGACCATGGATGAGCTCAAATGTATTTGAATCCTAAAAAAAAAAACTAGAAAAAAGAAAAATTCTGCGATAAGTATATAAAGGAAAAGACAGCTGCACACAGACAATTTGTGAATACAAAATAAATGACAATACTCCAAAAAAGGTGTTCTAATTCTTTAAATATAATAATCAAGCAATCCACATATACATATCAAATAATCATAATCCCGTGCAAATTACAAACGGAGCCAATGTTGTGAAAAAATCCACGCCACCAGGATACACACACTTCTTACTAGAAAGATTGGATCTCAGGTACATGGGATCAAATGAGCTCAACTGGCACAGAGCCATACACAATGAGATATCCCTTCAATCTGTGAGGCTCCTCATGTATACACCTCTAGTATACATGCGCTGGTGGGGCTGGGAATGACTCGGCCGTTGAGATTGGCTTTGCACAGTGACAGCTTACTAGTTGGATAGCTCAGGTGGGTTCACACAAGGATCTTAACATGCCTAAGCTCATCTCTACCAAAGACGCTGGTAATCAGGACAAAAAGAGAGGATAAATCTTCGAATTGTTTCAGGTGATGCAGTAGTAACTTACAGTCTGTACACTGAACTCAGGGAATCCCACTAAACCTCCATCTTTCACTTCAGTAATTGCTTTATTTTTTTAATGATTAGAAGGTGTTCTCAGATTGCCAGAGGTGGACATCATGACATATCTGCCCCTCTTCTCTGCTTTGTCTATTCAGAAATCCTACCTTTAAGAAGTAATGGGCTCCCTCCAGGCATACCTGCCCTTAGTTTATCCACTGCTATGTATGCTCCAACATGAAGACTTTCAATATTAGATTTAGGACATCACTTTACAGAGGAGCCTTGATTTGCCAATGTTGCACACCTCAAAGTGTTTATAACTCAAATTCTTAGACAGTGTGATTTTTTGTTTTTGCTGGTTAGCTGGAAATGTGCTGGTAGATTTTGTTTTGTTTGTTCTTCCATATGCACCTTACTCTAACAGCTAGTTATAAATGGAAACAGTTGCCATTTTTGTTTTGTTTGCTGGAATTGGTGTAGGGACATATTGGACGCCTTCAGCAGCCATTTTGTTCTGCTGGGCTTTTGGACCTAGGCCACACATCTTTGACCACCCACCGAGTGTACATCCACAATATAGTTGCTGACACCAGATGTCAGTTCAACAGCTGGGTTCCCAACTTGTTTTGCATTATAATGCTTTATTTAGCCTGTTCTGTAGGTAGTGGCATTTTACCAATACTAGTGTTATTATAACACTGTCAGTGTTATTTTATACATCCTAATAAAAAATCAATGCTTTAAGAGTCTTAAACTGGAGCATCCCTAGTACATAGTTATAAAAAAAAAGGGGTGGGGGGGGAGTTTGGGACTTTAAATGAGGCACAATACATGTACCTCCATCACTGATTTGGGTAAATAAAGAAATAAATGTGGGACTTTAAATAAGGCAATTTACTTTTGGAGTTAGAGTAGTTGGTAAACAACAATACACATAGATAGTTACATAGTACTCAATGAATTTTGAATGTATTAACGGTATATATGGGCCAGTAACTAGATCATGAGCCAGACTTGACTGAGCACCCCATGGAAACTCTACGCGTTTCACGACTATATGCCATATATCATGAGTTGGGTACAGAAATAAACTGTAAATACAAATGGATATGTAGTATTAGTTGATATATTCTACCCGTAAGGGGAGAAAAAACCTTAATGGGGAGAAAGGGATTTATACTCACAGGTTGGCTAGTACATAGTTACATAGTAGGTGAGGTTGAAAAAAGACACAAGTCCATCAAGTCCAACCTATGTGTGTGGTTATACGTCAGTATTACATTGTATATCCCTGTATGTTGTGGTCGTTCAGGTGCTTATCTAATAGTTTTTTGAAACTATCGATGCTCCCCGCTGAGACCACCGTCTGTGGAAGGGAATTCCACATCCTTGCCTCTCTTACAGTGAAGAACCCTCTATGTAGTTTAAGGTTAAACCTCTTTTCTTCTAATTTTAAAGCGGAGTTTTGTGAAAAATTTTTATTTAGATGTCAGCAGCTGCAAATACTGCAGCTGCTGACTTTTAAAATAAGGACACTCACCTGTCCCGGGGTCCAGCGATGTCGGCACCCGAGACCGAACCGTCCCTCGATCCTCGGGTGCTGCCGCTGCCATTCTCACTGAGGGAATCAGGAAGTGAAGCGTTGCGGCTTCACTGCCTGATTCCCTACTGCGCATGCTCAAGTCGCGCTGCGCTTCTACACTGGTCCCTGTTGTGTTGTGGGAACTGTGTATTTCCCACAACACAACGGGGGTGGGCTGGGGTTTTGCGGCTAGCTGCGGCTAGCTATTCCTGGAAGTGGGTGCAGATACCTGCATAATACAGGTATCTGCACCCCCCTCCCCCCTGAAAGGTGCCAATTGTGACACTGGAGGGGGGGAGGAATCCCATGAGCGGAAGTTCCACTTTAGGGTGGAACTCCGCTTTATTGAGTGGCCATGTGTCTTGTTAAAATCCCTTCTGCAAAAAAGTTTTATCCCTATTGTGGGTCACCAGTATGGTATTTGTAAATTGAAATCACATCCCCTCTCAAGAGTCTCTTCTCCAGAGAGAATAAGTTCAGTGCTCGCAACCTTTCCTCATAACTAATATCCTCCAGACCCTTTATTAGCTTTGTTGCCTTCTTTGTACTTGCTCCATTTCCAGTACATTCTTCCTGAGGACTGGTGCCCAGAACTGGACAGCATACTCTAGGTGTGGCCGGACCAGCGTCTTGTAGGGTGGGAGAATTATTGTTTTATCTCTGGAGTTGATTCCCTTTTTAATGCATGCCAATATTCTGTTTGCTTTGCTAGCAACAGCTTGGCATTGCATGAGAGAATATCATCTACTAGGACCCCCAGGTCCTTTTCCATCCTACATTCCCCCAGAGGTTCTCCCCACAGTGTATAGATTGCATTCATATTTTTGCCACCCAAATGCATTATTTTACATTTTTCTACATTAAACCTCATTTGCCATGTAGTTGCCCACCCCATTAATTTGTTCAGATCTTCTTGCAAGGTTTCCACATCCTGCAGAGAAGTCATTGCCCTTATTAGCTTAGTATTGTCCGCAAATACAGAGATCAAACTGTTTACCCCATCCTCCAGGTCGTTTATGAACAAATTAAATAGGATTGGTCCCAGCACATAACCCTGTGGGACCCCACTACCCACCCCTGACCATTCCGAGTACTCCCCATTTATCACCACCCTCTGAACTCGCCCTTGTAGCCAGTTTTCAATCCATGTACTCACCCTATGGTCCATGCCAATGGACCTTATTTTGTACAGTAAACGTTTATGGGAAACTGTGTCAAATGATTTTGCAAAATCCAGATACGCCACGTCTATGGGCCTTCCTTTATCTAGATGGCAACTCACCTTCCCATAGAAGGTTAATAGATAGGTTTGGCAAGAATTATTCTTCATGAATCCATGCTGATTACTGCTAATGATACCGTTCTCATTATTAAAATCTTATATATAGTCCTTTAACCATCCCTCCAAGAGCTCGCATACTATTGATGTTAGACTAACTGGTCTGTAATTCCCAGGGATGTATTTTGGGCCATTTTTAAATATCTGTGCTACATTGGCTTTTCTCCAATCAGCTGGTACCATTCCAGTCAGTAGACTGTCAGTAAAAATTAGGAACAATGGTCTGGCAATTACTTGAGCTCCCTAAGTACCTTCGGATGCTGTCAGGAAAGGTTCTCTCCGCTGGTAATATCGATCATTTGGCATGCAGTACTGATGCCCACCAGCAGGTGTCTCCTGGCAGTTTGGAGCTGTCAGAAGAGCTGCTGGTATTATGTCATCTTTTGACCGCAGTAATGGCGTCCAGCAGCGGAGGGAACCTGGCAGTATGAAGCAGGTATTACCTTCTGCAGTGAGGCTTCACCTGACCTCGTTAGCAGATATTGTATAAATACCCAGCAAGTGCAAACACACCTTGCCCTGGTATTGTCCTTGTGCCCTGACCTGCAGCCTGTTTACCTGTTTACCTGTTATCCTGATCCCTGATTCCTGTATCCCGTATCCTGAACCTGTTTTATTTGTTCCTGTATCCCTGGATTTTTGCCCTGCAGCCTGATTCTTTCCATCTTGTTCCCTGTCTGTTTACTCCTGGCCCCCATCTACTGATCTCCTGTTTATGACCCTGGCCTGGCTTGACTACGATTCTGGTACTCCCTTTTGCTACATATGCTGGTTGGTTTATTATCACTGTTTGGTTGTTTGGTTTGTTCACTCTGTTTGTATTGGTGGTGTGTTCATATGTATATGCATTTACCTTAATAAACTTACATTCACCTATTTATGTCTGGTTCACTCTGTCCCAGTCACACAGTTATGGTCATATCTGGTTTATGACAGTTGCAAGCCATCTGGTCCAGGTGATTTAATAATGTTAAGTTTCCCAAGTCTAATTTTAATTCTGTCCTCTGTTAACCATGGAGGTGCATCCTGTCATGTGTCATGAGAATAAACACTGCAGTCTTGGTTACTGAAGCCCCCCGATTCCCTCGTGAAGACTGAGGAGAAGAAAAAATTAAATGCCTTTGCCTTCCCCATCCTTTGTAACCAGATGTCCCTCTTCATTCTTTAGGGGCCTATGTGGTCTGTCCTCCCTTTTTTACTGTTTACGTACGTAAAGAATTTCTAGGGATTTTTTTTGCTCTCCTCCACTATGCGCCTTTTGTGTTCTATCTTAGCCGCCCTAATTGCACCCTTACATTTCTTGTTGCATTCTTTATAAAGTCTGAATGCTGATGATAATCCCTCAACCTTGTATTTTTTTGAAGGCCTTAGCTTTTATATGCATTCTTACATTGAAGTTAAGCCATCCAGAACTTTTGTTTTATTATTACCCAATGGGATGCATTGGCTAATGCCCATATTTAATATTCTCTTAAAGCAAACCTATCTCTCCTCTGTGTTCTTTGTTCCTGAGATTTTATCACAATTCATGCCTTCTAGCAAGGTTCGTAGTTTAGGGAAGTTGCCTCTTTTGAAATTCAGTGTCTTTGTATTCTCCTTATGTTTCCTATTTGTGTGATTTATACTGAAGTCAATTGAACTGTGATCGCTATTTCCTAAATTGTCCCGTATTTCCACATCAGTGATCAGGTCTGTATTGTTGGTAATCAGTAGATCCAGTAATGTTTTATTTCTATTTGGTGCGTCTACCAACTGAACCATGAAATCGTCCTGCAAGACATTTAGGAACTGGCGAGCCTTAGGTGAATGCGCGGTTCCCTCCACCCAGTCTATGTCTGGATAATTAAAATCCCCCATTATGATAACACTTCCCATCCTTGCTGCTAATCCAACTTGTGATAGGAGATCCGTCTCCCCCTCCTCCCTCAGGTTAGGGGGCCTATAGCATACTCCCAGTATTATTTTCCCCTTAGCTTCATCCCTTTGGAGCTCTACCCATAAGGATTCCACCTCCTCCCTAGCTCCCTTAGTGATGTCATCTCTCACATTCACTTGACATTCTTGATACATAGGCATACCCCTCCCCCTTTTTTAGCCTCTCTATCCCTGTGAAAAATGGTATACCCTTGAATGGTTGCCAGCCAATAATGAGAGCTGTTGAACCAGGTCTCTCAAATTCCCACAAAATCCAAATCCTCCTCGTACAACAGTATCTCTCACCCATCTTGTCCGCCAGGCTCCTGACATTGGTGAACATGCCATGTAGTTTACACCGGTCGCATACTATCGTCTTATTGGGTGCTCCGAGATTGCGACTAGGACTTGTTACTATACTTTCCTTGGGTTTATGTGCTTTAGTCAACCTACCACTAATGCCCCCAATACTACCCTCTGGAATATGTTCAGCACTGACTGAGGTAGAGATACTACCTCTGGCCCCCCCCGTCGCCTAGTTTAAAAACACCTCTAACTTTTTGGCCATCTTTACTCCCAGATGATCTGCACCCTCATTTAGGTGCAGTCCATCCCTTCTATAGTACTGGTGATTGACTGAGAAGTCGGCCCAGTCCTCCAGGAATCCAAACCCTTCCTTACTAGACCAGATCCTCAGCCACTTGTTTACTTCCCTAATAGAGTACAGTGTGTACAGTTTCTACTACACTTCTGGTGGTGTACACAGTACTCAATACAGTGCAGCCGTAGTACAGTTGCTAATACAGTACAGGCGGTGTACACAATATCTAATACAGTGTAGTGTGGTGTTGCAAAACAAAATATACATCATGTCCGGAAGGCCACCAAGGAAAGGTAGACGCTCACAGGCCACTAAAAGGGCAAGCAACCTCTGTGTCTACACTCAACAGTGGTGGTCATGGACATGGTGAATCCTCTGCATGTGGCCGTGGGGCACGATTGTCCTTTTTTTCTGCTGCTGGCAGTGTTATTGTGCCAGAACATGCAGAAGAGTTGGTGGAGTGGATAACAAAGCCGTCCTCATCCTCCTCATCATCTTCTCTCACCCAGGCTCAGAGTAGTTTGCCTTCCAACGCAGCTGCCAAAGCAGCTTATTCCACCAGCTCCTTGTCCACAGTCACTCCTTCCGTAACCCCACCATCATGCATGGAGGAGTCCCCAGAATTATTCGACCACAGTGTTGGGTACATGCTGCTGGAGGATGTGCATTGATTTGAAGGCTCCGATGTTGGTTCCCAGGTTTAGGAAGGGAGTAACGTGAGCCTAGAGAGAGGGGGTGCCCAAGAAGGACAAGAAACTGGCAGTCATGTTCCCTCAGCTGCAAAATACTGCCAAGTTTTCTCCAGTGACGAGGAGGGAGGGGATGATGACTTGGGTGCCTGAGAAAATAGAGGAGGATGAGGCACAACTCCAATGAGGCAGGCTGTCCTCTAGGGGCAGCGTAAGGGCAGCCACCCTATTGCATCACAGCGCAGAGCTCCGCAGGTGCAGGGCACTGCTGACTCCCCACTGACTTTTAAAAGTTCCTTGGTGTGGACCTTTTTCGACATGTGTGCAGCCGATCGCACAGTTGCTGTTTGCAACCTATGTCTGAAGCGGATCAAGCGTGGCCAGAACATCAGCCACTTGGGCACCACATGCTTGACCAGACATATGACGACCTGCCATGCAGTCCGTTGGCAACAGCACTTGAAAGTCCACATCAAAGAAAAAGGCAGACTTCTCCTTGCTCCTCATCTGGGATCTCCAACCCTACTATACCTACAGTCCTCTCAAAAATCTGCACTGTCCTTCTTGGGATGGTGTCCCAAGTACTTGCAGCCAATCTGCTAGCAGTACACCACCATCTGATTTTAGCAGGCAAATTTCCCTACCCCAGTTGCTGAACCGTAAAAAGAAATTCAGTCCCAGCCATCCACATGCTCAGCGTCTAAATGCTAGCTTAGCCAAATTGCTAGCACTGCAACTGCTGCCTTTTCAGCTCTGCCCCCTTTTGTGAATTTGTGGAATGGGCTGTATCTCAGTGGCATGTTCCAAAACGCCATTTCTTTTCACGGAAGGCCATTCTGTCTCTCTACCGGGATGTGGAAGGCAATGTTTTGGCCTCATTGGACAGGGTGGTCAGCAGTTAGGTGCATATTACCGCTGACTCATGGTCCAGCAGGCATGGGCAGGGGTGTTACCTTTCCTTCATGGTGCACTGGGTAACTCTGCTGGCAGATGGTAAGGATGCAGGACAGGGTTCAGTGTTGTTGGAGCTTGTTCCACCACCACGCCTCCAAAATGCTAGAGGTGATTCTGCCACAGCTCTCTCTTCCACCCCCTCCTCTTTTTCTTCCTCTATGGCCTCTTTAGCAGATTTGTCCTCTGAACCAGCGGTGCTCCGTAAGCGTTCAAGGGGCTATGCAAGCAGTCAGGCTAAAAGATGCCATGTGGTGCTTGAGTTGGTCTGCCTAGGGGACAGGAGCCACACTGGGGCAGAGATTCAGTCAGCTCTGCAGGGACAAGCTCAAAGGTGATTGATGCCACACCAGCTTCAGCCAGGAATGGTTGTATGCGACAATGGCACCAACCTTCTCTCCACCCTCCGACAGGGACACTTGACCCATGTTCCATGTTTGGCATGCATTCTGAATTTAGTGGTGCAGCGGTTCTTGAGCAGGTACATAGGCTTACAGGATCTCCTGAGGCAGGCCAGAAAAATGTGTGGTTATTTCAGCTGGTCATACAATGCCAGTGCTCGGCTGGCTGACATTCAAAGGGAATGCAACCTGCCCACCAACCGTCTCCTTTGTGACATGCCCACCAGGTGGAACTCTAAGTTGGCAATGCTGCAGTGGCTGAACTCACAGCAGAGGGCCATCAATGAGTACCTGTGCGAGTATGGCACCAGAACAGGGTCAGGGGAGCTTGGCTTCTTTTAACCACAGCAGTGGCTACTGATCAAGGATGCATGCACTGTCCTGTCACCATTTAAGGAGGCCACAAGGTTGGTGAGCAGCGACAATGCATGCATCAGTGACACTGTCCCTCTAGTCTTCCTATTGGAGCACATGCTTCGTGGAATCATGGACAGGGCAATTGAGGCAGAACAGCGGGAGGAAGAGGAGGACTTCCTTACCTCTCAAGGTCCCCTTTATCCAGATAGCATTACTGCGGGGCCGACAAACACACAGGAAGAAGAGGAGAAGGAGGAGGATTGTGTCAGCATGGATGTAGAATATAACACTCAGCAGCAGTCTTCAAGGGATGGTTTTCAGTCCCCAGAAACCCAAGGAGGTGTACGTGGCTGGGAGGAGGTAGTTACAGATCATGTGATCCTTAGTGACCCAAATGGCTCAGAATCAAATGCCTCTGCAAACTTACACTGCATGGCCTCCCTGATTCTGCAAAGCCTGCAAAAGGACCCTAGGATTCGTGGTATCAAGGAGAGGTATCATAACTGGCTGGCAACCCTTCTTGATCCACATTACAAGGGTAAGGTTGCAGAACTCATCCTGCCTTCGCAGAGGGAGCAGAGGATGAAACATCTTCAGGAGGCCTTGAAGAAAAGTTTGTGCAATGCATTTCCAGTCCCAGGGAGGTTACAATTTCCTGATGCTGGACAACGTAATGCTGAGGCTTCGTTTAGTCAGAGGAAGAGCAGTGGAGAAGGTGGCCGGCTGACCGATGCCTTTAAACAATTTTTCAGTCCTCAGCGCCAAGGTCTGATCGGTTCAAGCAACCATCGCCAGCATCTGCATTACATGGTGCAGGAATATCTAGGGGCAAGAGCAGACTTGGAGACCTTTCCAACAGAGCATCCACTGGGTTACTGGGCTTTGAGGATGGACCACTGGCCAGAACTAGCTCAATATGCAATTGAGCTACTGGCCTGTCCTGCATACAGCGTGCTTTCTGAATGGACATTCAGTGCTGCTGGAGGGTTTGTAATTGATCAAAGAGTGCACCTGTCCACAGACTCCGTTGATAGGCTCACATTCAGAAAAATTAATCAGCCTTGGATCAGCAGCTATCAAGCACCTAATGCTGATGTAACTGATTGAATTTGCTATGGATGTGGGATCCCTTGAAGACTGCCTATGCTGACTATCCTATTCCTCCTCAATCTTGATGATGCTAGCTTCCAACAATATTTTTGGTTTAGGGCTCCACCACCACCACCCAAGGCCCAATTTTTCTGCCCCTGTTTAACAGGGGGATGTAATTACAATTTTCGATATAATATTTCAACGCAGGGCCCCTTCCTGTAACTATGAGGGCTTACAGTGTTCTGGTACCACCAACACCTAAGGCTCAATTTTATGCAGAGTATATAGGGGAAGCTGTATAGTATATATACTGCTGTTCAGAGTATATAGTGCCTGGGGCCTGGGGGACCCCCACGCCATTTTTTTAAAAAATTTGGGTGCTGGAGGGCTTCGTTTTCAGGTATGTCTTTCATGTTGTGCTAGTATGCGATGCTACTAGCACATTATGCTCTTAACTTGCAGGTAGAAGATTTTTTGTTTTCTATTTTGCTGTTTACTGCCGCTTTAAGGTGTAACTCAGGCTAAATACAAAATTCTCTGAAATAAAAAATATGCCTTCCTTAAGGCTCTCCTAAATCTGCTACCTTTTCTGCTCCCTTTGTTTTAATGTATTTACCCGTTGATCCATTTCCTGTGTCTAGCCTATAACACCATTGTCTTGCCGCTGAATTTCTAGCACTGTAGGCCCTCGAATCTCACAATTTGGCTCCCCCATTTGGTAGCATCTTCCTCCTTAACACTTTCATTGTTGGCTAAGATATAGTGCTACTACAAACAGGTTGCACTTTCTTCTCTGTCTCCTTCATTTTCTATTAGAGTCCAGCCAGGGCCTGAACAGTAAGAAGCTCTTGTAAGGAAGTGCAGGTCACATGACTGAAACTGATACTACATAGAATTGCAGGTATTTAGCAGTTATTTTCATGATTCATTGAAGGATCAATTATTAGGGCACATAATGAAGACATTACTAATGTTTATTGTTGGAGGCTGGCTATTTGTGCACACAGCTGCCCAACTGTACATGATTATGCCATCTCAGAAGACCACTAGAAATTGTCTGAAAAAAGGGCCTGGTAATGGACTAAGGGGGGGGACCTATGACATTTTTTTCAATGATTTTCATCTATATTGCCAGGACCCGACAATACATTACAGCCGCGAGCAGTTTTACATGACTTTTTTCCCTTTAGAAATGTCATTTTGCTGTGGTATTGTTCTAAACACAGGAAAACTGTGCCACTTTACAGGTATACTATAGATACCCCCCCAGGCACGATATTTAAAGGAATATTTAATTTTTATTGTTTCACTTTAAGCAGTATTAAAATCACTGCTCCCGAAAAAACTGCAGTTTTTTAAAATCTTTTTTGCATTGATACATGTCCCCTGGGGCAGGACCCGGATCCTCAAACACTTTTTACGGCGATAACTTGCATATAAGCCTTTAAAATTATTACTTTTGATTTTCCACGTTCGTGTACCATAGATTTTAATGGTGTTCGTGCATTCAAACTAATTTTTTGCCTGTTCACATGTTCTGCTGCAAACCGAACCAGAGGGTGTTCGGCTGATCCCTAATCTCCCTCTGCCTTTCTGGTGTGGCTCGATGTACCGGGGTAGTATTCCTGAGAACACTGCCTTGGAGGTCCTTTTCCTCAATTTAGCTCCAAAGTCCCTAAAATAGTTCTTTAGTAAAATTGTGTGTTGTTTTTGCATTTAGGCTCTAACCAGATTGAGCTTTGTTTACATTTTCTTTGCTAATTAGAGCTCAGAACATTGATTATTTCTGCCTGCTTCTGTTGATTTGTCTCAGGTAGCTAGTACGAGAGGAAACAATGCATGCATTTTTATTTGCCCAGGCAAATAACTAAGAGTTTTGGTCCAGGGAAGTGGGCTGAGAGAAGGTTATAATTTTTTGTACGCAACTCTCCTAAAAGACCTTTCTTTTATGGGCCTTGCTCCAGCTCATGGACTTGTGCTTAGGGCTCAGGGAATTTCAGTTGCCCTGCTAGAGTGTATTTTCAGAGGGAGCAGAGCAGGATGAGGGCTACCTGTATGGAGCATTTTTGAAGATGTTTTCTGTGCTAAAGTCTATTTAGGGTACAGCTGAGCAGAAGCTGGATATTGCAAGAATATCTCACCGCTCACTAATAATGGTTCCTGTGACTGCTCCCATAGGATCAAGGGCCTAGAATATACTAGAGGAGAAAGAGGAAGATCATTGACATTTAAGAAGAAAAAGATACTGCTTTCATAGAGACATTGCAATTTACTAAGGAAAGAAGCAAACTCCCCATGCTCAACCCAGGGACCAAGTAAAAAAAAAACTTTATTCCACACAGGGTTAAAATTCCATGAGGTACAGCTCTGCTGACACATTTCAGCCAATGGAGGTCTCAATCATACCTAGCTATACAACATACTGCCAACACTATATAAAAACTCTGCCTCCACAATGCGGAATCACACACAGGTGAAAAAATAAAACCAATTATCTCTAGACAAAAGAGGGAAAAATAATACACAGCAAACAAAAAAGGGAAAACACAAAAGAAAAAATAACATTTAATACAACACCACAGGGAAACAAATCATGACATAAGGTCTTAGCAAATAATTATAATGACAATAATTATTTCATAAATAGACTAATGCCCCATCTTTGGTTCAGCTTCTGTGGTATTCTAGTGGCCAACTTAGAATCCACCAGACTTCTCTTTCCAGGAAACATCTATGTACATTTTGCCCTCTAATAGATCTAGTCATTTTTTCAATGCCATGAAATTGAAAATCCTCTTTGGGTAATTATCTAAAATGTTTAGAGGCTGATGAAAACTGTTTGTTTTGAAATGTCAAAGTATTCTTTCCCTATGCGTGTCCTAAGCAGATGGGTGGTACAGCCCACATATTGCAGCAGATAAACTGTGCATTGTATGCCATATACCTCTGTAGCAATAACTCTCGGTGGAGCTGCTGGTTTAAAGCGGGCCTGTCCTCTATGCTCTTCACCCTTATTAAATTGTTCAATCCCCTTGACACAAATGTAGTGCAGTGTTGTTATAATATGAGTATCAACTTTAACCCACAATAATACACTTACTTACCCACCTCTACCTGGGTGTTGGTAGCTCCACCTGCAGAAGAAATGACAACACTGCACACAAACTTTAGTAATAACCAAAAATAACTTCTTTCTTTTAGTAAATAATATATTTATATAAGGAATTATTACAGTGACTATACTATCACACCAACGTAGTGTGACAGTATAAGGAATAGTTGTGACAATCAGTAACAGACACAAATATATCTAATTATATACAAATATACCCAGGAGCTCCCCCTGCTCTAGACCTTAAAGTCACTATCCTTTTTAACTAAATGCAGGGCCCTGTAATGAAAAAGTAGTCCTGACATCTTCAGTCTTCGCTAGCTTTTATCATTGTAATCCGCAAAGGGGTTCCTCCTGGGTGTTGCGCAGTGTAATGTATCACACTAAAACAAATTGTAATCCAAAAGGTTGACTAAGAGTTTTTATATGAAGAAATAAGCATCTAGCATCCGTTCTTGAATACTGAAGTCTATTCAGGTGTAAAGTTCTCCAACTTCACTTGTTCCGTGGGACAATCAGTCCCAGCAATGCTCTGTAACAGTTCCAACTGTGTATGTAATAGTTAAACAAACTTCTGGGTGTTAACCCTCTCACCACACGAGATCCAGGCAGATAGATGTCTCCGTCTCAGCAGTTCTCAGTCCGTATCGAGACAACACCATGCCGTCACACTGTTCCATTCATAAAAGACCAGGAGTCCTCGGTTATCTCCCCACGGGTCTTCGGAACGATCACTTCGGCTGCTCCAGCATGCTGTGATGTAATGGCAGGATCCTTGCAGCCGCTCCGTTCCTTTGCAAAGTAGGCCGCAACCCTGTAGGACACACACACTCACAGGGTTCTGCTGACAGGCCACGCGTCCCATGAACAAGAGACCTAAGATGGCCGCTCCTCACCCTTTTATATCCTCCCACAATGCAGTTCAGTTCTCACCTTGTCCAGGAGCTTTGTGGGTGGGTCAGAGCTAAAGTTCCGAAGTAAACAATGAATCACTTCCATGTCATTTCACTTGATCATGAAACGTAAACATATTGTACTTTCTCAATTGTCCACAAGATGGCACTAACACAACCTATGTACTGTATAATACACATAGAGCTAGAAACAAAGGTTGTCAGCGCTACACCACATTGGTCATTTTACTTTTAATAAACTGGGAAATGTTTCTCCGTGACTAAGAATTTGATTTCCTTTGTCTTGACATGAACCCTGCAATATTGGCAGGTATTCATACCACATTTAAATGAACCAAAAGAGGAAACTCAAGACCTAGTAGATCTATTTATTTTACCATATTTAATAGAGTATGAAGTAACAAGAGAAACCTTCCTTTCTGTAAATCTATGTTTTAAGGATTGTCCATATTCATACTTTGGGTGGTCTCCTCTAACAGTCACGTAAACGATTCAATACAAATTGAAAGCCTCTGGAAATCAAAACATTTCTTTCCCATAGTCTGTGAATACTAATGTCACTTTTTTCATAAGGAAGGCCTCCTAAATCGAACAATAGTATAAACTGTTTGGAAATGTTTCTCCTGTCTTTTCTCTTGTTGGGATTACAATCTACTTTGCTACTCTTATGCCGCGTACACACAATCTGGATTTTGGTCAGAAAAAGGTATGATGGCTTTTACGACAGGATTCCGCTCAAGCTTGTCTTGCATACACACGGTCACACCAAATTCCGACCATCAAGAACACGGTGATGTACAACACGTACGACGGGACTAGAAAAAGGAAGTTCAATAGCCAGTGCGCCACCCTTTGGGCTCCTTCTGCTAATCTCGTGTTACTGCTCTTCAGTTTGTGCTTGTGAGTTTGTATCTGGTTTTCAGTGCATGTAGTCAGTTCGTATCTGTTTTTCAGTGCGTTCTTGTACACTCGTTTCTGATTTTCAGCTCGCTCTTCACAGGCCTTGCTGTTCTTCAGTGCGTTCTGTTAAGCTCATTCTGACCAGCTGACCGTTTTGAAGCCATATTGCGGTTACGTACTGTGCGGTGGCTTGGTGTTGGGGTTCTTACTTTGACCCAAGCCCAGTCCATGAACAGGGTGGGGAGGAGTTCATGGACCAAGAATTGGTTGCTGCAGCATGGCCAATTCTCTCACATGCCTCTGCTGCGTGAGATTCAGAAGAATAATCCTGATGAATTCAGGAATTATCTCTGGATGACAGACCCCATTTTTCACCGTCTGTTGGCTTTGCTGACCCCTTATATTATGAAGCAGGACACCTGCATGCGGCAAGCCATCACTCCGGAGCAGAGGCTAGTCGCCACCTTGTGGTACTTGGCAACAGGGAGAAGTCTGCAGGACCTCAAGTTCTTAACAGGCATCCCCCCCCCAGGCTCTGGGGATCATTATCCCAGAAACCTGTTCTGCCATCATACAGGTCCTGCAGAAGGACTATATTAGGGTAAGTTTTCTCCTTTAACATCACATTCTATGTATTTATTGTATGCTAATGTTTTGTATTTCTTTCATCATTCCATAATTTCCATGATTGTAATATGCTGTGAATGTCCTCTTTATCCTCATGCGTGCTGGATTTTTTTAATGCTCCTTTTTTGTCCTTCATGGATATTTGCCTTCACTAACCTCCCCAGCATGCTATCCTGGGCTCATATACACCTAGCCTAGTCACTTAACAATGTATTTTGTCAGCTCCATCGTAGTGCTTTACCCTAAACACCCCCTAAAATGTGTACAAATGTTATTTGTGTCCTTAAATTCAGGCAGAGTGCCAGAGGCTTTTTTTGGGGGTCCCAAAATCATTTGTAACCCTCCCTCCCCCCAACCGCTAAGTCAACCATACCAATCCTCTATCTCCTGACTTTGCCAAACCCATACACACTATACCTACCTCTTTTGTGGTCAGGTTTATGGATGAATTCACCAAAGCGTGTAGTGAAAGGGCCTGCCTGAATACTTTCAAATGGTACTGTTTAAAGTTTTGTTCTCCTATTATCTTGATAGGTAATTGCAGAATGTAAAAATGTGCTTCAATTTGTACAGTGTCTATTTATATTTTATTATCATGACACTTCTTACCTGTCGAATGGGCTTCCAATAGTTTAAGTAAGGAGGGGCTGGCCAAAGTATCACACATTATTTATGCATTCAGCTCTCAATGAAGTGGAGAGGGTTACCTGTCCAAAACATCTCCCCCCCTAAAGTTTTTACAATGGGCCATCAGAGGGGGGGGAGGTTGATAAGTGGACTTTATACTTTTGTCTTTAAACACTCCTTAAAATAAAAGCAATACTGATTTTGGCCAAGAATGTTTGTGTCTAATATGCTTGCAATGTTATGTGCAAAATTACTCATTTTATTTTTTCTGTTTTGACTCCACAGTTTCCTTCTACGCCACAGGAATGGCAGGCTGTGGCTTCCCACTTTGCCAACCGTTGGGACTTTCCCAACTGTGGAGGGACAATTGATGGGAAACATTTTAAGTATTTTAAGTACAAGGGGTTTCATAATATTATTTATTTATTTATTTTTATAATATCGTGTTGATGGCGGTGGTGTCAGCGA
Source organism: Lithobates clamitans (assembly GCA_037952925.1). Taxonomy (NCBI): domain Eukaryota; kingdom Metazoa; phylum Chordata; class Amphibia; order Anura; family Ranidae; genus Lithobates; species Lithobates clamitans. The sequence continues at coordinate 2,430,266 of JBBGZY010001203.1, read as the reverse complement.
CATATGAGTTCCTCTATGTGGACGTGGGGAAGAATGGTCAGATGGTGGAGTTATTGCCCAGACGGAGTTCTACAAACGTCTCCAGAGTGGTGGCTTGGGATTGCCACCTGCCGAACAGAACGTTGAAGGATTCCCGTTTGTTTTTATTGCTGATGAAGCATTTAGTCTGGGCCATCACCTGATGAGGCCATTCCCCCAGAGGACCCTCACCCCAGAGAAGAGAGTTTTTAACTACCGGCTGGCCAGAGCTTGAAGAGTCATGGAGAATACCTTTGGGATAATGGCCAGCCGTTTCCGCCTATTTCTTACAGCTATAAACATGGCGGAGTACAAACGGAACCACATAGTATTATCCTGCTGCATACTGCACAACTTTTTAAAAATAAATGCTCCAAATTATGTTGCCTCAGTTGGGCCTGAGGCCGGACTTCAAGAAACAACAACAATGACGGCCCTGGAAGCTGGCCGTCCTGGCTTGCTCCCCCAAAGCGCCCGTGAAGTGCAGGAAAAATATGTTGACCATTTTACGGGTAGGGGGGCCATTGCTATGCCAGAACATTTTTAAATATTTTCTAAATAAGATAAAAAAATGATCTGATAAAATCTTGATTTTGATTTACTGCTTGTGTTTGTTTTAAGCTGTCTCCTAGGTTCTCCTAGTGCACTTGTAGTGCCAAGTGGTTTTTACCTTATTAACTAACCCCCATTGTCACTGTAAACACCAACTTAATAAAAAAAGTGGCATTGAGCATTGAAAGAAGAAGCCACACATTGTTGAGTATAAAACCTTTTACTCTGTGCACATTTACATGTGCGTTATAAAACATTTTGTGTTCAAAAAAATACATCTTGTTTTTTAAAGTTTTACCTTGAAAATTTTAGAAAAGTACATAAACAGGCATGTTTGCAAACATAACATACACAACTCTGGAACTTACAAAGTTCAACATTGAAAAACTGAAGGCAATATCAGACATTATAGTGTCAAAAATGTCTTGAACTTGCCTTCATCTGATGGGGTGATGTCACCCCTGTAAAAGCCAAATTTAGAAGATGCACACAAATTGGGATTAAAACTGGGGATTTCCTTTCTGGTCCCATACCTAATGTCAACATGTGCTATCTCCCATCATGGGGGATCAATGGACGTGTTTCGCGGGTGCAACCCCTTCCTCTGAGCTACTAGAGTTGCGAGGAAGGGGTTGCAACCACAAAATACATACATTGATATCCCCTGATGACAGATATCACATGTTGACACACTGTGTGCATCTTCCAAATTTGGCTTTTAAAATGCGTAAAAAAATATAAAAACTTGGTCCCCAAAAATATAAACTGGTGTCATTTGGTAGTTCTTTATATTCTTCCTAGTACATCAATCATGTTCTTCGGTTTTTGTTCAACCTCATTTGTCTTTTGCTTGATGATGTCTAAATCCTGACTACAATACATGATGTCCCTGATTAGTCTTTGTTCACTGTCAGTGGTGAAAGGAGTAGGTTGTTCTTCCACAACATGCACATCACCTAAAAGAAAAAATACACACCATGTATTATAAATATGCAAGCATACATCTATTACCTGAATCTGTGGTGTCAGACACTCACCTGTTGTGACAATTTCCACCACCTCTCCTTCCTCCACATCCTCTGGTTTGGTCCTCTGTTCCCCTTCTTCAGGAGGTGGGGGGGGGTCCCTGGTGTTGTCAGACGTCCCGAGTCTTTTCTCCCCTATGAGAATGAAACAAAAGGTATACTTAGCACACAGATATTTGTGGCCAGAAATAGGAATATGAAACATTGCTTCGAAGTGGGGTACAATTGTCTGTTTGGGCCAAGTTGAAGACATTAATTATTCCCTTAACAAAGCTGAAATACTTACCTTTTTTGGACAAGTTTCACACATGTAGACACCCCAAGTATCCAGTGGAGTACCTGTGTGGGACACCCTAAAAAGTTTGTTCTTGTGTCCCACACTAGTGCTCCTGAGTCCAGATGTGTAAACAGCTGCTGAGTGTCCTCTCCTTACATTACACTGAATCAAGTTTGCATTTCATTCTAGTTACAAACACATTTAGACAACAATGTCCTAAACTTCTTTTTATACAAATTAGCATGACCAAATGTAATTAACTCTGTATCTGCCAAAAACATCATATTTAGTTGACAAACAAATGATGTTTCCTACGACCAATTACTGTGCCCACGAACATGAAAGTCACCATTTTAAACTGTACAACAGTAAAGAAAAGCACATGGCGCAGCATGCAAGTAATAATCATAATAGCAACACAGACAAGTACTTACTTTTTAGAACCACTTTCTTGATCCTTCTGTACTGATCCTGCTCCCTCAGTTTCAGGTCTGACCAGCGTTTCCTCAATTGCTCCTTGGATCGTCGTACCCCAAAATTCCTGTGGAGACTCTTCTTTAGTCATGATTTTGGCCTTTCTCACATTTGGGTTTAGGAACGGTCCATGCTTCCCATCATAGCCGTTCCTTCTCAAGATGTCCACCATCTCCACCATCTCTACAAAGGCCATATTTGAGGCCTTAAATCTTCTCCTCCAGGATCGGGATGTTTCGGGCTCCGGGCTTCCCTCCTCCTCATTACTGCTCTTATCACACACCTGCTGTGTCTCCGCCATGTTCATCTTCCACTGCACAGAAAGAGAAGGGGAGTGGAATATTCTAGAAAGAACGTCAGGGGCAGGAGACGCGGGTGGAGTTTCATGCATGCGCAGTGTATATGAAGTTAACACGCGTGTGTCGTACGTACATTCTGTGTGTAGAGGAAGGAGGACTGGAAGCTACAAACGTTATAACGAAGGTAACATTTTAACTTGGGACATTAGTGGCCTATACTGATTATAGATTGAGGCCTATATTGGGATAAGATTAGGAGAGTTTAGCCTATTTCGTGTTTTTGTCTTGTGTTTGGTCTTTCAGTAAATATGAAACAATTCAAAGACCCGGATTTCATGGGCCAGTTCCTTGACAAATACAGGGATATGCGTAATTTGTGGGAGGTTAAAAACCCCTTATATAGCAACAAACCAGCAAGGAAGGCATCGCTGGAGAAACTGCTGCAATTTGTGAAGACGCAGGTCCCCAACGCAGACATCAATTTTGTGGAGAGGAAAATTGGTAGCATGAGAAGCACGTATAAGAAGGAGCTTAATAGGATCCAGGCTTCCATGAGATCAGGAGCTGCAGCAGAGGATGTGTATGTACCCAATCTGTGGTGCTACACCAGGATGCGGTTTCTGGAAGACCAGATGGAAGTCAGGGAATCACTTTCCACACCATCCAGCTTTCCCTCCACCCTTCCCTCAACCCCAGCTGAGACTTCCTGGGCCTTCCATCCTGGAAGAAGTGGAGGAGCCCAGCTGGAGCCAGGTATAGTATTCTTTTACTTATTTATTGTCTGAAAATTATTGTTGTTAACTAGATGTTATTATTAATAACAAATGAATGATTGAACAAAAAGTATTTTACATATCAGTAGACAGTAGGGGCCAAAAATGATTGGGACAAGAATGAAAAATGCTGGGCTCAGAATGATAGTCTTTTCTATTTGATAACATTCAATTTGCAACAGTCATGAGCTGAAAATTGTGTATGATTGATGAACCAAAAACTAAAACTATGTCCCTTTTTCATACACAGGAAGACCTCAGCCAGGACGAGGCTCTGGAATGTGGCACACAGGAGGAGGCGGGGGTAAGTGTTAGCCAGGAGGTGGCGGGGGTAAGTGTCAGCCAGGAGGTGGCCGGGCCCTGTAGGAGCCTCACCCAATCCCAGGTGCCTCCCCTCCGCCTTCCAACAAAAAGGGCAAGGAAGGGGAGTAACATGGAGGAGGCAGCATTGGGCCTCATTAAGGAGCTAATGCGGCCCTGAACCCCCCCCCCCCCGAAGCTGAAGAGGCCTATGGCTACTATATAGCTTCCAAATTGCTGCAAATGGAGGAGAGCCAACGCCACAACTGTGAAAAACTTTTTGTTGAGGCCATTCACAGGGGGGTTGAGGGGCCAAATGACCAAAGACGTACACTTATGTGCGCTCGCCCATCCTCCTCCTCCTCCCCCTCTTCCTGCCACAAGTTCACCTCCAGAGCCACAGCCTCCAAGGACGGCTGCAGGGAAGGCTGCAGGGAAGGATGCAGGGAAGGCTGCAGGGAAGGCTGCAAGGAAGACAAGAAAATGGTCTGACAGAATACGCAGCCTGTTGTAGTACCACAGCCTGGGGACATATATGTCATCTGCTGCTGTTCGTGATCTCTGGGAGTCCTGGACCAGATTGTGCTCCCCATTATATGGACTTCTCAGGCTACCAATTTTAATTTACAAAGAGTTGATGTGTGCCCTGGGGGCCAAAGGCTTCGCAAATTCAAACAGTTTTCCAGTGTTGCCTTCCTCTTTATTTTGTTTTTATGAGCCAGAATAAATGTTTTTTTTATATGAAAATACTTGCCTATGTGTTTTTCTTCAAATAGGACAGTTTGTTTGCGAGTAGGCAGGTACATTTCCAAAATACAATGTCTAATTAACAAGGGACACCAACACCAACCTTCTTGAGCTTTATAAAAATACAAGATAATAATGTTGTTGTGGAAACTTGACACACCAAAAAAAAAAAATGGAGATCACTAGAAAATAACTTAAAAATAAGGAGTTCTTGATTAAAAAAATAAATAAAAAGATGACTATAAAAAACAATTCTAAACATTATTATGGAGATCTGGCTTTAAAAACAAAAAAGATTATTCAGAAGATCACGAGAAATAATAAAGAAATAATTTTGTGAGAACTCTGTGTGAATATCAGCAGCAAAACAACTTCATTCTTCTAGCATTATAAAGAACAAAAGAATGCACTGAATTAAAAGATCCATAAATTTACAGCATAACGAATGTGCTAGCTCCATTATGAACGCTAGTTTTACCAGACCGAGCGCTTCCGTCTCCTACTTGATTCCGAGCATGCGTCATTTTTGGCGCGTCGGAATTGCATACAGATGATCAAATTTTTGGTTAGGAACTTTTTCTGACCGAAAAATTGAGAACCTGCTCTCAGTTTTTTGCTGGCTGAAATTCCACCAGCAAAAGTCCGATGGAGCATACACACGGTCCCATTTTCCAACCAAAAGCTCTCATCGGAGTTTTGCTGGCGGCATTTCCGATCGTGTATACGCGGCATTACAAGGGCAAATCTCATAAACTGCTAACAGAAGCAAGTAGAAGCAATCTTTTTTCATTTGTGGGTATCCTGTGCCCCTAACCCTTCATCAGTAGCTTATTGAGCAAATAAAATATTAAAAGTACTAAAGTGACCAGTTCACAAATTGTTCTTACTCTAGAAGCCAAGGATTCTGCCATGAGAGTTACATGGAAATGCCAGCCTGCCACACTACTTTGGGAATCTCTCTACACAGAGATGGTGACTGATAAAATAGGAAATGGGTAGAAATGGTAGGAAAGTAGGGCTTTCAACAGATTAATGTTCATTTTAGGTAAAGAAAAGTGGCATTGCACCTTTCAGTAACACATATAATTAAGAATTGAAAATTTTTAGGAAAAAATTTTTAGGTGCAAATTCATGAGATATAATACATAGCAAAGATGTAATAACTCATAGATCACAGTAATTCAAAACAAATGTACTGTATATACTCGAGTATAAGTCGTTCCGAGTATAAGTCGAGGCCCTAATTTACCACAAAAAAATGGGAAAAACTTAGTGACCCGAGTATAAGACGAGGGTGAGAAATGCACAGCTACTGTAAGTGGAAAAGAGGGTCAACAATGCCAATTTGCAGCATCACTGTTCCCATATGCAGCCTCACTGTGCCCATTTGCAGCCATAGGTCCCCTGAACTTCAAACTTGGTAGTTAAGGGTTCCTAGATGTCCCCTAGCTGCAGCCAAAATTTGGGGTCTCTGAACCCAAAGGGTCCCAAAATGACATTGCTGCAGATGGACACAGTTGACCGAATTTGGGGCCCCGTATCTCGGGGCTACTTAGTGCTAAGAACCCCAAATTTGGTGTGAAAACCCAGTGGAACTAGCACCATAAAATTTCCAAAGCTGGGGTTTCTAGCACTAAGTGGCCCCGAGATACAGGGCCCCAAAAATCAGTTCAGAAAATGTCAAGCATTTTTTTGCAGCAGAGAATGACATTTTCCGAACCGGTTTTGGGGCCCCGTATCTCAGGGCCACTTAGTGCTAGGAACTTCAGCTTTGGATATGTTGTGGTACCAGTTCCACTGGGTATGCACACCAAATTTGAGGGTTCCTAGCACTAAGTGGTCCTGAGATACGGGGCCCCAAAGAAGTCGGTTCAGAAAATGTCAAGCACTTTTCTGCAGCAGAGAATGACATTTTCCGAACCAAGTTTGGGGCCCCGTATCTCAGGGCTACTTAGTGCTAGTAACTTCAGCTTTGGATATGTTGTGGTACCAGTTCCACTGAGTTTGCACACCAAATTTGGGGTTCCTAGCACTAAGTGGCCCTGAGATACGGGGCCCCAAAATCGGTTCGGAAAATGAAATTTTTTGCTGCATAAAAGTGCTTGACTGGAGTATAAGTCGAGGGGGGCACTTTCAGCACAAAAAAATGTGCTGAAAAATTCGACTTATACTCGAGTATATACAGTATCTTTTTTCCTCAACGAGTTGCTATGGTAGCAGAGAAAAAATTCTTTAAAAAAAAAAATAAAATAAGTCTTAACTTGTCTCAATTAACTCTTTCCAGTATTAAAAAAGGTTATACTGTTTGTACGCAATTTTTTTGTTTTTATTTTGCTTGTCCATTTAACCAATTTAGCCCCAGACCATTATGCTGCCTAAGGACCAAAGGACTTTTTCCAATTTGGCACTGCATCGCTTTAACTGCTAATTGCGTGGTCATGCAATGCTGTAGCCAAACGAAATTTGCGTCCTTTTCTTCCCACAAATAGAGCTTTCTTTTGATGGTATTTGATCACCTCTGCGGTTTTTATTTTTTGCGCTATAAACGGAAAAAGACAGAAAATTTTGAAAAAAAATGATATTTTCTACTTTTTGTTATAAAAAAAATCCAATAAACTCAATTTTAGTCATACATTTAGGCCAAAATGTATTCGGCCACATGTCTTTGGTAAAAAAAAATGTCAATAAGCGTATACTTATTGGTTTGCGCAAAAGTTATAGCGTCTACAAACTAGGGTACATTTTCTGGAATTTACACAGCTTTTAGTTTATGACTGCCTATGTCATTTCTTGAGGTGCTAAAATGACAGGGCAGTACAAAACCCCCCAAATTACCCCATTTTGGAAAGTAGACACCCCAAGGAAACTGCTGAGAGGCATGTTGAACCCATTGAATATTTATTTTTTTTTGTCCCAAGTGATTGAATAATGACAAAAAAAAAAAAAAATTACAAAAAGTTGTCACTAAATGATATATTGCTCACACAGGCCATGGGCCTATGTGGAATTGCACCCCAAAATACATTCAGCTGCTTCTCCTGAGTACGGGGATACCACATGTGTGGGACTTTTTGGGAGCCTAGCCATGTACGGGGCCCCGAAAACCAATCACCGCCTTCAGGATTTCTAAGGGCGTAAATTTTTTACTTTACTCCTCACTACCTATCACAGTTTTGAAGGCCATAAAATGCCCAGATGGCACAAAACCCCCCCAAATGACCCCATTTTGGAAAGTAGACACCCCAAGCTATTTGCTGAGAGGCATGTTGAGTCCATGGAATATTTTATGTTTTGACACAAGTTGCGGGAAAGTGACACTTTTTTTTTTTTTTTTTTGCACAAAGTTGTCACTAAATGATATATTGCTCACACAGGCCATGGGCATATGTGGAATTGCACCCCAAAATACATTTAGCTGCTTCTCCTGAGTATGGGGATACCACATGTGTGTGACTTTTTGGGAGCCTAGCCGCGTACGGGGCCCCGAAAACCAATCACCGCCTTCAGGATTTCTAAATGTAAATTTTTAATTTCACTCTTCACTGCCTATCACAGTTTCGGAGCCCATGGAATGCCCAGGTGGCACAAAACCCCCCCAAATGACCACATTTTGGAAAGTAGACACCCCAAGCTATTTGCTGAGAGGCATGGTGAGTACTTTGCAGCTCTCATTTGTTTTTGAAAATGAAGAAAGACAAGAAAAAACTTTTTTTTTTTCTTTTTTCAATTTTCAAAACTTTGTGACAAAAAGTGAGGTCTGCAAAATACTCACTATACCTCTCAGAAAATAGCTTGGGGTGTCTACTTTCCAAAGTGGGGTCATTTGGGGGGGTTTTGTGCCACCTGGGCATTCCATGGCCTCCGAAATTGTGATAGGCAGTGAAGAGTGAAATAAAAAATTCACGCCCTTAGAAAGCCTGAAGGCAGTGCTTGGTTTTCGGGGTCCCGTACGCGGCTAGGCTCCCAAAAAGTCATCACACATGTGGTATCCCCGTACTCAAGAGAAGCAGCAGAATGTATTTTGGGGTGTAATTTCACATATTCCCATGGCATGTTTGAGCAATATATCATTTAGTGACATCTTTGTGCAAAAAAAAAAAATTTGTCTCTTTCCCACAACTTGTGTCACAATATAAAATATTCCATGGACTCGACATGACTCTCAGCAAATAGCTGGGGTGTCTACTTTCCAAAATGGGGTAATTTGGGGGGGTTCACACAGTATTTGCACAGCGATTTTTCAAACACATTTTATGGGGAAAAAACACACTTTTTTAAATTTTAATGCACTAAAACACACTATATTGCCCAAATGTTTGATGAAATAAAAAAGATGATCTTAGGCCGAGTACATGGATACCAAACATGACATGCTTTACAATTGCGCACAAACGTGCAGTGGCAACAAAATAAATACATTTTTAAAAGCCTTTAAAAGCCTTTACAGGTTACCACTTTAGATTTACAGAGGAGGTCTACTGCTAAAATTACTGCCCTCGATCTGACCTTCGCGGTGATACCTCACATGCATGGTGCAATTGCTGTTTACGTTTGACAACAGACCTTAGCGCGAGAGCAGGGGGCGACAGGGGTGCTTTTTTTTTTTCTTTATTATTTTTTTGCTTTTTTATCTTATTTTTAAACTGTTCCTTTCATTTTTTTTTTTATCATTTTTATTGTTATCTCAGGGAATGTAAATATCCCCTGATAGCAATAGGTAGTGACAGGTACTCTTTTTAAAAAAAATTGGGGTCTATTAGACCCTAGATCTCTCCTCTGCCCTCAAAGCATCTGACCACACCAAGATCGGTGTGATAAAATGCTTTCCCAGTTTCCCAATGGCGCTGTTTACACCTGGCGAAATCTAAGTCATGAAATGCTCATAGCTTCTGGTTTCTTAGGCCAATGAGATGTTTGGAGCCACTCTGGTCTCTGATCAGCTCTATGGTCAGCTGGCTGAATCACCGGCTGCATTTTCAGGTTCCCTGTTGAGACAGGAGAGCCAGAGAAAAACACGGAAGACGGTGAGGGGGGGGCATTCCCTCCCACTGATTGTAAAAGCAGTCTAGAGGCTAATTAGCTGCTAGGATTGCTTTTACATGAAAGCCGACTGCTGGCTGAAAAGAATGATACCAAGATGATACCTAAACCTGCAGGCATCATTCTGGTAAAACCACTCAAAGTCGTGAATGGCATACCTGAAGACATAAAAATGGTTAACAATAAAACACAGTAAACGGTAAAGTATAAAAAAATTGCATACCTGAAAAGCAAACGTGATAAAACATAATAACAATAAAACATTGCAGAATAGAATACAGTAAAGAAGAGCAGAACAATAGAGAGAGAATAGAGAGAGAACAATAAAACGACAACTATTTTTTTTTTATTTTATATATATATATTTTTTTTTTTTCTACACTTTTTTTTGTAACTAACTTTTATAACTGTAACCGGTTCCAGGTTCGGGTCTCTCAAAATGCGATGGTATCTTGGGAGACCCTGTGAAAGTGTGCCTAGTCTGTGCAATGCTGTACGCTACGCTAATACTCAACTAGTGTATGGTAGCGTTCAAAACATTCACCAATGCAAAGACCAGGATTGTCAGGACAGGAGGGACAATAATAGCGGGTGTCACGTCTATATCCGCGCTTGCTGCAGACACAACAACTTTTTTGGGGGGTTCGTTGGGTAGGGGTACTCGGGAGGACATTAAGAAAATACCTCTCATGCAGCCGACTGCATTTGGTTGGGGATGTGAATGGGGGAAGTACGCTGCAGAAGTGGTGGGTTCCCAATTAGGATTGACGAATGCAGCAGGAAGGGCATTATGGGCACGACGGGCCTGTTTGTCTTCTTCTTGGTGGCAGCGGGACACTAATTGTGCTTGCCACCTCACCAGCTTGAACTGCACTTATGGGACTCGCCACGTCACCAAGTGTTACTGCAGTGCTGGTTTGACTACGACCAGGGTGTACTAGGCCGCTGGTGCTTGCCAGTTCACCAAAACGCTACCAAAGAAACTGTTAGCGATCGCAGGGATCAGGCCTGACGCTGCAGTTATGCGTTTAGAGTTTTGTAAGTGACAGTGATCGATCGATACTGCACTTGGGTGGGCTGGGCTGGGCCGGGCGGAAGGGCAAAACGCAGGTGCTAGCAGGTATCTGGGCTGATCCCGCTAACACTGCATTTTTGGGAACCCTAAACTGCTGGGGATGCTAGTATAGATCTGATCGGATCAGATATTGATCCGTTCAGATACTACACCACTAAGGGAGGTGTACGGTGCGTGCGTGGGTGTTAGCGCTACTGGCACTAACCTGACGCTGCCTGGGGCTGGTGCTTGTCAGTTCACCAAAACGCTACCAAAAAAAACTGTTAGTGATCGCAGGGATCAGGCCTGACTCCGCAAACGCTGCAGTTATGCGTTTAGTGTTTTGTAAGTGACAGTGATCGATCGATACTGCACTTGGGTGGGCTGGGCCGGGCGGAGGGGCAAAACGCAGGTGCTAGCAGGTATCTGGGCTTATCCCACTAACACTGCATTTTTGGGAACCCTAAACTGCTGGGGACGCTAGTATAGATCTGATCGGATCAGATATTGATCCGTTCAGATACTACACCACTAAGGGAGGTGTATGGTGCGTGCGTGGGTGTTAGCGGTACTAGCGCTAACCTGACGCTGCCTGGGGCTGGTGCTTGCCAGTTCACCAAAACGCTACCAAAAAAACTGTCCCTCACTCTGAACAGCAGTATCTATACTATACGGCCTGCCCTATATACTCTACAGAAAATTGGGCCTTAGGTGTTGGTGGTACCAGAACACTGTAAGCCCTCACAGTTACTCTTGGTGAGCGCAGAAACAGGCCCTGCTGTGAAATACTATATCAAAAATTGTAATTACATGCCCCTGTTGAACAGGGGCAGAAAAATTGGGCCTTTGGTGGTGGTGGTGATGGTGGTACCAGAACACTGTAAGCCCTCACAGTTAACCTTGTTGGGCGCAGGAATAGGCCCTGCTGTGAAATATTATATCAAGATTTGGAATTACATGCCCCTGTTAAACAGGGGCAGAAAAATTGGACCTTTGGTGGTGGTGGTACCAGAACACTGTAAGCTCTCACAGTTAATCATGTTGGGCGCCGAAACGGGCCCTGCTGTGAAATATTATATCAATTTGGAATTACATGCCCCTGTTAAACAATGGCAGACAAATTGGGCCTTGGGTGGTGGTGGTGGTGGTACCAGAACACTGTAAGCCCTTACAGTTAATCTTGTTGGGCCCAGGAACAGGCCAGCAGGGGGATCCATCTGTCACATGATGTGCCTATGGTGCCCATTTCTTCTACTGGCAAGATTGCCAGTACTTGCAGGGCCATTTCCCTGACAATGCCGCCCCCAAACAGGCCACTTTCTCAGGGTGTCTTCTGTTAAAGTCTTGTAACACTCTTGGAGCGTTATTATTGCAGGAAGGCTCCCTGGAATTATCTTCCGGGGGGGTAACCCTTCCATATAATTAGATACTGGACTTGCGTACCTCTCTTCCTGCAATCCATGATGTCTTCCACTTCTGGCTTCAAATTATGCTTCACCCTCCACCAACACTGAAGGTGGTGGCAATTCTTCCCTTCCAGGAAAGGGACTGGGAACCGCTGGTTTGAGAAGAGAAAAGTGGAATACCGGGTGGATTCTATAGGAGTCTGGTAATGCCAGTTTAAAGGCTACTGGATTAATTATCCACTTCAAAAGGGCCAATAAATTTTGGTCCAAGTTTCCGAGAAGGGCAAGAGAGTTTAAGATTAACGACCGATAGCCACACATTTTCTCCTACCTGAAAAGCAGGACTTCCTCTCTTCCCTTTATCATGGAATTTCTTGTAGCTTTCCTGAGCCTCCTGCATTGCCTCCTGAAGTCGCTGGTAGTTAGCTTGAATAAAATTTACCCGATCCTGGACTGCGGGGACTGATGCCTCTGGAATGGTATTAGGTAAGAAAGAGGGATGAAACCCATAGTTAGCCCAGAATTGAGATTAGTGGCAGCATGCAGGGAGTTAATATAGGCAAATTCTGCACAAGGGAGGAGAGAGACCCAGTTATCTTGAGAGCAGACAGAAACAGTGCAGATATTGCTCCAAAGTCTGGTTTGTTCTTTCAGTCTGACCATTGCTCTGAGGGTGATAGGCAGATGATAGACATACCTCAATGGATAAGGATTTACAAAGATCTCTTCAAAACCTGGACGTGAATTGTACTCCTCTGTCTGACACAATATTGTCTGGTAATCCGTGCAGCCTGACGATTTCCTTAATAAATATGTTGGCGGTATCTACCGCAGAGGGTGTGCCCATCATGTGCAGGAAGTGGACCATTTTAGAGAGACGGTCAACTACTACCAAGATGGTGGTGAACCCTTCTGAGGGTGGTAAGTCCACAATAAAGTCCATAGAAATCTTTCTCTATTGGTGTTCCGGAATGGGCAATGGTCTTAATAGACCCCAAGATTTAGCATTGGACCCTTTGTTTCGTTGGCAGATAGTACAAGAGTTTACATACTTCCTGCATTCTTGACCCAGGCTGGGCCACCAAAGAGAATGTTGGACTAGATCCGAGGTCTTTCGTATTCCGAAATGTCCGGCAAGTTTATGATTATGAAAAGTCCTCAAGACCTGAAGTCTGACTTGCTGTGAAACAAAAACTTTGTCTTGGTACCAGAGCAGGCCTCCCTGGTTTGCTAGAGCAGACACCTCTGGCTCTGTCGGTTGGGTAGATGACTGTCTAATTGCTGTTCTCAAGTCAGGCAAAAGTAGTAAAACATTTTTTGCAGACAGGATGGTGCCAGGTTCTGTTATTTCAGGGGTATCAGGGAACATCCGGGAAAGTGCGTCCGCTTTCCCATTCTTGGAGCCTGGTCGAAATGTAATATGGAAATTAAATCTGGAGAAGAACAGTGCCCAATGGGCTTGTTGGGGTCTTAGCCTTTTAGCTGTTCTGAGATACTCCAAATTCTTGTGGTCTGTAAAAATCAAAATTGGGTGTGCGGCCCCCTCCAGTAAGTATCTCCATTCCTCCAGAGAAAATTTTTTAGCCTGCAACTCAGGTCACCCACATCATAATTCCTCTCTGGTGGACTTATCTTTCGAGAGGCAAAAGCTATGGGATGCAGCAGGGCTTTAGGTCCCTGACGCTGGGATAAAATCGCACCTGTGGCTATCTCTGAGGCATCAACTTCTAGTACATAAGGCAAGGCCAGGTCTGGGTGCTGTAGGACTGGTGCAGAGATGAAAAGCTTCTTAAGTTTGTAAAAGCTATTTGAGCCTCTTGGGACCATTGGAATCGCACCTGTTGGCGAGTCAACTGGGTAATGGGTGAGATAATTGCAGAAAAGCCCTTCACAAATCTCTGATAAAAATTAGCAAAGCCAATGAATCGCTGGATGCTTTTCTCATCCGAAGGAGCTGGCCACTCTTAGATTGCCTTTATTTTCTGGGGATCCATGGCAATCCCTTCAGTGGAGATGACAAATCCCAAAAACTGAATAGATGAGTTTTCAAAATCGCATTTCTCAGCTTTAACGTATAGTCCATGCTCCCTCAGAGTAGACAATACCCTTTTTACATGGGTACGATGGAGCTCTAGGGTGGCAGAAAAAATTAGAATGTCATCAAGGTAAACGATAACAAAGTTGTCGAGGGATTCTCGGAAGATATAGTTTACCAGATATTGAAATGTAGCTGGGGCATTGCACAGGCCGAATGGCATAACGAGATATTCAAAGTGTCCGAATCGGTTTCAAAATGCCGTCTTCCACACTTCTCCCTCACGTATTTGAACAAGATTATAGGCTCCCCGCAGATCTAATTTGGTGAAGACCTGCGCAGTTCGAAACCTTTGGAACAGTTCAGGAATGAGGGAGAGCGGATACCAGTTCTTTATGGTGACCTTGTTAAGTTCCCTATAGTCCACGCAAGGTCTCGGTGAACCATCCTTCTTTTCAACAAGAAAGATGCCAGCCCCAGCGGGAGAGGAAAAGGGACGGATGAACCCTTTTTCCAGATTTTAATCAATGTATATTCGGAGGGCCTCCAACTCAACTTCAGTTCATCTTTTAGGGTTCCGGATAGCCCTAGACGGTACTGGTACTTTAGGGCTGCTTAATTCCAATCAGTGTCAGCAGACCTCAGCAGAACAGTGTAGTCTTCTGCTGTGCATTTCCCTGGGGTCAGGCTGTGCAGGGCGGACTCAGCAGTGGCTGTACGCTGCGGGTCCTCATAAAGTTGGGCTGTTGCTTTAAAGAAGGAGTCCATAGAATTGAGTACAGTACTCTTTTGCTAAAGCAGATTATGAGCCCAGGTCTGGGGTTTTTCAGATAATAGGGAGATGATAAACCCAACTTTCACAGTCTCTATAGAGAAGGTTCTTGGCAGAAGGGCTAGGTAAAGCATGCAGGCATTTTTAAAGGCCTGGAATTTCTTCTGATCACCAAGGAATCTTTTGGGCGTAAGTACTTGAGGCTCAAAAGGAGGGATTACCACTGTAGGAGCTGCAGTGGTGCGTTCTTGTGCAGAGGAAGCTGAAGCAGCGCTGGTGGATGGTGGACTGGGATCAGCCATAGCAGGAGAAACTGTCAGATGCTGCAGACACCCTTCCAATTGCAAGTAACTCTCCTGGAGTCTTTGAACTGCCTGGGTAAGGGCGGTAGCTTGTTGGCACAGAGCCTCCAGTGGAGAGCAGCCTCTGTCGGCTTCTGACATGGCTGGATTGTTCTGTCACATACCTGATCCGAAGCCAATATGCAGAGAGTGGCTCCCCTTGCAGCTAGGTGCAGTATACCTCTGAAAGTGCCACAGAAGGTATACAGCCCAAAGTAGCAGGCATTGCCGGTAGGATCTGGATGGGTCCAGAAGAGCATCACCTTGTGAGGACTGCCAGGGCGTGGTGGTGCACAGGCGATCAGGAACTTCCTGCTGTGCTTGGAATAGACTGTGCTTCAGAGGACAGCAGTGGACACCCTGCTGAGGGTCAAACACAGGATGGACAGTGGACACCTGGCTGAGGGTCAAACACAGGATGGTCAGTGGACACCTGGCTGAGGGTCAAACTCAGGATGGCCAGAAGCAAGAGCAAGTCCGTGAAGTAAGCTGAGGTCATAAACTGGTAATCAAGCAGGAGCAAAGTCCATATAGCAAGCCAGGGTCATGCACAGGTAATCAGGCAGAGGCAAAGTCCATATAGCAAGCCGGGGTCATGCACAGGTTATCAGGCAAAGGCAAAGTCCATATAGCAAAGCCAGGGTCATGCACATATAATCAACAGAAGGAAGGTCAAGGAGCAAGCCAGAGGATGAGCCAGGAGAGGAGCTCAACATGTCTGGAACAGGAGATCCAAAAAAGTAACACAAAGGTTCAGGAGTACAGGAAGCTGACGACAATCCAGCAATTTGGGTCAGACAGTGGCAGCCTTTTGTAGGCCAGCAGGGGGATCCATCTGTCACATGATGTGCCTATGGCGCCCATTTCTTTTACTGGCAAGATTGACAGTGCTTTCACAGCCATTTCCCTGACAGGTTGCCAGCCAGTAATGGTCCCTCTACTTGATACCACAAATCCTAGGGTCCTTTTGCAGGCTTTGCAGAATCAGGGAGGCCATGCAGCATAAGTTTGCAGAGGTATTTGATTCTGAGTCCTCTGGGTCACTAAGGGTCACATGATCTGTAACAACCTCCTCCCAGCCACGTACAACTCCTTGGGTTTCTGGGGACTGAAAACCATCCCTTGCTGACACAATCCTCCTCCTCCTCCTCTTCTTCCTGTGTGTTTGGCAGGCCTGCAGGAATGCTATCTGGATAAAGGGGGCCTTGAGAGGTAAGGAAGTCCTCCTCTTCCTCCCGCTGTTCTGCCTAAGTGTGGAGAAAAGGTGTAGCGCTCAAAAACATCAAATAAAATAAAACAATATAAAGATCATAGTTGAAAGTTCATCTATGTGTAAGGAAAAGTAGAGCCAATCAGAGCAATAGCCACCAAGGAGAAAAACTTCTAATGAACGGAATCCACCATGGAGGGAACTTCTGAAGGGGAAAGAAAGCAAATCACTTCCACCCAAAATAATTGACCCTTACCATCAGTGTATGGGCTATACACATTATATGTAACCAAATGATAATAGGAACGATCATTCTGGATTAAAGAGCGATCCACTGCACATGCAATCACAAAGCATCCCTCTCCCAATGGACCAGATGGAAAATCCTAGGAGCCCCTCCTCTCAACAGGATAAATTGCCAGGTGTATTCCAATAGGCGAGTGGTAGCTCGAGAATCATAAACATGTAAAAGGTAGAAAAGGAACGCTCATTGCGCAGACTTCTTGATAAGGGGTATTTATTGGAAAATATGGTAAAATAAACTCACATTTACTGAGAGGTAAAAAGGCAATGAGAAGCGACCAGCGCTTCTAACCATCAAGATGGCCGTCGTGTCTCTGTCCATCCATGCCCAGCGTCACTCGTCTCTGACGTCACCCAATGTTTTATCATCAACATGCGTCATCAGGGGCGCCCCCTTCAGGTGTTGAAAAAGGCCCACGCCAAGGAACTTTTAAATGTCAGTGGGGAGTCAGCAGTGCCCTGCACCTGCGGAGCTCTGTGGTGTGATGCAATAGGGTGGCTGCCCTTAAGCTGCCCCCTAGAGGACATCCTGCCTCGCTGGAGTTGTGCCTCCTCCTCCTCTCTTCTCTCAGGCACCCAAGTAGAATCAGTGACCTTGTCATCCCCTCCCTCCACGTCACTGGAGCAATGCTGCAGCTGGGGAAACATGACTGCCAGTTTCTTGTCCTTCTTGGGTACCCCCTCTCACCCTCCTCCACAACCTGGGAACCAACATCAGAGCCTTCAAATCGCTGCGCATCTTCCAGCAGCATGTACCCGACACTGTGGTTGAATAGTTCAGGGGACTCCTCCGTGCATGATGGTGGGGCTACGGAAGGAGTGACTGTGGACAAGGAGCCGGTGGAATAGGCCACTTTGGCAGCTGCATTGGAAGGCAAACTACTCTGAGCCTGGGTGACAGGATGAGGATAATGAGGATGGCTTTGTTATCCACTCCACCAACTCTTCTGCATGTTCTGGCTCAATAACACGGCCAGCAGCAGAAAAAAAGGACAAGCATGCCCCATGGCCACCTGCAGAGGATGCACCATGTCCACGACCAGCAATGTTGACTGTAGACACAGAGGCTGCTTGCCATCTTTCAGTGGCCTGTGAGCGTCTGCCTCTCCTTGGTGGCCTTCCTGACATGATATATATTTTGTTTTGCAACACCACACTACACTGTATTAGATACTGTGTACACCACCAGAAGTGTAGTAGAAACTCTACACACTGTATTAGATACTATGTACAATGCCTGCACTGTATTAGCAACTGTACTATGGCTGCACTGCATTTTATACTGTGTACATTGCCAGAAGTGTAGTAGAAAATGTACACATTGTATTAGATACTGTGTACACCACCAGAAAAGTAGTAAAAACTGTACTACGGCTGCACTGTATTGTGCACTGTGTACAATACCAGAAGTGTAGTAGAAACTGTACACACTGTATTAGATACTGTGTACACCGCCTGCACTGTATTAACAACTGTACTATGACTACACTGTATTGTGTACTGTGTACACCACCAGAAATGTAGTAGAAACTGTACACACTGTATTAGATACTGTGTACACCACCAGAAAAGTAATAGAAACTGTACTACGGCTGCACTGTATTGTGTACTGTGTACACCACCAGAAGTGTAGTAGAAACTGTACACACTGTATTAGATACTGTGTTCACTGCCTGAACTGTTTTAGCAACTGTACTATGGATGCACTGTATTTAATACTGTGTACACCACCAGAAGTGTAGTAGACACTGTACACACTGTATTAGATACTGTGTACACCTCCTGCACTGTATCAACAACTGTACTACAGCTACACTGTATTGTGTACTGTGTACACCACCAGAAGTGTAATAGAAGCTGTACACACTGTATTAGATACTGTGTACACTACCAAAAAAGTAGTAGAAACTGTACTATGGCTTCACTGTATTGTGTACTGTGTACACTACCAGAAGTGTAGTAGAAACTGTACACACTGTATTAGATACTGTGTACACCGCCTGCACTGTATTTTATACTGTGTACACCATCAGAAGTGTAGTAGACACTGTACACACTGTATTATATACTATGTACACCGCCTGAAGTGTATTAGAAACAGTACACCATGGAATGCACTGTAGATATAAGCTACACTGGATGCAGAGTATAAATATATATACACAAGACTATATATATATATTAATACACTGCCTGAAGTGTGTTAGAAACAGTACACCACAGAATTCATTGTACATATAGGCTACACTGGATGCAGAGTATATATAAATAAGAGAAAAAAGTGCACTAAAATAGCCACGCCTGTAAATATTGAGGAGGCGGTAGGGGGTACTACTAAGTATTACCAAAAGGGCGGACTTTATAGGCTAAGAAACAATGAAAAAGAAAAATAGTATAAACAATCAAATTTATTGAAGAAATACATTCCACACAATATTATCAAAAAGGGTAAAAATCGTAGCATATACCGTATATACTCGAGTATAAGTCGAATTTTTCAGCACATTTTTTTGTGCTGAAAGTGCCCCCTTAGTGTGAATACCCAGTGGAACTGGTACCATAACATATCCAAAGCTGGGGTTCCTAGCACTAAGTGGCCCCGAGATACGGGGCCCCAAAATTCGGTTCAGAAAATGTCATTCTCTGCTTCAAAAAAGTGCTTGACATTTTCTGAACTGATTTTTGGGGCCCTGTATCTCAGGGCCACTTGGTGCTAGAAACCCCAGCTTTGGAAATTTTATGGTGCTAGTTCCACTGGGTTTGCACACCAAATGTGGGGTTCTTAGCACTAAGTATCCCCGAGATACGGGGCCCCAAATTCGGTCAACTGTGTCCATCTGCAGCAATGTCATTTTGGAACCCTTTGGGTTCAGAGACCCCAAATTTTGGCTGCAGCTAGGGGGCATCTAGGAACCCTTAACTACCGAGTTTGAAGTTCAGGGGACCTATGGCTGCAAATGGGCACAGTGAGGCATGCAAATGGGCACAGTGATGCTGCAAATGGGCATTGTTGACCCTCTTTTCCACTTACAGTAGCTGTGCATTTCTCACCCTCGTCTTATACTCGGGTCACTAAGTTTTTCCCATTTTTTTGTGGTAAATTAGGGCCTCGACTTATACTCGGAACGACTTATACTCGAGTATATACGGTATGCATCTGTGTTTTTTGTGCAGTGAGCCCTTGTGAGTCTATGCGTTTCACTGTTAGGCTTCTTCAGGACACGGCCAAGGTTCAAAGATGAAACAGATAAGAGAACAGATTTCTCTATATGAAATGAGATACAATGCCATTAAAATCACGACTATTACATAGACAGACTTGTTTAAAAAAAAAAAAAAGACTTGTTGAGAACTTTGTAGATACAGAGGTCAAGGACGAACAACAGACAATACAATATCATATATACCCACAATCAGGTGAACGGTGAGTTTTAGAAGTTTGGACTAAAGTTTGGACTAAAAGGAAACAGATACAGCCAATTTCAATAATTGTGTTGACCACCTACAATATGATACAGCAAGGTTCTGTGAGGACAATGGAACTTACTAAATCACAATTCTTTAGCTAAGTCTATGAGCAGGGGCAAGTGAAGGCCTGTATTCCTAGTCTGTAAGCGGCCAGCGGGGCCAAGATAGCGTCCACCATATGTATGAGAGACAAATCCTTGATTAGACTCCAGCAATGCTAGTGGCTAATGAAGCCAAACAGCAACCCGCTGTATCTACAAATGTAGAATATAAGTGTATACAATTAGCAGACATGATAACCAGCTAGAGAAAAGATTGTGCCTGAATAAAAATTCTGTAATACTTACATCCAAAAATCGTATAAAGAACGTGCCCCTGGGAGACAGCAACCTACTGCACATGGAGCCTGACCAGCTATGAGGGTTATTTATATGGTCAAAAAGCTCACAGCTGGCTGCCAAGATAGCGTCATGTGATGCAATCATAGCAGCTGACTAGCTGTAGTTCAGCTAGAGCACAAGCAGAATCAGACAGGCCGGGTCAACACTGGCGGGCAAGCAGGTACCAAACGGAGGCAGAAGAGTAGTCAGGATACAGTCCGGGTTGGCAACAGGCAGGTAGCGGATAACCGTAGGAAGAGGCAGGAGAATAGTCAAACGAGCCGGGGTCAGGGACTGGCAGCAAACAGGAGTAGTCAGGAGCAAGCCGGGTAAATAGGAAGCAGGTAGGCAGGTATTCAGGTAGCTTAGGGTCACAGGGAATGCTGTAGACTGGACAGCAAGAAAGCATGCTGACAGGCTCCCTTAAATAGGCCTAATGGTGCCAAACGCTGTCACACTGCACGTCTGCGCGCATCCGCGCGCACTCGTGCACGCCCGTGTACTGATTGTACACGCCCGTTCGTACCATCGTGCACCCGCGTACACCCGTTCGTACTAGCGCGCACCTGCATGCGTCTGTTTGCGCCAATGCGCCTCCGCGCGCTTCCTCTGGCTCTATCAACAGTGGTTCTGTTAACCGATCTTCCGCCGACGGCGGTGCTAACAGGACGCCTTTCAGGACAACAGGTCTGTCTATGTAATAGTCGTGATTTTAATGGCATTGTATCTCATTTCAGATAGAGACATCTGTTCTCTTATCTGTTTCGTCTTTGAACCTTGGCCGTGTCCTGAAGAAGCCTAACGGTGAAACGCGTAGACGCACAAGGGCTCACTGCACAAAAACACAGATGAATATATGCTACGATTTTTACCCCTTTTTGATAATATTGTGTGGAATGTATTTCTTCAATAAATTTTATTGTTTATACTATTTTTCTTCTCCATTGTTTCTTAGCCTACAAAGTCCGCCCTTTTGGTAATACTCAGTAGTACCCCATACCGTCAGCAGAGTATATATCTATATATACAAGACTGTATATTAATATATGTATATATATATATATATATATATATATATATATATATATATATATATATTATCACACTGCCTGAAGTGTATTAGAAACAGAATGCAATGTAGATATACAAGACTGTGTGTATATATATATGTATTAATATGTATTAATACACTTCCTGCACTGACTGAATATAGCGTAAACACTGAATTTATAGTCTATGCTAAATGCAGAGTATATATATATATATATATATATATATATATATATATATATATATATATATTAGACTAACTGTATATATATATCCAATACACTGACACTAACTTAATAACACGCCTGCTTAATCTAAATCAAGCTATCTCTCCGTTCACACCAACAACACTACACAGGGCCGCTGTGTAGGCAGCCTTATATAGTGTGGGGCGTGGACTTAAACCCCCTGAGCCATAATTGGCCAAAGGCACCCTGTCTTTGGCCAATTATGGCTCTCTTAGCAGAGGGCGCTGGGATTGGCCAAAGCATGCAGGTTAGGTGCATGCTTTGGCCAATCATCATACAGCAATGCACTGCGATCTCGCAGTGCATTATGGGGCATTCCGCGGCACTCACATTTTTCGTGAACACCCCATAATGTTTGCCGCAAACACCCCATAATGTTCGATCTTAGGCGAATGGGTGAACACCCGATGTTCAAGTCGAACGTATGTTCGACCCGAACATCAAGCTCATCCCTATCAGACAGCACCTTTTTCAACCACCAGAGATCTTCCCAACAAAATAAATTCACCAGACCAACGTGACCAGTTAATGTGGTTGTGAAAGCAGAAGGTTTTTTACCTTTGTGCATTCTATGGCATAAGTTTTTTTACCTTCTATGTATGAAGGTCAAAAACCTTCTGCATGCAGCATCTCCCCCAGCCCCCCTAATATTTACCTGAGCTCCCTCTCAATCCAGCAATGTTCAGGAAAGCCTTGCCTCTCCCGGGACTCACACTCCTGATTGGCTTTTGGCAGCAACAGGAGCCATTGTCTCCTGCTGCTGTCACTCACAGCCAGTGAGCCAATCAGAAGATGGAGGGGGTGGGGCCGAGTCATAGCTCCATGTCTGAATGGACACACAGAACAGCGGCTCAGGTCAGGTGCCCCCATAGCAAGCTGCTTGCTGTGGGGGCACTCGGCAGGAGGGAGGGGCCAGGAGTGCAAATGTGGGACCCAAGAAGAGGAGGATCAGGGCCGCTCTGTGCAAAATTATTGCACAGAGCCGGTAAGTATGACATGTTTGTTTTTGTTTTTTAAATAAAAAACAAGGCTTTAATGTCACTTTAACTAAATCTGGTCAAAAATGCTTATATTCACTTTTTCTTTTAATATCTCTGGTCACAGGTCCTGACTCCTGGGGCACATCAATTAATTTCCAATAAAATCAGACAGAGACAGATAATAGGTTAACACTATTTATTAGGATTAGCATGTACAACCCATGTTGTAGATATACAAATGCCTACCTGGCCATGGAACACAGTGCATTAGACCTAATATTACAACTACACTGTGGTGTCTCCTCCTCCTCCAATGTGTGTTTAGGCAGACACCAGTCCCCTGCTTTTATTCTGCATATACAATACTGTGAAAAAGTTTTAGGCAGGTATGAAAAAATGCTGTTAATTAACAATGCTTTCAGAAATAGAAGTGTTAATAGTTTATTTTTATCAATTAACAACGTGGAAAGTAAATGAACAGAAGAAGAATCCAAATCAAATCAGTATTTGGTGTGACCACCCTTTGCCGTCTAGGTACACTTGCACACAGTTTTTGAAGGAACTCAGCAGGTAGGTTGTTTCAAATATCTTACAGATCTAACAGCAGATCTTTTGTGGATGATATATGTATATCTAAGACTTAAAGTCACCATATATGGCTTGATTTTCTCCTGTTCAGACTGTGCTAACAGTTTTGATGGAGGAGTCACCATTGCCAGCTCTTATGGCACCCATAGCTGCCTAAGTATCTGATAGGATGTTGTTTGACTGATAATTTCTCCACCCAGCTCATTTCATATTTAAATTGACTTTTGTTGAGTGAAGTGGTGGTTTTAGGGCCATCCACAGCTAAAATTTGGACCTATTGAGCAGAATTCGGCAGTGTTGCAATCAAAGAAAGAATGCTTGTAGCTGAGAAATGTGATGTACTGTGGCTTTAGGTATGTGATTAAGTGTACCCTAAAATTGATCTACCCTAAAATCATCATAAAACTATCTACTTGGCTACTTAGCAACACGCACCTTCCACACCTAATTGGAGGAGACTTCAATGACATTCTCCATCAGACTGATGACAGATCATCACCCAAACGCCCCAGGTCAGAACCTGATCCTACCATGCCTACATTTTTAGCATCCACTACAGACTCCCTTCACCTCCAAGACCTTTGGTGACTCTCACACCCAGTTGACAGAGAATTCACCTTCTACTCCAACCCCCACAATGTCCTCACCAGGATCGACTATTTCTTTGGCTCCGACAACCTAATCCCCATGCTATCCGGGGCAGACATACACGCCATTTCTGACCATGCTCCAATCGAGGTGACACTCAACAACCTTGTTTTACCTCGTCACCCCAATATTTGGCATTTTCACTCTTACCTACACAACAACACTGACTTCCAGCAGTACATGGAAAAATCTTGGTCGGAATACTCCACGGTTAACGCACCCATCACTGATCCGAATCTCTTCTGGGATGCTCGCAAAGCTTACCTTAGGGGACGGATCATTTCCTATGCCACCTCCTTTAAAAAGAACATTTTAACAAAATATAAATTAGCCAGTGCGCGACTACATCAGGCACAACGCTCCTTGAACACCAAAAACTCCCCTGACAGTAGGAATGAATGGCAGGCGGCCAAAAGAGCTTTCCACACCTGGGCAGACACCCTTGAATTACCAAAAAAGGCACACTTAGACACAACTCTCCACAAATTCGGAAATAAAGCAGGTAAACTATTAGCCAGGTTCTGTAAGGGCCCCTTCCGTCTGACCCATTTCACCTCCCTACGTGACGCCTACGGAAACATACACGCCACACCACAAGCAATAAGCAAAACCATGCTTCAATACTATTCAGCATTATACGCCCCTGATCCCATAGATAAACAAATAGCACAATCCTTTCTAGAAAAAGTAGACATGCCCAAAATCACTCCACTACAACTAGAAGCTCTCAATGCTCCCATCTCTCTCTCTGAAATCTCTACCACCATCCACAACCTAACCCCCTCCGAGGCTCCTGGCCCTGACGGATTCACTAGCGAATTCTACAAAACCCTACAAAATATCACAGAACCCACTCTCCACATGATCTACAACGGCATATGGTCCGGCGGCACATACCTACAAACAGGAAACCAGGCCATTATTAAATTACTCTCTAAGAAAAGTAAAGACCCCCAGGACCCAGGCTCCTACAGACCAATCTCACTACTAAACCTGGATGTCAAAATCCTATCTAAGATCATAGCTACTAGACTCGCCACTATCATCCCCTCACTGATACACCCCGCCCAATCAGGCTTTGTAAAAGGTAGAACAGCTGCCCTGAACATACCCAAAGTCATGTTGGCCCTAGAACATGCTACACATAACCCAGGTGGAGACTACGCCATCATTACTTTAGATGCGGAGAAAGCTTTCGATAATGTCAGCTTCGAATGGCTCTCCTTTTCCATGCCAAAAATGGGTTTCACAGGCCCCTTCTGTCATCTCTTTAACACCATGTATACTGCCCCTTCTGCTAGGCTGGTAGCAGCAGGCCTACCCACAAATAATTTCCGCCTCCACAGGGGTACGCGGCAAGGCTGCCCACTATCCCTGCTCCTATTCAATATTGCACTAGAACCCCTATCCAGATATTTAGCCCAATCAGCCCCCCTTCATGGCATTAAAAATGGCAAACACGACTTACGCACTTCCCTCTTTGCGGATGATGTCCTTATATTCTCAGCTAATCCCTCCTCTGACATGTCCACTATCAAAAAGATATTCGATACATTTAGATCCTGCTCAGGCCTCCGTATCAACTATGGCAAGAGCGAAATCCTTCCCATAGGTACTCTCTCCACTCCACCCTGGGCCCAACATTCTATTTTTTCAATAGCCAAGTCCCACATCACCTATCTAGGAATCCAAATAGGGAAACTACCCTCCTCTTTATATCACCTCAACTATCCCCCGATGATCACTAAAATATCTCAGGAACTAGTCAACTGGATAGATCTGCCCCTCTAGCTCCTGGGAAGATGTCACCTGGTAAAATTGGTCAGTTTTGCAAGATTACTATACCCGATGCAAACCATTCCTCTACTCCTGCAACACAAAAATATCAAACTTCTAAATTCAGCCTTTTCAAAATACCAATGGCAAAACAAAAGACCATGTATAGCCTTAAAAAAATTACATTTTCCCAGACGCGAAGGAGGCATTAGCTTCTCAAATGTTAGAACTTATAACTTGGCATGTCTATTGAGAACTAGCCTGGACTGGATATCACAATCTTCCCGTTATTCCAATTATTCCATGGAAACTGAAATGGCCCAACCTTATTCTTTAGTGGCCCTTCTCCAAGGGAATCCTAGCTTCCCTCCTGGTCTGGAACACAAACCTTTCATTGTCTGGCAGGAAAAAAACACACAAAATTTTCCTCCCTATGTGAAAAGGAAACAGGGAGTCCTCTACCCTTCTCAACCAAGCTGAATCCCTCTCACTTCCCCAAGTCCATGCCTTCCACTTTAAACAATGCATCGCATTCTTAAAGGTCACATACAGAGAGGACCACAAGAGATTTACACCAAATATCACAGACCAAATGCTTCTGGACAACTCCTATAAAATTTCCGACATCTATAAGCCTCTTCTACGAGAGACCACCCCTCCTCTGGCCTCCTCATCAGTAGCCAACTGGGGAAAAGACTTCCCGGATCCAGACCAGGTGGAAAAAATTCTTCAAGGCCTCAATAAAGTGCAACAATTAACTCCCAATGAAATATGGAGAGAAACTCAAGTAAAGATCACACATTGAGCCCACATACCCTTCTTATACTCCAAAACAGAGCAAGGCCTCATGCCCCTTCTGTCACTAACTGAGGCCGTCCCTGACCCATCGCTTCTGGACATGTTCCTTTATATCTACCTTCTGGTACCAGGTCCTATCTTACATCTTCAAGGTAACCCTACTAAAGTTACCTAAGGATCCGCTGCTTCTCATCTTCGGTCATTGGGATCCCCATCTGCTGCCATGGTCCCAAACTACTATTACGTACACCACTGGAATCCATAACAAGCCCCCCTCCCACAAAGACTGGTCATTGATCTGTCTTCTAATTGCACGGAGAACCATATTGAACCACTGGACTTCATCGCTTCCTCCTAGTAATGCTCAAATCAAACGAGAGCTCCTTCTCCTACTATTTAAAGACCGACTCAACACTGACTTCAAACTGGAAAAATCCAGCACTCGCTTCTATACCAAGTGGCAAACCTTCATGCTCTCAACACTTCCTCCAGAAGAACTAGCCAACCTCGACCAATACACGTTCTCTTATTTCGGAACTCCACCTTCAACTGCAGGGGATACGGTCCCCCCCCCAACGAAAACCTCACAACCAGCTAAATTTAGCTCAATCTGGTTACAGTCGACACCACGAGTTCCCCCACAGGTACTCAACTCAATAGCTCCATCCATCTCCATCAACAGCGTGACCAAACCCACCTTAGATGGTCTCTACTTCGGTCATGGCAACCCCCCCTTTTTATTCTTACTACAAGGATGAACTCCCACCACCTATTCTACCTTCCTCCCCTCTACTCACCCCAACCTCCCCACCCACCTCCTGTTGTTCTCATTTGCTCCTTCTTGCAAACCTAGGGGTTTACGGTAAACAGATCCATCCAGATATCTCTTTTTGTTGATAACTAATGCCCGGTTGTGCTATGGACATCTCCTTTAGCTATCCCATTCTGGTATGTATGTCTACAACCCCTAAAATGTTATGTTACCTTGCTTACATAAAATATTCTGTAAAATGTTCTTACAAATGTTGTCAATATTTTCAGTTTTTATATCTTTATAAAAACTTTTGAGAAAAAAAAAATCATCATAAATGAATACAAAAGCAATACTTACATTCCATTCCCTCCTCTTTTTATCATATCATTTTCAATAGCATTCTATGTATATAGCCTTTAAAATTGAGTTAGTATCTCTATGTGAAACTATATTGAAATGTTAGACTCTCGGGATGCAACTAGGCATCCCATACATGAAAAGATCTAGTAAATGGTATTTATATCTGATAGGGATTCTAGCATAAATTGTGGGTAATGAGTGATCAATGACAGAGTTGTGTAGATAATTAGGTAGAAAAAGGCCGGGAAAAAAATTATGAAATTCAGTAAAAACAAAGTGGAGTCAGAAAACTCTGGTTACCAAGTAATTGGCTTCGGTAATGAGTCTGTCAGTCATTAGTGAAGCCCAACTTCTCTTACCAAGCACATTAGCTTCTGTGAAGAGGCGTGCTTGCAAAGCGCCCACTGCCAGCTGTCAGTAGCAGAGGCACAGTGGTTAGTGACTTTTCCTATTACATAAGAAGATTCTTTAGTTGTAGCAGTCACACGTGGAGGAGAAACCTACCATATGCCTGCATAACTTTTTCAGCAGTGTATTAAGAACATGATATATTACTGAATATGGTAAAAACAGTCATAATTCTGAAAAAAAAAGATGGAAAAACATGGTCAGGTGGCTGCGGTGGACAAGTTTGGGATAATAGAAAAGTAATCATTAGAAAGACCAGCTACTGCAATCCACTGCACTGTGTTCAAAGTCAGTGTATTCTACTTTGTTAAAACTTCCTGCCAGGCTTTTTTACTGCTGTTTGTGTCCTTGATGGGGAGATTTACACTTGGTGTTGGAAGGCAACATGGTTTAATATCATATTTCTGGAGTTTACTTCCTGGTTGATACAGCCATTTGGCCTAAGTTGGAATTTGATAGTTGAACCAGCGGGGTGTTCATGACAAGGAGTCATAAATGGCAATGCATATCTTAACAAAATGTTCTTGCAGGCCTCCTGATGTGAGGTAGGGGGTAGAGAAGCACCAGATAGGACCTCCTGGGGTCCTATCTGGAGGCCCAGGGTTTATATGGGGGTGGAACTTGGTAAACGTTATGTATATATTACTGGCTATTAGGGATGAGCTTCGAGTTCGAGTCAAACTCATGTTCGACTCGAACATCGGCTGTTCGCAAGTTCGCCGAACAGCGAACAATTTGGGGTGTTTGCGGCAAATTCGAATGCCGCGGAACACCCTTTAAAAGTCTATGGGAGAAATCAAAAGTGCTAATTTTAAAGGCTTATATGCAAGTTATTGTCATAAAAAGTGTTTGGGGACCTGGGTCCTGCCCCAGGGAACATGGATCAATGCAAAAAAAAGTTTTAAAAATGGCCGTTTTTTCAGGAGCAGTGATTTTAATAATGCTTAAAGTCAAACAATAAAAGTGTAATATCCCTTTAAATTTCATAGCTGGGGGGTGTCTATAGTATGCCTGTAAAGGGTCGCATGTTTCCCATGTTTAGAACAGTCTGACAGCAAAATGACATTTCAAAGGAAAAAAAGTCATTTAAAACTACTCGCGGCTGTTGCATTGCCGGTCCGACAATACACATAAAAGTTCATTGATAAAAACGGCATGGGAATTCCCCACAGGGGAACCCCGAACCAAAATTTAAAAAAAAATGATGTGGGGGTCCCCCTAAATTCCATACCAGGCCCTTCAGGTCTGGTATGGATATTAAGGGGAACCCCGGCCAAAATTTTTAAAAAAAATGACTTGGGGGTCCCCCTAAATTCCATACCAGACTCTTCAGGTCTGGTATGAATTTTAAGGGGAACCCCGCACCAAAATTTAAAAAAAAAAACGGCATGGGGTCCCCCCAAAAATCCATACCAGACCCTTATCCGGGCACGCAACCTGGCAGGCCACAGGAAAAGAGGGGGGACGAGAGAGCGCCCCTCCTCCTGAACCGTACCAGGCCACATGCCCTCAACATTGGGAGGGTGCTTTGGGGTAGCCCCCCAAAACACCTTGTCCTCATGTTGATGAGGACAAGGGCCTCATCCCCACAACCCTGGCCGGTGGTTGTGGGGGTCTGCGGGCGGGGGGCTTATCGGAATCTGGAAGCCCCCTTTAGCAAGAGGACCCCCAGATCCCGGCCCCCTCCTGTGTGAAATGGTAAGGCCTACCATTTCACTAAAAAACTGTCAAAAATGTTAAAAATGACAAGAGATGCTGGACGAGAACACCGGAGGAAGAACCAGAAGAGCCAGAAGAACCAGAAGAAGAAGAAGAAGATGAAGGAAGATAGAAGAAAGAAGAAGCATTTAAATAAAGGAATTGTCAAAAACTGTCTCTTGTCATTTTTAACAGTTTTGACAGTTTTTTAGTGAAATGGTAGGGGTACCCCCTTACCATTTCACACAGGCGGGGGCTGGGATCTGGGGGTCCCCTTGTTAAAGGGGGCTTCCAGATTCCGATAAGCCCCCCGCCCGCAGACCCCCACAACCACCGGCCAGGGTTGTGGAGATGAGGCCCTTGTCCTCATCAACATGGGGACAAGGTGTTTTGGGGGGCTACCCCAAAGCACCCTCCCAATGTTGAGGGCATGTGGCCTGGTACGGTTCAGGAGGGAGGGCGCTCTCTCATCCCCCCCCTCTTT